>CM070029.1:13133999-13871499 GCA_036247105.1 Cirrhinus mrigala | reverse complement strand
AGCAACGTTTTCAAATTAGTAACGGAGACTTGGGCTCAGCTGTTAAACTGTTAACTTTAGATTTGAATCCATGGCGGAAGGAAGTAGTTTGCACCAAAGAGTATTTTTAAGACACTCTGTTGTAGTTTATGCATTTACACACTTGTGCCGTCGAACTCTTGTACAGTGTAAATGCAATATCACACTCGTAGCCGTGCGATATGGCTGTATATCGGCACACTGTGATTGGGTAGTTCATTAAAAATCTGGTTACCGGCATTGGCCAAAGGAGTCAGACAAGGACATTTGCTTATAATTTTTAGCCTGAGAGAGAAAATACAGTATGCTGCAAAAGAGAAGTGAAAATCTAATTTATCCTTGGTTTCAGTTCTGCTGTTAGTTTTGTCGCAGGTTAAAAGACAAATTGACTGGACAAATTGAAAAAGAGATTCAAAAGGAAATGACACATTGCTGCATCATCCAATTGCCTTGCCATCCAATTACCTTGATCTAAGAGCTCTTTCCACTCCAGCCCTGCATTTCTTTTGGTAAAGTGCATTTATTACACACCCTGACAACTTTCCTACATAACAGGATCCTAATTGGACTGTCGAAAATTTTTCTTGGGTCATTGTGTTGGTCATTTTTTGCTAAAAGTGGTTTATCATTGCATATATTTAACACAACTGATAAGTGATGTGAACTGCATTTTCAGATTTTTCAAGCCCAAATAAATAGGTTTAAAGGGTTAGAGAACAGTGTCAGGCTTGACCTCCTCAAGTCAAAGGTAAGTCGCTGTGGTTCTCAGCGGAAAGGCTCTGGCCCTGCAGTGCCATGCTTCATCAGTGTGACTGATTCAGACAGCGTGTTCTCATCATGCTTCTCTTGAGCGGCCCATTAAGACACGTTATCTCCTCCACATCTGGCTCTCGGACAGGAGCGACCCGCTGAGCGATCTGGATCTCATTAACGAGACTGGTCATAGCTCCACGTCATCCTGAACAGCTGTGAATGCACCGTCCCGGCTCTACAAAAACCTGCTGTGAAAGTGGGCCGGTTCACAGGCACGTTTTCCCACGCAGGCCCTCCGAGTTACAAATGAGCGGATGAAACTGAGAGAGCACACTGAGGAGTAAAAGAGAAGAGGATGGGGTGAGGAGGAGACCGCTGGGCAATCCATCACCCTCACTATCTGTGCTGCTGCGTGTCATGTTTTTGTTTCTTTTTGTGTGTGTGTGTGTGTGTGTGTGTGTGTGTGTTGCTTTACTATAACTGTGGGGTGAGGAAATTTTAACGGTCGGCGACTATCCCAGCCTAATGAGATTATATATGTATATATGTATATATATAAAAACAAATTAATAATTAATAATAACAATAATAATCCTAATTATTACTATTATTATTAGTAGTAGTAGTACTTTACGCAATAGCAATTTTTTAAATAACTGTTATTATGTAGTATTAACAATAATAGTACATTATGTAGAATAGTAGTAGTAATAATATCAATTATATTTTTATTAATAACTTATACATTATATTAACCATTATCAATATTATTATTATTATTATTATTATTATTATTATTATTATTTGTTTATTAATTAATAAATAATTCATTGTATTAGTATTAATCATTATGAATATACTTTTGGTTTTGTTAGAATTAATATGTAGAATAGCAACAATAAAAATAATTATTAATAATTATAAGAATAATGAATTAATATAATAATTAGAAGTAGTAGTAGTATTACTACTACTACTACTACTACTACTACTACTACTACTACTACTTCTTTTACTACAACTACTTTATGCAAAAGCAATAATTATTTTATCATTATTATGTAGTAATATTAATATGATGATGATAATAATAATAATAATAATAATAATAATAATAATAATAATAATAATAATAATAATAATAATAATAATGATAAGCAGTAGTAGTACTATTACTATTTTACAGTTAGCAATTATTTTATCAGTTTTTATTATCATTATCATTGTTGTTGTTTGTTTATTAATTAATCAATATTTTATTTTATTGTTGATCATCATTATAATTATGTTTTGTTAGAATTTGTATTATAAAGAGTAGCAATAATTATTAATTACATATAATATACATGTATAATTTAGTTTTTATTATTATTTGTTATTAATATAATTATAAATAAATAAATAAATATTGTTATTACATAATATAAATTCTAACAAAACCATAATTATATTAATGATCAACAACAATAAAAGTAATTCATTTATTAATTAATAAACAAACAAACAACTAATAACAATAATAATAATAATAATAATAATAATAATAATAATAATAATAATAATAATAATAATAATATAATATTACTGATAATGATTACTGATAAAGATACTACTACTACTAATAATAATAATAATAAAATAATAATAATAATAATAATAATAAAATAATAATAATAATAATAATAATAATAATAATAATAAGCCCAGTAATAGCCAATAATAGCCAATAATAATGTTCAGTAATAGCCAATTTAGATAATATTCGGTTTGATTTATTGAATCAATTATTTTTTAATCTAGATTACAAATGCTGTCATCTAACACTCATTTAAAATATTATCTTTTTTAAGTAACTAATAAATTAATAGTAATGTTAAATGTAATCTTTAGCTAATCTAAATATAAATATCAATCTTTCACATACTGTACATTATAATGTTGCGATGCCTAAATTCACTTGTAGCATTTAAAAATGACTGATTTTAGTTTATGTGCCACTTCCTTCATAGACAAAATAATGCAAAACATTTATATCACCTTTACAGTATATACAGTAGTCTATCAAACATGAAAATAATTTGGATACGGCTGCATTTGTCCACACACATTTATTGTTGTGTTTAAGTAATCCCTATGCGTCCTCTGCTGTAAACCACTCCATGCTATGAGGGACAGACATGGCAGGTTTATAGACCCAACCCTTAGTAAGCGGCCGCTGTGTTAAATAGAGATGAGTGGAATAGAGACTGCAGTAGCTGAAGGATGAGACAGAAAGTGCCAACTCAGAGATCCAGTCGCAAGTGACTAAGAGCTGATCCGCGCAAGCGAATGAGCTCTCTAGACGTCAAGGTTGAAGCATAAATTCAGAAAGGATGCGGCGAGACATTAATGCGGTCTTGTTTTTCCGCAGAGCTGTGAGGAGACATTGCAGTGCAAGGCAAGTTCACAATACACTCCGTTCAGTTTTCAAAGCAAGGTGAGGAACGACCTTCCCCATGAATCTCTTCCCATTAATTATAGAATCAGGAGAGAAGAAGATGCCGTCTCATAAGCCCGCCTGTGCCGGAGGGACCACCTGCATTCTGATGCCCTGTATTATGGTAATGGATGGTTATATAGATCACAGGCATCATTTGGAGGAACATTCAGCTGTTATGTAACTCCAAAAGCTGTGACCCTTTAATGGTCCACTAAGGATTCAGCAGCTCACACATCTTAATATTCCAGACAACAAAAACTAACATACAAAGTGTGGGAATGAATAATCACTGCGCTTTGATGTCAGCAAAACACTGGGCTTTTTGTCACTTATTAATGTCACAGCAAGCCTGAAAGCCAAAGATGAGCTACAACATTAAAGCAATAAAGAATCAAGGCAAGATTTACGCATTAAAATGGGAATATGAAATATTATGGAACACACAAGCCATTGTTTATTAAAAACGAGAAAAATCATCTGTTTGCTATTTGGAGGGTTCAGGATATTACTTACAACATAAAAGAAACATGTATTTGAAGCAATAATAATGAATTACTCCCAAGTCTGCAATTCGCAAAAGCCTCTAATAAAATCAATCACAAGTTTTTAGTGCTGCATCTTAAAATAAGCGATAAACACAAAGCCAGTGAAACTGAATGCGCCACGAAATCTCTTAATTTAAGCAGCTTCAGCTGACAAATTGTGAACTATAAAAAAAGATCTAAAGCTTGCTGTTCCAAAATCCCTTTGATACTCATTGTCAACTTCAAACACATTTGGCTCCCTCTGCAAACTGTATAATAAACCCACTTGAAATAAACGTATTAATATTTCAAACCGACAGAGTATTGAAGGTGAAGTTAAAAGTAAACTCGTTCGCTGAATTTTATTCACCTTGTGTCAACATTTGTCTTAAAAAAAAAAAATCCCTTTAGAGAGTTGTGATGTTTCGTTGTCAAAGAATGACTCCGGAGAGGGGCAAATTCTTTTCTAGGAGATTTCCTCCAAAAAAAAAAAAAAAAAAAAGTTATATTCAAGGAAATGAACAAAACCTGGAAGGAAAAGGTTCTTCAACAACCATAGACACTCCCATTTACACCCTCAGGAAAACAATGAGCTTCATGTCGTCAGGCCAATGGAAAACATATGGAGTACAATGCTGAAAAAAATCTATTCAGTCTCAGTTGCATGAAATTGTATTTTATATTTTATTTTACAATTTAAGGTAAAATTGTCTGCAAGTAGAAAGATCTGTGCATGGTTAAGTTAATCAAAATTTTTATGTCCAACAACCACTTGAGTGTAGTGATGGGCGATTTTCCCAATTTTATTGATTAATTCGAATGTAAAGTTTTGCCACCATGTTATTTTTTAAAAATCGAGGAATCACAATATTGAATAGAAATATTACCAAACATTAGAATTAGAGGGTTTGATATATGCCAATAATAGAGAAAAGAACGATCCAACCGCATGTCCACGGTATTCCAGCAGAATTGGATGACTTTAACACTCAAAAACGTGATATTTATCCCCTGAAATGTGAATTTTACAAGGGGAACCCTGCCAGAAAAATTTGTATTTTACTCTAAGCACAATTTCTAAAACGTGATTGGGCTAGTTTTGAGTAGCAATTGTGTGTGTTTTGTTGTGAAAACCTGACAACCATGGCACTTTTGTGTTGACAAAGATGCAAAGCGGGCAGTGAAATAGGAAAAACATGCAAGAAGCTGGGAGTGATCTTGCGTGCCGTGTTGTACAATGCTGTTTCATGCATGAGACGTGAGTCCAACAGTCAGACGTGTCTGTGTTTACATTATAAAAAAAAAAAAATCAATAGAAATGTAGCGCAGTCGAATAAGAAACCTGTGAAGAATTACTACTATATGCCTGATATTTCATGTTTGCATCATAGTGACAGGCTGAAAGCTGCTGTTCATTGTTTCTACAGAAGATTTATAGTTATATATAGTCTACTGTCCACTGTTACACCTTCAGTTATTTTGAATTTGAATTACCTTGGCTTTTTTTAAAGCATATTATTTCTGAACATATATGTAGTGCATGCATCTTTTCTGCAAAGATATTTAACAAGCGATTTGTCTAACATCATGTTGTCGGCGCCGATAGTCTTGTAGGCTGTGTATTGTATGGCGCAGTTGCGCATCGGGTGTCCCGAGATCGAATCCTGCCTCATGGACCTTTCCTAATCCCACCCCCCACTCTCTCTCCCACTCACTTCCTGTCGTACCTCAAATGTCCTGTCATTGGAAAAAAAAAAAACACCCACACATTTACATCATGTTGACAACTTCATGTGTGCAGATCAAGAATGCATTTAAAGTGATAGTTCACCCTTCATAGTCCAAACCTGTAAGACCTTTGTTCATCTTTGGAACACAAATTAAGATATTTTTGATAAAATCCAAGAGATTTCTTTTTGTGTGCAAAAAAAACTAAAATAACGACTTTATTCGACAATTGACACTGAGAGGGAAGAGAAGAAATTGTGAACCACTGATGTCACATGAACTATTTTAAGAATGTCTTTACTACTTTTTCAGGCTTTTTCAGAACGTGGTAGTTGCATTGCAGTCTATGCAGGGTCAAAAAGCTCTTGGATTTCATCAAAAATATCTTGATTTGTGTTCTGAAGATGAAAGAAGGTCTTACGGGTTTGGAACGACATGAAGGCGGGTAATTAATGACAGAAGTTTCATTTTTGGGTGAGCTATCCCTTTAAAGGGGAAGTCCACTTCCAAAACAAAGATTCACATAGAATGTACTCACCCTCTTGTCATCCAAGATGTTCATGTCTTTCTTTCTTCAGTCGTAAAGAAATTATGTTTTTTGAGGAGAACATTTCAGCATTTTTCTCCATATAATGGACTGATATGGTTCCCCCGATTTTGAACTTCCAAGATGCAGTTTAAATGCGGCTTCAAACGATCCCAAATGCGGTTGTAAATGATCCCAACCAAAAAAGAAGGGTCTTATCTAGCGAAACGATTGGTTATTTTCATTTAAAAAGTACAATTTAAATACATTTTATTCTCAAATGCTCGTCTTGCCTTGCTCTCCCTGAACTCTGTGTATTCTGGTTCAAGACAGTTAGAGTATGTCGAAAAACTACAATCATATTTTCTCCCTCAACTCCAAAAATCATTTCAAAATCATCGCTGCAGAAGTACTGACCCAGTCTTTGCAAAGTGAACATGCAAAGAAGATCAAACACACTTAACAAAAAAGGTAAAACGGCAATATAGGACAATTTTGAAGTTGAGGGAGAACATAAGATGGGAGTTTTTAGACATACCCTAACTGTCATTACCGGAAAAAAAAAAACAGTCCAGGCAGAGCAAGACAAGACGAGCTTTTGACAATAAAAAGTATATAAATCGTATTATTTTTGTGAAAATAGCCGATCGTTTCGCTAGATAAGACTCTTCTTCCTCAGCTGGGATCGTTTATAACCACATTTGGGATCGTTTGAAGCTGCATTTAAACTGCATTTTGGAAGTTCAAACTCAGGGCACCATATCAGTCCATTATATGAAGAAAAATCCTGAAATATTTTCCTCAAAAAACAATTTCTTTACGACTGAAGAAAGAAAGATATGAACATCTTGGATGACAAGGGGGTGAGTACATTCTATGTGAATCTTTGTTTTGGAAGTGGACTTCTCCTTTAACAGTGTTATTAAATTACTAGTCTTTTTAGAAGTTGTGAGTGTGAGTGTGAGTGTTCGATTACAGTACAGCAAAGGTTGAATGTAAAAAAAATAAGTGAAATTCACAAGGATTATTAAATTTTCAATACTGACTGATAAATTAATATTGGCTGATAACCAATTTGGCACCAATAGTGCAGCCCTGGTAAATGAGATGCAAGGTTTTGTCAGCCACAATAAAATAGAAGAAAGATGCTCTCACTGTGCACCATATACACAAGCCCACACACACACACACACACACACACACATTCACACAAATCCAAGACAGCACAACCCCATCAGCGCTCAAATTAATGAGGGTCATATAGAGATGAGCTGGGTAATGAGACAATTAACTCTTCTACTGACATTTACACCACTGCTCTTAATAAACAAAGTCCTTCAGCAGAACAAAAAGAACCAAAAAAAATAACGAGCACCTTCACCTCTTCATCACGAATCAAACACAAAGGCGGCGAGAGACTCTGAGCTCTCAGAAACGGGTGAAGAATACAATTTAGAGATCATCAGGGGTTGGCTGCAGCTGAACTGGGAGGAAGACGAATGGGGACAGTGATGAGTTAAAACAGGAAGGGAGAGATCAGGACACATGAGGTGAGGCCACAAGCACAATTACCTGCCCCAGACACATGTGACGGGCTGATTGGATCTAGAGGAGCCCAAGAGATGCCCTTTCTGAACCTGTCACTTACAGGCTCAATGCTGTCATACAGGGCCTTTAAACAGCCCTTTATTTCTTATAGATAGGTCAGTCATATTCAACCGTATTTTTATAAAGCTATGAGAATACTTTCTGTGCGCAAAGAAAACGCTTCATAAAATTACGGTTGAGTTTGGGTTGTCTCTCAATAAACTGGTTGAACACTGCATCTAATAGATCTCACAAACATCTAATTTTACCTAGCGAAGGTCCTATCAGATGTCTTTACCACAGAGAGACGGTCTGTTACCTTGGCAGCGGTTGTTTGAGGGTGGCTGGAGGTGGGCTCAATTATAACACTGACAATGAACCGCTAATCAGGTCCGCACTGGTGTACCATCAATCAATAACCTGATTCTTCGCCGGTGATGCAGTGACAGGTCAATTCACAGTCCTAATACGTAATCGTGTTTGCATGTGCGGTTGGGGAGTCGTTGCCAGTTTCACAGACACACAATAGGCCGCTGTGGCAGTTTTAATAAAGGCTAGATAGGGTGCTGGAGGCTGTCGGAGGGAAGATTACTGCATTGATCAGTTAAGGAGCTGAGAGATTCAGGTAGTTCTCACTCAATCCCAGCCCTTCTCGCAAACATGCACTAGATATACGCTGACCTTACAATGACGCACTGGATACATAACTTAATTATCTTGCTATTTTTTTTTAAAGTCAGTCCATAATGTGAAGCAAGTGCTTCAAGTGCAGATTTAGCGCTTCCTTTAGACAAATGTAAAACTTCAAGGTCACACAGCCCTAAAAAAAAAAAAAATAAATCTCATATATAAATAATTTCCAGGTGTAGACCAAATGTAAAATCATCAAATGACACTGGCAATATTATTATATTATATTATAGTATATTATATTATATTATATTATTAATAAATAAGTTGCAGGTATATAAGTTATTTTATACAAATGTAGAATCAACAACAGCAACAACAACAATAATCATAAATAAATAAATAACCAACTAACTAGTTTTTTATTTATTTTTTTATGGTAAATTTTTCATTCGACACTGGCAATATATTATATCATGTTATATAAGATTTTAGTTAGTAAATAAAGAAATAAATAAATCTCATAAACATATATAAACAATCTGCAGAGACCAGTTATTTTATACAAATGTGAAATCATAAATTGACACTGGCAATAATATAATACAATATTATATAATGTTATATAATATAATATAATATAATATAATATATAAATTGTAAGGAAAATCAATCAATCAATCAATCAATCAATCAATCAAGTGCATACCAGATATTTTACACAAATGTAAAATCATCAATTGACACAGGCAATATTATATTATATTACATCATATTAATTATATTATATTATTTTACATTATATTAGATTAGATTTTAGTAATATAATATAATATAATATAATATAATATAATAGTAAGGAAATAAATCTCATAATAATGAATAAATAAGTTGCAGGTATATAAGATCTGTTATTTGATACAAATGTAGAATCATCAGCCACAGCAACAACAATAATGATAATATTAATAATGATAATATTATTAATAATAATAATAATAATAATAATAATAATAATAATAATAATAATAATAATAATAACAACAACAACAACAACAACAACAACAACAACAACAACAACAACAATGAATGAATGAATAAAACAGCAATAAATTTCAGGTGTGTCAAATAAATTTCTAAAAATAAATACATTTCAGTTATTTTACACAAATGTAAAATCTTCAATACCACACTGCGAACTAACTAACTAAATAAATAAATAAATAAATAGGATGTAATGTATCATTTAAATAATTTCAAAAATTCTGTTAACTACATAATTGTGTCTGGTTTTCCAATAAAGACACATATCTAAACATCATTAAATTTACTTTATGAAACTGTTTCAAATATTAATATTTATTTTTGTAGAATATCTCTTAAAATATGATTATACTGTTTTTTTTTTGGTTTTTTTTTGGAGGGGGGGGGGGGGGGGGTGGTTAGTGCAGTATATGAAAATAAATGTTCATCCAAAAATGTATATTATGTAAATTTACTCATTGGTGCACAGGCTTTATTGACTACTTTTGACATGATCATGGTGTCAACATTGAGGTGGAAGCTGTGGAGTTACACGCAAGCTAAACTTGCTAATGTGAGTCTTTTCTGTGATGATGAGCCAGAATCACATCACAATTATGATCTCTATAAACAGGTGGTGACGGGGGGAATGTTACACAACAAGCACATCTAACTACTCATCATTGTTCATTATGAAACCCCAGGGTGTTTGGTTTCATCAAATCGGCTTGTTCTCAAACTGTGCATACTGTGAACCCACTGAACCAAAAAATATTGGCCAGATTGCAGCTTCCAGATTTTCCATTACCTAAAAACACATCCAGTAGGATTAATATAATCCAGTCGGAAATTGGCTTTAGCCCAAAAAAAATCTTTTGGGAGAACTTTGGGGGAAATGAATGCACATCTAATATGCTATTCTCATCACGGACAACCTTACAAATGTCGCCACCAACGTGCAAGCCTGGAAAAATGGTTAAGACTGCACTGTACTTCTTGGGTCTCAAACGTAATCCAGACTGTCTATAAAATATCCCAAATAAAACCACACAGTCTATGGAAGTCTATGGTGCATTGAAGCCGGTTCCTGCCACTAAATTTCAGGTTCCTGAAACCTGAATTGTGAATTCTGAAAAATGAAGTCAAAACTGCATGATAAACTCGCAATTGTGAGTTATAATGCAGAATTGCTACATATAAACTCACAAATCTGATTTTTTTTTTAGAATTGTGAGATATAAACTCGCAATTCTGAGAACATATCACTTTTCCCCCCCTTCAAAACTGGGCAATTGTAAAAAGTAAGAATTAAAAGTAAGAATTATGAGAAAAAAAAAAAAAAAAAGTTCAGATCACACAATTCTGAGAAAAAAGTCAGAATTGCACATTTATATTTCCCAATTCGGAGAAAAAGTAAGAACTGCGAGAAAAAAAGTTTATATCACGCAATTCTGAGAAAAAGAATGGCAAGAAAAAAGTCAGAATTGCAAGTTTATATAACAATTCAGAGGAAAAAAGGCAAAATTACAAGAAAAAAAAAATAATTTCAAATTGTGTTTATACAGTTCTGAGGAAAAAAAAAATAAGAATTGTGAGAAAAGTCAGAATTGCGAGTTTGTATCATGCAATACTGATCTAAAAAGTCGCAATAAAAAACACACTTAAGATTGAAAATAAAATAGTCAAAAAGACACTCGTTTGTTTTTTATTATTATTATGACTGTTTTCTAATATCAAGGCATTCATCTAATAATGCAGTGGCTTTATTTTTGCAACTTAGACTTTATCCTAAAAATATTACTATTTAATCTCGTTATTTTAATCTTAAAATATTTATTCTCGTAAAAGGCAAGTTATGCAAATATTCTAAAAGGTTTATGACTTTATTCTCAATTTTAACATGCCAATAAAAGTAACAAATAATAATAATAATAAAAAAAAAAATAATAATAATAATAAGCAAAATTTGAATTAATTAATCTACAAAGAACATCACATAAAATCTAGGTCATCAACCACTCATTGTTAATCCTTCAAATGTGATAACCGACCAAAAACTACTATACACCCCCCCCCCCCAACCCTCTTTAATTCACACTGAACCACCTGAACGTCATGTCCCCCTCTTTAAAAAGCAACAGACTTACTAGTACACCCATTATGGGTCATGCTGCCATAAGCCTGCTGCCAATTAGCCCGAGACTTCAAAGCTCCTTAGCTAAACAGATCAGGGCATACGCTATGTTTTAAGGGGGGAAACCACATGTGTAACAGCTTTAGTAGCTTTGAACCCTCATAAACAGACAGAAGAGCCTGTTAAAGTGCGTTAAAATTGTCTAACACACCTTCTATTGTGTAAAAAAGTGATTAAGGGCCATTTAAATCTGTTTATTACCTGTAAGCAAAGATCAGAGGCTAGGACAGACAAAAAGCGTCTCCAGAACTCATTTTGCCTCAAAATTACCAAATTATCAGAGATTTGCCCTCTCCAATAAGCGCTAACCTGAAAAGACTCTACAGAGTGGTTCATTTTAGTATTTTAGCCTCTTTTTCGGTTCTAGTTTTTGTATTCCACTCCTTCGACCCATACAAATGGCGCGGTGTAGGTTGTCTATCTACCTAAGAGAGCCGGCCCTCATCCAAGATCAATAGACCCAATGATGGAAATGTCAGGATGAAGATCTAAGACCCATTGACCAGCCATCAAAGGGCGAGAACGGCGTATCCGCTCCTCTGCGGAGCTGGCATCAATACTGTTCACTCAGCAGGTGCCTATGGATAGCGTACGGGGAGATAATAAACACAGACACTAGCCATCCAATATCTCCTATGGGCTGGGGGGCAGGACCCGAGCAGTCATGAGTGACTCGCCTGCCTGCCTGCCAGCCTCCGTCCTGCTGTTCCCTCTGCAAGCGAGCAGCAGGATTGACTGCAGTGCTGGCTGGCGTCGTGTCCTTTGAGATAGGGATAATGTTAAACCGAGCCCGACTGTGCCAACTGTAAAACACTTGTGTCCCCGCTGCGAGAGAGCGTTCAAACATCCGCCGAAGCCATTGACGCCTTCAAGCCATGCTGTTGCTGTGGCAACCCAGCACCTGTTGCACGCGCTCCCCTCAACCGCTTCATCTTTCAGCCGGTCCCTGTCCATACCTCAAAGGATCTTGGCAAGAGAACCCTTCAATCCCTCAAAGCCTCCCGACTTCCACCTTTAAAGCATGTTTTCGTTACTCCATATTCATCGAGTTCAAAGTAATTAGCAACAGCCATTAAAAAGGCTCTTGTCCGTGTCTTTGTTCTGCCCATGTACCTGAACGTCTCGTACTTTTATATCAAACATACTGTACTCTTTTATCTGAGTCTGCAAGAAAACCAATTCTGACCTGCTCTTCAGTCGCCACAGCACTTGGATGGCCTGCTGCTTCTTTAAAGGAATAGTTCACCCAAAAATGAAAATTCTGTCATTAATTACCCTTATGTCATTCCAAACAAGGGACGTTCATTTCGGTTATTTTTTTTAGTCGACACTCGTTAACCGATTATTAACCAAGATTATATATATATATATATATATATATATATATATATATATATATATATATATATATATATATATATATATATATATATATATATATATATATATATATATATGTTAAGAGATCAGATGCAAAACCAGCTAAATCCATTTGACGTCTTTCTTTAAAAAATGCATTTTTATCAGGCTCAGATGTATAGGTTTCTATGCAAGTACTGGTACTATATATACATATATTAAATGAATAGGCCTATACGATAAACATTTTTACTTAATTAAAGCGAAAGAAAAACTGTGCAACAAGTAGCTATATACACAGAGTTTTGGTTCATTTTTGTGCTGCATGAAAGGAAGGCGGCTGAAAGCGGCATCCTATTTTCTTTAGGCTATTTTACAAAAGCACAAAGATTTGTTTTTATTGTGAATGTACCCAAATAAAAGCAAACTGTTTATAGTTTCAATTACCTGTATGACTAGGAGTGGTTTTCACTGTTAGAAGGGAAAAAAAATAAATAAATAAATCAAGTGATTTCGCCGGCGCCGCATGCGCATACACAGTTAGGCACTGCTAACTTGACAATGCACCTTTCCATTATCATCATAACATACAGTAAGCCAAATTATCAGCCTGGCCGATGATCGGTGGCGATATTATATTTTATGATTATCGGTATCAGTGATTTTCAAAACTGACATATATATCGGTTCAAAACACCGGTTATCGGTCTACGTCATCTGTAATAATCAGTATCAGCCCTATAAAAAAAAAAAAAAAATACACATATCGGTTGACCCCTAGTCAAAAATATCTTAATTTGTGTTCCAAAGATGAACAAAGATCTTACCGGTTTGGAACAACATGAGGGTGAGTAATAATGACAGAATTTTCATTTCATTTCATTTCATTTAAGACAGACAGATAGACAGAGTCTCAAGTCAAGTCAAGAGTCTTGAAGTGTCATGAACTTGTACAGTTCATCTGCAGCTACTGAACTGCTTTTCACCGAAACAACAAATCTAAGGAATGATTTATCGATTTGCTTTCTTTCCTTGACAGTTTGTGACTAGACCTGCAGCTTGGAACGATGCCAATTAAGAGGACGATCAATAGCTCAGCCATTGATTACAATTTATGCGACTGCCCCTTTGACAGGGCTGTGTCTCTGCTTGTGTAGGTATGCTATACATAATCAGGGGCCGCACGGAGGTCAGATGCTCTCTGAGTTGGACTGAAATAAACATGAGCAAACTCTAATCCTCACATAGGGTTGAATACCTGACGCAACTGTAAAAAAAAAACAAAAAACACATGATTGGATTTCTGAGGATGGCTTCTAAATGAATGCAGAACTACAGGCCTACCTGGAAGAAGGTGGAGGGAAAACATCACATGTATCAGTGTGTTCTTTACAGGCTTACACAAAGCCCTTCTTCAAAATCAATACTAGGCTTGTACCTTTTCCCTCCAAACACAATGTTTATAAAGGGCGCTCTGTGAGCCCATAATGAATACCATCATAAATGAAGTTGTTGAAACAGTGATATCGATCCCTAATGGGCACCATCTCCAGAGGACAATTTGTTACTTTCATATGTACCTCATTTTGGCTAAATAAAACAGGTCGCTGCTTTTGGCCATTAGAAAAATTACAGGATGGTACGGATCAGCGGTCCAGCATAATATACTAGAGTGCTCCTCTAAATCTATTTACATATGATTTTCTAAATCAGTCCTAACGGCTTAAGGTATTCTTTTCCGAATAAAGATGCTGGTCATTCCAGGTGACTGGTTGCCACGTGATCCGAAGCCATAAGAAATCCAATAATGCGTCACACCATAATATTGACATACGGAAGTTTTTATCTTCCAGAATTCTCTCACTTGAACTACAATGCAATTCTCCCGCCTGACAGAAAGAACTTTTAATACTATTCAGTACCTTGTTGGAAATTCATACAAAATCAAATGGTGTATGTCATCCGAACTACATTAATAAGGCCCAAAATATACTTTAAGCAACCAGATAGCATATGTGCAGTTAAGGTCTAAAGTTTACATACAGTACACCTTGCAGAATCTACAAAATGTTAATTATTTTAGCAAAATAGGACCATACAAAATGCATGTTTTTTTTTTTTTAATTTATTTATTACTGACCTGAAGATATTTTAAATAAAAGAAGTTTACATATAGTCCACAAGAGAAAATAACTATAAAAATTACCCGTTTAAAAGTTTACAGTTCATTCTTAATACTGTGTTGATGATCCACATAATTTTTATTTGTTTAGTGATAGCTGTTCATGAGTCCCTTGTTTGTCCTGAACAGTTAAACTGCCTGCTGTCCTTCAGAAAATCCATCTTTTCACACCGAGGACAACTGAGGGACTCGTATGCAACTATTACAGAAGGTTCAAACTGATGCTTCAGAAGGAAACACAATGCATTAAGAGCCAGGATTTGAGCATTTAAGTCCCTCAGTTGTCTTCAGTGTGAAAAGATGGATCTCAAAATCATCCATTCATTGTTGGAAAGGGTTCAAATACACAAAAATTTGAAAAATCTGAAGAACAGCGGGCAGGTTTAACTGTTCAGGACAGCTGTGGTTATCATTCAGGTAACAACACAGAATGAAGAATGAAGTTAATATAAACTTTTGAATGGGGTATTTTTATAAATTCAACTACTGTTTTCTCTCGTGGACTATATGTAAACTGTGAAATATCAAATTCAGGTCAGTAGTAAATAAAAAATAACATGCATTTTGTATGATCCCTCTTATTTTAGTGAAATAATTAACTTTTTGCAGATTCTGTAAGGTGTATGTAAACTTTTGACCTCAACTGTACATCTGAAAGATGTCTGTTAAAGATCACTTAATCTGGAAAATATTTGCTGTGTACAAACATCTGATAAACATCTTTAAGATGTCAGTTTTACATTCTAAATCATAAACATCAACAAGATATTTCCTAAATGTCAATTTGACATCTGATAGGAAACGTTCTAGAGATGTATTGCAGATGAAAAAAATAAATAAAAAATACATCTTGCAGATGTAAATGCAGTCCTCACATAGACGTCTACATGATGTACCTGTGCTACCAGTGAAGTCGATGTGTTAGTATGTTTATTGCAACTTGAATAATGACTTAATTTGCTTATCAAAATTTTCAGCTTGAAAATAAATAAAAACCTAATTTCGGTTGAGGGAAAAAGAAAAAAAAAAAAACATCAGCACATCACATGACCTGATAGGAAAAAAAATAGATCATAAAAGATGACATTTACATTAATAACCAGCATAGCACCATGTCACATATCCACTATTAATTGTCAAACACATTTTTGAACAGGACTTCCATTTGGACATACCATACCAGGATACCAACAATATGTTAAATATCTTCATTAGGAATACATATTTGACAATGTTTAAAACAGAACTGCAATGTTAGCCCATTTAGCCTCCGATGTTATGGGTCAGACAACATCTGTTACAGGTGAAGTCCACTGTGTTTGTCTAGTCGGCAGAGACTGTCATTTGTGAGGTTAAACAATCTAAAATGAAACAGAACGACAGGACCCATGGTGCTTTTGGCTAATTGCAGTGGCATTCCCAGTTCAGTGCCCCCGTTTCTGTTTGCTGAGGGAAATATGACACAAACACAAACACAAAGCATCTATTGTTCTAATGAATGCACAAGGTTTTTGTACTGTCTGAATTATAAAGATCCATTGATCAGCCTGGCCAGCAGAAGGCTCATCAGGCCAACCAGCGGCATATGACAGCAACAAGCTCAACCTATAAAAGTCCCTTCTTAGATTCATCCAAACTGCACAATGATTGTCTGAGTGTCCCTTGACCTGAATCCAAACGCACGATCAAAACTATATACATCATCAAACGCTGTGTTGACTCGACAGGACGCCCTTTCTTTTTGTCAGTGTACTCTAGTTACAGCAGCAGGCAACCAGCGGCCTATAATTACCATAGGGATTGTCCTTCAACACAAGTGCACCACCTGCGAGTCAAGAGTCAAAACTTTATTGCAGTATTGACCAAGCGCAGGCCACCTTACTGCAGCAAAGCATAAACACAGGACCAAAGCCAGGGATCGATAAAGCCGCTGGGAGCAATGCGTCGCCTTGATATGCATCCATACACACATCCGAGTCGTGCACAAACTACACCGTTAAGCCCCCCCAGAGCAGCCCCCCTACAATTTCAGACAGTAGCCGTACGCTTCGCTCTGTTTGCCAATTTAGCACTTCCGACTAAACTGCGCCTTTGCTATTGGAAACTCCTAGCAGCATAATAGGATCTGGCCTTATCTGTAAACACATGCCCAATTGAAGGACAGCCTGGAAGAATGAGATTTAGGTATGGCCTGCCCAGACAAACAAGCGTGTCCAATGCAAGGAAACGGTCTCCTGAAGAGCTCTCTGAAGGCTGCCAACAGGCCACGGGGAGCTCAGAGTGAAGCATGCATGGAGAACCGTGTTTAAACATGGACTGGATTAGCATGGTCTGTGAATAAATGGGTAGCAGTACACGACCTTTCAGCCACTGATCTTAAATGGATCGATATTCGCCTTGACCATGCAATCACCGATCCGCCAGACCTGCTTAAATTCAGAGCTGACTGGAGATCGTGATTGGTGGAAGTCGATCTTAAAAGATTAGTTTACTTCTGAATTAAAATTTCCTGATAAATTACTCACCCCCATGTCATCCAAGATGTTCATGTCTTTCTTTCTTCAGTCGAAAAGAAATTAAGGTTTTTGAGGAAAACATTCCAGGATTTTTCTCCATGCAGTGGACTTTGACAGTGGCCAATGGGTTGAAGGTCCAAAATGCAGTTTCAATGCAGCTTCAAAAGGCTCTACATATCTAGTCTTATCTAGTGAAACGTTCTGTCGTTTTCTATTAAAAAAAATTACATTTATATACTTTCTAGCCACAAATGCTCATACTTAAGACACGGGTTACCTTTCCAATGCACAAAGCATTTGTGGTTTAAAAGTATATAAATTTTTATTTTTTTTAGAAAATGATTACTTGTTTGGCTAGATAAGATCCTTATTCCTCAGCTGAGATTCTGTAGAACCCTTTGAAGCTGCAAAGAAACTTTAAGTTGGTTCCTATTGAAGTCCACTAGAAAATTCCTGGAATGTTTTCCCCAAAAACTAGAGATGTACTGATTGACCAGGGACCGGAATTAGCTGTTTTTCAGCATGATCGGCCCGGACCAGTGACTGGCTGGCCAGTCTGTTGATTCCTAGCCGGTCCGTTTTGACGTCGCACTTACGGCGACTGGTGATGTACTTATGTCATGTCAAATAAGGCTTGCACAGCTTGAGTGAGTATGTGAGAGAGACTCGTGAGAAATCAAAACAAATAAATAGTACTCACAGAAAGTTACTGCGATAGAAAAAAAAAATTATAATATATGACTTAGGTACGCAACATTGCACGGCGTTTCCCTGAATTTCAACACGATTGCAATGTGACAGTGATTTTATACAATAGTAGCTCAATAAACAAGACGTTAAAATTAAGTGACTTACATTTTAGACACAATATAGACTATTTTTGCTGTTTCATTGACAAAAATAGTTCTAATCAAAGCAACAGCAGAAATGCTGCATGTCTCCGAAGAACACAGCGGCGTTTCCCTACTTAATGAATCCATGTTTTTGAAAAAAACAAGTGAGTTAATGATTCAGTGACCCGTTCCTTAAAGACTTGCCTCTTTTTTGAATAAACCTGCCGTGTGAACAAATCGGTTGAATGAATGACTAAATGACTCACTTATTAAAACAGTAATTTGCCGCCACCTACAGGTGGTTTGGTTTCATATTTTAAAGTGTCATTGCATTTTTCCCAAAATTTCTTATTTGCATGTTTAAAAAATATTTAAAACATTAATCTTATAAACGTTTGCATTTTAAATATTGCAATGTAAATGCATTTACAGAGAATATCTGTAACTTAGACCAAATTAGGGCAACTGTAATGTAGATTACATTAATGTAATGTGATCAGCCTCAAATTTCCTGATTGGTACATCACTAAGGCTGAGTTCACACTGCAAGCCGTAATTCTGATTTATTCTGTTTTGACTGTTTTTATTTTTTAAATGTGGCCAGTATGAGATTTGAATGTAAACTGGTGAACCTGAACTGGAGTGACTCTCATCAGTGCAGAAGTGTGACAAATGTCAATTTAAAGTTACATAAAAATTGCATGAATTTTATTGCAAAAAAATTTAGACCTCTATCTGACAAAGGGACACATGGAAATGGCCCAAGTCAGAATTAAAAAGATCAGAGAAAGAAACTGAGAGAGACTGGGCCCATTCTAAAAGTAGCCTAACAATGGGAATATCCACAAGGCCAACATAAGAGTCAAAAATTCCCTGGCAGGAATCTAAAGAAGCCTTATTAAAGTGGACTATCTAGAAATACACACAAGCGCATTCCTACCCCTTCCTTAATACCACAGTCTGCCGAACACCTGTTGCAGTTTACAAGAGGAGTTTCAACGGCTTTGTGTTGCAGTCCTTCAAGTTGCTTTTGATTTCCACTCAATCAACTCAAGCTAACACAAGCACAATTAAAATCAACTCCATTTAGGGATGCACAGTATGAGAGCACATCGTTTAGCAGACTTTCATTGTTTATCAGGTCCATACCAGACAATTCTACAATTAAATTGTGTCTGCCATTCAACAAATCAACATATTCTCACACAAACGTGACTTTGTAACAGCTAGGGACATATAACGTATCAAAACAATTTTGTTTAGCAGCCACTGATCAATAAGCTATTTTTAATTCATTAATATAAAATACAAAACGCATATTGTGCCACCAACACTAACATGTTTACTCTGGACCAGAATGACCTTGGGTGATGAGCAAAGCCCTCAAATGTAAAACATCTACAGTGATAAATCAGTGTTCCTGCTACTCTCATCTACTGAATTTTAGTATCACTTTGTCAAGCAGTCATATTAAAATAAATCTAGTTTTAAGACATCAAAGAGGAACATCATTTTTTAATAAAAATTTTAATTTTGTTTTCCCCTCACAAAACTGTAAAAACCTTGGTCTTTCAAACCGCTGTCAAAGAAAAGACCTTCATTCAAAGAGCATGACCTATCCTATGAAAAACAGTTGAAATTCTCATCATCACAGGTGGTAAAACCTTGCACAAACACAAATGACATGCTCCAAAAGCAAGGTCTGATTTTACATTTAAGATTTTAAAAATGCAAGATTTTAAATGCCTCACGACACATGCTGTAGTCATTTAAACATTGTCTTTAGAAGAGGTAAATATAGCTAAGGCAGCTGCCAGTGAATGCTTGCCTTTGCTAGGCGTTTGTGTATCCGTACATCCTTGACAAAGAGATAACCCACTTCATCGAGCTCCCTGGGGATGAAAATGACAGCACAATAAACAGTGGGAACCATTCACAAGTCATTTTTCACAAGCCCAAACTCCCAACAGCAGGGTAGGTAGTAAAATGAGTCATTGTGCACGAAAAATGATAGGGTTGCTTGACACAGCGAGACGCATTAAATATAAATGAAACGCCACAGATGGAATAAACGAAGAGAGAGATCCAATTCAAATGGAGAACGCAAGTAATTGTCACAAATGAAGCCCACAAGCTTAATTTACAAAACTAAATGAAAAACAGCTCCGTAAGAGCATTGTGCAAATATTTTCACACGGTGACCGCTAGTTAATAATTAAAACACCACATACTTTAGAGTAGCAGCTAATGAAAACACATGGAAGCATTCCTGTGACAAACAGACAGACTTGATATGCGAACATCTTTAAAATATTCATATCCGGAAGTCACAATCAGCCGATTGTTTACAAGTATTTGCGAGCGTCGTAGGAAATTCAAGGTCCTCTGCAGGTTTTTTAGTGCTTTGCTGATCTGCTTCTGCCTCCAGTCAGGGTGTTTTCAATGGTGGGTAACGGCACCATGCTAGGGGAGATCACAAAGAAAGCTAATTAGCTTTCTCTTCAGAGCCTCCACCTGTTAACAAAGCCCAGGATGGTCTGAATGAACATCTACAGAGACTTTGAGATCAGTTACACCACGGATCTGTCAGACTGCTGGTAACAAGGTACCTGTGTGAGGATCTAGGTTTTGTTACCATCTGTGAGGTCCATCTCACAAGGTACTAACGTAAATCGAGAAGAGTGTCATTTTTACACAGCAAAACAAGCTGAAATGTAACAGGCAGGCAGTGTTCGTTGCTTTGTTTATAGTTCCTGAGAAAAGATACCAATTGTTCTGTTAATAAAACAAAATGGAAAACCAGCTCCATGCGTGAATACAATAATTATCTCCCCTTCAATCAAGTGTAAAGGAATGATGGTGCTTTGTTGGCCGTGGAGAGATCTGGAAATACAGGCTTTGTATGGAAACACAATATGTACAGTTACTCCCCGAAACCCATGAACTGGAGCAGCTAGTTTTCAGCCGAAGTCATTTTCCATCAATCAGTCGAAACAGGAAGGACTGTTTTATGTACTCAACATGAATACGAACTGAGAATGACCCCTGAAACTGAACCCATTCTCCCTCCCCAGCCAAATGGAGAATCATACTGACGTGACTTGAGCTTTGCAACCCAATTACTAGCATAACTCATATTTCTGAAGAAAACAAGACATTCAGTAAGAAGAAACTGATTTTATCAAGTGGGAATTGAATGAATTGTATGGAAACCCATTTCTGCCACTGAACAAAAATGTTATTGCGACTTTTTTTCCTCTCAAAATTCTGACTTTTTTTTCTCAGAATTGCAAGATATAAACCCAAAATTGCGAAATATAAAGTCAGAATTGCGAGATAAAAACTCGTAACTTTGACTTTTTTCCTCGTAAATGCAAGTTCGAGCCTCGCAATTCAGACTTTTTTTTCCCCTCGCAAGTGCAAGCTGATATCTCGCAATTCTGAGTTTTTATTTCAGAATTCTGACTTTATTTCTCAAAATTGCAACTTTATTTCTCAAATTTGCAACCATTTCTCAAAACTGCGACAATTTCTCAAAATTGTGACTTCATATCACTCGATTCTGACCTCATTTTTTAGAATTGAGAGTTTATATCTCACAATTCTGACTTAACTCATAATTGCGTGTTACAAAGTCAGAATTGCAAGATATAAACTTGCAATTCTGAGGAAAAAAGTCTGAATTGTGAGTTTATATTTCGAAATTCTGACTATTTCTCAAAATTGCGACTATTCCTCAAAATTGCAACTTTATTTCACAATTGTGAGTTTATATCATTCCGTTCTGACTTTACTGTTTAGAATTGCAATTTATAGATCACAGTTCAGACTTAACTCACAATTGCATTTGATAAAGTCATAATTGTGAGATATAAACTTGCAATTCTGAGGAAAAAAGTCATAATGAGTTTATATCACAATTCTGAGAAAAAAAAAGTCAGAACTGAGAGTTTGTATCACGCAATTCTGAGAAAAAAGTCTTAATTGTGAGATAAAAAGTCAATAACCTTTTTTTTTTTTTTTTAATTCAGCGACAGAAATGTCCTCCCATAGAATTGTGAAAAGTGGCCACTACATATAAAAAAAATTGAGAGTTCACAAAAGTACCATGACGCATTTGTGTGGTGCTGCTGTTTTTGTTTTCTTTGCGCACAAAGGTATTCTAGTAGCTTCATAACATTACGGTTGAACCACTGATGTCACATGAACTATTTTAACAATGTCCTTAATACATTTCTCGGCCTTGAACGTGATAGTTGCGTTGCTGTTTATGCAGGGTCAGAAAGCTCTTGGATTTCAAGAAAAATATCTTTCTTTGTGTTCCGAATAAGGTAATTAACGACAGAATTTTCATTTTTTGGTGAACTATCCCTTTAAAATCTGCTTCCATTCAATCAAGAGCCTGCCCTACCAATGCTTCCTTCAAATGTACCTCACAGAAGATCTGCCGCTACTTCTGTCACATCGTGACTTAACAATATCCAATATCCCATGCAGCCTAAGTGATGTCATCAGAAAAGTCGTTTCAGGGGAAGAGCAAGTCACTACCTTTTGATGAAATATGAAGTGTGGAATATCATGAATCATTCACAATAAGACCAGAAAGAGAGATTACGAAAGAAAATGGGGTCAATTTTAAGGTCGTATTGACTTCTCACACTCTCTCAGGTAAATGAACGCAGCGCTGCGTTTGCACAGACGAGCAGTTCGCTCGAATGACAGTCTTTTTTGCTCCTATAGCTCAGCCATCACCATAGCCCTCCTCCATATTAACAGGCCTCCTCAACCCCCTTCCATCCTCCCCAGAAACAATGGCCCAATTTATTCAGCTTCCTGTCTTTCCCACATCACAGGACAATAAACAATGGCAAAATTAAAAAGAAAGAGAGAGAGACACAGAGAGCTAAAAAGAGCACAAAAGAGAGCCAGAGATGGCAGGTCAGAAAAGATAAGTGAGAAAAGAGCAGGAAGGACAGACGAGGAAAAAACAAAAGAGAAAGGACAGAGGAGAGAAGTGAAACCGGCGATCTGGGGGCGTTTATGCGCCCTGCCACCCCACATCACAGGCCAGAGGTTGATGAATGAATGGAAGAGCATCCCAATAATAGAACTGACCAGAGCGGTTGGGATGATCACCGTGAAGTGGAGGGGTCGTGCGGGGCGCTTGAAGAGGAAAGGTCAGGGCTTTGACCTCAACTGGCTTGCACTAGACTCATTTGCTTCAAGTGCTAAAACACGCCTGCTAAAAGGTGCAAAGGATAAAGCCATAAATGAATTACGCAATTCCGAACGGTTCGCACGTTCGCTTCCTAGAGCCAAACATGAAGTAACTCAAACTCTAAATCAAGCGTGGCACACCAACATTTTATTCCAAATGACTGCAATTTCTGTGTGCAAATAAATTGAAACCGCTGAGAAAAAAAAGAGCATTCCCCGCTCGGTGTGTTTACAACCCTCGATCACCAATTTTGAACACAAACCTCTGCTAACAGCAGTGAGTTGAGACAATAAAGCTGGGCATATATTTGCATATCACAGAGCTGGCTGGAGCTAGGCGATAAAACACATCCATAAATCTGGATAAACAAACCGAGGGCCTGGCACGCACTGATACAGAGAGGGAGGGCTGCAGGTACTGCGGCTAAAGGAGCTTCTTCAGTCCTTCCAAGCTAATCTAATCAGTGTTAAGTGTAATGAGGCAAAGTGGTAAGCAAGCTGGCAGGTCTACATGATAGTGGTGGCGTTTCATAAATCTAGTAAGAGGAGTTCCCTCGGCGACAGTGATTGCTTTGTTGTTTTGATGTTGTTAGGATAAAACCTCTTGTACAATTAGCCAGACAAGCAGTGCGTCGGAGTCGCGTGCTTAATCATACATTTCCTAAAATGCATGTAGAAGAATTGTGGGTGTGCGATTACGTATGGTTTCAGAGAAACTGTGCACCTATGGCAGTCCTGGTGCACTTGGTGGACTAAGCAAGATTGCAGTAATACAGTAGAGTTCTCCTTCAGCATTCAAACATGTGGGCTGGTGGTTGGTGTTTTAATGCCAGGTGAAATGGTATAAAAGCATTTTAAAAAACCTATTAGGTTTTTACATTTGCTTTAGAGACTCTTAAAATGGATTCAGGATTGACTTAATGTCTTCAAGTGTGTTTGTGGAGTAATAGAATTTCCTGTGACAACATAAACAGCACAGTTTAATTAAATATCTGTAAGAGATAATAGAATCTGACACAAAGAGTTTATCAGTGGATCTTAATTTAATACTAAGAACTTTTGTTGGATTTTGTAACAGCCCAGCGATTATTTAAAATACAGATGTGATTTTTACCGACAGGTAAATTAATTACATATAATTTCAGCATTAAAAAAGATCCAGCTTCTTTGCTTTTTTTATAACAATACTATTTTTTTAGATTTAAAGCAGATAATCAAATTCTAAAACATATGCATTATGAAAACTTGTTATCGTTATTTTTTTATTTAAAATTTTTTAGGTAAATGATTATTAATTTGTTTAAATGACTAATAATATTATTGATATTATTATATTAATAATTTTAATGATATTGATGATGATGATTATATTATTATTAATAAGTATTATAATAATTTAGGTCATTATTGTTCATTTTAAAAACCATACTAATATTATTAATCATTTAAGTAGTGATTAACTAATTTTAATTAAGTGGGATCTTTAATTTAGCTAAATGATTAATCTAAATTACTAATAACAGTTTTAATAATTATACTGATCATTTTAAGTAATTTTGAAGATACTGAGGTGGAGGATTATATATTATTAATATTTAAAAAAAAAAATCATTTAGATAATTATCATGAATAATTAAAACCCAACTAATAATATTAACAATCATTTAAATTATGCTTAATCAATTATTATTAATTAATACCTTTAATTTAGCTAAATGATTACTCTAAATGACTAATAATAGTATTGATAATTATATTAATAATTTTAATTAATTTTAATGACATTGATCTTTAATACATATTTATAATAATAATAATAATTTAAATAATTACTGGTCATAATAAAAAGCATTTAAATGCTAAAGCTAAATGATTAACATAGAGTATTAATAATAGTATTGAGAATTATATTAAATAATTGTAATTCCTTTTGATATTGATGATGATTATATTTTTATTAATATTTACAATAATAATTTAGGTAATTATTATTAATAATAAAAACCCTATTATTAATAAACATTTAAATAATGAATAATTAATTTTAATTATTAATTGGGATCTTTAATTTAGTTAAATACTTAATCTAAATGTATAATGATAGTACTGATCATTTTATTTATTTTTTTTAATAATTTTGATAATATTGATGATGATGACCATATTATTCTTAATATTTGTAATAACAGTTTAGGTCATTTTTGTTAATATTAAAACCCCCGCTTATATTAATAATAAACATTTAAATAATGAATATTTCATTTTAATTATTAGTTAGGATCTTTAATTCAGCTAAATGACTAATATAAATGACTAATAATAGTATTAAAAATTATATTAATAACTGTAATTAATTTGATGATATTGATCATGATTACATTATTATTAATATTTGTAATAATAATTTAGGTAATTATTCTTAATAATAAAACCCTACTAATATTATGAATAAACATTTAAATAACTAATAATTTATTTTAATTATTAATTGGGATCTTTAATTTAGCTAAATGATTAATCTAAATGACCAATAATATTATTTATATTAATAATTGTAATTAATTTTGATGCTATTATTTGGAATTAATTTGAAATATTAACATATTTTTATAAGTAATAATAATAATAGTAATAATAATAATAATATTATAATATATATATATATATATATATATATATATATATATATATATATATATATATATATTATTCATTTAATCAAATGGATCATTTTTGTTGTTACTGTTAATAGTAGTAGGAATAATTATATTATTATTATTATTATTATTATTATTGCTACTACTATTAACTATTATTCTTGATATTATAATTATAAAGTTTATAATGTTATATGTCAAGCATTTCTGTAATATACTACTCAAGTATAAATAGCTGCTATGTAAAAAGTCCAAAATTACACAAACAGTACATTAAAAATATGTACTGTTCGAATAACAACAATGCAATCATCATCACCGATTCTTATACTAGTTAATATCATTTAAAAATATATATATTGATTATCAATCTCTCTCTAGTCTAGGCTAAATAACTATGCCAAGATGTACTTTCCATGAATGAGGATTTTCTGCTTTTTAGACATTCTAAATTGACAGTTTGAAAGTGCATGACACTTCTGTATGATTTAAAGACACCCTATGGAGCTTCTCAAAATGTTTGCCAATTTTCCATTGCTATTTTTAAAACCAATCCCATTTCTTGGCTACATGATCCACTGATGAAGCCTTTAAAAAAATGTCCAAAATGTTTTATCCTCTGAGCCTTAGGAAAAAGGAAGCTGCAGAGCAGAGCCTGGTGCTGTCAGACACAGTTCATCCGGGCCTCAGACGGTCATAAATCGGGCACTGTCAGTTCGGTCTCATGATACAGGCAGAGGAACAGAGGTGGCCAAGGTCTGCTCCAGCTGCACCAAAAGTCTCTCCCAGTGAGACACAAGCTGCCATGCATCTGCTACAGAGAAAAAAAAGGAGGCAGCTGGAGTCAAACACACAGAGGGCCTTTCACACCGATCAAAACGCAGAAAAACCAGCCTCATATGGACCTCGATGCCATCACACAGCTTATTTAATATCGTGATTAATTTATAAGAGGATTTGTGTCCACAGGCTGAAAAAAGAGAGACTGGAATGTAGGCAGTGGTTGACTTGAGTGCTTAGTTTCACTCTAGTTCCACATGAATGCTAGCCAGGAATGAAGAAATTTCAACAGTACCATCCTCCCGTTTTAAACTAGTTTGGCATTTGTCAGTAAGCAAGCATTGACCAGCTCCTGTCCAAAAGTGCCAGATGTTCAAAAACCCCCTCATTACGTCCTTGGATCTGGGTCAGGCAGGTTGTGGCTCTCGAGGGGGGTGGCTGTCAACAACTATTTCAACTTTATCCATCATCTGGGAGGTGCTTGCGAATCCGCAGAGCGGGTGTTGAAAAAGTGTTGAATCAGTGAAAGAGCTCGACTTCTTCCGTGACCCCCAAGGAGCTCATTTGCAGTCTTGGCGGTGGCCGTTTTCCCTCGATATTTGCGACCTGTGAGCGATGGCAGCTCATGAATCCAAGCTTAATACATCTAATCGAAGGCATTTCCATTTGAGAAAGATGAGATGCTTTTTTTTTTTTTTTTTACCCTGTCCGTGTTTTTCGAATTCAGCTGCGGTTCCAAGGTCAAAGCGGGAATGTTTTCGTTTTGGAGATGATCCGCTATGTGTGTCTCCACTACAGCTGGCTTTTAGAACAATATGGCTTTTTTAATACTGTGCCACACAAACAACATACAAAGAAGCTACAAGAATCTACAAACAATGAAGCTAGCGCAAACCCACGTAGCTTGAATCAAAAGGTTAACATTCCTGGATGATGACATGATGCTAGTGGTCAGACCACATTCTGTTAATATTTTCAAACATCCCCCCAACTTTGCTTCTCGATGACAAGCTGGAAGGGATTTCTTAGGGAATTCTGAGAGCGACACAATAGGAGAAAGACCAAAAGGGTGTGCTTAGGAATGAGGTCATGTATGTGTAGAATTATAAGCATTTTTAAACATTAGCACAGATGCTTCAGGCATGTTGTTTACTGACCCCTTTCCAGGAATACTTCAAAAAAATCCCCTTTATTATCCCAATAAATACTGAAAACAAGTGAAGGCAAGTTAGAACAAGGCTCTTGGATGCTTAATGACCCTTAGAAAACATAAAAACACTCAGTTAAAGGTTCACTCAGTAAGTATTTGTCTTTTGTTCACAGCAGTTGTTTTGGACTTTATACTATCTATTGGGGTGTAAAGTTTTAAAGGGATAGTTCAACCAAAAATTAAAATTCTGTTATTATTTACTCATATCGTTCAGAACACAAATTAAGATATTTTTGAAATTCCGAGAGCAATGCAACTGACACATTCAAGGCCCAGAGATGAAGAAGGACATTGTTAAAAAAGTCCATGTGACATCAGTGGTTCAACCGTAATTTTACAAAGCTACAAGAAACAAAAATAAATTTATTCAACAATTTCTTCTCTTCTGTGTCAGTCTTTGATGCACGTTCCCAAGAGTGTGTTCTGAAGATGAACAAAGGTCTTACGAGTAGGGGTGTAAGAAAATATCTATACACGTGAGTATCGCAATATTTTGTTTGGCTATACTGTATCGATTCTCGAAAACGCCATATTGATATTTAAAAAAAAAAAAAAATAAATCATAAGATTCATGGCAGATGCTTCGTTTTGAGTTTATATCCCGACCGCTAGATGGCAGTCTTCTTATCTCTGAACTTAAACAGTGGCAGGAAATATTAGCATAAAGGCACGCCACTAATGTTGTCATTAAAGGAACAAGCGAGATCAAGATCAAGCGAGATGCTAATGGTCTAATCTGATTCAATGATCTATGCTAAGCTATTAGCAAAAAAAAAAGTGGAGTGTTCCTTTAATATAGTTCGCTGCTAGTAATGGAGGATGGAGGAACAGTTCCTGCTCCCGCCTTGGTGTACAATGTTGAAGTGTGGCGTCATTTCGGCTACTGTGGTAACGTTCAGCCCGGGACCGCGACGCGGGCGCTGCCTCGGCTGCACGGGACACGGGGTGCTTCTGCTGCGTGGAGGGGTGGCGGCCGCGGTGGTTCCACTGCTTGCCGCTTTCTCTCGCGGTGGGGGCGTTTTGTGCAGTTGGAGCGGTGCTCGCGTCGCTGTCTTGGCGATTCCACACGTAACATAAATACAAACTGAAAACTTGTAGAATCCAAAACTTGTACAATTCTCAGAACAAAGAGATTCTGAGAATGTTCACTACATGTGTTTATAATATTGTTTTACAATTATTTTGTTTTCTTTAGGATTCCTGTAAGCACTTTATTTTTCATTGATATTAAGCAGATGTAATTCTTAAGTTCAGATCAAAATGTTATGGCATTGTCGCCCAGTTTCACAGACCAGGCTTAAGCCTAGTCCCAGACTAAAATGTAAGTCTGAGCAGTTTCAACTAAAAGAAACTTGCACTGATTGATCTTAAAACATGCCAGTGCCTTCGTATGTTGCAATTGTAAACTTAAACTGTGAACCTTTAAAGCAGGGTCTAAAAATATATACAATCTGTTTATAAAAGCTTACATTTTATACAGTTAATAACTAAAGAATCCTGCAGGCATTTTATTTTCCCCCTTTACTTGTACTGCACAAAAAGTGGTTCAATAACATTGAATATTACATGTTTTTTTTGTTGTTTTTTTTTGCTACGGTTTGCATATGGTAGTGTGTTCTAAATTACAGCTTTCCTTAAAATATATCCTATTCTTAAAATAAGAAATATCTTAATATATTGTCTTGCTTACAGTATTGCAGTGTATCGTAACATATCGTATCGCAACCCCTTGTATCGTGATGCGTATCGTATCGCCAGATTCTTGGAAATACACAGCCCTGCTTACGAGTAATTAATGACAGAATTATCATTTTTGGGTGAACTATCCCTTTAATCATTTTGCATCTAAATAAAGTAAACAGTGTCACTGTTTTTAATAGCATTAGATTTCTTTTTTCCTACAAAAAGTGACAGTAAAGACATTTATACTTTTCTGTTTCAGAAAGACTTGTCTTTTAATATTACTATTCAAAGAATCTTGAAAAGATTTTCACAATTTCCACAAAAATATTTAGCATCACAACTGTTTTTAAAGACACTTCAATGATTTCTAAAGGATCATGTGACACTGAATACTGGAGTAATTGTTGCTGAATATTCAGCATTATATATATATATATATATATATATATATATATATATATATATATATATATATATATATATATATATATATATATATATATATATATATATATTACACACTATCAGTCAAAGGTTTTTGGACAGTAAGATTTTTAATGTTTTTTTAAAAAGTCTCTTCTGCTCACCAAGCCTGCATTTATTTGGTCCAAAGTACAGCACAAACAGTCACATTTTGAAATATTTTTACTATTTAAAATAGCTGTTTTCTATTTGAATATATTTTAAAATGTAATTTATTCCTGTGATTTCAAAGCTGAATTTTCAGCATCATTACTCCAGCCTTCAATGTCACATGAACCTTCAGAAATCATTCTAATATTCTGAATTGCTGTTCAAGAAACATTTTTTAAATTATCATCAATATTTAAAACAACTGAGCACAGTTGCTCCTCAAAAAACATTATGATGATGATGATGATGATGATGATGATGATGATGAAAGCAGCCGAGTAGATTTTTTTCAGATTTTCTGATGAACATAACATTTAGAAGAACAGCATTTAGCTAAAATATAATTTTTTGTAACATTATAAATGTCCATCATCACTTTTGCTCAATTTAAAGCATCCTTGCTAAATAAAAGTATTAATTTATATAATTAATATAATGGTATAGTGTATAATGTTACAAAAGCTTTTTATTTCAGATAAATGCTGATCTTTGGATCGTTCTATTCATCAAAGAATCCTGAAAAAAATGTGCTCAACTGTTTTAAATATTGATAATAATTTAAAAAATGTTTCTTGAACAGCAAATCAGAATATTAGAATGAAGGAAGGATCATGTGACACTGAAGACTGAAGTAATGATGCTGAAAATTTTGCTTTGATCACAGGAATAAATTACATTTTATTCAAATTGAAACATTATTTTAAATAGTAAAAATATTTCACAATATTACTTTTGCTGTATTTTGGATCAAATAATTGCAGGCTTGGTGAGCAGAAAAGACATTAAAAATCTTTTGACAGGTACACTATAGTGTACACATTTTATTTTATTTTATCTTATTTTATTTTACATGCAGTTTTGCTCCAAACACTGAAAAAAATCATTATTTCAACTCCCTCTACAAAAAAAAAAAAAATGTGCATTTCACATTATGGCTTTGATCATCATTTATGCATCCTCCATCTGAAAAAGTATTAACAACATAAAACATTTGATCTTGGGATGTTTCTGAAATGTGGCTGATTTAATATGGATTCATAATATTTATTCCTACGCATGTTTTTTTTTTCCTTCTTCTTTTTTTAACACTATTATTATCAGCAAAAATATAACTGAGGAAGCACTCAACAAGTTACAACGATAGTGTTCTTCAGTAAACTGTAAGGAGGTCTGCGGTTTCAACATAACATCATAATGAACGTAACAGTGTCTATGAGGAAAGCGCTGCTGTATGACACAGCCAGAGCAAACACCTGTTAACAATACTCCATTGTAAGCTCCTTCCACCAATGGAACAATGTGTACAAACGGACATTCTCCACATTCCCCACTTATTTTGAATTCTTTGTTCATACAAACAGATGAGGCATTAGTCAGAGATATATGCTGACTTCAGTATATTACCTAGAATTCATTTAAAGTGCTTGTTTACATATAAATACAATAGTTGTTCTTCATTCGAGCTAATTAAAATTCTTCGAGTTACAGTTTGTTTGGTCAACACAGGCTTCCACATGATACTCAGTTCAGCGTGCTGGTCTGTGTAACCCTGTTAAATAATGCATTTCTGTTTGTCTGTAACTGGAGCTGACTTGTCATAATACTAAACCACTGCTGCAATAGTTCACTGTCTGCCAGCCTACTATTTATTCCATAGATAATAAAGCAGGCTGGGTATAAAAATCCACTTCACTTGAGAATATTGGTGCAGACACATCTGCCTCCAAGCCTCAAATTCATATTAATACCAACAGTACTGTCCTTGCAACCAAGTTTATTATCTGAAAACTTGATTTTTATGGTTGAAAAATAGTCTTGTGCTTGCTGCATGCTTCTGAAGTCATGCAGCTAGAAAGCTTATGCTGATCAGGGACTTGAAATGCAGGAAAATCCAGTCCAGTGGTTATTCACCCATTTAAAGCATGCGAGTCAAGAGACTACTCCGACTGCTTTAAAAAGCACGAGGGCCCAGAGAGGCAACAGCTGAGGAGTACTGAGTGAAGAACAGCCAGAGCTGGACAGAATGACAGTACGTCAAATTAAAGCTGATTTCAGGGCTCTGTGAGACCTTTTGTTTGAGATGTCGACACGTCTGGCTGCCAAATCGAGGATGCGCATGTAAAGTCGTGACCAGCCAGATAGAAGAAGTGATTTTTCTGAGTGCATTATGAGGATTTGGTGGTTGTGTCAAATCCTTTTTTGAGGAATAAAAGGATCATATGAAAAAAAAAAAAAAAAATAGAGAAAAGAATATTATATAACCACTTACATCAAGTGTAATTATTGCTACTCTGTGAAGTAAAAATACATTTGGGCAAAGTAAATTTCTTGTTAAAAAATGCAAATATCACTACTGCTGTCATTATATTTAAATGACTTAGCCAAAAGGACAATTTTAAATGTTTATTTAAATTTACTTAAAGGAGACGTCCACTTCCAGAACAACAATTTACAGATTATGTACTTACCCCCTTGTCATCCAAGATGTTCATGTCTTTCTTTCTTCAGTCTTAAAGAAATTAAATTTTTTGAGGAAAACATTTCAGGATTTTTCTCTATATAATGGACTGATATGGTGCCCCGAGTTTGAATTTCCAAAATGCAGTTTAAATGCGGCTTCAAACGATCCCAAATGCGGTTGTAAATGATCCCAGAAGAAGAAGAAGGGTCTTATCTAGTGAAACAAGCGGTTATTTTCATAAAAAGAATACAATACAGTTAACAAGACAGTTAGGGTATGTCGAAAAGGGGACAAATATGGTCGTTTTTCGATATCCTAACTGTCTTGAGCTAGAATACACAGAGTTCAGGGAGAGTAAGACAAGACGAGCTTTTGACAATAAAAAGTATATAAAATATATTATTTGTATGAAAATAACCGATCGTTTCGCTAGATAAGACCCTTCTTCCTCGGCTGGGATCGTTTACAACTGCATTTGGGATCGTTTGAAGCTGCATTTAAACTACATTTTGGAAGTTCAAACTCGGGGCACCATATCAGTCCACTATATGAAGAAAAATCCTAAAATGTTTTCCTCAAAAAACACAATTTCTTTACGACTGAAGACAGAAAGACATGAACATCTTGGATGACAAGAGGGTGAGTACATTGTCTGTAAATTGTTGTTCTGGAAGTGCACTTCTCTTTTAAAGGGATAGTTCTCCCAAAAAAGAAAATTTGATGTTTATTTGCTTACCCCCAGGGTATCCAAGACGTAGGTGACTTCGTTTCTTTTTCTAAGTCAAACCGTTGCAGTCTGTCAGTCATATAATGGTTGTGGGTTCGAGTCCCAGGTCCGGTAGGGATTGAAGGTGGTGGGAGTGAATAACCATGACTTAGGTGAGTCCCTTGAGCAAGGCACCATTCCCCCAATTGCTCCCCGGGCGCCGCAGCGATAGCAATATAGCTGCCCACTGCTCTGGGTGTGTGTGTACACAGTGTGTGTGTGCGTGTGTTTGCTCACTGTGTGTGTGCACTTGGATGGGTTAAATGCAGAGCACAAATTCCGAGTATGGGTCACCATACTTGGCCACACGTCACGTCCTTTCCGTTCCTATCCCTTTAAATTGAACCCAATTTATATATTTATTTTATTTTTAAAACAAAGCTTCAAAATGGATAGCACACTTAAGGCTGAAATTGTCTGCATAAGATCAATACTAAAGATCTTAATTATAGTTGATACTCAAGATACTAATTGAGATTCAAGTAGTATTCCATACAATGAACATCAATACAGTGCTGTCTTGCAAGGGCTGCAATAATGATGTTCAATTATAAAGCGCCAACTGGGAACAATATCTTCAGTGCTGTTATAATACAACTGATGAATGTTTCTCAGATGTACCGTTTTGCAAAGTGTCACAGAATAAGACTTTACACCTTTCAGCATAAAAATGTCATACGAGATTCATAAAACAAGATCAGCTCATCAAGTAAGGGCAACCATGACAAAATAAAGCGATCATTGGTCATTATTCTAATTCTATTTAAACACAAGGCACACACACATCCACAGGGCTAAAAAAAAATCTTTGATCTCTGAGACACTGTTCACATCAAAGGTTGCATTGAGTATTCTGGGTTTAACGTCATTTCACTTTGATGGTCTATTATGATATAAATGTTAATAGGCAACAATGAAGCAGTGTTGTATGCAGTATCAGTCATTTGCATGTATCCTTTTTAAGACCTTATGTATTGCTAGTGGCCTTGGTTGTTCTTCACCTGCCCCTTCACCTTGGTTTCAAAGCTGTGGCCAGAATGCTGACGTAACAGGACGAGGCTAGTCAGATCAATAAGCTGTTAACAGACCTAACCATCATGGCTAGCCGATACCCCGCGCAGAGATCTTGACATCCATGAATTCTGATGAGGACATTGTGTACTAATCTTGTGCGGGCAGGGTGTAGAGATGAGCTGCCGCAATAAGATAAGTGGAGCGTTTACTGTACGCCGGCAATGTTAGGAAGAAAAAATACAATCATTCACTGTCATCTAACGCAGGAGATTGTCTCTAGGCCATCCATTTCTGATTTAGATTGAGTTTCCGATAACTCCCAGACAGCTGGCCCATCATGAAGTGCTACTGCCATCGTTTAAATGCAGAGTGAGATGTTATGTATCATTTAAAGCTTTCCCAACTGTATAACTCTGTAGAGCCAGGCTAGTTTCAATTATTGCAAAGCCCCAGCCATTTTACAACTCACCCAATCATTATATAAACCAGCAGGGCTTCCAGGTGGGCCAATAATACATTGATTGAAAGCCAAATGTCCAATTAACCATTACATTCTTTCTCCTATGCAAATGATGCTTTTATAGAAACCCAGTGAATTGTGGCTTTAGGAAGAGAATAAAAAAGTATAAAAGGAAGTCAAAAAAAAGAAGTCATGGAAAATGTCAGGAACAAAAAAAAGGTAAGAAGAAATGGAGGCAGGGCAGAAGTTAAGATGGAAGTAAGAATGGATGTATGTAAGTCAGAAATTAAGTACAGATGGATATCAGGAAAATGTAAGGGAAAAAAGGAAGGAAGAAATGTAAACAGGCAGGAAGGAAGTCAAAATGGAAGTAGGAAGGACAAACTATGACAGGAAGTCAAAAAAAGGAAGGAAGAAAGAAAGGAAGGAAGAAAGGGAAATATACAGGTAAAACAAGCAAGGAAGTGAAGGTGGAAGTCAGGAAGGATTTACAGTCAGGAAGGAAGTACAGAAGAAAGACAGGGACATTTTCAAGAAGACAAAATAAAGGAAGAAAGGAAAACAGGCAGGCAGGAAATCAGGAAGGAAGTCAAAACTGAAGCAAGGAAAAACATGGAAGTCAGAAAGAAACTATTGAAGGTAGTCAAAAAAACATCAATCAGAAAGAAAGAAAGAAAGGAAGAAAGGGAAATGGGTAGGAAATCAGGAAAAAAAAGTCAAGATGGAAGTAAGGAAGGACATGTGGAAGCCAGAAACACTACAGAAGAAAGTAAAGAAAATCATCAGGAAGAAATTAAGAAAGAAAAAGAAATGGGAAGGCAAAACGTAAGAAAGGAACTGAAAGTGCAAGTAAGGAAGGATTTACAGTCAGTAAGGAAGTACAGAAAGGAAGTCAGGAAAAAATGAAAGATAAAAGGAAGGAAAAAGGGAAACAGCCAGGTAAAACATAAGGAAGGAACTCAAGGTAAAGGTAAAAAAGGATTTACAGAAGTCAGGAAGAAAATAAAAAAGGAAGTCAGGAAAAGGGAAAAGATTAAATGGAAACAAGTAGATAGGGAATCAGGAAGAAAGTCAAGAGGAAGTGAGGAAGGACATGTGAAAGTCAGAAACAAACTGTAGCAGGAAGTCAAGAAAAACATCAGGAAGAAAAAAGGAATGAAGAAAGGGAAATAAGACATAAGGAAGAAAGTCAAGGTGGAAGTTAGGAAGGATACAGTCAGGAAAGAAGTACAGAAGGAAGTCAAGAAAATTTTCAAGAAGACAAAAGGTAGGAAGAAAGGGAAATGGACAGGTAAGAAGACAGGAAGTAGGTTATGATGGAATCATGATGGACAGTGAGGCAGGCAGGAAGGAAACAACAAACTACAGAAGGAAGTTAAGAAAAACCTCAGGATAAAAGTAAAGGAAGAAAGGGAAATAGGCAGGTAAAACAAGAAAGGAAGTCTAGGTGGAAGTAAGGAAGGATTTCCAGTCAGGAAGGAAGTACAGAAGGAAGACAGGAAAAATTTCAAGAGCAGGTAAGAAGGCAGGAAGTAGGTTACAATGGAATTATGATGGACAGTGAGGCAAGAACGCCGGAAGGAAGTAAAGACAGAATTAGGAATTAACGTATAGAAGTTAGGAAGGACGTACACAAGGAAGTCAAGAAAGAAAAATGGAGTGAAGTCAGGAAAAACATTAGAAGAAAGAAAGGAAGGAAAGAAAGAAGACAGGGAGGCAGGCAGGCAGGCAGGAAATCAGGAAGGAATAATGGCAAGAAAGCAGGCAGGAAGTTAGGAAGGACATATGGAAGCCAGAAACAAACTACAGAAGGAAGTTAAGAACGGAAGGTAGACAGATAGAAAGCCAGGAAGGAAGTTTAAATTAAAGTAAGATATGTTCAAAAGGAAAAAAAAAGAATTGAAAAGGGAAGGAGTAAAATAAGAAAGGAAGTCAGGACGGAAAAAAAGAAGTCAGAAAGAAAGAAAGTAAAAAAGAATGAATAGAGAGAGATAAAGAAAAAAAGGCAAGAAGGCATTTTTTCAGCTAATTCAAACCAAAGACATTACTGCCATAATTCTTATGCTTTTGGGAAATCATTTTCCCTCTTAAAGATTCACCACTGAACCACAAATAAGTTCTAATTTCAGCTAGTAGCTCTCACACCCTACAACACACTTTCTGAGGCATGCTGGGATGTTGGGACTCTGGGAAAATGCAGTGATCAGAATAATCTGAAAAACTCACATGCAGCTGCTCCAGTGACATTATTTAGAGGAGAGAGGCTTAAAATACCTCCACATCCTCTAAATGTCCTCCAGGGTCAGACGTTGACTTTGCAATGTTGAGGTAGGCAAACACAGCAGCGGTTTGAGATTAGCGCCAGCGAGCAGTCATTGGGTCAGCATGCTGTTAGCATGAATTAAGACTCACATTGTGAGGGGATGAGGAATGTTTATACAGGTGAGAGACGATTTCAGCTGTGAAACTAACATGATCAGTTTAAAATAACCAAGCGACACGGCAAGAAGAGCATTCTGTAAATAAAGCCGTGCGAAGCACCTGTGACAACGCCACATACGAACGGCAGGAAACATCTGCCGAGATCTGAATAATCACAAAGTGAGCAAACAAATAGCTACCGTCTACACAGCCCTCAGGACCACACAAATCCTATCAGTGTAATTACCTTTCATCTCAAAAGGGCACTAGAGAGGAACAATCCATATTCCTGTCCTAATTTCTCATTTTCATGCAAAAGCATGCTCACACACACATTGAGTGCTCAAGAGAAGGGCAAGTTATTTGCAGGCATTAAGACTTCAAAAGGCCATCACTTCTCATTCTCCGGTGGTATGCTCTACATGCCAGCACAAGAATAATAAAGACCCCTGGATCACAGAAACAGTCACAATAAAGCAAATGGGGGGGACATTATACCGCAGACCACCTCTTTGTCCTTTGAAAAAGTACATTCGGTTCATTATCTTTGTTACAGCGTTTGCTTTGTCCACTCAGAAGACCACATGCCATTGTGATGCCTTTTCACATGACACACAAGCAGTGCTGCTGCGTAACAGGTTTGCATCTCTACCCTAAAAATAAAGCAATTTCTGTGTTACTGCAATGAGTGTTTCCTTTAAAATATTATAAAAATACTATTGGGAGTGAGTTATTAAGAACTATTATAAACGTGTCAGTCATAAAATATAATTTACATAAAGATGAGAAACACATTTTCATCCAAATGGTATTTAATCTACACTTGTAGCAAAAGACCGTCATGTCAAGGTTTACATAATCTTTTTTTAAATAGTGAGAGAGTGAAAAAAGTCGAGATCAAAACACAAACAAAAACAAAATCAAACAAAACAAGAAACGACTAAACTGAAAACAACTAAAACAAAACAAAAAAATAAACTAAAAACAAAATAAAATACAACACAATTACGATAAAAACACAATGAAAAAAAAAAGATAAATTCAAATAAAATGAAAACAAATTAAAAAAAAAAAAAAAAAGGAAACAAAAAATAATCTCACCAAGCTTTATTTTTTTCAGTTTTTTCTCATTTTTAATGCAAGCCCATTTCCACCACTGCATAAAAAAATAAAAAAAGGTAATTGCGTAATTTAGACTTTTTTTCTTGCAATTGCGAATTTACATCTTGCACTTCTGACATTTTTTTATATAAACTATAAAGTAAAGTGTTGTTACGTGTTGTAAAGTCAGAATTGTGAGATATAAACTCAATTCTGAGAAATAAAGTCAAAATCGCGAGACACTCGCAGTAAAATTGGGAGACATAAAGTCACAATTTAATAAAGACTTTATTTCTCATATCTTGCAATTCTCACTTTTTTCTTAGAATTGTGAGATATAAACGTGCAATTGTGAGTTATAAAGTCCAATTTTGCAGGAAAAAAGACTGATATGCTCTCAGAATTGCGAGTTTATCTCTCACAATTCTAACTTAACTCGCAACTGCATGTTATAAAGTCAGAACTGCAAGATATAAACTCAATTCTGAGAAATAAACTTGTGATTCTGAGAAATAAAGTCAGAATTGCGAGATATTCTCGCAGTAAAATTGCAAGATATAAAGTCACAACTCTGACATTTTTTCTCAAAACCGCGTGATATAAACTTATGATTGTGATAACAATTCTAACTTAATTCTAACTTAACTTGCAACTGCTTGTTATAAAGTCAGAACTGCAAGATAAACTAAATTTTGGGAAAAAGTCAGAATTGTTTTTATCTCGCAATTCTGACTTGATTTTTCAGAACTGCTACTTTATTTCTTAGAATTGTGACTTTATAACTCACATTTGCAAGTTTGTATCACTCAATTCTGAGAAAAACAAGTCCGAATTGCAAGTTTTTAAATCACAATTCTAAGAAAAAAAAAAAAGCCAGAATTGCAAAAAGCAAACTCCCAATTGCAAAAAAAAAAGTCAGAACTGTGAGAGAAAAAGTCGCAGTTTTCAGTTTTTTTTATTCAGTGGCGTAAACAGGCTTCCATACATTCTTGAGCAAATGAATGACACGTAAAATGCTGCAAAACATCCAGTCAAGTGTGCACAGGTCAGCTCTTGGCTTTATAAGCCCTGAAAATCACCTCCCCAGCTCTCTAATGTTTTGTAATGCTACATCTCCTTATCAGCTCCACAGCTGCTTTCTTCCTAATCCAGATCACTTTAATTCAGTCAGTAAAGCTCCTTCAAGTCACAACCAAGAGTGACACTTGTTGATGACGGGCACGAACACAATCAAACAGTCTGCATTCATTTGTCACTTAATTATTCATGTCCATTCCCCTCACAGCATAAGCGTCCTTTCATTTCCTGTTGCCGCATAAACCGTCAAACTGCAGACGATTGCTGTGAATCAGTCCGAAAATATCAAAGCCCACTCTGTTTGACAATAACAGCACTTGGGGGATGAGATATCAGATAAGCGTATAGAAAAACACCTCCCAGGCTGCTTCAAAGCACCTGATCCACCATGCGGATTTCATCTGGAGTGGCAAATGCAAATGCTGGCATGGGTAACGCTGACCACGTATCTCTAGGGAGCATAAATATCTGATACAAACCAATTAAGTCACATAAACAGAAATACACAATTGGCTCTTCTTCAAGACTGCAGCATCCCTGAAAATGAAGAAATTGCTCTTGGGATTGCAGATGACACTGAATTAAACAACATCATCATATTGCAGCATACTACAGTTAAGATATACATATCTGTGAAAATAAAATTGAAAGAGTGACATCACTAAAAGCCACTTTCAACAATGCAGCTAAGAGAGGCATGTGACATCCACATTTTAGCATTCGTTCCCACAGGCACGCTCTCATTTCCATGTCATCGCTTGTCATTAAGACTCCACCGACAGATAACAGTGCTGGAATGGTGGAATGTTCCACAACATCACAGGCAGTGACAAGTGCCGGTGAAACAACACAAGCCCTCTGCATACTCTCTCTGACAGCGAGGCTGATAAAGGGGTTGAGCGCGCTTCTGCGGGGAGAGGTTTGAGATATGCCTTAATATTCCAAGCAGATGCTCCTATCTCGGGCTCTGCCGCTCGCTCCCATCCCCCCTGCCATCATTCCCATGTGAGCATATTCGGGAATGATTCCAGTTGTGCGGCGTATGGATACACCATCAAAAATCCTTCAGTTGTACTTATCATTCAATGGAATGATGTGGGGAGCAATTAAATATGAAAATAAGACATTACTTGAAATGAAACTACGGATGCAGATGTATGAAAAAGTGCCTGGTGGAGAGGTAATTTAACAAATGATGTTGTACCTTATAAATGTTGCAATCAGTTTCTCACCAGTCTACAGGTTGGTTGAAATGCATGTTGCTATTCCTGTCGAATTTCTCTCAGAGGGGTGGTTATATCTCTTGCATTGCAAAAATGCACTTCTAATTTAGATTTTAATTAGGCTTTCTGACTTGTTTTCTAGTAAGAAAATATCTAAAAATTATTAAAGAGCAGGTTTTTTTGTTTTTGTTTTTAAGTGTCCTAATAAATGTTGGATTCCCCTACAACAGGTTTAAATGCATCTCAGGTCAGAAAACACTGATTTTCTCAGAATATACATTTATACAGAGTCATTTGTCAGTGATTTTCATTTAAGCAGTTCTGAGTGAAATGTCTGTAAACCCCTCCCTTCCATAAGCCAAGTCTGCTCTGATTGGTCAGCTGGCCAAGTCTGTTGTGATTGGCACAGAAACTTGAGCAAGTTAGCAAGCGCTACCATCTGTGTTACCAAGTCCGCGGTTGTTTTTGATGTCAGCGGGTTGAAGCGACCCCAATAATGTCATATTTAGCCCCTGGAATGTGAATTAAACAGTGGAACCCCGACAAAAAGTGTGTATTTTACACCACATAACGTTAGTTTTAAAGTAGCAATCGGGCGAGTTTTGTTTTGAAAACCTGGCAACCCTGAACTTTAAATAAAACAATAATATAGTGCTCCAATTTGTTCTTTAAAATAATGACAAAAACGTTTTGTTTAACACTTATGCAAGCGAATTGTGCCTGCTGCTGAACTGTAAACATATAAAATAATAATGGTGGATATGTTAGCCAAGTGCTAACGTGACTAACTAATGAAACGATACAGTTTGTAAACCAAAATATGTCCAAGTTACCGAAGCAATTAGAAAACAACAGTCTACATTAATCGACACATTCTTAGGAAATAGTGGATTCACAGCGAATTATCAGAATTTCAGCAAGACAGTAATATCGTGGTTTACCTGGAATCCTAAAGCTGCACTAGGTATAGAGTACATTACATATTAGCACAAAAAATATATATTTTGAGCACTCACTTGAAAACGTACACATAACGTATCAATCGTACTTACAGGCTGTGGTTCGGAAATGCTTGTTAGTCCAAATAAGGAGATTAAAAGCCAAATAAGATAAAAGCCAAGATTAGAGAAGCAGTCCTTGGTAAAATGACAAGCACACAACAAAAGGATCGAATTGCATTGCTGTGGTATCATGGAAAAAATAAATCTGAACCACTGATTTTTCACATTATCATCTTTCGGCAATGAAAACAAAACAAACTTGCTTTCACAGCGCAGAATTCAGCGTCTTCTTGACATGATGTAAACACACTAACTAGCAGAAATGTTTGTGGGCAGGTCAGACTGTTTGTATTTCGCAGGCAGGCGGGGATTATGCTAATGTGTTACCCAAAAACACAAATCAGCAACAGGCAAACTATTCCAAAAACATGATGACTCGTTAAGGCGATTCTGTCGACTCTTTCTGTTGAGAGAAAATATCTTTATAATGCACTTCTTTGATTAACAACTTTGCAGACTGTTTACATTGAAGGATAGCTATGTTACAAACAGCAAAAAAGATATTTTTCAAAAACCCATATGACCTGCTGTTTAAAACAAAATAAATATCTTATTTAGCAACAATGGATACAATATTAAAAGACTGGTTCACCCCAAAATTTTGTTGTCATTTACTGAGTTTTAAGTTGTTCCAAACTTGTATAAATTTCTCCCTTCTGCTGAACACAAATGAAGATATTTTTAAAAAATGATGGTAAACAGACAGGTGACGGTAGCCATTGACTTCCATAGTATTTTTTTTTTTCTCGAATGTTTGGTTACAAATATTTTTCTTATTACAATATATTCTTTAAAATATTCTTGTGTCAAAAGTCGGTTAGGTCTACATTATTATATGGACAAAAACTGTCCATTTAAAGGGATAGTTCACTCAAAAATAAAAATTCTATCATTAATTACTCACGTCATGTCATTCCAAACCTGGAAGACATTTTCAGAACACAAAATAAGATATTTTTTACATTCAAGGCCCAGAAAGGTAGTATGGACATTGTTAAAATAGTCCGTGTGACATCAGTGGTTCAACCATAATTTTATGAAGCTGCATGAGCAAAGACACCTTGTTTACAAGCAGAGGAATGCACTTGCATGCATCATGGTACTCTCATGAATGCACATCGAAGACTGGCACAGAAAAGAAGGAACTGTTGAATAAAGTTGTTATTTTTGTTCTCTTTGCACACAAAAAATAGTACACTACTATATAAGTAGTATGCAGTATATGACAGGAATCTTAAATGAAATTAACCCAACTTGTCCTGTAAATGAACAACTTGTGTGAAAAGCCAAACTGAAAGTGAGTGTTGCCAAAAGAAAAACAGTTTTATTTGCTTCTTTGAGGCAGGCTCAAACATGCAAACAACAGGCTTTCATTTACACAAGGCCGACTAATGAAAAAAACGCCGGTTTGAAGGGATGATGAAATGAGGATGGGAGAGAAAATGCATTCTGCTCCTGTCAAATCTGTGTAACAGCCACTGGAGATGTCTACCACTGAAAAATGTATTTCTTATTCCACCATTGTATGAAACTTTGGGGAAGGAACTGAGGGTGTTTACATAAAAAAAATTGCATGAATGTTGTTTGGTGACTAAGCAATGAGCCCGGGGCCCTCAAGAGAGATGAACAGACTTGAACAGAATGTTAAAGCAGCTGTGGTATGCTTTTATAGGTGTATGTCAGCAGCAAACGCACAAGTAAAGTTATACGACCGGAGCAGCTGCTTATGACAGACCGCTCATAAGCTGCGAACATTTTAAAGGAAACCACATTAAAGCTTCCCCCCTGTTCGACAAAGCTGATATAACCCGTCTACTCCATAAACTACTGTAATCAACCAACGGAGAACGAAACAGATTTACCTCACACTGCATAGCTGAAGAAAAAAAAAAAAGAGAGGCAGTAGTGCACACATCCCAAAAAAGTACAATAGTGCTCAAAGTGAGATGGTTTATAAAATGAGGCATTTGATCCTTTGTCGTGACTCAAGAGAGTAAGTAAGTAAAGACAATGAGATCAACACAAGAAAACGTTGCCAACAACACAGTATGAGTATCAAAACAATTGCTGCTTCATAATGCCACACAGCATCATGACAGCAGGACTAATGTAAGTCAGTCTGTGAGTCAGTAGTGATACATTCCCTCACCCTTCCTCCGATCGCACATTAACACAATGTGTGGAAATTGCACCATTGCGGTCAATCAAGGCTGTGCTCAGACAATGGCTTTGAGCACAATTTCACAGATGTACGATGAAAAAAGAAAAAAAAAAAAAACTTCATCTGCTCCGGATGTATGACGGCACTGCTTTTTTATTCCAATGCAAAATCATGGTTATGAAATTCAGAGCTGATCCAATGACTCTGCTCAAAGATTAAAGGAGAAGTTCACTTCCAGAACAAAAATGTACAGATCATTTTCTCACCCTCTTGTCATCCAAGATGTTCATGTTTTCCTTTCTTCAGTCGTAAAGAAAAAAAGAAAGATTTCAGGAATTATCTCCATATAGTGGACTTGTATGGTGCCTGCGAGTTTGAACTTCCAAAATGCAGTTTAAATGTAGCTTCAACGGGCTATAACTAGTAAACTATCTAGCGAAATGATCTATTATTTTCTAAAAAAATAAATAAATAAAAAAAATAATATACAATTTATATACTTTTTAACCTCAAATGCTCGTTTTGTCTAGCTTTGCGTGTGCTCTATTCTCGGTTCAAGACAGTTAAGGGTATGTCTAAAAACTCCCATCTCATTTTCTCCTCCAACTTCAAAATTGTCCTACATCGCTGCAGAAGTGCCAACCCACACTGGGTGAATGTGCAAAGAAGATCAAACGCCCTTTACAAAAAAAGATAAAACAGCAATGTAGGATGAATTTGAAGTTGGAAAAGAAAATGAGATGAGAGTTGTTCAACATACCCTAACTGTCTTGAACCGGAATGCACAGAACACACTCAGAGCTAGACAAGATGAGCATTTGAGGTTAAAAAGTGTATCAATTGTACATTTTTTTAGAAAATAACCAATCGTTTTGCTAGATAAGACCCTTCTTTCTCGGCTGGAATTGTTTACAGCCTTTTAAAGCTGCATTTGAACTGCATTTTGAAAATTCAAACTCACTGGCACCATAGAAGTCCACTATACAGAGCTAATTCCTGAAATGTTTTCCACAAAAAAAATTATTTCTTTATGACTGAAGACAGACATGAACATCTTGGATGACAAGGGGGTGAGTAAATGATTTGTAAATTTTTGTTTTGGAAGTGAACTTCTCCCTTAAGCACTGAAATTGGTTGACTTGACTTATTTATCTATTTTGCAACTATTAAAAGGAATAGTTCACCAACAAATGAAAATTCTCTCATGTTGTTCCAAACCTGTAAGATCTTTGTTTATCTTCAGGACACAAATGAAGATATTTTTGATGAAATCTGAGAGCTTTCTAACCCTGCGCAGACAGCAAAGCAACTACCACATTCAAGGCCCAGAAAGGTCGTAAGGACGGTGTTAAAATAATCCATGTGACATCAAAAAACAATAATTTCTTTGATGCATGTTAATGAGAGTACTACTGGGAACAATACAAGGAGGCTGGAACTCTTACAACGTTAACTGAACACCCCTGGTCTACACAAATGTGCAAAATATGAAACATTTATTAATCACATATGTCTTTTCTTTGTTTTAAAGCAGGATTTTTAAATTGTGAAGACACCACATTTTTAATGTGGTCTTTTGGACACTACTGCATGTGAGCGGGTTGGCAGAAAAGGTGTGGGGGTGAAGAACAGGAAAAACGGAGGAGGACATGACAGGTTCGAGTGAATATGTGGGAGGCCAAGAAGCTTCACGCCATGGAATAGATAAGACTGGAAAAGATGAGCATGAGCCACAAGTCCACTGGGCAGGAAAGGATAGAGTCGATAGGGAGATAGCCCTCTAAATGTGGCACAGAAAGCTCACTGACACATGGCAAACTGTGCTGGCTAACTTTAGACCCTTCAAAAAAATATTTTGTCTGCTTGAGAAGGAGGAAACTTTACGTTTTCCTGCCTTCCACAGTTTCCTTCCATTGTTTTTTTATTGTCTTGAGCACCATTTGACCATGCCTTTCTTGCCTTTGCAACCAATTCATCCCACTAAAGTTTGTATAAATGCCAGCAGGCCTAGACTGGCCTAAGAGACTTGAGCCCAGCCACAAGATGAAGGCCCTTGAGCTTCATATCAGCCGTGTAGAGCACTCAGCCAGTGTTACTTGCGGCTCGAATTTAAGGCTAAATGGTCTCCTGGTACCATCTGATCCCTTTGAGCTGGCCTCTTCTATGGACTCATCAATGATTAAGATGGTATGAATTAAACATAAACCGAGGGACAGAGATAAAAACACTCAGCCACACACACACACACACATACTGTACACAACACGGCCTCTGATGCAGGAACATTTAAGAAAGTCGGTTGATCCTTCTTTATAAGTAAATATAAAATTAGTGATGTACCAATATTACTTTCACAGGCTGATACCTGTTAGAGTCTGAAAGCAGAACCTCTTATAATTGTTTGGTGTGTCGTAGTACGTGCATAGAAAAAAAAAAACATAAAACTAAGGTTGAACCACTGATTTCACATGGACTATTTTAACAATGTCCTTACCACCTTTCTGGGCATTGAACGTGTCAGTTGCATTCCTGTCTACGCAGGGTCAGAAAGCTCTTGGATTTAATCTAAAATATCATAATTTATGTTCCAAATATGAACGAAGGCCTTACAGGTTTGAAACGACATGAGGGTGAGTAATTCAAGACAGAATTTTCATTTCATAAACCCAACATACGCAACACTGAACGTTTCAAACATCATTCAAGCTTTCAGGTGTCCAGTCCTCTTGCTGAGTCATGAGCCTGACAGCGCAGCACAGATTTAAGAGAGTAATTGAATCAATTAGACTTGGACTCGGTTCAAAGCTGCAGGCTTTGGCAGCTTTAACAAACTCACACTACGTTAAAATAATCAGTAAGAGACATCTGATGCTAACCCGTTCACTAATGCCAATTTACACTGATTAGGAAGCGCGAGGAGAACTACATTTTCATATTAGGTAATCCACTCTACTTCATTTGCAAGCCCAAAATAAACAGATGTAGAGAGTGCCCATAGCAACATAAAGCTCTCTGATTAAAATCATCTCCAAAACAGCATTAAAATGGCATAAAGAAGTCAAATGGTGGTCCTTCAGGCAGGCTAACAGGCTAAATGAGGTGGACAGTGGGCGAAGGGGGGGAGGCTGGGAAGTCAGACGACATCTGTGCTGCAGGCAAAGAGGATTACACACACAAAGTTCAAAGCTCTAAATGTTTAAAGAGTTTACACAGTTTCCAACCGAATGGATACCTGTACCTATTTGGTGACATATAATGATATCAAGACTCTGTGATGTCACAAAACAAGCTTATGCACACATACTAAAGAGTCACACACTCTTAAAAGAACATTTAAAAAAAAGCACTATTAACTTATTATATGTGACCCTGGACCACAAAACCAGTCTTAAGTAGCCATTATCAGGGGGTTTTTTATGCCAAAAATCATTAGGATATTAGGTAAAGATCATGTCCCATGAAGACATTTTGTATATTTCCCACCATAAATATATCAAACTTAATTTTCGATTAGTAATATGCATTGCTCAGAACTTCATTTGAACAATTTTAAAGGCGATATTCCCAGTATTTTGATTTTTCTGCACTCTCAGATTCCAGATTTTCAAATAGTTGTATCTCAGCCAAATATTGTCCAATCCTAACCTAACAAACCATACATCAATGGAAAGCTTATTTATTCAGCTTTTATGTGATGTATAAATCTCAATTTTCAAAAAATTACCCCTATAACTGGTTTTGTGGTTCAGGGTCACATAAAATCCAGAGTCACATTTCTTAAATCTGAATTTGTACGTTAGGATCTGGCAAGAACATGGTTTGAGATTGTAACCGAAATTCTGGTGACTAAACAGATAAGATAGAATCCACAGACGGGTCGGGTTACACAAAAATGCGAAGTTATTCAAGATTCCTACCTTATCTCTTTAGTAACCATGGAGATTTGGTTAGAAACATGATAGAATTCTGTCTGCATTTTACAGCCTCTGACTCTCACCTGTCCTGAAATCTTAGGTCTCAGCTGCCTTTTGTAGATCCTCAATATTCCTCTCCAACAAACACAAGATTCAGTCGCATACACCTGTAAACACTTGTAACCTGACTTTAGCAGCTTAAATAAACGTCAATGGAAAGTATCTACCAGACATACAATTAATGAAATTGTTGTGGTTGCCCACAAACAGAAAGCATCTAGCGGTACCAAAACTTCCTCATGATGGATAGTCTCAATTTCCTCCTGTTGTGGTAACTGTGATAAATGGCTTCAGTTAAAATCCACTTTTTCCTTGAGAGTCCCATTTAATCAAAATGCCAACTGCATAATTATAAGCAAATGCTAGTAATAGAATACAAGGTTGATATTGGCTGTCTTAAAACCCTGAGAGCTTCCTAACTAGTCATTTTTTACAGGAAATATTCTTAACCCTGGGTTATCGTGTTCCATATTTCACACTGCACATCTGTAAACTATGAGCTGGCGTTCTTACTGGCATATTCAGCAGCTCAATAACATGACAGGACTATAATAATTTGTGGGAATTTCTCCATCCAGATCCTCTCAAGTGGCGTTTTGTCTTCTATTTATATGCGACCCTGGTCTACAAAACCATAAGTGGCACAGGAATATTTATAGCAATAGCTAACAATACACTGTATCGGTCAAATTTATCGATTTTTCTTTAATGTTTCATAAAGATATTTTGTAAATTTCCTACCATAAATATATCAAAGCTTAATTTTTGATTAGTAATATGCATTGCTAAGAACTTCATTTGGACAACTTTAAAGGCGATTTTTTTCAATATTTTGATTTTTTTTTTTCCAACTCTTAGATTGCATATTTTCAAATAGCTGCATATCAGCCAAATATTGTCCTATCCTAACAAACCATAAATCAATGGAAAGCCTTATTTCTTCAGCCTTCAGATCATGCATAAATCTCAATTTCAAAAAATGACCCTTATGGCTGGTTTGTGGCAATTAGAATGTTTCAAAGCAGCTTCACATTAACAAACAGGAAAATAACGGTGTTGCTGATGTTGTAAAAATCACCAATTATGAAACGAATTCAATTATGACACGTCTTCTGAAACACTGCTCAAAAATCATCACGACACAACGCGTCAAAGTTTCTCAGACTGTACAAAGTCAATGAATATTTAATGAGGTAGACACTGATGCAGTTTGTGATTGGTTGTCTGTTGCTAAACAACATCATGTAACATTCAAGCGCAAGCAGTGCTAAAAGTCAAGCTATAATCCTTTTTCAAAATGACAAATATGGAACGTAGCTTAACACAGCTTTAAAACTAGCATTTACTTTGGGTTCAGTGTAGTGTGACAAACACTTGTCTCGCTTGGTTGCTCACTACGTTTTAGCAATTATGTGAACAAACTGACCTGGCTTTACGGTCTTCAGACGGAGGGGTTCGCGAAAGTGGCGGACGACGGCGAGGGTGTCTCGGTTTGTCAGTCCGCTGACAGGCGTGCCGTTCACCTCCAGAAGCACATCTCCAGGACCAGGTAGCCTGCCGACATGGCACACTAACGCGTCCGACAACACCTGTCCCAGGTGCGGGAACTCTCCGTGCTCGGCGCCTCCGCGTATCTCCAGAACGGCGCTGAGCTCCCCAGCGTTACCCCACGAAACGGCGCATTCCTGCACTTTGCTGGACCAATGTTTCTTCTTTTTCAGCGTCTTGGACATGATTAATCCCTTCCGAAAACGAGTCTTTTAAAAAAAAACAGGTTATTTCCTTATGCAAACGCGTTTAGAGCGCAGTAAAGCAAAGCGACTTCATTCCCATGTCTTGGTGAAAAAAAGAAACGTTTTAAAACTTCGGAGTCGGCATCGCTCGGTCCTTAAAATAGTATATTCCCTGTATGGTTCAGTCAAAATTCACGTACTGAAGCTCACACGAAGGTAAAAGGGCTCTTCATTGCCTTGACAAAATCTATGGTAGACCTCACTGCTCACCAAGAAGTGTCGCCTTCAAACGAAGCGCTTTCTAGGAGGAAAAGACGCGGAAACGGCAATAAACTAGCACCCGAGGCAGGACAGCCTACTTTATCCAGGCACATAAAAATAATACAGCCTCAAATCACTTCGTAATACCGGCTGATGAATGAAACGCCGTAGAAAAACACTCACATCCGTGTGTAATCCCTCGCGATCTAGGGCGACTGTTGTTAACTTGGGTTTCGCGCACCTGTTCCAATGACATCAGCTACCGGCGCGTTCACGGGAAACGGCGAACAACAATATACCTGGATCAGCAATACACGATTAACAAGGTCCACTGTCCGACGACCTTTGATTCGTGTAGAAACGCCCTCTTGTGTAGGTTGTTGTTGTCTGTGTGGAGCTGTCAGCGCTTGTCGGTGATTAATTGTAGGCGCAGCTTTGCAACTTTGTAGTCATTTTCACCTTGTTCCTTGCGCCAAACGAGAGCAGCGACTGTCAGTGGCGCACACCGACACCAATGCAGAGTGGACGGGAGCAGAGCAGCCAATCAGAGCGGGGGGGCGGGCTTTCCCATACTATTCACAATTCTAAATGTAAAGAGCCTTTCTGCCATGATGCCAAGGTGTTAAAGAAGTTACATGTTGAAGAAAAATGCACTTGATGTCTTAAAAGTATAGATAGATTACAATAGTGCAACCTTTGCAGACATCAAACCCAAACCTCTCAACCAATCCAGAAACCCTCAGTGATTTTCTTGTTGAAACTTTCTAACAAGTTTCATAATAAAAATATTTTTTACAGTAAACAATACAAGCCCCGAGTACTTCACATGAAAACAAATGAAAACACCATAGTTCATATAACATTAAAGGTAATAATAATAGTAATAATAATATGCATAAAATTAGAACTACCAACATTCATTGCATCATTACTACATTATATAATGCTTAAGATCATTAATTAAAAAAAAAAAAAAAGTTATAAGTTAGTAATGTCAAAAAATAGAACTGCTAATATGTTTTATATAGGCATATCTACCTGTATAAATCTGTCTGTTTAAATCCTCTCCACTTCACTGAACCCTAAATAAAAAAGAAAGTAAATAAACAACATCATATATTGTTCTGTTATTATGGGTTTATTTGTTGAACAGCTGTGCATATGCCTTGTAATTTCACACCACCTGTTACATATTTTTGCACATCGACATTATTTTATACATCTAAGGTTGTTTTACAAAATCAACATGCCATTTCTTTTTTGCATTAATAGTAGTTTTAGAAAGACAGTACAATTAAATACCTTTATATAGCATTCTTCATATCAGGCGTTAAAATCAGATTAAATCCAAGCTTCCAGATTTAACGTTGTATAATAGCGCCACCTGCTGTTGTAATCTAGAATTGCATGCTGTACAAAGAGTAGGCAGGGTAACGTGTGACGATTCCCCACCTAAAAACAATATACTTTTTTTTTTTTTTTTTTTTGCACCAGTAAATGTGTTATTAAGGGAATGCAAACGGAATGTAAGGGAATGTAAAATTACATTTCGAGTTATGACAACTAAGTTAACGAATGATTCTAATAGGCCATCTTACCACACTACAGGCAAGAAGCGGAATATTTAACAGAATGTATAAATTATTTTTATCATGAACATACACTACCAGTCAAACATTTTTAAACTAAGATTATTAATGTTTTTTTTTGTAAGAATTTTCTTCTGCTCACCAAGCCTACATTTATTTGATCCAAAATACAGCAAAAGCAGTAATATTGTGAAATAATTTTACTATTTAAAATAACTGTTTTCTATTTTAAAATTTCTATTTGAATATATTTTAAAAAGTAATTTATTCCTGTTATCAAAGCTAAATTTACAGCATCATTACTCCAGTCTGATTTGCTGCTCAAGAAACATTTATAATTATTATTATCAATATTTAAAACAGTTGAGTACATTTTTTTCAGGATTCTTTGATAAATATAAAAATACCCAAAGATCAGCATTTTACCACAACTTTATACCATTCAAAACCTTGAAGTCAGAGTGTGTGTGTGTGTGTGTGTGTGTATATATATATATATAAGCTTCCGGATCATGCTATAGGGTGTTTTCACGACACATCGTCTGTCGGCCACATTGGCGACACTGAACATAAACAATGCCACTGAACCAAACGAAACTTGCATATTTTGCTAATTATTGCTGCTGAAAATGGTCGATTATTGTCATGTTTTGGGTTGTACTAATCGGTTAGACCGGGAAAAACATTACTATAGTACTATAGACTGCCAAAAGTTATAACAAATATATATATATATATATATATATATATATATTTTTTTTTTTTTTTTTTTTTTTTTTTTTTTTTTTTTTTTTTTTTGGTTGAAAGTGTTGACAATGTTATTTGTCAGAACTAACTGACATGCCACAATCAAAGTAATTTCATCCAATTATTGAATAATAACTCCATAATTTACTATGAATATTACATTAAAACCAAAACTAGTAAATAAATCCCACTCTTTGCCAAATCTGGCACCATCTGACCCCAAGAGTCAAATTTGACTTTTTCACTTAAAAATAAAAGCAACATTTGTCCTCTGCAAATATACATACTGAACATACTGAATTTGACTGCAATTCAGAAAAACAAAGTACTCATGGCAACAGTTAAAATGTCTCTGTACTTAAGTTAATCATTAAGTCAGGTGGGCAGTCAGTCACCCTCACGGTCATTGCTCTTAAAGTCAAAATCAAACCTTATGCTCAAGCAAGGTGCCTCCACCAAAAGCAGCCAAAAAGATACTTTTCCGCATTTATTTCAGTAAGGTAAGGTACATACAATGTTTTTAATAGCCAGCAAAGAAAAACATGCTTGGAGTAGAGTGGAGAGACAGTTGACTAAATAAATGCATTTGCTGTCAAGATAAACAGAATGGCTCATAAAGTCTGTAATTTCAGCTCTGATAACATATGTTTTGTATTTTTGAAAGTTCATTCTATTTAAATGATTGTGCTAATGTCATTTGTCAAGCCAGTTTTGGAAATGTCAAAGGGACACCCTTATGGCTATACAGGCCCAATGCAACAGCTCCTCTGGCTCTAACTCTATCTGTTGTACGTAAGAGTCTGTTTTTCTTTCCGTACATACAGTCAAGTCTAACATACTTTAAAAAGCTTTCGCCTTTGCTGTTATACAGGGTAAAAGAATATATTCTGCTTTGTGTTTCCATGAATGGACAGATGAGGAAGGATCAGGTTCATTGGCAGTCATCATTATCCCAAGCTTGCTGGCTCTCAGCACCCTGATTGTTGTGTCTCAGATAATACGGAGCTTTATTACCAAAAGATCATCAGCTCAGATTATCACAGGCTCATCTTCGAACATAAATGGTATGTGGAAGAAAACTGATCTATCATGTTGTCAGCAACACTTTGAACCCAAATATTAGATTTAGTTTTACAGATTTTTTTAGTTTTGGTGCTTGGTTTTTTTGAGGGGAAATCATGAGAAATAGTTTGCTGAATCAACTATCTTTTAGAAGGAGACCCTGTACCTTTGGACACAGGCTTTGGGACCATCCAGCCTGCACAGGATGCTCTGGGTCCATGGGAGATACCTGCTCAGTGCACCCTGGAGGGGGTGGAGCCGCTTCACATAGGACATTATGGGCCAATCTGCATGGGTCAGCTAAAACAAGACAACACATCCACTGCTGTAGTGATTAAAACTCTTAAAGGTACAGAACACAAAACACTTATGAAAAAGTGTCTTCTAAGAATTTACCTGTCTGTGCTATATTGTGAATAAGTCACAGCTAAAGGGCATTGTTAGACACGACGCAAAGCCTAATATGTTTTTTTTTTTTTAAGTAAATTCATTACATCCTATCCTTCTGCTAAAGCATAGTCCCTGATGGTGACAGTAAATGGCAAGATAATGTTCCTGTTACCTCATTACATGCCTCACTTTAGGGATCTCAAATAAAAACTGAGAATCCACCTTATTCTTCAACGCAGAAGCCTATGGTCAAGCTTCCGGATCATGCTATAGGGTGTTTTCACGACACATCATCTGTCGGCCACATTGGCGACACTGAACATAAACAATGCCACTGAACCAAACGAAACTTGCATATTTTGCTGATTATTGCTGCTGAAAATGGTTGATTATTGTCATGTTTTGGGTTGTACTAATCGGTCAGATCAGGAAAAACATTACTATAGTACTATAGACTGCCAAAAGTTATAACAAATCAAGGAGAAGAGTGGGAAAAACTGAGGAACAAAAGGCATTTGTGGTTGTCCAAACTAAACCAGGGTTTCCAGGGCAAGAATCTTGACAACATTCGTGTTTGGTCTTATCATTTCTGGTCAGTTACGTGAAATATTAGGCTAATAAATTAATTCATACTGCTTGACCATATCTTTCCCATCTATTAACTTAGTTTGTCAAAATATTGCACCCTTTCTAATTCGTTCTCTATATGATTTAGCAGCTTCCACACATTTTTTTCCATTGTTTAGACAGCATAAATTAGCAGAACAACATATTCAGTAGTACATTTAACGCAGGGTTGCCAACTTTTAAGTTCAGTTTGGAGTAAGATTTGGGGTTGATTTCTGGAGATTTCGATCTCGATTCAGTATCAATTCATATGTATATACCGTACATATAAGGGGATAAAAATGTTTTATTAAATGCCTGTTTTAGCACCATTTTAAACTTGGGTTAAATTCAGTATTTGCTTGCATTCATTGTATGTACTTATACGAGTATCATTTAAAAAATGATGTAAGTTATTAACTTTTTAAATTTCACATTTAAAAAACGTAGTGTTTAATCATGTCGAAATATTTAAATAAAAACCTTACAAATAAGTAAGCAGGTATGACCTGCAAACATTCCAGATACATCTATATGTATCTAGATACAGGTACCTAGTGGGTAAACCATGGCATTGCATTTGAAAATGATCCCATCACTCTCCAGAATAAAATTATACTGTAATTGTCATCCACGTAATAATGAATGCATAATATGCTGTAATGTTTACTAAAAATTGCAACCTGTGTGAAGCTGTCGTCTATCCTACTTAAACTCATTCAAAAGTATTGTCAACACTGGTTTGTTTGAAGAGTTAAATGAACCACGTGACGGCGACATCAAAGCTTGGCTTTAACTGAAGCGTTACATTTTACGATTAGACGCCACATTAAGTGCGCCAAAATGGCATTTATTGTTTGAATTTAGTAAAACTTACAACATTTGAAAGCTGAGACTTTGTGTCACATCGCAAGTGGGGTTGCCAATTTGGCGTGAGATTTACATGGGCAGAGTGAGAGTGTAACACAAAGCCTGAAAGTGTGTGTCTCACGCCAGATGCATGAGAGTTGGCCACCCTGTTACCATGCAATCAATGCTGTTGTTTACATCCGAGTATTGCCAATATGGCCGTGCATCCGACTAACTGATCAAACCGTGACATAAGTGCAAGCCCTCTTTCCACCTTATTTTTCAACACTGAAGTAAGCTGTTTTCTGTTAAAGTGTAAGACTTCCGGTTCATTAGCTACTGTAGAGAAATTCCTAGAAGAAAACCAAGTGCAGTCAACGTAAAACCGTTTGCACTACAAACCAGTGTGTTCATAATTTAGATAAATACATTAAAATAATATGGCAAAAACACACCAGTCTGCAATATCACGCTGCAAAACCAGCTGTTTTGTACAGCTAAAAATAGCTGGAGGCCAATGAGACCAGAAGCCTCCAACATAAAATTTACAAATGGCGTGTCCGCTGTGGCGGTAAAAATAAGGTGGATAGGGAAATAACAACGTGCAGTAAACGTAAAACTGTTTGCACTGCAAACCAGTGTGTTCATATAAGATAACACTTTAAAATAATCTGGCAAGACACTTGCATTTGCTATATTAAGCAGCAAAACGTCTGTTTTCCGTCTTTAGTTTAAAACATACTGATTTGCGGTATAGCAGGAGTTTGCAAGCGTCATTACAGAATAAACTTATTCTTACAGTATCACAGTACAGTATCATACCTGAAACAGAAAACTAATAAATACAGTAATATTCCCTCCAAACTTTGGAAAATGTGGGCTTCCTTCACATAGACAAGCGCACACGTTAACGTTTCTTCCTCATGAAAACAGTTTCTTTGACGTAGGACGGGCGTGGTCTCAAAATTAAAGGTGAATAATGCAACATAACGCCAGCAGAGGTCACTCATACTTCATTACATAAATAAACAGTTCATTTTGCTGAAATATATAATGGAACAGTTTTGAGGCTCTATTATTGTTTGTGTTGCGCAGTGAGCCATGAATAAAACAGCTGTTGACCAATTAGAATCGAGGACTGGAACTAACCGTTTTATAATGTTGGATATATATTTTCTTGTTTCAGACGGGTCAAATCAACCAGAGGCTAGAGAATTCATGGATTTTGTCCTTTTCCACGTAGCAGTGAGCAAACACGAGAATATAGTGAAGATGTTATACTGTCAAACACGCCGGGTGCCCATGTACCTGGTTTTGGAGGCAAGCGTTCCAGGGAACCTCCTGCATTTTCTCTGGAGTTTTCGAGAGGTAAAAACACCTGAAGTACACTGTGTGTTACCCTTTCAAAAGGTACTGGTAAGTATGTAAGCCTGTTTCCGCCACTGACAAAAAAAAAAAACGAAAAAAAAAAACATAATTGCTACTTTTTTTTCTCACAATTCTGACTTTTCCTCTCAAAATAGGAATAAAAAGGTCAGAACTGTAAAATTTAAAAAAAAAGTAACAATTAGCAATTTATTTATTCTTCATCCATTTTTACGTCCATGGAAACAAACTTCCATAAATAGCAATATGTAGGTATTATTAAATACCTAAATAATTACTAAATGTATTTAAGGGTATTAAGGTACAAATCTTTTGTTCTTTTTTTCTGAGAGTGTATGCTGACATAGAATATACATGTCTCACATCTCATAACTCATCTCATTCTTCTGAATGTAATTCTTACTGAACAGGACAGATGTGGCACAGGTGATAACGTCCAGACGTTTTCAGAGAGGTCTGTTTATCTAGTAGCGAAACAGGTAGCAGCAGGTCTGGTGAGTCGTTTACCCCATGTATGCTTATATTTATCAAAACAAAAATCAATTGTAAGTCATAAATTTTTTAAATGATTTATTAATGTTTTTTCTTAGGACTATTTACACTCCTACCACAGAGTTATTCATGGGGATGTTGCAGCCCGGAATATGTTGATCAGTTCAGAGCTCTCTCTCAAAATCTCTGGATTCGATTTGGCATTTAAGAGCCGACACTCAAGAACGGTGGACAAAGAACAAGAAGCCAAAGTGCCGGTAAAATGGAAGGCCCCTGAACGTATGATGAGGCTTCCCCTAACAGACAGGAGTGATGTGTGAGTCAGAACATAATAATAATTTTAAAAAAAAGGCTTTCTAAAATATGACTCTGTGCTAAAGTTGTGTTGTCATACTTCTTCAGATGGTCCTTTGGAATCCTGCTTTATGAGATGATAACCCTGGGTAGTATTAGTTTGAGGTTCTAATACACCAGTTGTTACTTGAAAAAAAATATCAAAAAATAATATGAAGCAAGCAAGTTAGCAGTCTTATTTTTACCTTCCTTCTCCTTTGAAAGGGTCTCCTCCCTATCCTGACCTGGATCCATCTGAAGTGCTGCCAAACACTTTATCCCATTACCGGATGAAAAGACCAGAAAACTGTGGAGCCCCTTTGTAAGCCTTTGTATTTGTCTATTTTATTTTACATAACACATAATAAACAGTTGTTTTGCTCCTCTGTGAACAGCAAGTGTTTAAGAACATTTAAAAATCCTGTTTAAACAACATATAAACTGACCTTATCTGGCATGTCTTGCAGATATGACTTAATAAAGTATTGCTGCATGTGGAACTTCAAGGACCGGCCTGTGTATTCTGCCATTATTCGGCTTCTAGACTCGTACAACTACCTCGCTGACACAAAACCACTTCGCTCTGAACAGAAAATGGACATCTGTGAATACAGGAGGAAAGCAGGACTGCCTCCATGAGCTCATTCAGAAAACTGTTAACTGATCATTTCTACAATTAAAGGATAAGTTCAATTCCAGAATGAACATTTTTGGTAATTTACTCACCCCCATGTCATTCAAGATGTTCTTGTCTTTCTTTCTTCAGTTGAAAAAAAAAAATTACGTTTTCAGAGGAAAACATTACAGGATTTTTCTCCATATAATGGACTTCAGTGGTAGCCAAGGGGTTGAAGGTCATCCAAAATGTTCATGTCTTTCTTTCAGCTGTAAAGAAATTACGTTTCTTGAGGAAAACATTTCAGGAATGTTCTCCATATAGTGGACATCTACGGTGCCCGTGAGTTTGAACTTCCAAAATGCAGTTTAAATGCGGCTTCAAAGGGCACTTAACAATCCCAGCTAAGGAAGAAGGGTCTTATCTAGCGAAACGATCGATTAGTTTCTAAAAAATGTTACAATTTATATACTTTTTAACCTCAAATGCTCATCTTGTCTAGCTCTGCGATGTGCATGCGTATTCTGTGTAATCCGGATCAATATAGTTAGGGTAGGTTGAAAAACTCCCATCTCATTTTCTCCTTCAACTTCAAAATCGTCCTACATCGCTACAGAAGTACTGCTGACCCAGTGTTTACAAAGTTAATGTGCAAAGAAAGTCAAACGCCTTCTACAAAAAAAAAAAAAAAAAGGTAAAACCGCAATGTAGGATGATTTTGAAGTTGGAGGAGAAAATGAGATGGGAGTTTTTTGACCTACCCTAACTATATTGACCCGGATTACACAGAGTATGCATGTGCATCGCAGAGCTAGACAAGATGAGCATTTGAGGTTAAAAAGTATATAAATTGTACATTTCTTTTAGAAAATAACAATCGTTTCACTGAATAAGACCCTTCTTCCTGGGCTGGGATCATTTACAACCATTTGAAGCTGCACTTAAACTGCATTTTGGAAGAACAAATTTGCAGGCATCATAGAAGTCCACTATATGGAAAACATGCCTTAAATGTTTTCCTCAAGAAACACAGTTTCTTTATGACTGAAGAAAGAAAGACATGAACATCTTGGATGACACAGGAGTAAATTATCTGTAAATTTTTGTTCTGGAAGTGACTTTTTCCTTAAAATTATAAAAAAATTTGTAGTTTTCTTAAAAAAACGAAAGATTGTTTTGCTAGATAAGACCATTATTCCTTGGTGTGATTATGTAGAGTCTTTTGAAGCTGCCTTAAAACTAAAATTTGGGCCTTCAACCAACTTTAAAATCCACTATATGGAGAAAAATCCTGGAATGTTTTCCTCAAAAACCTTAATTTCTTTTCGACTGAAGAAAGAAAGACACAAACATCTTGGATGACATAGGGGTGAGTAAATTATCAGAAAATTTTCATTCTGGAACTAAACTTCTCCTCTAATTGACTGACCAATGATCAATTCCAGCTAGTTTGCAGAGAATAAAGTCTAGCAAAGTCATGACAAGCACAATGTTACTAGAGGTCACCCTCTTTCTTGGAACTGGAGACCCATTGCATAGTGGTTAACTAAAATAATCTCAACTCTTCCAGCTACATAAATTTATGTTACTAATGTAAACTTAAAAAAATATATAAGAAAACTTCATTTTTGAATCTTTGTTATTTTACTTCCTGTTTTTGATTAAAGTGGTGGCTAATGCCATGTTATTTATTTATCTAAAGTAGGGTAACCATATGGCCTCTTTTTCCCAGACACATCCTGGCAGAGATTTCTAAATTTCCTAAAATGTCCAAGTTTTGGCTTTGTTTTCCTGCTGACATGCTCTCTACGGACATTTTGTCAATTAGAAACCCCAGCCAGGACATGTAAGGGAAAAAGAGGACTTACGGTCACCGTATCTAGTGCTAAGTTATGACAGATTTATTGTTAACAATAGCGAGGAGTATAAATATAGAAATGATAGGCCTACTCATGTTCAAGTATGTGGTACTATGCCAAATATTTACTCAAAGGTCAAATCACCTAGACAATAAACTGAAAATAACATTAGAAACATTAATTGCACTTCAGTATTAACAAATAAAAAAGCTTGTGTAGTTTTTCTAGCTTTCTGTTGTTTTAGTTTCTTACCTTCATCTCTCTACAAGCATTTGTTTTGTGTGTTTGTCTTGACTTATCACCTATCCGATCACCTTTTTTGTCTGTTACTGGACAGGGTTTTAACTCAGTTTTGACTAAACCCTACTGTTACTGGTTTTTGCTGTCACAAAAAGGTGAAAAAGTTGCAGTATTTTGATGGACATTATTACCATGGTACACTTTTTGATATGATTACACCAGCTACATCCTTTGTTGGCTGACGTCTAAAACAACAAACACGTTTTCTTCTTAACGCCACTAAATTTTAATAAAAAGTAACCACAAGTGGTGCACAAAACACAAAATAATGCCTCAATACTGTTATGTTGCAGGGTTTCAACTTCCCACTGAACCCGTGAACAGTACATAGCAAATTCAATGGAAGATCACTCGCTAAACACAAGCAATTACTGATAACCGTGAGTCAGGAAGCAGAACCCCTTAAAACAGAGGTTAAATGGTACAGATAAACTCATTTATCAAAATTAAATCAACTGTTGGATTTTTCATATTGTTACAAGGCATTTGTTTTGAAGGCCCACCTAATATTAAATGGGACATGAAGTATTTTAAGTCACACATTAACCAGGTATATGATGATAGCCACTACCCTAATCATACTGTATTGTTTTTACATGAAATTACACAGATCATATGCATAAAATTCCCTTATGGTCATCATTATTTTTTTTAATACTTAAGCAGAAATTTTGATTATGATTGAGATCTGAGTTGTGAACAAAAATATGTTTTGGATCTTTCAGTCTCTTAAACAACGAAAAAGCAGTAGCTCTACAAATATAAATTCCACAGCAAATTTAACAATCTATACTCTTCAGATTTGATTAATTTAGGCAGAACTGTGCAACAAACACCACACATACTATATCCGAGACCATCTGCTGTGTCTCTGTCAACATGCCATTCAAACACATGACAATACATGTGAAGCAGAGGTAAAGAGCATTTCTCATCCTTAGCGATGAAACAACAGCAGCAATCATGATGTCCGTAAGCCTTTTAGATCATGCCGATTTCATGAAGTTCATCACCTCAAAACAAAAATGATTTAAAAATAGTTTTCCGAGTTTTGATTTTCCTTTGCAGAAAGGGGATACGGTGACGTGAGCCTCTTAGGCTGTTACCCCTTTACACTTTGCTGCTCCACAGGGTTGTTGGAAACAATATGTAGGAAACTGACCATAACAAGTAGTAAACGCATGCTGGAGGGAAGGAGGAGCAAAACACCATGGCAACTCCTAAGGAAAGAGAGGGAAAACATTTGAAGAATGTAGTTATTCAGTAAATATTGATAAGTATTGTACACTACCAGTCAAAAGTTTTTGAACAGTAAGGTTTGTAATGTTTTTTAAAGAACTCTCTTCTGCTCACCAAGCCTGAATTTATTTGATTCAAAGTACAGCAAAAACAGTAAAATGTTGAAATATTTTTACTATTTAAAATAATTGTTTTCTATTTGAATATATTTTAAAATATAATTTATTCCTGCAATCAAAGCTAAATTTTCAGTATCATTACTCCAGTCTTCAGTGTCACATGATCCTTCAGAAATCATTCTAATATACTGATTTCTAATATGTTGTTCAAAAAACAGTACTTTTATTTAGCAAGGATGTTTTAAATGATTAAAAGTGATGAAAAAGAAACATTTATAATGTTACAAAAGATTTCTATTTTAGATAAATGCTGTTCCTCTGAACTTTCTATTCATCAAAGAAACCTGAAAAAAATTATACTCTGCTGTTTTAAACATAATAATAATTGTTTTTTAAGCAGCAAATCAGAATATCAGAATGACTTCTGAAGGATCATGTGACTGGAGTAATGATGCCAAAAATTTAGCTTTGAAATCACAGGAATAACATTTAAAAAAATATTAAAATATAAAACAGTATAGAAAATAAAATAGTAAAATACTTCAGAATGTTACTGTTTTTGCTGTATTTTGGATCAAATTGAGGCTTGGTGAGCAGAAGACTGTTAAAAAACATTAAAAATCTTACTGTTTAAAAACTTTTGACTGGTAGTGTATATGCTACTAAGTTAACACTCAATCTTTAAAAGCACCAATACCTCACATTATTAAAATGCAATCTTTAGCAAATCTCAAAATGTGTCTAAATTCACTTGTTGCATATAAAAAGACTGTTTTTAGTTTTTAGTGTTACGTTTATTCATTTATTTAGACAATATCTGCTATTTATTGGTTACTGGCTTTACCTCCAATGTAGACCACCTTCTTCCAGGCCTGAGACTCCAGTACTCTGTCATGTGGGTAGAAGTTCTGATTGACCATGAAGAGAATCATGGCCACTGCTAGGATTCTCAGTACTGCCATATTTCCTCCAGTCAGCAGAGAAACACACACCAGGATGGCAGAGGAGTAGATGCATGGTAGGCCACGGTACATGAATGGGATTCCTGTAGAAAACAGCAGACACATTTCTAACTGACAGCCACTTTATTTAGTGATATACACAATTACAAACAGCTGTGAAATATATATATATATGTGAGTGTGTGTATTGAAAACAAGTTTAGAGTAAGTTCCTCACCACTAGAGAAGAAGCAGAGACGAGTATAGACAGATAGCACGTACAACATGCACAAGATGTTATCCAGAAGACTGGGTGTCCTTAAGATGAGAGATGTTGCTATTCCAAATGTTGTGAAATCAGCAAAATCATCCAATTTTGCACCTGCGGTACCAAAAAAAGAAAAAAACATTGTTGATACTAACACTTCATGGTGCAAGATACTTAAAAAAAGGCAGGGCTCTATAGTGTAACCATTTCAGTCGCATTTGCTACTACTACTGCGTGCGACTATGAAAAAATATTTAGGAGCACCAGTGTGGCTGAAACGATCAGATTATTTGTGTTTGCGCTGAGGGGAGTTTCAAAGGTTTTTACGTGTTTATGCAATGTGATTTTGCTCTGTTTCATCATCAAAAATAGTTTGAAACAAGTCACAGCTGAGCCGTTCAAACACAGCAGTGTTTTGTTTATGAATGAACGTGCGTTTTTAAATGAACCTAGTGAGTCAATGATTCAATTTCCCATTCATAAAGACAGTCACTTGCTTTATTCCTAAATGAATCAGCTGTTCGAATGAATCAAATGAATGAATGATTTAGTAACTAAATCATTGACTTGCCACCACCTACTGGCAGTTTTAGTTTCATTTTTAAAGTATCTTTTCAATTATTTAAATCATTTAATATTTCTATATTCAAAATGTTATACTTAAAACATTAATCTCAACATAAATTAATGAATTTGATTGCACTCATGCCACCTTTGAACCTCATTAAACATGAAAATACACCTACAAGCCACTTTTGTGTTCTTCTGTACTTTTAATGAAGTTAGAAAAATGCCAAAATTCCCCTTTAAATCGCTTTAAGGAGTCAAACATCACCTTGTAATGGGAAGGCTAATTTTTTATCAGATTTTTTTTATTATTGATCAGAAGGTGCTCCGAAAATTTTGACTGTGCTCCTAAAGTTAAGAGCACAAGTACTCCTAAAAAGAAAAGCGTAGAGCCCTCAAAAGGTGTGCAAAGAAAACAAAAACAATGACTTTATTTAACAGTTTCTTCTCTTCCGTGACAGTCTTTGACGTGCATTCACAAGAGTACCACGACGTATCCGTGTGTATTCCTCTGCTTGTAAACAAGGCATAGCGCATCCCGCATCAGCAGCACCACACGTGGTACTCTCGCGAACGTGCGCCGACTGACACGAAAATTGAGAAATTGTTGAATAAAGTCAATATTTTTGTTTTCTTTGCACACAAGAAGTATTCTCATAGCTTCATAAAATTAAGGTTGAACCACTGATGTGACATGGACTATTTTAGCGAAGTCTTTACTACCTTCCTGGGCCTTGAACATTTCAGTTGCGTTACTGTCTGTGCAGGGTCAGAAAGCTCTTGGATTTCATCAGAAATATCTCAATTTGTGTTCTGAAGATGAACAAAGGTCTTACAGGTTTGGAATAACATGAGGGTGAGTAATTAATGACAGAATTTTAATTTTTGGGTGAACTATGCCTTTAAATCAGCTACAGAGTCACAAAAATCATTTGTTTTAAGAACAGACGATTGCCGGAAATGAGTCAGACTTCCCATTACTAGAGCTACTTTGTGATGTTAATCAGTCAGCTGTTGGATTACTAATTGACCATTTATTCCATTCCTATTAACACACTAAGCAAGACCTATTTAAAGCTTTGAGTCATTAAATCAATCTGTAAAAAGAAACATGAGAAATCTTCATACCAATCCAAAATAGCTTGCTATCGACAAACAGGAGTTGCTTTATCGCTAGTGAGGCTGAAGTGGTTTCATCAGGTTGGGACATTTGTGTGTGTCCAAACAAACGGGCTGGAATTTCAATCTTGTGGTCAACAATTTGAGTAATGTCAGATATGCTGGGGGTCCAACGCATCGGGATTAAACAGACAATCAGAACGTGATCCCCCGAATTAGGCTGCTTCATCACAAACAAACTGTTCAACTGACAAAAAAGGGAGGGGACTGGAAGCAAAACAACACCCATCAGTGAGATCATGCAGAACAACAGGCAACAGTATATGCAGCCCGAGTACAAGTGACTTGGCATTGTGAGGGCACTGCGAAGCTATTTCAGGCAGTTGAGTGGACGTGACCACCTGCACACAAACCACTGGTTTTTCACTACAGAGCTGGCAAGGTTGTGTGGTTTGGAAGAGAAAGCCTGCTTGTCATTTTAAACATTGCACTAACCAAAAAAGCTATGCACTTATTTATTATTAACTTTTATTTAATTTAGCAGAAATCCACCATAGCAGTGGGATAAAAAAAAAATAATTTGTAGGAATAAATGATCAATTTAATGTTTAAAACTTCTAGCTTTTTAAATGGACAGTCTAACAGAAATATTTAAAACAGACATTTAAACATTTAAAATTCATTTTAAAACACTGCACTGTGTTGTTCTGCACCATGCTTTTTGCACTTGTTTACACACATGTACTTTTTCCGTAGGACTGTTTATCTGTGTAACATTATCAGTCCTTATACCAGTTCTTATTTGATTCTTAATTTTAATTCTTTGTAGTTTTTATTGAAGAGGAAATATCATGAAACTTTTTCCATGTTTAAGTGGCATAAACGGGTCGCCGGTGCATCTACCAACCCAGAAAAAGTGAAAAAGGACAACCCAGTAACTTTGGTTTTAGTAAGACTTTCTCTGCAAGCATGTAATAAAACAGGCTGCTCAGATCTCACTCCCCCATAATGTAGGAAGGGGATCTTATTATAATATTTCCGCCCCTTAATCTGCACGTTTCCACCCACGGCGCAGCCATTGTGTTTTTGCAACGACAACGGTGTACCAGTTCTAACGCCATGGCAAAAGTTCGAGGAAATCATGCAAACTATTCTGTCTTCAGCTGGACAGAACACTATTTAGAGTCCCAGCCTCACAGGACACAAGAGAGCAGTGGATTTATTGTTTTATTTACTGTATATTACGCTGCTGCCTCACAGATCTAATATAAACATGTGATTTCTTTCTCAGCTGTTTACCTTCACAGACATAAGCGACTGTTTTTGTACCTTTTGTGTTTTTAACATAAACTTGTGTGTATTTGACAGTTTAAGCGCAATAAGACATGAAAGAGTTAGTTTAGTACTCACATGCCATGTGACAGCCGTTTTCTGTGTGTGTGCTTCAGATGTGTGAGTTCAGAAAACCATTTATCAGAGTTTAAACTGATATGGCTTTAAAACTTATGATTTTAGTGCGATAGATGTGATAATCAAAACCAAACAGATGTTTATAGCAGAGTATCTGAGGTGCGAGCTGTAAAGGCACAGCCTTTCCACAGCCTGGAAAAAGGGGTGGGGAGCAGCAGCTCATTTGCATTTAAAGAGACATGCACAAAAACAGCGTGTTTCTACATCCACTCAAACTAGAAATTTAAAAAAAATGATATAATAAATGATCAGTGGGGTATTTTGAGCGTAAACTTTACAGATATAATATTCTGGGGACACCTGAGAATTATATTGCATACTGTAAAAAGTGCATAGGTCTCCCTTAAAATTTTTGGTAGTTTATTTAATCTGTGTTTGTCTTTTTGTCTGGTGTTGTAGCAACATGGTCCAGGAAAGAGTATATGGTGATAATAATGCTTCTATGACTTTGCTTTATATTTAAGTGGTGCTCCATAAGGGGACTGTAGATGAAAGCATCTGAAGATATCTAAAGCAACAAGACTCAGCCCTGGCCCTACTCACTTGTATTTAAGGACACTCAACACTACTCACCCAGAGCAGAACACGCATTCAGTTGCCTAGCAACTGCTCCATCTGCCAAATCCAGCAGGTAACCGATCAGAACCAGCCAGCACGCGGCATGATGATGGCTGTGAATAACGTGACAGGTACAGAACAATCAGAAACTTTAAAGCTCAAACTTTTTTTTAGCTGTTGGCTGAAATTCAGTCATTCTGCTGTTGCTTTATGAATTTTTATTGTTGTATTTTTGTGTGCATCTGGTCTTCTCCTGTGCAGTACAAATCAAAAGAATGAATGCATACCCATTGAGACTGCAGAGGATTGAGGCCATGCCCATGAGCATGTTGGCAACAGAAAGAGCGTTGGCAGCATTTTTACGGGCAAACTCCTTTAGATGCACCCAGTTAGCTTGTTCATTTAGGAGCAGTTTGTTAGCATCCTGGAAAAAAGCTACCAAAAAGAAATACAAGCAATTACACAACAGCGCCATTTGTCAGTGCATAGTTTGGAGAGTTCTCAGTTACGTAAAAATATATTCAAGAATTGTGAAGTGACTGGATTCCACTAAAGTCAAATAGTTAAACTTCAAAATATCTGTTAATTAACTTTAAAGTGCAAATTCCTCCATAGTCTAAACATGTGACTTATTCACTAAATCTCTTTAAAACTTAACAAACTAATATTGACATAATTAATAAATGTCCACCAATTACTCTCTCACTTATTGCAGAAAGCATTAAAGCCAACTTTAAATTATCTGGGATTCTCTTTAACATGCATGACTCTATTTGACTCTATATAGTTGCAATGTGCAATAATTTACACTACCAGTCAAAAGTTTTTGAACAGTAAGATTTTTATGTTTTTTAAAGAAGCCTCTTCTGCTCACCAAGCCTGCATTTATTTGATCCAAAGTACAGCAAGAACAGTAAAATTCAGAAATATTTTTACTATTTAAAATTTTTTAGCATCATTACTCCAGTCACATGATCCTTCAGATATCATTCTAATATTCTGATTTGCTGCTGAAAAAAAAAAAACATTTCTTATTATTAATGTTGAAAACAGCTGAGTAGAATATTTTCAGGTTTCTTTAATGAATAGAAAGTTCAGAAGAATAGCATTTATCTAAAATAGAAATCTTTTAACATTTGATCAATTTTTGTAACATCTGATCAATTTAGAGCATCCTTGCAAAATAAAAGTATTCATTTCTATAATAATTTTAATGACTCCAAGCTTTTGAGTGGTATATTATATAATGTTACAAAGCCTTTTTTTATTTAAGATAAATGCTGATCTTGGGGGAAAAATGTACTCAACTGTTTTAAATATTGATAATAACAATATTATTAATAATAAAATGTTTCTTAAACAGCAAATCAGTATATTAGAATGATTTCTGAAGGATCATGTGACACTGAAGACTGGAGTAATGATGCTGAAAATGTAGCTTTGAAATTACAGGAATGAATTATATTTTAAAATATTCTAATAGAAAGAAGTTTTTTTAAAAAAGTAAACATATTTCACAATATTACTGCTTTTGCTGTATTTTGGATCAAATAAATGCAGGCTTGGTGAGCAGAAGAGACTTAACAAAAAAACTCTTAACAAAAACCTTTGACTGGTAGTGTATGTAAAACTGTTAAAATAAGTTGAGATACTCTTTATGGATGCTGTGTCCTCAGCATAAAAATTTCCCTAAAAGTTAACTCCTCCATGAAGTTGTTAAATAAACAAAATAATTGTACAAAGTGTAATTTTGAAAAAAAAATAAAATAAAATAAAATAAAAAATAAAATAAGAAGAAAAATCTTAGCAATTAAAAACATTTTTTTTTTAAAAATGAGGAAAAAACCAAGCACTGAACCATATGGAATTTCAACTAGACAGTAATTACAACATTCAAAGGGTAATTAAATATTCAGAAAAGACTGAAGGTGTGGTGAAAAGACATACACTTACCAACAGAATGAAACTCTTGCTCACTTATTAGATATGATCAAAACAATGTGATTACAAATGTCTGCTCATCCCTCTGTATACCAAAATCACAAGGCACTATTACCACATCAAATTACAAATTTTCAACAGAAATGATAAAGATGTTTTGAAAGAGAACATTACTGAAGTTATAAGTCATTTACAATTCAAACATCACATTGATCTACCGCCATCGGACCTCTAATCTGACAGACTACCGCTCTAGAAAAAAGGTTATGTTGTTGTTTAAGTCCAATATTTAAGAAAGACTAAGCAACAGATTTTATTCAATAACTGTCATTTTCCCAACCAGATGCAAAAAACTAGCTATAAGGAGAGGAGCTGGAAATTAGCTTATGTATATCATGGCATTTGGGCTGCCAGTGTGAACAAGGCCTAAAAGAAACCTAGAAACCCCTAGTGATGGTTAAAGCATCAATACCTTGCACTAATAGAATTTGGTGCTGCTTTGACAAACATTTGATTGAGGGGTTATTAAACATGGCTGACATCACCATTTTTACAATGAGATGTCTGTCTTTGTACAAGAAGTTATGCTTATTCACACCCACGGCAACTGGCAATCATGCAGTGCACTGCGGATTCATATCCACAAGCAGTGCTCTCATAAATCATTCACTAATCAACCATTTAAATGGACAGTTTTTACTGTAACTATTACAGCAATTTCACTTAGAAGTGCTATTGAGAATGCTATACTGTATAGATGATAGCTGAATGCGTACATTCAGATTCACATTGTACTACAAAATGAAAAGAATATTAACAGTCAATGTTTTCAAAACAGGTAAATAAGCAAGAAAGACTTGTTAAAATTCAAGTGCTTTTCCTTATGTGTGACCAAGACTGTTTTGCCACTGGAACACTGCAGTGATTTTCAATGAAGTCACACAAAGAGGTCTTTGTGTTGGAGCAAATCAGTGGGCATAAAATCTAAATGACCATCTCAAGTAGTTGAATGCGTATTTTGCTAGAGAAATTCACATAATCATGTGTCACATTTTGTTTATTATGTAATGCGTATTTTAAATATCTTTATTGGGATGTTAGTAGAGAATCAGATCCCCCATTAGCAGATACACTTTATGGACAAAAGTATTGGGACGCCTGACATAAATACATACATACATACATACATCCAAATACACAGATATTAATACGGAGTTGGTCACACTTTTGCAGCTATAATGGGCTCCAGTCTTCTATGATTTGAGTATTTCTGTGGGAACTGATCCTTTGCAGGGTGCTTGATTGACAGGTGATCTGACCAATCATAACACCGAATTCACCATTTCGTCCAACAAACAAATCGGTCAGGAGAGTAGATTAACTTTAGTGAACTTAAACTTGAAAAATGGAGTTTACTGACACGTTTCCGCAGTTAAAATAAAATACCTTCCGATGTTCATTCGTGTTTATTTTGTGCTGTAACTAGTAACAAGGAAGAGACGATCAGTTCACATGCTGCATGAACTGTGGTGCTACAGCAATCTGTCATGATACATTAAAGAATCACAAAATTTTATTTATTGCTTGGATTTCTTAAAAAATTAAAAAAATTTAAAGCTGAGTCTTCTCTGTCGGCACGCTGTCAGTTTCTTCTTTGCTCCGCGATGAGCGCCACAGCAACAATATTTGTCGGACATAGCAACAATAACGAAAGAGGCCAGGTCTTTGCGGTAGAGCATTTGTGAAGTCTGGAACCAATGTTGGAAGAAAAGACCTAGCTTGCAATCTCCATTCCAGTTCATCCTAAAGTTGTTCAGTGGTGTTGAGGTCAGGGCTCTGTACAGGCCAGTCCCATTCTTCCACACCAAACTCATTTAATCATCTCTTTATTGACCTTTCTTTGTGCCCTGGGGTACCAAAAGGTCCTTCCCCAAACTGTTCCTGCAAGGTTGGAAGCATTTTCTATAATGTCTTTAGAACTTCCGTTCACCGGGAGTAATCGGCCTAGCCCAACCCCTAAAAATATCATTATCCCTCCTCCACTAAATTGGCAAAATGCAGTCAGGCAGGTTACATTCTCCTGGTATCCTCCAAATACAAACTTAAGGTTGCCAAACAGAGAAGCAAGAGTCCAGTAGTGATGTTCTTTACATCACTCCATTTGACACTTGGCATTCTACATGGGGATGTGAGTCTTGCATGCAGTAGCTTGTTCATGGAAACCCATTCCATGAAGTTCCTACTGCACAGTTTTTGGAGTGATATTATTGCCAGTGGATGTTTGGATCTCTTTAGAATGGTTAGAGTGGTTGGCGCCTCAGCACTCAGTTGCTCTGTTCTGTGACTTTATATGGTCTTCTGCTTCATGGCTGTTCGTTTTTACTTTCCAATAACACCGCTTTCAGCTGACTGTGGGGTATCCAACATGGATGAAATTTCTTGAACTGACTTACTGCAAAAATGGCATCCTATCACAGTACCTCATTTGAATTTACTGAGCTCTTCAGAATGGCCCATTTTTTTTTCCCCAAAGCTTTATAAATGCAGACTGCATTTATAAGGATAAGTGCTTGATTGTATGCACTTGTGGCAATGGGTGAAACACCTGAATGCGATAATGTGCCCCAATACTTTTGTCCATAAAATGTATTAAGACAAAAAACACTAAAATGTCTATGCATGACATTCCCTAAGTTTCTTTGCATGTCAACTTTCATTCTTCGGCATGTGCTGCTTTTCTAGGTGAGAGAAGCATGCAAGAACACATGCACATGTGTCATTCAGTGTAAATTTTTTAAGCTCAATAATACAAAAAAAAAAATTTGCCTAACATTTACAAAAACATCAAAAAGGTTTAAAGGTGAAGTGTGTAATTTGAGTCATTAGCAATTGCTAACACTCCCCCTGTTTGCCACTGATCAGCAAAACAGATAGCTCTGCCCCAAACCCACAACATTCACTGAGCCAATGTTGCTATGTTAGGCTGCTCAAACCAACAGAGCGATGTTTTGATAGAGCAATAAAACCAGAGTGTTTACACTTCTACTGTGACTCAACCAGTGGATGGTTTACTTGTAACTGTCTCTGAATAATAAACTGTAAAAGTATAAAAAATTACACACTCCACCTTTAAGGAAGGGTTCCTACTATTGTGTTTGTAACCTGAACTTGATGTGATTCCAAAGCCAGCTGATTTCAAGCGACTCTTCATCTGAAAGAAAACAGTCAATGAGACACAGCACATGCCAACATACAAAATTCACCATAGAGCTTAAAGGGGTCATCGGATGCCCATTTTCCACAAGTTGATATGATTCTTTAGGGTCTTAATGAAAAGTCTATAATATACTTTAAATATTATAAATATAAAATTCTCAATGGTCGTGTAAAACAACACCCTTTTTACCTTGCCAAAATCAGCTCTGCAAAAATCATCTCATTCTGGTCGAGGCTGCTTTAAATGCAAATGAGCTCTGCTCGCCCCGCCCCTCACTTCTCTCCGTGGTTTGATGAGCCTGTTTACTTTAGCCGCACTTAACCGCGGTTAGAGACGCTAAACTTGCTATTTAGCACATTATTAGGAAAGATGATCGCTAAGATTCATAAAAAACTCTTATACTCACTTCTGCTGTAGGTGAAGCTGGATCACAAATGATTTGCGCGAAGACAGACGGATATATGTAGATCGGGAGGCACATTCCCTTCACAAACAAATGTAATCCACTGCATCTTCAGCGGCTCAGATGTCAGGAATAAATGACAACCACTATGTTTATTATTACATCCAGCAACACAACACCTCAATCGCTCAATCTGAGATATTCTTGTCTAACTTACATCCCTGCTCCGGCATTGAAACAAAGGGTGGACTGTTACAACTGATTTAAGGTAAGACGCTCATGTCAATCAACTATCGTGGGAGCGGCCTCTGTCGGTGTGACGCCACACCGACAGGCATCTGAGAACGGCTCGATTTGAAAAAGGGGATATTATTTTTACAGATTAATTAAAAACCACTGCATGGATTTTTATCATTATAGGGTAGACTTGTACATACACTGCCAACACACATTAATGTTCAAACAACATGAAAAAGTGAACTTAGCATCCGATGACCCCTTTAACGTTCTTCGTACTTTGAGGCAATTAGAATTCGCATTTTAAATGTTTTCTATAAAGTCTGTAAGTTTATTAAAGGGATGGTTTATCCAAAAATGAAAATTCTATCATTAATTTATCACCCTCATGTCTTTTTAAACTCGTAAGACCTTCGTTCATCTTTGAAACATATTTTTGATATTTTTGATGAAATCCGAGAGCTTTCTGACCCTACATAGACAACAATGCAACTGACACAATCAAGGCCCAGAAAGGTATTAAGGACATTGTTAAAATAGTCCATGTGACATCAGTGGTTCAACTTTAATGTTATGAAGCTACAAGAATACTTTTTGCACGCAATGAAAATAAAAATAATGACTTTATTCGAAGTCGAACACCCACATGAAAGAGAAGAAATTGTTGAATGAAGTCATTATTATGTTTCTTTGCACACAAAGTATTCTCGTAGCTTCAAAAACATTACGGATGAACCACTGATGTTACATGGACTATTTTAAAGGTCAGAAAGTTCTCAGATTTCATCAAAAATATCTTAATTTGTGTTTCGAAGATGAACTAAGATCTTACGGGTTTGGAAAGACATGAGGGTGAATAATTAATGACAGAATTTTCTTTTGTTTTGTTTTTTTTAAAGCATGTGTGATATTTGTTGAGAATAACAATTTTGAATAAAACTGCTTAAAGCAAGTAGCCTAACATGGATTATATTGGCAGTGAAAGCACATACTACCATTCAAATGTCTGGGGTCAGCAGAATTCTTTTTTTTTTTTTTTTTTTTTTAGAGATTAATACTGCTACTCAGCAGAAGTGCATTAAATTGATCAAGTGACAGTTAAGACATTAGGGCTGTCAAATGATTAATCGCGATTAATCGCATACAAAATAAAAGTTTGAGTTTGCCTAATAAATGTGTGTGTACTGTGTGCAATTATTATGTATATATAAATACAAACACATTCAGGTACATATATAAGAAATATTTACAAGTATATGTATTTATTATAATTTTTATATAATTTATATTATATATAAATACAAATATTTTTTACATAGATAACATATTTCTCTTAAATATATACATTAATTTGTGTGTATTTATATGTACATAATAATTACACACAGTACACACGCATATATTAGGCAAACTCAAACTTTTATTTTGTATGCGATTAATCGCGATTAATCGTTTGACAGCCCTATAAGACATTTATAATTTTTAAGTAAATGCTGTTGTTTTGAATTTTCTATTCATCAGTAAATCCTAAAAAAAAATGTGTGCTGAGGCGCATAAATGTGTTTCACAAAGATATTAAGCAGCACAACTGTTTTCAACATTGATAATAGTAAGAAATATTTAATGAGCAGGATATTACAATTTCTGAAGGATCATGTGACAGTGAAGATTGAAGTTTGCTATCAGAAATTAATTACATTTTAAAATATATTGAAACATAAGCTATTTTAAATTACAATAATATTTCACAATATTACCTTATACTGCATTTTTGATCAAATGAATGCAGCCTTGGTGAGCATAACAGAGTTACTGACCCCAAATTTTCAAATAGTAGTGAATAGACCTATTATAGTTCAACCAAAAGGTCTCTGAAGTAACCTTTCATTTTTACAGTCCATGTATATGCAAATAAGCTTTTAATTTAATTCAAGTCAGGATGGCCTATTACGTGTAAAAAAATAATAATCCAAGTTTCACAAAATAAAATGCCCTGCAAAAAATGATCCAAAATACACCTGTTTTGCTCTAACAAAACTGATAAAATGTGGCATGAAAGTGTTACGGTAAACTATGAAAATAACGGCATCTTATATTTCTGCAAATGCAATGCCACAGCACTAAAAATTTAGAATTACTGGTTATGCATTGTGTTTGCTTGTGCCACTGTCAAATGGTTTAACAATCACAATATGAATATATAAATAGCTTCCTTTTTATAAACCCTTAGATAACACTAGATAGATAGTATCAAACCTCAAATTACATATTACCTAGAGAAAGAACTAGAACGTAGTCCAAAGTATAATAAAGGATGAGGTGAAGAAAAAGAAGGACTTCCTTTTTGTTGTGGGAGTGTAATCTTATCAACTAACAGGAACATCAAAGAGCATTGCAGCTATATTTTGCCTAAAGACCCCTAGTTGCAATTGCCACAGGTCTTTGTGCATGTCTAGCCATGTGACAGAGCCCAGATTGACGGGATTAACATTTATCTGTTTCTAGAACACTGCATAATACTATACATAGCAAAGGCATAACTCAAGTTGTGTAACTGAACCTCGGTGTAACCAGGTAACAGTTAAAACCAAGAACTTATTTGGCAGCTAGTCTAAGCAACTATGGGACAAAAACACCACTATAGTCATAAAAATCATGGCCCTTATTTTCTAGTTTACAGATATACAAGCCAATTGCTAAGAAACAACTATTCGGTTATCAATAAAAACTGCTCTGTCATAGGTTTGCATGTAAATGCATTTCATCAGCCTTTCGGTTGTTAATTTAGGGATGGATGAATAGTCAAAATAGGCTTAAATCCAGCTCAATAAATCCAGCTCAACCGAGCCTCTAAAGCTGTAGGTTTGTCCTCCGCATACGAGGAACACCACACTTGTTTGTTTTTTCTACAACTTCACATAGTTTCAATCTTGTGCCAACCATCCCAAAGCTTGCCAGCAATTACTGACTATTAGAACACAGTTAATACCACTCATCACTGAAACAATCCTAAACATAACAAACAGCCATTTTCTTTGCTGTGGGAAGCAGAAATGTCAAGTGTCACTGCGTTGAATATAGTATTAAACTACGTACCAGATGTGGGCGTCAGGAGGATCATGGTGGTCAACAGTTTCCTCCACGTCAAAAAGCACTGAAACTAAATCAAACAAGAAAGCCAGCTTTACCAAAGACAGTAAGAACAACATAATATCATGTACCACTGTAACATCATGGTGCTTTTTTTGTTTTAGTGCCAAATTGTACTGCTTAGTCTTAAAGGGGTCATCGGATGCCCATTTTCCACAAGTTGATATGATTCTTTAGGGTCTTAATGAAGTCTATAATATACTTTGGTTAAAAATTCTCAATGGTAGTGTAAAACAATACCCTTTTTACATTGCCAAAATCAGCTCTGCAAAATTCATCTTGTTCTGGTCGAGGTTGCTTTAAATGTTAATGAGCTCTGCTCGCCCCGCCCCTCTCTTCTCTCTGTGGAGTGACAAGTCTGTTTACGTTAGCCGCATTTAGCCGCTAAACTTGCTAACTAGCACGTTATTAGGAAAGGCGATCGCAAAGATTCATAAAAAAAAAAATCCTTATACTCACTTCTGTCGTAAGTGAAGCTGGATGAAGCTAAATGATTTGCGCGAACATAGATGGATATATGTAGATTGGGAGGCGCATTCCCTTCACAAACAAACGTAATCCACTGCACTTTCAGCGGCTCAGATGTCGGGAGTAAATGACGACCACTATGTTCATTATTACATCCAGCAACACAACACCTCAATCGCTCAATCAGAGATATTCTTGTCTAACTTACATACCTACTCCGGCATCAAAACAATGGAGGTTACTGGACTGTTACAGCTGATTTAAGGCGGGTCTGAGGTAAGGCGCTCATGTCAATCAACTATGTGGGATTGGCCTCTGTCGCTGTGATGCCACACCGAAATGGCTCGATTTAAAAAAGGGGATATTATTTTTACAGATTAATTAAAAACCACCGCATGGATTTTTTAGCATTATAGGGTAGATTTGTACATACACTGCCAACACAGACTAATGTTCAAACAACATGTAAAAGTGAACTTTGCATCCGATGACACCTTTAAAGACCCACCTTACAACTTAACGCAAAACACTACAACCATTGTTTTTCATTTTGAAATGGACTGGGCTATTTTACGTTCATTTTTCTTTTAGACTAGTGGAAAATATCTGAAATACACATTCAAGTGTTTTTATTTTACTACACTTTAACCATGCGCATCAGTGGATTTTATTCACAGTAAACAGTTGAGGTCAAAAGTTTACATACACCTTGCAGAACCCGCAAAATGTTAATTATTTTACCAAAATAAGAGGGATCATGCAAAATTTATTTAGTGCTGACCTGAATAAGATATTTCACATAAAAGTTTGCATATAGTCCACATAAGAAAATAATAGTTGAATTTACAAAATTCAAGTGTAGGTCAACTTTTGAATTTTAGAATTTTTGTAAATTCACCTATTATTTTCTTATGTGGACTATATGCAAAATTTTATGTGAAATAGCTTATTCAGGTCAGTACTAAATATAAAAATCAACATGCATTTTGTATGATCGCTCTTATTTTGATAAAATAATTAACATTTTGCAGATTCTGCAAGGTGTATGTAAACTTTTGACTTTAAAACGTTAAAGCATGTAACATTTTAATCAGATTTTGTTCTTCTGGCTGTTGATACTAGTATTTGCTGATTTATGTGATAAAAAGGGATATCCAAAGTCCAAACTAATATCTCAGCAAAATTAAACAAAAATTTTGAAACTTGATAATGACTTATTTGCATATCTAAACCCAATATTTCACTAAAACATAAATAAATAGATAAAAAAAGTTTTTATGTAATAATTAACCAGCTGGGATGATATCTACTAATTAAAATTGTACCTTATTCACCTGTGGCATCCTGCCTTAAAGTTAGAACTGGACATTTTCTATTAATTATCATATAATCACATTTTAGGATGTTCATCACAATCACTGTTTTTTAATCACATTAGTAGCCTTGTTGTTTAAAGTCAAGAGTTCATTAAGACCTTCACACAACGTTTAACAAGATTAAATAAAATGCAGTGCCCTATTTTCTATTTTTATTTATCTATTTTAAATAAAGGGTATTACAGAGCTCTGTTTAGACAGTAACAAGCTATCAAATGAATTAACGACAAAAACTCTCAGTGATTTCTGAAGGCGGGATGAGATACATTCACGTTGACTCCTGCCTCAGGACCACACGTCTATTACATAAGGCTGTAAGTTTCACGGAAAAGTCTATCTCTGTCGCACTTGAGAGGAAAGCCTAGTTTCTCACAAGTTGTCATAACTGCACTTGCCAATTTACACTGATTGATACGTTACTATTAAGCTTAAGCAGCCCGTATGTATGGTATTTTTAACTGGCATTTTTTTTTTTTTTTTGACTAAAAGCAATCATATCTTCTGCTGAAAAGGCTGCGTATGTGTAATGCCTGCGGAAACTCGGTTTCATTAGTTTACAGTATCAACAACTGTACGCTCAACATCAGTCAGCCTAATGAGACTGCCCTGTATATCAAGTTACAGGTCGTGGTTTATGCGCTTACCTATCGTACAGCATTAAAAAGACGCATCTGAATGTTTTCTGCGTTTTATAATCGAAATACTGAATGCCTATACAGTGCTTATTAAAATATGAAGTATTTTACTATTAATTCCTTAAATGAAGAGTACTGAGCAGGAGCCTTTCAATATAACAATAGGTTTACGTTGCGCATATGAACAAGAATATAAAGTCTATCATATAATCATATCAAAATGTCTTGATATGCCCCACTCTGAGAACAATCTTACCTTCAAGGACACAGGACGATGCGACTCAAAATTGACGCAGACAAATAACGGCTTTTTGGTGGTCAGCTTCGATGACACAATATTTATAATTTACATTTAGTGAATTCGGTTCCCCGAAAAACAGATATGATCTTAAATAGACGAAGATGACATTTATATTACAGACTGCACCTGTCGGTCACAGACAACGCTTTCCACCGTTTTTTCAGCGCGTCTCTTTTAAAGGCATAGCAGGATTCGCTGGAATATTCCACCGGATATGACGTCCAACAGTTCTGGTTCTTTCTCTAAGCACATTACAGTTTAAAAAAAAAAAAAAAAAAAAAGAATACACCACGATACGATGGGGTTGTTCAGCATCATCTGTGTCTCTAGCTTTTTGCGCGGGCGAGAATAGGAGGGTGCAGAACAGAGGAGTCGGAAAAAAAGTTGGACACTTTCTGTTTCCCAAGTGTGTGTGTGTGTGTGTGTGTGTGTGTGTGTGTGTCTCTACAGGAACACTAATTGCATAACAGTAAACAGAAGTCAAATTTACATATAAATTTAGTCATTTTTATTATTATACATTATTATTATTAATAATATTTTAATTATTATCGCTGTGTGCTGTGCTATATTCTCCTGACAAAATAAGTCATACTGTGGTAACTCCACAGTATGTGTGGGTTAAATTCTGTCATTGTAAAAATTTGTTTCATTATGTCTTAACAAGACTACGAACTCATTTGTAGAGCTAGTTTTCTCCATAAACAGTTTCTGCTAATGTTCTTACAAAGTATTCACCACACAACTTGACTCACAACAACAAAAGCTGAGACCGGGAAGGATAATGCAAATGTTTAATTTTTTTTTTTTTTTTTTTTTTTAATCTAACATGGCTCTCTTTAAACTGCAAATGTATATTCACAAAAGCTTAACATTTGTCTGGCTTCATTTTGTCAAGCTTCAGGTAAGTGGCTATTGCAGAAACTTTTCAGACGTGTTAGTTTTTGGGGAGTGCAAATGTGACTACAGATGAGATGTTTGACAAAACTCGGATCTGGCAAAAACATGTGTAGCGGACCTTGTAGTCCTGACAGACCCCTCCACCCTGCTGACCATTCACGCATTCAAAGCCCAGTAGTGGATCAAATCTGCAGAATGAGAGCAAATGCTGTTATTCATTACAAAATGACATATGAAATTATTTTACTTATTTATAATATTCATAGTCATACACTTGAAAAAGGTTTCCAGTCAGCAGTGCAGGGCTCTCACTAATGGTTGTGACCACCTCAATAGCAATGGAATGATTGCACACCCGTGGTTGAACTGTTATCGGAATATCTGTCAGGATCTCACGATCTCCTGGATCATCAGGGTCATCTCTGTCAAACCAAGATGTCCTACAATCTGATGCAGGGCATTGCTAGTTTAGTAAACTTCATAGAACATCAAATATTATGAATATCTCAAAAGGGCTTTTAAAACAGCTATTTTAATCCCAGGCAGAGAAATGTTTCACGCTTGTAAATTTAGGTGCTTGGTTTTTACCTGGGGTCATGCAGACCCTGCTTTGGAGTTCAACAATTCGGTATCCAGAGTAAAGTGTGAAAAGTATTAAAATGTTACAGCTAAAAGCTTAACAATAGACACCAAAACTTAATGTAAAGTGTTAATATTTATATAATTATGGGCTGCTATACATAAGCGGTCCACCATGTTGGTGCAGTCAAATTTAATTTTTCATTTTCATTTTTCATTTTAGTAAAATACATGATTATTTAAATACTTTACAAAATAAATTTACTGTTATAGCGTTGTCTGAGACTTGGTTAACGGATGAGAAAGGTGTGGAATTTCATTTTGAAGGTTATGAATTGTTTTATGTTAATCGGATTTATAAGAGAGGAGGGGGGGTTGCTCTATATGTTAGTAGTGATCTGAAATGTAAAATAGTTGAGTGTATGACTACTGCAATAGCAGATTTAATGGAATGTTTAACTGTTGAGATTGAAATGAAGAAACAGAGGAATATTTTTGTCACATGTATATATAGAACCCCAGGGTCTAGTATTACTGTATTTAATAATAAGTTGGAGCAATTATTAGTTGGGATGAATGAAAATAAAGTGTCTGTAATCTGCGGGGACTTCAATATAAATCTTTTGAATGTGTCTAACCATACAAGTAGTTTAGATTTTTTAGATTTAATGTATAGTAGAGGCTTTTATCCTACCATTACTAGGCCTAGTCGAATAACCTCCAGTTGTGCTACATTGATTGATAACATTTTTGTAAATAAATTTGAAAAAACGGTTAAAAGTGGTCTTTTGATAAATGATACAACGGATCATTTTCCAATATTTGTAACTTATTTTTGTGAAATAAAAACTAACAAAGAAAAGTTTAGTAAAGTTATTAGGTTAAGAACTGAGGAAACACTAAATGGATTTAGGGATGATCTTATGAAAGAACAGTGGAATAATGTTTGTAATACGAAAAATGTAAATAAGGCTTATGAATTATTTCTTAAAAAGTATTTATGGTTATATAATAAAAATTGTCCAATAAAAATATTGAATGATAAAGTAAGAAATAATAATAAACCTTGGTTGACGAAGGGTATATTGAAATCTTGTAAAAAGAAGAATAAGCTGTATCGGGATTTTGTAAAATATCGGACAGAAAATGCAGAAAAGAAATATAAAGCTTATAAAAATAAGTTAACTACTATAATGAGATGTGCAAAGAAAGATTATTATACAAATGTGTTGATGGAAAATAAAAGTAATATTAAAAGAATGTGGAATGTTTTGAGGGAGGTTATGGGCAGTAAAATTGATTATAGTCAGCCATTATATTTAATGAATGAACAGAATGTTGAGATAAGTGGTGAAAAAATGGCTGATGAATTTAATTCATTTTTTGTTAATGTTGGTCCGAATCTTGCTAAAACTATACCATTTTATAATGAAAATAAAAGTTGGACAGGTGAAAGTAGAGTTATGCAATCTTTTTTTTGGATGAAGTTAGTGAGAGTGAAATTATTTCTACTGTCTCTAAATTAAAAAGTAAATGTTCATGTGATAGTGATGGTTTAGATATGTATATTGTTAAAGAAACTATATGTTGTATTATTAGACCGTTAAAATATATAATTAACTTGTCTTTTAATACAGGTTCTTTTCCAGAAAAAATGAAAGTGGCCAGAATTATTCCCCTTTTTAAATCTGGCGATAGGCATAGTCTCACAAATTATAGGCCTTTATCTTTGCTTTCTCAATTTTCAAAAATTTTGGAGAAGCTTTTCGTTAAAAAATTTGATTGTTTTCTTGAAAAATATTCTTTGATACACGATAATCAATTTGGGTTTAGAAGCACCCGTTCAACAGCTATGGCTTTGATGAAAATCACAGAGGACATTATTACAGAATTGGAGCATAAAAATTATACAGCTGGAGTTTTTATTGATCTTAAAAAGGCTTTTGATACTCTTGATCATGGTATATTGATATCTAAATTACAGACATATGGAATTAGAGGTGTAGTATTAAACTGGATTACTAGTTATTTAGATAACAGACAACAATATGTAGAGTATATGGGATATGAATCTAAGTTGGAAACAATGCAGTGTGGAGTCCCCCAAGGCTCTGTGCTGGGGCCTAAGTTATTTATTTTATATATTAATGATCTCTGTGATGAATCGAAGATTTTACGTTTTGTTCTTTTTGCGGATGATACAAATTTTTTTGTATCGGGGAAGAACTTAAAAATATTACTTAAAACTATTGAACAGGAATTGATTGTACTTCAGAAATGGTTTAATAAAAATAAATTATCGTTAAATTTAAGTAAAACAAAATTTATGTTGTTTACAAATCAAAAATGCCCTGATAATGTTTGTTTGACTTTAAATGGAATAATTATTGAGAGAGTGTCAGAATTTAAGTTTTTAGGAGTATTCATTGATGAAAAAGTCACACATAGCTTATGTAAGAAATAAAATTTGTAAAAATATTGCTGTTTTGAGTAAAGTAAAGTTTATGTTAAATTATAAGGCAATGAGAATCCTATATTGTTCGTTTATTTTGCCATATTTGATGTATTGTTTGGAGGTATGGGGTAATTCATATTTTACTAATTTAATGCCCTTATTTATTTTGCAAAAAAGGGCCATAAGAATAATTAATAGAGTTGCTCCAAGAGAACATACCACAAGATTGTTTTTGAGGTCAGGACTACTCAAATTGAGGGATTTGGTCTCTTTGCAAACTTTATTAGTAGTTTATAAAGCAAAACATTGTATGTTACCAGATGGATTGCAAACCTTTTTTACTGTGAATAGTGAGACAAGTAGAAGAAATAATGATTTTAAACAACCTTTTGCTGGAAATACTCTCAAACAAATGTGTGTCTCAGTTTCTGGTGTGAAAAGATGGAATTTATTGGAAAATGATCTAAAATGTTGTTCAGATATTTTTCGATTTAAATATAAGTATAAACAGAAGATATTTCAGTTGTATAGAGATGAGGGTTAATGTTGTTTTTGTTGTTGTTTTTCTTTTCTTTTTATTTTTTCCTTTGTTGTCAGAATTATTATTATTGTAAAATTGTTGTTTTTGTTTGTTTAACGTTGTGTAAGTTAATTAATAATATTGGAAGGATTTTTCCTTTTCTCTTCATGTCTGTGAGGTCATCTAATTTAATTTGTAAATTTTATAATACTAGAATGGGGTAGGAGTTTATAAGATTTTTTTCTTCATCCTACTCCTGTTCTTTTTGTCATGGATTGTATTTTTGGTTGTGTTGTTGGATTGTTGTGGTATTTTGTGTTGTATTACCATGAAAAGAGAATAAATAAATAAATGAAATTAAAGGGACAGTTTACCCAAAAATGAAAAATCTGTCATTATTTAATGCTTTAAGTTGTTCCAAACCTGCATGAATTTCTTTCTTCAGTGAATACAAAAGAAAAAAAAAAAAAAAACGTGCATAACCAAACAGTTCTCATCTCTATTGTATGGAACCCGTTTTCTGCCACTGCATAAAAAAAGTAAATTGCAGCTTTTTATCTCCCAATTCTAACTTTTTTCTCACAATTGCGAGTTTATATCCCACAGTTCTGAGTTTTTTTCTCAGAATTGCGCAATATCTTTTTCTCACAGTTGTAAAAATATAACCTTGCAATTGCGAGTTAAAATGTCAGAATTGTATGACACAAACTTTTTTTTCTCAGAAATGCGTGATATAAACTCGCAAAAGTGAGAAAAAAATCAGAATTGCGAGATATAAACTCTGCGAGATATAATTTTGAGAACATATCAGTCTTTTTTCACCCTCGGAACTGGACTTTGTTACTCACAATTATAAGAAAAAAAAAAGCCAGAATTGCAAAAAAAGGCTGAATTGTAAGATACAAATTCGCATTTGTTGAAAAAAAAGTCAGAACTGCGGATTTTTATCTTGCAATTCTGACTTCGTAACTCGCAATTGCAAATGTAAATCTTACAATTCTGAGAAAAAAAAGTCTGAATTGCTGATGTAAATTTGAAAAAAGTCAGAATTGTAAGATAAAAAGTCACAGTAACTATTTCTTTTTTTTCTTTGTATTTTACATTGGCGGAAATGGGCTTCTATAGCATTGACATCTATAGTATGGGAAAAAAGCACAGAAGACAATGGGGACCAGAAACCGTTTGGTGAGTAAATGATGACAGAATTTTCATCCTGTCCCTTTGAAGCCCCCAGAAATCAAAACTGATGATTTTTGGCTGTTATGTGAATACTCAGGGTTAAGATGCAGTTTTTCTAACTACACATCATCAACATTACTAAAAATGAAATGTTTCATGTAAATCTGAAGTGGTACTTTATTGCGAGTTTACATCCCACAATTCTGACTTTTTTTTTCCTCAGAATTGCATGATATAAACTAGCAATTCTGACTTTTTTCTCACAATTGTGAAATATAAACTTGCAATTAGTTAAAATGTAAGTATTTCATGATACAAACTCACAGTTCTAACTTTTTTCTCAGAAAAGCGTGATATAAACTCGTAATTGTGAGAAAAAACTCAGAATTGCAAGATATAAATTCACAATTCTGACTTTTTTTTCTCAGAATTGCAACTTTTTTTTCTCAGAATGGTGATTTTATATCTTGCAATTGTGACTTTATAACACGCAATTGTGAGTTGTTAAATCAGAACTGTATATATAAGCTCGTAATTCTGAGAACATATCAGTCTTTTTTTTCTACTCGGAACTGGACTTTGTAATTCACAATTATGAGAAAAAAAGTCAGAATTGTGAGAGATACAATCTCACATTTGTGGGAACCAAAAAAGTCAGAACTGCGGATTTTTATCTTACAATTCTTACTTTATAACTCACAATTGCGAGTTTAAATCAACAGAAGTCAACAGGGATCAGAAACAATTTGGTGAGTAAATGATGACAGAATTTTCATCCTGTCCCTTTAAAGTCCCCAGAAATCTTTTGGCTTATATATGAATACGGTATAGTCTTACGGTCAAGGTGTAGTTTTTCAAACTACGCATCATCAGCATTACTAAAAATGATTAAATCAGAAGCAGTAATCTATTAGACTTTATTTTTAATAAATCTGTGGCTTTGCCAGGCTTTTAAAAAGCTATTGGCTAGGAGGGATGAGGCACTCGATATGTCCCGCCCTGACTTCCCGTTTCAGTGGAAATCACATCAACACACTGAATAATGGTGTGCCTTTTTCTAGGCACTTCACTGGGACTTTAATGTCAGATAATTCTGTATGTGCTCTAATAAACAGTACTGACCATCAATAGAACCCTACAACTTCTAATGAAAGCAGTGAACAGATTATAAACGATTTTCATCTGTGAAAGGTTATCGCAATGTGGTATCTACATATAGATATCTGTGCTTTCACCATGCACTGAATAAACAGTCGATTCAGCATTTGAGGGGAAAACTGTCAAATTGTGACTGAAAATGTGTTAATTGGACCAATTAATTTGGCATTCCACAATAGACTATCTTAGTCTTCAGTCCACTTTCTTTGTGGATTTGTTGTGTAAATGTCACTCACTTGAGCAAAATGTCTCTGGGCATGAGAATCGCACTTTATAATCAGCACAAACCCCTCCTCCTGTCTGGCCTGCATTTACACAACGAAACCCAGAGGCTGGATTATACCTTCACAAGACACAGAAAAAAAGTTAGAGTTAATTTTTTTGTTTCTCTACAAAATGTTACCAGAAGCACATGCCTTGTATAGCAATGTAGATGTGATCGACTCACTGTTGAAAGATATTTCCAGTTGTATATGCTGGCATGCCAGAGACGGTCTGAGCCTCTATTCCGATTGGATTAGTACATATTTCTCCAGGGTACATACTGAGAAGGTCAGACAAGAGTTCAGAATCACTTCCATTTGTATTAGGGTTGTCAGAATCAAACCACCTGGTTACACATGCTAATGAATACAACACAGATAAAAAAAAAAACAAAAAACAAACATTAAAATAGTGACAGTTGAATAATATGAACGAAATAAACACAATGAAGTTGAATAAATGAGAATTATGATACATACTTGAGTTGCAGAAACTCAATGGACATGTGAAGCGGACCCTGTAGTCCTCACAGGCCCCATTCTTACACACAAAGCCTATTAACGGGTCATATCTGCGGAAAGAAAACACACGTTACCCATATTCTTAAAACAGCATTCATAAGCATTTTTGCGTACAACATTTTCCATTGATGTTTTTTAAGATCCAGATCATGCATTAGAAATAACAGCATAATCTGTTTTATTTGTAAACATTCATATGGAGAATATATGATACCATACACTACAAACATGTTTCCAGGTGGCAGTGCAGGGGTCCCACTAATGGTTGTGACCTCAATGGCAATGGGCTGAGGGCAGACCTGTAGTGGGTATCTTATCAGGAGTAACAACAGCGTCTCATAGTCTCCCGGTTCACTGGGGTCATCTTGGTCCAACCAGGGCGTCCTACATTCTAATAGAGGAAAACCAACTGAGAAAAGTCTTCTCATTTAAGATCAAAATGTCAGGCCAATATCACAATTTTTACTGTAGTAGAATTACTCAACGTCTAGGTTAAGACAGTTTTACAAATTATTTTAGTTCTATGATCTGTTGAAGTCACACTCTTTAAAATCTTTTCTAATTTCCAAAGCTTTCTAAAATGTAAGATAAATAAAATCTCTATGCTATTTAATGATCTTATACATAACTAGTTATGCATAACACTCTAATCTGTTTTTGGTACTTACAGTTTTTAATTTTGATCATATACCTACCATAAACATATAAAAAATTCATTTCTGATTAGTAATATGCACTGCTAAGAACTTCATCTGGACAACTTTAAAGGCGATTTTCTCAACATTTTTTTTGCACCCTCAGATTCCAGATTTTCAAACAATTGTATTTAAGCCAAAAATTGTCAGATTTTTATTATTTCAGCTTTTAGATGATGTATAAATCTCAATTTAGAAAAATTGACCCCTATGACTGGTTTTGTGGTTCAGGGTCTCATATAAACTTTTATATAATGGAAGGTGAACAAAAACAATCTGTTTTTGTGTGTAAATGTCACTTACTTGAACACCATTCATCTGGGCAGGTGAAGCGCACCTTGTAATCAAGACAAAAGCCTGGTTTTAGAGGAAACCCAAATCCAAGATAAACCGGGGTGCAAGAAAACCCAGACGCTGAAATTGATCTTCAGAAAATGCAAAATAATTTAAGAACATCATTAAAAAAAAAAAAAAAGTACACAAAGTTTTTGTTTCTTGACATAGTGTTACAACTTAATCTACTCACAGTTTAATGTCATTTCCAGTTTGATACGCTGGCTGGCCAGAGACGGCCTGAGCCTGTATTCCGATTGGATTTGGGCATATTTCTCCAGGGTAATTACCGTGGAGGTCCGTCAAGAGTTCGAAATCGCCTCCTTTTCCAGGGTCGTCAAAATCAAACCACCTTGTTACGCACTCTGATGAATACCACACAGAGAAATTCATTATGTCAAAAAAACAATCATATAACATACAGTGTTAAAGTAGACCAAATGAATACACATACTTGGTTTGCAAAAACTCTTTGGACATGTAAAACGGACCTTGTAGTCCTGACACCACCAAATCCACCACCACCATCCATTTAGTGGCTGATTCACACAAGCAAAGCCCTGTGTTGGATCAAATCTGCAGAAAAAGAGTACATCTGCTAACATTATTTTTATGAATGTAAACGTGTATACGGGCAATGGGCTTGCATTCTGTTCTATTCCTAAACTCCATATTTCAGTACTTTCATTCAGTACAGAAAGTGGTTGCAGTTGCATGGGCTAAACTGGAAGTGATCTCCAACATATATTCTGTGCATACATGGAATGTAAACACAAAGAATGCAAACTCAAGGAAGTTTAAAAATGGAACATTGTTTGTCGTACATTGGAAAATGTCCATTCGGTGTTACAGCGATCCCACCAATGGTTGCGACCTCAATGGCGATGGGCTGAACGCAGACCTGTAGCGGGTATGCCAATAGGATTGATGACAGAGTCTCCCAGTCTCCCTGTTTATCTGGATTATCTTGGTCAAACCAGGGTGTCCTACATGCTAACAGAGAAAAAACAACTCGGTAAACACCATCATCTTATCCAAATCCAACAAAAGATCATCACATTGATTTCTGTTTTAGAAAGGAAAAATTCTAAATATGTTTGACAGATTCCTAGTCTTACATCTGAAGCATTTTAGAGCTTTAATATTATTTTGCATGACCTTTCTGCAATAACGCCTACAACTTTTTATAATGGATTTTAATGATATTATAAACTGCTAATCAGTTATTTGGTAACCCTAGTGAAAAATAAATATACTAAAATATATTTAAAATACATTTCTTTCATACTACAAATACATTTACATATTTATGTACTTAATAAAAATACCTTGCAATTGTGATTTCAGTATACTAAACTGGTATATTTAAAGTCTGCTAAATTGGAACAACTAATTTTGTGCCTAAAGCACTTTAATTGTGCACAAGTAGCGCTGAAGTCCAACTAAAGGTATGATTAAAACACATTTTAGGACTAATGTGCATTGTGCACAAATAGTGCTACTTATTAAAGTTTAATTATAATTTTTATATCAGTAAGTCTCAAGCGATACACTACTATTCAAAAGTTTTTGAACAGTAAGATTTTTAGTGTTTTTTTAAGAAGTCTCTTCTGCTCACCAAGCCTGTATTTATTTGAATAAATTATAGAAATTAGTACTTTTATTTAGCAAAGGTGCTTTAAATTGATCAAAAATGATGATAAAGACATTTATAATTTTACAAAAGATTTCTATTTCAGATAAATGCTGTTCTTCTGAACTTTCTATAATCAAAGAAACCTGAAAAATTTTTTACTTAGCTGTTTACAACATGATGATAATAAAGCAGCAAATCAGAATATTAGAATGATTTCTGAAGGATCGTGTGACTGGAGTAATGATGCTAAAAATTCAGCTTTGGAATAAATTACATTTTAAAATATATTCAAACAGAAAACTGGCTTGGTGAGCAGAAGAGGCTTCTTTAAAAAAAATTACAAAATCTTACTGTTTAAAATCTTTTTACTGGTAATATATGTCAATAAATATGTTAATAGATTTGATCGATAATTAGTATGCAATAAATGTATTTTAAATATATTACCTTTTCAATAGGGAACACACCATGTCTGATTTGTCACTTACTTGAACACCATTCATCTGGGCAGGCGAAGCGCACCTTATAATCTAGACAAAATCCTGGTTTTACGTATGTGCAAGCAAACCCAGATGCTGAAATATGCCTTCAAAAAAGATGAAATTAAGGACATTAAAAATAATAATAATAATAATTTTTTAGTTTCTTTACATACTCAGTGTTACAACTTCATAGACTCACAGTTGAATGTAATTTGCAATGTAATTCTGTGGCTGGACAGAGATGGTTTGAGCCTCTATTCCAATTGGATTCATACATATTTCTTCAGGGTATTTACTAAGGAGGTTCAACAAGAGTTCGAAATCGCCTCCATTTGTATCAGGGTCGTCAGAATCAAACCACTTAGTTACACACTCTGATGAATACCACATAGAGAAAACTGTTATTAGAAAAAAATCATATAACATACAATAATAAAGTAGATCAAATGAATATACATACTTGGTTTGCAAAAACTCTTTGGACATGTGAAACGGACCTTGTAGTCCTGACACCACCATTTCCACCACCACGAGTCATTTAATGATGGATTCACACAAGCAAAGCCCTCTGTTGGATCATATCTGCAAAAAATAAATGAATAAAAAAATTGTGAAACTTGTAAATGGGATGAGACAGTACAATGTATTGCGTGACTGCAGTTAAAGCTCCAGTTTAACATGTTGCTCTATGAAACATATTTTTAAGATACTGGACAGATCGGCTAAGCCTCTCTTTCAATTCTGAGAAAATAAATGGGCAATTGTATATGCAGGAGTGATTGTTTTAAGATAAAGCACATCCATAGACAGAAGTATAACTGCTATCTACTTGAAAAGTTCAATCTATATTTTTGTAAACGTAAATATTAGGGGTGTGACGAGACACTTATCTCACGAGACGAGACGAGACACGAGACTGGGTTTACAAGAACGAGATGAGATGAGATTTTGAAACTTTTCTTAAGAAATCCTCATTGATGAAATATATAGGGAAAATATTCTTTTATTCAACTGAAAAAGACAAAATGCAAAAAAAGTAGGTGCATTCTGAACTTTATGAAATTAACTTTCCATTTTAATGAATTATATGCAGTAATAAACAACATTTAAACAAGAACTTCACGGTTCTGGATAAACTGAGAATCCCAGTTGTTTTTAATAAATTGGAGACCATGATTCTCTCACGATTCTGGAGGAAAAAAGATTAGAAAACAAAAAAAAAATAAAATAACGTAATTTACTAGTGGTTCTGACAAACTGTTCATACTAGTGGTTCTGACAAACAAGTCTTTTAAAAACATATATTCATTTAAACAAACAAACAAAAAAACATTCAATGAAGGAGTCAGTGTCTCACTTCATTAAGACTTGTTTGTCTTAATTGAAATCTCCTGAATGAATGATTCAATGACATACTTTTTTTAAACGGGCAGTTGTCGCCACCTCCTGGCGGAAGAGGATAAGCGTTACAATACTTACAAGTGTTAAGATACTTTCGTTTTGATCGCTACTGTAGACATAGTGTTATTAGAATAAGTGTTTATACCCAAACTATAAACTTTTATCCCAGTACTTCTATTATTTAAATATCTGTAACACGGAAATAATGATTATAATGTCGTTGAAAAGACTGTTTGTGTTGCTCTTTCTGCATTCACATTTACCCCGACGGTCTGATTCATTAACATGGGCAGCGACAAAACGTGCTTCTCAGGCCCCACTGACACTCGCGATGTGAAACAGTCCTAATAGACATATCTAAATCGTTGTCATTCAGGAATAAGATCGCGTGGGAGTTTGAATCCAGATTCTTGATATTTTAAGGATTAATCGTGCAGCTTTAATGTAAACACTGCAAAATGTTTTGCTAGGATGTCGTCACGAGATCTCGCGAGATACGACTGGTCTCGCGAGACACATGGGATCTCGTCACATCCCTAGTAAATATGTAAACAACCAATGGGCATGCATTCTTTTCTGCTCCAGTACCTTCCTTCAATACAGAAAGTGTTTGGAGTTGCAAGCGCTAAACCGAAAGCAATATGCAACAGATATTCTGTGCATACATGTAACGCAAACATGTTTGGTGGAATAGGCACATTTTCTTTAAATTAACTATATATCCATATCATTATTTATTTTATTTAAAGGAAGTTTAAAATGAAATGTATGAAATGGTTTGTCGTACATTGAAAAATGTCCATTTGGCATTACAGGGATCCCACCAATGGTTGCGACCTCAATGGCGATGGGCTGAATGCAGACCTGTAGTGGGTATGCCAACAGGATTGATAACAGAGTCTCAGAGTCTCCTAGTATATTTGGATTTCCTTGGTCAAACCAGGGTGTCCTACAAGCTAAGAGAGGAAAACCAACTTAGTAAATATCATCATTTTATCCAAAAGATCAACACTTTGATTCCTTTTATAGAAGGGAATAATTAAAAATATTTTTTGACAGATTCCTAGTCTTTCATCTGAATTATTTTAGAGCTTTGATATTAATTTGCATGGCATTTTTGCAAATCATACCTACAGTTCTTACAGTGTAGTTATAATGGAAGTTGAACAAGCATTTCAGACAATTGCTTATGATACTGTAAACTGCTAGTCAGTTATTTAATAACACACTGGGTCTGTTTTTGTGTGTGAATGACACTTACTTTAAAAAAATAAATAAATAAAAGATTTATTTTTGGCATTTTTATGCCTTTATTACGATAGGACAGTTTAGATTGACAGGAAGCAAAGTGGGAGAGAGAGAAGGGGGTGTGATCGGGAAAGATTCACATGCTGGGATTCGAACTCGGGTAGCTGGCGCTATATGTTGACACACTAACCACAAGGCTGTTGGCGCTGACAAATGGCACTTACTTGAACACCATCCCTCTGGGCAGGTGAAGCGCACCTTATAATCATCACATAACTTTCCTATTTGGTCTGAATTTATGCACTTCAATCCAATTGCTGGATCATACCTTCAAAAAAAACAAACAAAAAAAAAAAAGACAGACTAATCTTAACATATAAATCTTTATGTAAGATCATTTTTGTTTTATGCAATAGAATGTAAATAATACCTGAAACCATTATATATTATTATATATTATAATGATTTTTATACACTCACACTTGAAAGACTTGAGATGATGGTACGCCAGAAACAGATGTTACATCTATACTGATTGGATTTGGACATATTTGTCCAGGATATATAGCGAGAAGGTCAGCCAAGAGCTCACTGTCTCCATTTTCATCATTGGGATCATCATGGTCAAACCACTGAGTTATACAGCCTAAAAATACACACAAAAAAAGGACAGGTTTTAAGGGAGACCACATAAAAAGCCTTTCAGCACGTCATATGATTCTAAAGGGGTCATGACATGAGAAACCAAATTTCCCTTGATCTTTTGACATAGAAGAGGTCTTTGCATGCTTAAAGTTTCATAACATAAAATGTCCTCACCATCAATTAAAAGCATTTATGTATTAACCAGTGTTGCCAAGACCGTGGTTTTCCCGCAGAATTGGGCTACTTTAACGCTGTTGCTGTAGGTTGTTTTTTTATGTCCGCAGAGTTGAAGCGACCCCAACAACGTTATATTTAGCCCCTGAAATATGAATTTACCAGAGGAACCCCGACTAAAAAAATCTGTATTTTATTCCTCGGAATGCGATTTTTAATGAGGGACCCCCCTCTAAATGCAATTGGGCTAGTTTTGGACTAGTTTTCAGTAGTAATTGGGCAGGTTTTGTTGTGAAAACATGGCAATCCTAGTATTAACCCTCAGAAAACAGCTCGTTTGGATTCAAGGTGCAAGGTTATGTCACCCTGGTACTGTCATTTGCAAAAGCACTGCCTGTGCAAGGCACCGTCGAATAGTCATCATCTCAGTGAGACACTCACATTTAGTGCCGTTAAGCGACTGAACGCAAGTGGGCGGGGCTTATGGTGAGAAGTCGTGTTGCGTCAAAAGCAAATAGAAATTACAATCACTGCCGTTATCTTGTCTACACTGGATACAGTATACACACGCGCATTCACTTTCTGACACAGTCCACGAGCTTGAGTCTGTCGTCAATAGGACAAATGGAGTGAAAGAACATTCGTATTGACGCGTTTGGTTTAAACAGCTCGTTCGCTCTTTGTACAGATATCAGAATGATCCCAACGTAAGGAACAAGTGGATAGTTTATTTTTAATGGCATCCCGAATCGTGTCAGAGGATTGTTTGGACTTCAGAACATGTTGTTTTGTAAATGAGGCACGGAGAGTTCACAAAGAAACATCTGTTAAAAGCTGAAACGGTACAATATTGGACTGCAGCTGTATCACAAACTGTAAGTAAATTATTTTATAATGCTGAAAATGCTGAAAATTACTGGATTTTTTTTTTTTTTTCAAAATGTAGTTTAAATGCGGCTTCAAAGATCCCAAATGGGGTTGTAAACAGTTGGTTGATCCCAGCCGAGGAAGAAGGGTCTTATCTAGCGAAACGATCAGTTATTTTCATAAAAATAATACAATTTATATACTCTTTAATGTCAAACACTCTTCTTGTCTCACTCTGCCTTAACTGTTTTTTTCCGGTTCATGACAGTTAGGGTATGTCAAAAAATTCCCATCTCCCATACCCATCTTCTTTGCACGTTCACTTTGCAAAGACTGGGTCGGTACTTCTGCAGTGATGTAGGATGATTCTGAAATGATTTTTGAGGCTGAGGAAGAAAATACAATTGTTATGACATACGATTTTTTTCGAAATACCCTAACTGTCTTGAACCAGAATACACAGAGTTCAGGGAGAGCAAGACAAGACAAGCATTTGAGATTAAAAAAAGTATGTAAATTGTATTTTTTTAATGAAAATAACCGACCGTTTCACTAGATAAGACCCTTCTTCCTCGGTTGGGATCGTTTGAAGCTTGGATGACAAGGGGGTGAGTACATTATCTATCAATTTTTGTTCTGAAAGTGGATTTCTCAATTTTCTAAAGGACCCACCCGTTAAAACAAATCATTTTAGAATAGAGGGTCAGAATGAGGGTTGAAAATCATTTTTCCACATATTTATTAGTTTTTTTTTGGTGCAAAAAAACTTTGTTAACATTATAAGTAAACCTCGAGGAACATATTAAAATAATAAACAAAAATTCATGTCATGACCCCTTTAAGTCTTTTAAACATTTTTATTATTATTATTTTAAAGAAGAAAAATCAGACCTACTCTGAGTTGAAGGTGAGATAAGTGTACCTACAAGTAATGACAGACAAGGGTTGTTAGCTTATTTTTTCTTGAATACAAATGTCAGTATTAAGTGGTTTTAACAACAGCTTAGTTTTAAATCAAACTTACTCGTAACAAGAGCCACCCAAGTTACGAATACCTTGTCAAGAAAAATTACATATTAGTAAACATTTTAATTAGCATGTAATATAATATATAAAATATAATAAAGGTAATGTAATAAAATAATATAGAAAATGTAATAATAATATAATATTGAATCAGCATGCAAAAGAAATTACATACCTTGATGCTCATTCTTGTGGCTGTTCAATAGACTCTAACAGGAGATATAAAAAGTTTTATTTTTATTTTCTGACTTTAAATCTATTACTAAAAGTTTATTTAAAAAAAACTGCATTCATTTTTTACTTTTAGTCATTGAAACTCAGATTCTTCAAAGTTTACGAAACTGTAAATATAGTATAATAAAAAAATAAACTCACCCAGTCTTACTAGATGATTGTGCTAGTAAGAATATCTACACCACTATATTGGACCATCAATGCAGGACAACAGATAGTGTCTACACAACATCCTCATCTTTCTCTGCTCAAATTCTTTCTCTTTTTAAGCAGACGGGCTCCTCCCGGACCGTCCTCCAGTAGCATCTCTGTTGTCAGCTTTGGCCTAATTTCTGACCTCTCTTCATTCACCTCCAGCACTCCACCCATCTCTGCCTCACATATCCATATACTTAAAAGAATGGTCTTTTGGGAAATCATGTCCAAGATTTTATATTTTGTTCCTTACTTCTGTTATTTTCTGAAAAAGAAACAGGGAAGGTGAGATTGTTAAATGTGACATTTGATCATATGTCACATGCACTATAAAGAGAAAACAAAACCCAGTTACGGTAATGTTTTACAATATACATTACAAAAAAATACAGGTCAGACCGATTCATTTAACCCCCCTGCAGACAGTGGTCATAAAGAAAGTATATATGGGATATGGGTCGATTTTAAGTCACTTTTGCGGGTGTTATTATTCTACTGTGATTTAAAATGACTTTTAACAACAAAATGTAGCGGAAGAAACATGCGTTGCCTCTGACTTGCTCAAGAGGCAGTTCTGGAGGATCCAGAAGATGATTCACACTGCACACATAAAAAATTCACACACAGCTTTCTTCCTGTTAAACTGGCACTATATTGGACACCCACAGAATAACTCAATAAACCATTTATCATGCAAAATGTTAGCGGTTGTAAACAGAAAAAAACTATATTGTCTGTAACATTTGAGACCCCTAGGTAAATTTTACTGATTCTAGTTCTTTTATTATTTAACAAAAACATGATATAGTTCCAAAACATCCCAACTGAAATTAATTAGGTTAGACAACATATTAAATTTAAAGGAACACTCCACTTTTTTTGAAAATAGGTTCATTCTTCAACTCCCCTAGAGTTATACAGATGTGTTTTACCGTTTTTAAATCCATTCAGCAGATCGCCGGGTCTGGCAGTAGCACTTTTAGCATAGCTTAGCATAAATCATTGAATCCGATTAGACCATTAGCATCTCACTATAAAATGACTAAAGAGTTTCGATATTTTTCCTATTTAAAAAATGACTCTTCTGTAGTTGCATCGTGTACTAAGACTGGCGGAAAATGAAAAGTTGCGATTTTATAGGCCGATATGGCTAAGAACTATACTCTCATTCCGGCGTAACAATCAAGGAACCTTGCTGCCCTACCATGGGTGCAGCAGGCGCAATGATATTACGCAGCCGTCAACTCTGCCGGCTGCAACTCTGCATCTACACACACTTGGTGCCGGTCACTTTCAGGCGCTGCATAATATCATTGCGCCTGCTGCACCCATGGTACGGCAGCAAAATTCCTTGATTATTACACCGGAATGAGCCTATTTAAAAATAAAGTGGAGTGTTCCTTTAACACTGATGAGAACAAGGCTGCAAGGGATAGACTTTCAGTCTTTACAATGGCATGCAAATGGCATGTAATTTTTCACAACTCACACCAATGCAATGACCATAAGTGCATTTGTATGTATTTGAATGTATGTGGTTTTACCACATATACATTTATATCATACATACACACATTTTTGCAAGAAGGCTGAAACATACAATATTGACGCATAGCTGCCACTCAGGGGAAGCAACGGAGGCACAGCCTACCCAAAATTTTGAGGTGAAAATGGGAGAAGGATGTTTATAAAATAAAATTTATTCATTTCATGTCTCAGAATGTGAAAGCTATGTTTTTATTACAAGTCAAATGGTGGTTTTGTGCTTGTTCTGTTGTTTTTGTCATGTCAAAATACTGACATACAGTATCAGTTATCCACAATCAGACAGTGAGTGTATGCAGTGTTCAAATGCAAAGTGTACTTTCATGGCCAAATAGAAATATTTTTCCAGTAAATGTTATTAATTTTAGACCCCAGCGTTTGTGTCTTGAGATCCAGTAGGGGGCTCTTGTGTCCAAATATACCGCTCCTTGCCACAGGATGAGGCTGTTGAGTTCTCGATGGTCTGAAGAGTCAGTAGCTCTGAAACAATTAAGACCACCAATACTGCTTGGCAACACTACAGTAACTACAATAAACAATAAATACTCATCTTCAGCAAATTTAAAACAACGTTCTGGATTTGTCTGTTTGCTTTTACAAACTAACAGACAACTTGAAATAAACTTGAGAGCATTTAAAGGGCAGTCTAATGCTAACTGAACACTGAGAGTAAGCCCATATATCCATTATCATTGAAATATTCAGAATATTCAATAGGAGAGCTTGCAAAACAAAACAAAAAAAGGTCTGCAAAACAGAAATAAATGAATCTCAATCTTCCCACGAGGTGCCAACTTTCTGGCTTTATATTACCACACAGTAGAGCTTTACAAAATAACAAATTATATCTAAAACTAATTCAAGTTCAAGTAGAAATTATGGACATGCAGTGGTAACTGTAAAACATATTTGCTCACAGTGTGAGGACGCTGCTGGTGAAAGTATCAGTGCAAACAAAGAGAAACTAGGATCTAACGAGAAAGAGATGAAAATTTGAAGACATGACGTCTGTGAAGTTTGTGAAGCCATGCTGTGAGAACAAACTTACAATCAAGGTCAAGCACAGAGCGATGCGACTCAAAATTAACGCAGATAACTTTTGGCCATTTGGTAGATTTAACTTCAAAGACACCGTATTTTATTCAGTTATGGGTTTTGATGGACAAAAATTTTGAACTACGGCACACACCGGTCACCGCGCATTTCACGTTTCGTTTTAAATGCATAGGATTCACTGACTGAATGGACTATTCCACTGAAAATTACGCCGACACATGCTGCCTTCACGCAATTACCGTAATTCAGTGCGCATTCAGTGCGATCGCTTCGTATGTAGAGCCAGGTTTATACCACTAGCCGCGTCAGCACGAGCGCGAAGTTGGGCGCAGCTCGCGGCAAAAATGACTCGAATGTTGAGGAAACGATGAATAATACTACTGATGAAAAAAAAAAAAAAAAAAACGTAGCCTAGGGGTTGACGGTTAACCACTTTCGTTACCATATAACTATATAAACCGTGATAAAAGTTAATTAGCATGCATTGATTAAAGCTGTAGCCAAAAAAGGCGACCAATTTATGTGCTCCTGCAGTCAAGTGAGAAAGTTAGTCAAAGATGAGTGGCCCGTGGAAAGAATGAGTCTAGAGCCCTGGTCAGCCTGCAACTGATTCTGAAGCAGTGTCAATAATTAAGGAGCGGGGAATCATGTCGTTTAACCCGGAAACCGTAGCAAAACATTGCGCACCGGTTTGAGCTTGAATTTACCCCGGTGTATCCTTCATTTGCCGGCAAAACGGAGGGCGCATTTGAAGTCGCGTTCGAATCGCGGCAGCGTTTGTCAGCCTTCAAATGCAGCCTTCGGAGGATGCTTCGTGAATTGGGACGGTGTTCGCAGCGCCTCCGTGGCGCAATCGGCCTACAAATGAGGCCTTCATAGGAGTTACCTGGATGCGCAATACTTGGATGTAAACAACAGCATGAAATGTTCCTCTAATTTATGCAGTGTAAACCACTGAAAAATTGTGGAAGCTGCTAAATCATATAGAGAAGGAAAATATTTTGACAAAGTTAATAGGTGGTAAAGATACCAAAAAGTTAATCAAGATATTAGCCTAATATTTCACCTACCTGACCGGAAATGATAAGAACAAACATGAATGTTGTCAAGATTCTTGGAAATCCTGATTCAGTTTGTTCTTCAGACAGTTTTCTGCACTCTTCTCCTTGATTTGTTATAACTTTTGGCAGTCTATAGTACTCCAAATGTTTTTCCCAGTCTGACCGATTAGTACAGCCAAAAACATGACAATAATTGATCATTTTTAGCAGCAATAATCAGCAAAATATGCAAGTTCAATTCAGTTCAGTGGCATTGTTTAGGTTCAGTGCCGGCAATAACTGATGACGCGTCATGAACGCGTCACTTTTATTTTAATGTATTATATTAATTATAAACACACTGGTTTGTAGTGCAAACCACTATGAACCGGAAGCTTACTGCCCCGTTGAAGAATAAGGTGGATAGAAATAGACAGAGCTGCTAAAAAAAAAGTAAGTTTAAAGACTTAAACAAACAAAATTCTAAAGATGCCAGTGATTCTACTTCTTTCTCTAAGCACTTCAAAATAAAAAATAAAAAAAATAACGAAATAACACATCATCATAAAAAAAACACATAAGGTTGTTCAACTGTATCTAGCCTTGTAAATTTAACAGAATTTAGGATAAAACTTAATTAAACTAGCATTTAAGTAATACGTCTAGACAGTAATTGTTGTCACCATAAAAATGCATTCATTACATTATAAAAAATACATTTAACACCTATCCCAATTTTTAATTTCCACATTCTAATTTCTAAAAACTCTTAATTTCTGATTTTTTTTTAAAAGTTTTTTTTTTAACTTAAGTCGGAATTCCGTTGGTACAGTAAGCCAATGTAAATTAAGAATGTACACAAGTTTGTTGATATGCAGGTATCATCATAAGAATAGAGTTTTGAATTGAATTGTTCCATTTCTTACAAAGCTTTTCACAATACAACCACAATGAGAATTGAGGCTAGGAAGGGTAATGCAGGCAAACATTTATTGTACCTTTATTTTTTTTATTTTTCCTTTTTATCATTTAATCTAGCACTTAGCTTAGTTTAACATGATATACAATAGTTGAAACTTAGTTTTAAGGGTTTGTGACTACAAATGATGAGTTTGAGAGAACTTGGCTCTTGCACAAACACGTGTAGCGGACCCTGTAGTCCTGACAGACCCCTTCACCCTGCTGATCATTCACGCATTCAAAGCCCAGTAGTGGATCAAATCTGCAGAGTGAGAGCAGATGGCTGTTAATCATTATGAAACTTTTTATTGCATATATATAATATATAATATTGTTAAACCTTACACTTGAAAATTGTTTCCAGTAGGAAGTGCAGGGGTCCCACTAATGGTTGTGACCTCAATGGCGATAGGCTGAGCGCAGACCTGTTGTGGGTATGTTATCAGGGTCAACGACAGCATCTCATAGTCTCCTAGTCCACTGGGGTTATCTCGGTCAAACCAGGGTGTCCTACATTCTAATAGAGGACAACCATTTCAGTAAAATTCCTCTTGTTTAAGGTCAATGAGATCACAATTATAGTAGAAATCAATCCAGCTAATAAAAAACCTAAATTTTTACCTATGTCTAGGTAAAAATAATCTCACATCCAACTTACTTGAACACCATTCCTCTGGGCAGGTGAAGCGCACCTTATAATCAACACAAACGCCCCCTCCTTGATTTGCGTTGATGCATGAAAACCCAGATGTTGGATTATATCTTCAGAAAACACACAAAACAACTTTAGAACACATTAAAAACAAACTTCATTTAAGATCCTTTTAAAGATCCTTTGATAGACTTACACTTGAAAGATGTTTCCAGTTTGATACGCTGGCTGGCCAGAGACGGTCTGAGCCTCTATTCCAAGTGGATTCGGACAGATGTATCTATTATACGTACTGAGAAGCCCAGACAAGAGTTCAGAATCGCCTCCTTTTGTATCAGGGTTGTCAGAATCAAACCACCTGGTTACACACTCTGATGAATACAATATAGAACAGAGATGTGACTTGGACTCGAGTCGCAAATTTGAGGACTTGTGACTTGACTTGACATAATAAAGGAAGACTTGCGACTCGACTTAGACTTTGACAACAATGACTCGAGACTTGACTTGGACTTGAGCCCTGTGACTCAGCAAGTCTTTATGGCTTACCTTATATTTAATTAAAAAAAAAAAATAAAAAAAAATAATATATATATATAATATATATAATATATAATATACAAATATATATATAGCGCTGAATTTAATCTTTTAGACATTTAAAATGCACAATCACTAAACCAGAATAAGAAGAAGATGAAGAATAAACACTGATGTATATTGAAATAGCAGTAGCCTAATAATAGGCTAACCTTTCACACATAATTCGATTTTTTTCACGTCGAAAGCTTGTATGTAGCCTACATATAAAGTTTACTCTATTCTTCCTGTTTACCAGCCGCTCACTTTCATGTCTTTCAGAAAAAATTAATGATATGGTAGTGCACATATAGCTCCTAAACCAAGCCATCAACTATGATCATTATAAACTTGTTTAAAACACACACATGACATGGCGATTTAAACAGATGAAACAGCGCTGACAAATAGGAGAATCACTATGCGCAACGATAGTCAGAATCATTTATCATAATTAATCATAGAAGCCATGTAGTTAATTTGTATACCATGGTATTGAGGTGAATAACTATTGCTAATAAGAATTATTATTAATAATTTCATCATACAAAAACAAGGTTGCTGTCGGCGCTGATGGCCTTGTGGGCAGCGTGCCAAAGTATGGCGCTGTTGTGCTCCGGGCTTCCCATGTTCGAGTCCAGACTCGGGGACCTTTCCCGATCCCACCCACCGTATCACTTCCTGTCCTGTCCATAATAAAGTTTTTTTTTTTTAAATAAGGTTGTTACAATTTTTACAGATGTTACTGTTTTTGATAATGAACATTATCTGAGCTGTAAATCAGGATATCAGTTTAATATATTACTAGACATCTTGCTTTTTCCATATTAATTCTAATTCTGCAGGTCTTTAAAAAAGACAAAGCCTTAAATTTGATTTTAAAAAATCCTGCATAAAATTCCTTTCTTGATATTTGTATTTTGAAAAGGGGGAAAGACTGCATAGGGCTCAGAAAACTCAGTGGAAGGGTGTAGCATGGGTCAAGGAAGAACACAGTATATTCTGACCAGGGGCAGTTCTAGAACCGTTTTTTTAGGCTGTCATCAACTTTTTTGTTTGTTCAATTTGCACAATGAACATGGGTTGGAGCTCTTACTTTTGAGTTCTTAAAGTACACCAAATGAATGAATTTCACTTTAAAATGTGTAAAATTTTCTCCTGAGGGACCATCCCCCCAGACCCCCCTAGAGGGACACAAGTCCACCCACCATTTGGATATGTGACAGTGTAAAGAATCTGAATTTACTGCATTAAAAAATGTCATTCATTTAAATAAAAAACGTATTGCTTTAGGTATTTGTGTATATTTACTGAACAAGGCGATATCTTGGTAAACAGTCTGACAACATTGTAGTAAATATTTTTGGTGAATCCAAAAATCATGCTTATTAAGATACCAGCACACATGATAATACAGCACAAATTGGTGCATGAGTAGTTAACAAAATGAAGCCTTTGAACCTCATAGTTTAATACAAAATGGGTGGGAACTGAAAAGGTTCACTTTTTGGAAAAAAAGAACCACCCTTTCCGCTAGGCTGGCTACGGGCCTGTATATATTGTAACCTGTGGTGCCTGAAGTGGGTAAACGCTTCATTTATTCCCTGACTCTTCGCAATCTCTAATAAAATCGGTCGGGTTTTCCCTGTATTAGAGCGTTTAAACTTAATATTTGAACGCATTCGTTTACTGGATCCTTGGACTGAAAGGTTTACAGGGGTTCACCTGTTTCAGAAATTTCTGATCGTAAAACCTGCTTCTTTTTATTTGTAAGGTATTGTTTTCGTTATAATGTCCTCATTCAAATCAGTAATCAGCAATAATTTTCATTTTACCACTGGTAACCATTATTTTTTACCGCGCCTCCCCCGACATGCTCTCGCGTATGAACAGGCAGCATCTGGGGTGCGGGAGACTGAGCGGACGCGGGCGCATCAGGCGCAATCATCAAACATATTTCTAAGCAAGCCGGCGCCACGGTCCTGGCCGCATCATCACTGTCTTTACTGGGTGTTTTTAATGAATATTTGCATTTATTCACACATGACTGGATGTGGTGGACTGTCATGATTTTGCGCATCAGAGGGGTAATATAGGCCTACGCAAAGCCGACTGATAAAGAAATGTATACGCCGTATACTGTACTTGCGTATACCCCCCACTACACTACTGTTTATAACTATTCTTATATATTTACTTTTCCGCTTCATTTCATGTATCTCTTTGCTCAGTAATTAACGTACTGTATCAACGTATCAGTTTAGGACTTAAAATATTTTGTAAATATTATAAATGATACCGGTCAATCATGTCAATAAAGCTACGTCTTTTTCTGTAGATCTAATGTTACGTCAGTAGGTGGCGATAAATGAGCGTCTGTACTACGTATTTAGCAAGTTATTAAATAATTGACTCAGCTGATTAATTAAAATCACTGAATCATTAACAAATGAAACAGGGGACTTAACATAAATTGTTAATTCACTTAGGCCTATATTTCTTCACAAACAGTGATTCATTCCTCAATGAAACACCACTGATTATTATATCTTTATAATTATACTTGCTATAGACTATTATTGATTTTAAATTTACTGCAGTAATTAATACAGAGACACTAATTTGGGCAAACAGCACTAATGACTTCTTTACGACTTGACGCTTAAAGCGGAGGACTTGCAACTCGACTTGGACTTGTCTGTCTTGACTCGAGACTTAAATGCAAAGGCTCGAGACTTACTTGTAACTTGCAAAACAATGACTTGGTCCCACCTCTGGTATAGAGGAAAGAAACAATTTAAAAAAATAAATAAATAAAAAATAAAAATAAAAAAAACACAACGACAACATCTTTACAATATGAACTAAACAACACTGAGAAATTATGACACCTTAAGAATTATGACACCTACGTGTTTGGCAGAAACTCAACGGACAAGTAAAGCGGACCCTGTAGTCTTGACAAGCTCCATTCACACACGCAAAGCCCTGTAAAGGGTCATATCTGCAGAGAGATAACACATATATTAACCATATTCTCAAAATGGCATTAATAAAAAGCATTTTTGTCGGATTTTCGACATTTTGAGCTTTTCATGCAATGATTGGGCTTTTCATGTCTATTTGAGAAATAGCAGCATAGTTTGTTTTAATTGGAGACATTTATATGGAGAATATATGATACCATACACTACAAAAATGTTTCCAGGTGGCAGTGCAGGGGTCCCACTAATGGTTGTGACCTCTATGGCGATGGGCTGAGCACAGACCTGTAGTGGGTATCTTATCAGGAGTAACGAAAGCGTCTCATAGTCTCCTTGTCCACTGTGATCATCTCGGTCAAACCATGGTGTCCTACATTCTATCAGAGAATGACCAAATTAAGCCTTTTTTACCCAATATTTAGATTGAGACAGCTGACATAGGAGCTTTGATATGTTTTTAGCCAATCACACTTAAAAAGTCTTTCCTCCTTCCCACAACTTGATAAAAGTTACATCACATAACATCATAAACTTAGTGTTTTCATGGTCTCAAATGCACTCACTTGAACACCAATCCTCTGGGCAGGTGAAGCGCACCTTATAATCAGCACAAACCCCTCCTCCTTGATTTGCGTTTATGCAAGAAAACCCAGTTGTTGGATTATATCTTCAGAAAAACACACAAAACACCATTAGAACACAATAAAAAGCAAACTTGACATACTGAAAATGTTACAGTTTGTAGTGGTGTCCTACACTTGAAAGACGTTTCCAGTTTGAGATGCTGGCTGGCCAGAGACCGTCTGAGCCTCTATTCCAAATGGATTTGGACATATTTCTCCAGGGTACATACCGAGGAGGGCCGTCAAGAGTTCAGAATCGCCACCATTTGTGTTAGGGTTGTCAGAATCAAACCACCTGGTTATACACTCTGATGAATAAAGTACAGAGGGAACACTGTTATGCCACAAAAATGCATATGTACATATACATACATACATAAATACATTATATATATATATATATATATATATATATATATATATATATATATATATATATATATATAACCAGTCATAAGGGTCAATTTTTCTAAATTGCTTTATACATCATCTGAATAAATAAGCTTTCCATTGATGCATGGTTTGTCAGGATAGGACAATATTTGGCCAAGATACAACTATTTGAATATGTAGAATCTGAGGGTGCAAAAATATTGAGAAAAACACCTTTAAAGTTGTCCAAATGAAGTTCTTACTAATGCATATTACTAATCAAAAATTAAGTTTTTATATATTTACAGTAGGAATTTTACAAATAATCTTAATGAAACATGATCTTTACTTAATATCCTAATGATTTTTGGCATAAAAGAAAAATCAATAATTTTGACCCATACAATGTATTTTTGGCTATTGCTACAAATATACCCCTTTGACTTAAGACTGGTTTTGTAGTCCATGGTCACACACACATATATATATATACATACACACACACACACACACACATGCATACACAATATAAAGTAAATGGAAGGAATATACTTACTTGGTTTGCAAAAACTCACTGGACATGTGAAACGGACCTTGTAGTCCTGACACCCTCCATTCTGTTGTGCATTCACACAAGCAAAGCCCTGTGTTGGATCATATCTGCAGAAACAGAACACTTCTGTTAGCTTTATTAACAAAATCAAAATTAATTCAAGGCATTAATGTTTGCCTACAAAACCACCACTGGCTCTGCACCCCTTTACCATAATTCATTACTTCAGACATATGTGCCCTCTAGAAGTTTGTGTTCTGCAAGTGAACGGTGCATTATTGTGCCATCCCAAAGAGGCACAAAATCACTTTTACGGACTTTCACATTAAACGTACCCTCCTGGTGGAATGAACAGCCCAACTCAATCTGAACAGCTGAGTCCTTAGCCATCTTCAAGAATAGGCTAAAAACACATCTCTTCCATCTTTATTTGACCCTCCAACTCTAGCACTCTCTATTCTAATTCTACTCTTTATAAAAAAAAAAAAAAAACTTGCCTTTCATTTACTATATTCATTGAAAAACAAACACTAGCTTCTCTGTTCTTTTTGTATTCTATCTATTTTTTCTCTTTGTTTATTATAGAATTAACAAAAAGCAAAAATAGAAGGCCTCTAACACTAGCTTGCTTTTTCTTTTTTTCACTCAATCTGTTTTCTTTTTATTTATTATATAATTTTTAAAAAACTTGCTACGTGTACTGCATTAGGCTAACTGAGATTTGTAATAGAACTTGCATGTTATTGTTCCTTTGTTGATTTTGATTGCTTCCATCGTCCATTTTTTGGGATAAAAGCGTCTGTCTAAATGTCTAAATGTAAAATCTGTTCATAAAAATAGTTTAATATGCAAAGATTTTTAGAGATGTCTGATAGCATAGTGTAAAATGAATGAACTGCTCCTGACGTACCAATCTATCACGCTGTGTCAATGAAATACATTTGTAAGATACTTGGCAGATTGGCTAAGCTGCTCTTTTCCATCCATAGAAATTTTTTTAGCGGCTGTGTATGCAAGAGTGTTTTCGATAAAGCCCTACAGACAAGTACCTTAACTGCTACCAAGTGTTAAATCTGCATTTCTCTTAAATGAAATGCACATACTGTACAGGAGAATGAGCATGCGCAATTATTTGGTGGGATATGAACATTGTGTCTAGATCTCATGTTCATATCATTATTTTATATTAAGGATTTAGCATAGAAAATATGACTTTGTTAGTCGTACACTTGAAAATTGTTTCCAGTAGGCAGTACAGGGGTCCCACTAATGGTTGTGACCTCAATGGCGATGGGCTGAGCGCAGACCTGAAGTGGATATGTTATCAGGGTCGACGACAGCGTCTCATAGTCTCCTTGTCCACCAGGATTATCTTGGTCAAACCAAGGTGTCCTACATTCTAATAGAAGACGACCAGCTGAGTAAACATCATAAACTCATACAAGACCAACAAAAGATCACATTCATTTCTACGGTGGAAAAATAACACTTTCATATAATTTACAAGTGAATTTTGTGCTTAGATATATTTTGTAACTTTGTACTCACAACTTTATATAACAAAGGTCTGATATTCATAATCAACTGCAGTTTTCATTTGTAAATGTCACTCACTTGAACACCATTCCTCTGGGCAGGTGAATCGCACCTTATAATCAGCACAAACCCCTCCTACTTGGTTTGCGTTTACACAGGCAAACCCACTTGTTGGATTATATCTTCAGAAAAATACACAAAATCACCATTACATATTGTAAAGTTCAGGATTCTTTGTATCTTGGATCAAAATATTACCAGAAGCACATGTCCTGTAAAAACCGTACACTTGAAAGATGTTTCCTGTTTGAGATGCTGGTTGGCCGGAGGTGGTCTTAGCCTCTATTGCGATTGGATTCGGACATATTTCTCCAGGGTTTGTATTAAGAAAGTCAGCCAACAGCTCGTAGTCTCCTTTCCCACTTGGGTCATCGTGGTCAAACCACTGGGTTATACAACCTGATCAATTAAAAAATAATAATTCTGTTTGTATTTTAAAACAGGTAAAATTTAGTGCGTTCATTTTAAAATGCATAACTTTTGCTACGGTTATGCCTGTTGTTTACACTACTCTGGTGTTTTTGACCCTCTAAAGCGGAGACTTTCGAAAACGCTGGAAACCCTGTTTTAGTTTGAAAACTCCCGGGTTGCGTTTTAGTGTAAACAGACCAAAAATGGAGACAACCATGTAAACGATAACATCATGCACATTATGAATGTGACATGCATTTTTGGTTGTGTAGTGTAGACAGAGATCGTTTCTAGAATGCAGTGAAAACACCGGTGTAGACGAGGATCGTTTTAATTTTAAAACACCCTAGAGTTTTCAAACTTAAACGGAGTCTGCACTATAAAAAACAATTTGTTGAGTCAACTAAAAATAATTTGTAACCTGGCTGCCTTAAAATTTTAAGTTCAGTCAACTCAAAAAAAGTTTATTCAACTTGAAATGTTAAATTATACTAAGTGACAACTTAGATATTTGAGTTGAATCAACTTAAAATTTTAAGGCAGCTGGGTTACTTACCCATCTGTTAGATTTAGCAAACATAAATATCTAAGTTGTTGCTTAGTACAACCTAACATTTCAAGTTGAATAAATTTATTTTAGTTGACTGAACTTAAAATTTTAAGGCAGCAGGGTAACACATTATTTTAAGCTGACTCAACAAATTGTGTTTTTTATTTTTTACAGTGTGGAGCATTTCCGAAAGTTTCCGTTTTCAAGGGTTGAAAACGCCAGAGTAGTGTAATGACAGGGGTAACCATAGCAAAAGTTATGTGTTTCAAAATGAAAATGCACTAGTGTAAACAGGACCTATGGGAGACAAAATGGCAGTCTTGTTTACACTAGTGCATTTTCGTTTTAAAACACTTAACTTTTCCTACAGTTACGCCTGTCATTTACACTACTCCAGTATTTTTGACCCTCAAAACTACTTTTGAAATCCATGTCGTGGCTGCCCACACATTCACTCTGCGCATCCTTGAGGACGGTGTAAACAATAACATCATGCGCATTATGAATGGTCATGTGACATGCGTTTTCGCTGTGTAGTGTAGAAGGAGATTGTTTCCGAAATGCAGTAAAAACACCAGTGTAGACATGGATTGTTTTCATTTTAAAACGGCGTTTTAAAATGAAAATGCACTAATGTAAACAGGGCCTGAAACGCAACCCTGAAGTTTTCAAACTAAAACAGGGTCTGCAGTGTTTCCACAAGTCTCCATTTTAGCGGACTGAAAATGACGGAGTAGTGTAAATGACAAGCGTAACTGTAGCAAAAGTTATGAGTTTTAAAATGAAAATGCACTAGTGTAAACATAGCCTGAAATGCAACCCCTGGACTTTTCAAACTAAAATGGGGTCTGCAGTGTTTTCGAATGTCTCAGTTTTCGAGGGTTGAAAATGTCGAAGTAGTGTAAACGACAGGCGTAACAGTAGAAAAAGTTATGCATTTTAAAATGAAAACGCACTAGTGTAATGTAGCCTGAAGTGCAACTGCGGACTTGTCAAACTAAAACTGGGTCTGCAGCGTTTTCGAAAGTCTCCATTTTCGAGGGTCAGAAAACGGCAGGGTGTAAACGGTAACCATTGCAAAAGATATGCGTTTTAAAATGAAAATGCACTAGTCTAAACAGGGCCTGAAATGCAATCCTAGAGTTTTCAAACTTAAGTGGAGTCTGGAGCGTTTTCAAAAGTCTTCCTTTTGGAGGCTTGAAATCGCCAGAGTAGTGTAAATGACAGGTGTAACCATAGCAAAACTTATGCATTTTAAAACTAAAATGCACTAGTGTAAAAAGGGCCTAAGGAAGACAAGATGGCAGTCTTTCAGGCTATGTTTACACTATTTTATTTTCATTTTAAAACCGTAGCAAAAGTTACCCCAGAGTTTTTTAAACTAGTGTTAACAGGGCCTAAGGGAGACTAGATGGGAGTCTTTCAGGATATCAATATGTTGACAAGAAATGCAAGATTTAAAGTCTTATTTTTTAAGCTACAGTAGGTAACTTTTTTTTTGTTCAAAAATAAATATGAGCGAGTACCTCATAAAACCATCTTCCAAAACCCAGTTTTTGCATTACCCAAAAAAAGACAGAAATGTGAGATAAGTCACAATTGCCTTATTTTATTTTTATATTACATTATTTATTTTAGTTCATTTTTAACCAGTGGTGCACCTCTTGCCATCAGATTCATCCATGCAGAATAGTGAGTCTAAAGCTCATCTCGCTTATTTAAAGAAAAAAAGAAAAAAAAAAAAAAAACAAATTCAAAAAAATATTCTTCAAACTCTAGAGCACCAAAAAGTAACTCAGTATAAGTTTAAAGTAGAAAAATCACACCTACTCTGAGTGGAGACTGAGATGAGTGTACCTATAAATAAAGACAGACAGATACATGGGTTTTTGCATTTTTTCTTTACACAAATATCAATTTTAATTGCTTTCATAATCAAACTTACCTGTAGCAAGAACCACCCAGGTTGCAAATACCTTGGAAAGAAAAGTAATGTAAATGTAATATAATATAATATAATACATGTGCGAAAGAAATGCCATACCTTGCTGTTCATTCTTCTGTTTTTTTCAATAAGGAGTTTAATAGGAGAAATAAAAAATAAAGAAACAAATCATTATAGTGCCTGGAGGAAATGTAAAAATCCAGAATTATTTGGCATTGCTAAAAGAAAGAAAAAAAATTTCTTACTTGATGATTGTTCTACTGAGAATATCTATATACCACTATATTTGACCATTACTAAATGCAGGAGCACAGTTAGTGCCTACACAACATCATCTGTGCTCTCTTTTCCCTTTTTAAGCAGGTGGGCTTCTTCTAACCGACTTGCAGTTATCTCTGTTATCATCTTCCTTCATTCACCCTCCAGCACTCCACCAATCTATGTCCTGAAAAGAGATGATTTGTTGTCTTGTCTAAAACATTATCTTTTGTTCCTCACTTTGAGTATTTCCCGACAAAGAAACAGGAAAGGTGAGACTGTCAGATGTGACATTTGATCATATGTTCCATAAATTAAAAAAAAAAAAAAAAAATATAGAGAAAATACAGCAATTGTAATCCAACAACACACTTTACACAATAAACAAGGACATGGAAAGAAAAGACTTCAAGCTTTTCATTTGACCCCCTTGCACACACTGGTTGTGAAGGAAAGCAGATATGGGTTGATTTTATTTCATAACACTTTTGTTATGATTTACAGACTGGTTACTTTTAAAAATTTGAGCAACATAATCACATTTTTTTTTAACAACTGCTAGGACCCATTTGTTCCAGCAGTAAATTTTGCATTTAAAATGCAATAAAACTGACAAACCATTCCATTTATGTCTCAAATCAACACATTCTTTCATAACACTAGCAAAGCTTGTCAACTAAGAAGCACACTTTCCTCACTCATAAAACAATGACCTAAAAAACTCCTACTAAGAACAGGTAGCATTACACAGTGTTTTCTTTTCAACAATGACAGTTCTTTACTGTTTAGAATTCACTGCAGTGTATGTTACATTCTCCATGTTTACATAACAGTATAAAGTTATTCCCAAGTTGTCCTCTTTTGTATAGATGGTAATACATAGTACACCTATAAATTACATGCCAGCTGTCTGGTTAATCATTTGTTTGAATTCTTTATTAAATTTTTTTAAAAAATTAAAAATAGTGCAGTTGATGTCTTACCTCTCTATAACATAAAGATCGATGGGATGAAAATTAGGATACATCTGCAATATGAAAGTAAAATAATAACAGGTGTATTTGAATCAAAAAAGCATGTTGAATTAAAAAAAACAAAACAATGCATTGCATTAACAGTGCTTGCATTTCAATGCATTTTATTTTCAGGACTTGCATTTTTAGGGGCTGAAATGCAACACGGTTGTATATTTAAGCAGTGAATCTTTAAATTTACAAATATTTCACACATTTTTATAATTAAAAATTCAATTTTGCTGCTTGATATTGCAAACTGGTGCATCTTACCATGTTATTTTAATGTATTATCTTAATTATGAGCACACTGGTTTGTAGTGCAAACAGTTTTACCGTTTACTGCAGTTGTTATTCTTCTCTCATTAGCCGCTATTTCCCTATAGCGGCTAATGAACCGGAAGTCTCACCTATAGAATGACTTCCGCGTTAAAGAAAAAGGTGGACAATCTTCGACAGGCAATTTTCTATTTTATTTCACTTTACAAATTAGCTTCCACAAATTCATTGGTTCAAACTCGGCAGAATACTCAAGGTTGCACATCTGAGAACAAAAGGCTAATTATTAGAGATGGGCTCCACCCTGTGGAGGTTGACCAAATAGCAACAAGTTAAGTTAAAATTTGTAAATAAAGGACATACAGTGGTTAGTAACTAAAACATGCGCTTGTTCACAGTTTGAGGATATTTTGCTTATAGACGCTGCTGGTGAAAGTGTCAGTGCAAACAATGAGAAAATAAAATGTAATGAGAAAACTGCACGACTGGTCACCCCTGATTTAAACTAGGTTAATGATGTTAAATCTATAAGCTGGTCAAGTAAAACCACTGAATCAGCCAGAATGCAGAACAGAAATACACAGAAAATTAAAGGGACAGTTGACCCAAAAATGATTAATTACTCACCCTCATGTCGTTTCAAACCCGTAAGACGCTCGTTCAGTTTAGGATTTTTGAAGAAATCCAAGAGCTTTCTGACACAACGTGAAGGTGAGTAATTAATGACACGCACTAAAAAAATGCTAGGGTTAAAAACAACCTAGTGCTGGGTGAAATACCTGCCTGGAAGTTTCTAGTGATCCTGGAGATCTTTATTAGCTGGTTCAGGTGTGTTTAATTAGAGTTGGAGCTAAACTCTGCAGGAGAATGGTCCTCCAGCACCTTAAATTGACACCACTGCTTCAAGACCTCAAATGTGTGTGCCAGATTAGAGACACATCAAAAAACATGTAGTATTTGGACTCCGGAATCTGGAGTTTTCCAGGACCAGGATAGGGAACCACTGCACTTAACTATAGCACATTGTCCATGTTATCTCCATGAATGAAATGACGTAGATATTCTTAAAGTCAATTTTAAATAAAATGCTATTTTATATAAGGCTACAAATTGCGGTAAATACATTTAAAAATAACAAAATCCCACAAAAACTGTACAATAAAACATTAATAAAGAAAGTGATATTATGTATGAAAAAAACCTTGCATACATTCCCATAAATCAGTTTTTAGACCCTTCGCAAAGATCCGCCCCCATTCCTTCCTGTTGCAGTGTCAAGGATTGGTGGTTTCATGTCACTCAGGTTCTCACTCAGTGAATAATACATCACGGAGCAAAGAGAAAACTGACAACGCACCGACAGACAAGACAGAGCAGGTTACTTTATGGTTGAAACAAAGTCTAAGCCCTCAAATACTGTCATTTTTCAAGAAATTTAAACAAAAAATGCAGTTTGCTCTTTAATGTGTCATGACAGATCGCTGTAGCCTCAGTTCAAGCAGCACGTGAACCGATTATCTCCTCCTCTTTACTAGTTATAGTATGAAATAAATATTGTGGGATACCGCTACTTATAAACACGACTTTAATATGCATTAAACAAAGGTAAAACGAAAAGAAAATGTCGTCTGACATTTTCAATTAATTATTTTGAATTTTCTTTGAATATTTCAAGCATCTCGAACAGCCACAATATTTTAAAGAAATGGATTGAAAGTATCTGAATTTTATTGGTACAGTAACCCAACATGAATTATCAATAAGTATGCACAATTTCGTTGACATGAAAGGATCATCATAGAAATAGTCTTGAATTTAATTGTTCGGTTCACTCCATTATTCGTACAAGCATTCCAAAACACAAACATAACATGAAGTGAGTCTAGCAAAGGTAATGCAAGCAAATGTTTATTGTAATTTTTGTTTATTTATAATTATATTCCATTTAACCTAGCACAGTTATGTAAGCTCAGATTGAAAGCTTTGTTACACAAGTGTAATATTTGTCGCCAGACATGTTTGCGACCTCACTTATGAGGTCAGAGAAAATGTGGCTCCTGCACAAACATGTGTAGCAGACCTTTTAGTTCTCACAGATCCTTCCACCCTGCTGATCAGTCACACATTCAATGTCCTCTGGTGGATCAGATCTGAAGAATGAATGCACATGGTTGTTAATCAGTCCAAAATGTACAGAATTACTTACAGGATAATATATGTATTGTTAAATCTTACACTTGATTGTTTCCAGTCTGTGGTACAGGAGTCCCACTAATGGTGGCAACAAGCTGAGGGCAAACCTGTAGTGGGTATGATTCCGACAATGTCTCATTCTCTTTGAGTCCACTGGGATTAACTCGATCAGCCCCGAGTAACCAACAATCTAAAAGGAGGACCATATCAGTAAAAATCCTCTCATTTTAGATTATATATAAGGTAGACAGGCCCGGCGTCAAGGGCGGGCTTGGGGGGGTGGTGGGGCTTAGGGCTTTAATACAAAAACGCACACAATAAATGGCGACTGTAGAAAGCAAAAGCTGAATTCCAGACATTTTGGGCGATCTAGAAATAAAAGAGGACATGTCCGGGGAAAAGAGGACGTACGGTCACCCTAACTAATGTAAAACAAGCAAGCTAGTATGCATAGGCCACAAAGTGTTGGTGAAATAATACATTAGCGGACAGGAGGGAACAAAATGGATTTTTTTCCAGATAACTTCTTGCACAAAAAATAAATTCGAAGACTTTCAAGGACTTGTATATGAAGGACCAACCCCTTCACCCCTGAGGGCTTTTCACACTGTGCTTAACCCCGGGTTATCTGCGTTCTAAACACCGCTTTTAACCCCGGGTAAAGACGCGTTTCACACCTGTAATTTGAAAGCGGTGTTAGCACCGCATTTTACCCGGGGTTATGAAACCCTGCTCCGGAGCAGGGTTAGCACCACAATTGCGGTGTTAACCCCGCAATGCGGTGCTAAGTTTGTTCAGTGTGAAACGGAGCGGTGTTTGCTTGTTACTGCTGGACGCTTAGCAACAGACAGCCAATCAGAAATCAGCGAGCATTACATCAAGTCGCTAACAGGAAACGCGCGTGGTGTAAACAGCAGCCGGTGAGAAGTAAGTTAACGTTAACGTCAAGAACTTCAAAAGTAAGAAATGTCAAAAGACGGAAAGCGTGTGAACTGGAGTGATGAGGAGACTGTATTTCTGAGATGAGGATGCGACTGTAAACAATGACGCTACTGTACACGTAAACACTATTCTCTCGAAACTTAAAAGAATTTCAAATAAATGTTCATATACTTTGCTCCTTTGTTTCTTTCTCTTGTTTTTTGCCTTTGTGCGTCTCATGAGGCTAAAAACGGCTAAAGACCTATGCGGTGACATTTTTTTTAAACTGGTAGCATAACTGGAAGTGGCAGGTTTGCCTGCACCTTGCTGTACATCCAATCAGGTACAGTAACACCGCAAATATGCAAATTAGAACGTAAACCCGGGGTTTAGGAATGTGCAGTGTGAAACGTCTGTTAATGAATACCCAGGATTAACCGCTAACCCCAGGTTTAATATAAGCAGTGTGAAACATGATTACAGATAACCCAGGATTCCGTTTATCCGGGGTTTAGGATAACCCTGGGTTAACAATTTCAAGTGTGAAAAGCCCTCTGGAATACTATTTTAAACGCGAAACGCTAATTCAAATGCGATTTTAACCGAGGGGTACCGCTCCGATTTGATTTGTACCACCTCAGATTCTGTTTGACTCACTCCAACCCCCCAAAACTTGTTAATTTTAACCGTTGGATGCGGACAATCACCGGTGTATTTAAACTTTAACTGCTAATTTCCAACGTGCTTTTGCGCCTTATCTGGCGCTGAGCCAAATAGACGTACTCGGTGCTTTTAGCCTATATCACAACGATTCAGTGTTTTTAACCACATAAAATTAAATTAAAATTAATTACTAGCAAAAAAAATACATTTGTCAAATACGCAGTGATGTTTGTTAATGCACTGGTGTGTACGGAAAGCGGCAAAAATCCTTTCAATTACAATCTGACGACGTATTTTATTCATATATAAATGAATAAGCCCCCCTGAGAATCATACAAGCCCCCCCCAGCTCGCGTGTCCTGACGCCGGGACTGAAAATACTTACTTCGACGGCAAAACCTCTTTGGACATGTGAAACGGACCTTGTAGTCCTGACACCATCCATTTGGTGGTTTATTCAGGCAAGCAAAGCCCTGTGTTGCATCATATCTGCAGCATCAGAACACTTTCAGAACATCAGAACACTTAAAACTTTTTAAACTTTAAGTTTTCAATCCATAGAAAATTAATTGGGCAGCTGTATATGCAAGAGTGTTTTAAAGCCCTACAAACAGGCAGTTTAAATGCAAGTGCTAAATCTGCATTTCTCTTAATTGAAATGTATATATAGCACAATGAGCATGCACAATTATTATTTAAATTTTGATGAGGACACTGTGTCTAGATCTCATGTTCATAGCTCATAAATGAAAGAATTTTAGCATAGAGAATATGACAGAGTCGTACATATGAAAATTGTTTCCAGTCGGCAATACAGTGGTCCCACTAACGGTTGCGACCTCAATGGCGATGGGCTGAGGGCAAACTTGTAGTGGGTATCTTATCAGGATTAACAGCAGCGTCTCAATGTCTCCTAGTCTACTAGGGTCATCTCGGTCAAACCATCGTGTCCTACATCCTAACAGAAGACGACCAGTTGATACCATAAACTCATACAAGACTGTAGAAAAGAACACTTCAAAATTATTTACGTGTGAATCAGCTGCAGTTTTTGTTTGTAAATGTCACTCACTTGAACACCATTCCTCTGGGCAGGTGAAGCGCACCTTGTAATCAACACATTTCCTTCCTACTTGGTTTGCATTAACACAAGCAAATCCACTTGTTGGATTATATCTTCAGAAAAACACATAAAATCACCTTCATATCAACTGTAACGCTTCAGTATTCCTTATATCTTGGATCAAAATATTACTAGAAGCACATGTCCTTTGAAAACCTTACACTTGGAAGATGTTTCCTGTTTGAGATGCTGGTTGGCCGTGGACAGTCTGAGCCTCAATTCTGATTGGATTCGGACATATTTCTCCAGGGTATGCCTTGAGAAGGTCAGCCAACAGCTCATAGTCTCCTTTTCCACTTGGGTCATCATAGTCAAACCACTTGGTTATACATCCTGCTACTGTAAATACAAACAGAAGAATTTTTTTTTTATTCAAGACAAGATGAGATTTTTTAAAAATAAGTATTTATTATTTAGAGCCGTCAGGATGGATTTCCTGGGAAACTGCATATTTTTATCATTTGTGCATGTGTGTTTATATTATATGCATAAATAAAACAAAGACAGTAAAGGTGCTACTACTATATGTAATCGAAGTAGCTTGAAGCAGTGTTGTGGACTCACACGAGTTGACTTCACTACACATTGTGTTTAAATGACCACCACCCAAAACAGCTCTATGATATATGAATTATTTTTAAATATGTAAAACAGCCCAAGCTGCATTAAAAAAAAAAAAAAAAAAAAACCCTGACTTGCAACTGACTTGGACTTGCCTGTCTTGACTCAAGACTTGAATGCAAGGACTTCAGACTTACTTTTGATTGGCTTGACTGGTGAACCTGGCAAAATTGCTAGTTCCAGTATCTGGTTTGCATCCTCAGCAATTGAATCTTGAAGTGAAAAGAATTTGGAAGCAAAAAGGAAAGCATTAGTAACCATAAGACAGCATGCATCAATTTTTTTTTTTTTTTTTTTTTTTGCAGTTACCTATTTTTTATTCCATGGCAGAAACAAGCGAATATGTCTAGTCTGGTACATCAACATTTTTTACATTTTTAAAGGATTAGTTCACTTTCAGAACAAAAATTTACAGATAATGTACTCACCCCCTTGTCATCCAAGATGTATATGTCTTTCTTTCTTCAGTCGTAAAGAAAGATGTTTTTTGACGAAAAAATTTCAGGATTTCTCTCCATATAGGGGACTTCAATGGTGCACCCAAATTTGAACTTCCAAAATGCTGTTTAAATACAGCTTCAAAGGGCTCTAAACGATTCCAGCCAAGAAAAAAGGGTCTTATCTAGCAAAACGATCAGTTATTGTTTTTTTTTTAAATAAATGTTTTTTATATATTTTTTTAAACTCAAACGCTGATCTTATCTAGCTCTGCGTGCACTGTTTTTTTTCCAGTCATGACAGTTAGGGTACGTCTAAAAACTCCAAAAACTTCAAAATCTTCCTACATCGCGTTCCTTCCTATATTTTTACGCTTCTTTTTTTTTTTGTAAAGGGTGTTCAATCTTTTTGCATGTTCATTTTGTAAACCCTGGGTTGGTACTTCTACAGTGATGTAGGACGATTTTTAAGTTGGATGAGAAAATGAGATGGGAGTTTTCAGACGTACCCTAACTGTCAACATTCCTCGGGTGGGATTGTTTAGAGCCCTTTGAAGCTGCATTTAAACTGCATTTTGGAAGTCTAAATATGGGGGCACCATAGAAATCCATTACATGGAGAGAAATCCTGAAATGTTTTCCTCAAAAAACAATTTCTTTACGAATGAAGACATGAACATCTTGGATGACAAGGAGGTGAGTAAATTACATGTACATTTTTGTTCTGGAAGTGAAGTAATCCTTTAAAGCCTTCCTAACATAAATGACTGTACGTTCATTTTAGTATTCAATCATTTGAGACTAAATTGGGCAACGACCACTAATGTCTTGTTTAAGACTTGAAGCTTCAAGTTGAGGACTTGCGACTTGACTGGAGACTTACCATTGACTGGCCGAACAATGGCTTGGTCCAATGTCTGGCCTGAATCCACAAAAACTAAATCACGAAATGGAAAAAAAAAAAAAAAAAAAAGTAAGCACAAAGGGAAAACGTCAGTAACCATAAGACAACATGCATCAAGTTCGCATAGCTTCACATTTGTATGGAAGCTTGTTTTGGCCACACTTTTTTTATCGCACAACTCATAATCGCAAGATATAAATTCAAATTTCTGAGATGAAAAGTCTTAACTGTGAGAAAAACTTTCAAGAAAAAATGCAGGACTTTGAGAAAAAAAAGACAATTAACTTTTTCTTTTTTAATCCTGTTACAGAAACAAACTTTCACACAGAGTTTAAAGCAGAAAAATTACACCTACCCTGAGTGGAGAGTGAGATGAGTGCATCTGTAAATAATGACAGATTTTTTGCATTTTTTTCCCCCTCTTCTACAAATTTTAGTTTTAATTGCTTTTATCAACATCATCATTCATAATCAAACTTACTTGTAGAAAGAATCACCCATGCTGCAAATACCTTGGAATGAATATAATATAATATAACATAACATAACATAATATAATATAATATAATATAATATAATATAATATAATATAATATAACATAATATAATATAATTAGATGGAAATGAAATGGCAAACCTTGCTGTTCATTCTTCTGGCTTTTCAATAGAGTGTCTAATTGGAGAAAATAAGAACTAAAGAAATAGAAATAAGTGTCTGAAAATGTAAAAATCATGAATTATTTGACATTGCTAAAAGAAGAAGAGGAAAAAAACTTTATGAAATACAACCCAAAAGCCCTTGAAAGCTTAAAATAATAAAAAGTTCTGTCAGCCTTAACTCTCTCAGTCTTACCTGATGATTGTGCTAGTGAGAATATCTCTCATATACTGTAATAAGCTGCTATATTTGAGCACCACTAAATGCAGGAGCACAGTTAGTGTCTACACAACATCATCTGTGCTCTCCTTTCTCTTTTTAAGCAGACGGGCTCCTCCCAGATTGTCTCGCGGCATCTGTTATCAACTTTGATCTAATTTCTCTTCATTCACCTCCAGCACTCATGGAGGTGAATGAAGGTAACCCATGTCTGCCACCCCTGTCTCACATGGGAAACTATTGTCCATACAAGAACTGTTTAGTGAATAGATTTTTTTGTTGTTGTTTTAAGTCTTCACATTTTGTTTCTAACTTTAAGTACTTGCTATGAAGAAGCAGGGAAGGTGAGATTGTTAAGTGTGACATTTGATCACGTCACATAAATTAGACAAAATACAGTGATTATAATCCTGCAGTACACTTTACACAATAAATCAGGTCACGAGAAATGCCGTCAAGCTTTTCATTTCATGCAACCACTAGGACCATTTCTCACAAAATTTAACAGTCAAAATGCACTAAAACTACCAAATTCGCTTCAATCACATTTTCAAAACACCAGCAAACCAACAAGCACACTTTCTCACTTAAAACAGACCTTCGAAACCCGACTAACAACAGGTAGCTTTACAAAATGTTTTCTTTTCTATTTTTACAAATGGGAAAGACAGCTCACTACTGTCAGAATTCATTGCAGTATATTGTAACATGGTTAAATTACAGTACAAATTTATTCTTAAATTGTCCCATTTTGTATAAATGATATAGCTAGTATTATTTTCAAATGACATGCCTGTCTGGTTAATAATTTGTTCAAATTCTTACATAGTACATTAAAATAGTACAGTTGACACAGTGTTTTTGTACTTTTGAAATTTTGGGCGTCTTTATGATTCTTCACAATCTTAAAGGTTTCTCAAAACAGTGCTGAAACAGCTATAGTTTTTAGTCAGGTTCAATCAATTTTCTTTTCTTTTTTTTTTTTTTTCAAAAAGCATATAAATTGCTGTGGAATTCCACTTCCTGCAGCTGATAAACAGATAAACATGGATATGCAGCTTATGCCTTCTGTCAATAACTAGTAATAACACTATGTAACTACATTAAAACAGCAGATGTTCATATATTCATTAGCAATATTACATTGTTAGCAATTAGGCTTTTTGAATGTGCAGCATTCTGCTACCACAATAAAACATAAGTCTCATCAGGGGTTCTACAGGTTTTATGAGGGTAAATTTAAGACTTTTTTAAGACCTTTTTAAGACCAACTAAAGAAAAAAGGGAAAAGGGAAAACAATACAGCAATATGTTTAAGTATAGTACAGGTCGAGTTTTACTTTAACTTTCAATTTAGCAGCAATTCAGTGTCTAGCAATTGTTTGTTTTTAGTTTGTTTGATTTTTCTCTTTTCCTCGCTTTCCTTTGGTAAAAGCGCCATGCACATTTTACTTTCGCTTTCAAATTAGCCGCAATTAGGCATCAAGCAGTTGTTTGTTTTTAGTTTTTTCTTCACATTCCTTTGGTTTTAAGTAGCTTGTAAAAGTTTTGTTTGCATTTTACTTTCATAATTAGAATGTTTCTTAGCAAAACGAATAAGAAAGCTTGGAAGCAAGGCATATGCGAGCTCATGCGTTGAGCTCTCTTCTAATATGCTGGTTATCTGCATCAGGTGTGTTAAATAAGAGACACATGCAAAATATCGAGAGCGGTGGTACATAAGGACTGGAATTGAGAACCACTGGGACTGAATGTTTAGTGACTCACTCATAAGGGCTGTCAATTGCTACAATCAGAAACCCACATTCAGAAAAAAACAGATAGACTGAGCAGAGATGCTAAACAGACTGGGTTACACATAAACAAGCATAAGAGGCAGGTCATGTGTAACAATGCTCCCGCCTCTGACCTAGTTACTATTGAGGGAGCACCAGTCGAGTATGGTTTCACCTATCTTGGTATTGTCATTAGCACTGATATTGGAGCCCAAAAAGACTTCAAGGGGTGAATAAATAAAGAAAAAGAAACTTTTAGCAGACTCTGAACTGGAAGACAGTTCAGAGATCTGGAAGTCTAAACAGCTAAGCCTAATATTTAAAACTTCACTCTTAAAAATAAAGGTTCTATATTTGCATCGATGGTTCCATGAAATACCTTAAACCTTACAAATGCAGAAAAGGTTCTTTATAGTCGAAAAGTATTTTTCACATTTTTTAAAAATGTTCTTCAAAATGGTTCTTGTAGGAACTGTTCACTGAAAGGTTCTTTGGGGAATCAAAAATGGTTCTTCTATGGCATCTTTTGGAACCTTTATTTTAAGAATGTTGTAAATAAACATAACTAAAGCATGTTTTACATTAGTTTTTTTTTCTTTATCAAGACAGAATTCACCATAATACCAGAACTCTGTAACTACTTAAAGGCATACACTGTAAAAAACAATTTGTTGAGTCAACTTAAAATAATATGTAACCTGGCTGCCTTAAAATTTTAAGCTCAGTCAACTCAAAAAAAGTTTATTCAAATTGAAATGTTAAATTATACTAAGTGACAACTTAGATATTTGAGTTGAATCAACTTAAAATTTTAAGGCAGCTGGGTTACTTACCCATCTGTTAAGTTTAGCAAACACAAATATCTAAGTTGTTACTTAGTACAACTTAACATTTCAAGTTGACTAAACTTATTTTAGTTGACTGAACTTAAAATTTTAAGGCAGCGGGGTAACAAATTATTTTAAGCTGACTCAACAAATTGTTTTTTTTTTTTTGTTTTTTTACAGTGTAGTTCATCCCAAAATGAAAATTCTGTCATTAATTACTCACCCTCATGTTGTTCCAAACCCATTAAGACCTTTGTTCATCTTCACGAGAGTACCACAACTCATACGTGTGCAGTCTTCTACTTGTAAAGTGTTACTCTCATAAAAGCGCATCGAAGACTGACACGGAAGAAAAGAAATTGTTAAATAAAGTCATTATTTCTGTTTTCTTTGCCACAAAAAGCATTTTCGTAGCTTCATAAATGGATGATGGATGGATTATGGATGAACCACTGATGTCACATGGACTATTTTAACAATGTCTGACTCCTTACTACCTTTGCTGTCGGATTTCATCAAAAACACTAATTTGTGTTCCGAAGATGAACTATGCTCTTACGAATTCACAATGACATGAGGATGAGTATACAGTCTTTACAGAAAAACTCCCATCTTGTTTTCTTCCTCACCTTCAAAATCGTCCGATATCGCTGCAGAAGTACCCCACCAGTGTTTACAAAGCAAACATGCAAAGAAGATCAAACGCCCTTCACAAAAAAGGTAAAACAGTGATGTAGGACGATACTGAATTTGAAGAAGAAAACGAGATGGGAGTTTGTATTGTATTGACCCGGATTACACAGAATATGCACACACATCGAAGAGCTAGACAAGACAAGCATGAGGTTAAAAAGTATATAAATTGTCAATTTGTTTTGTTAGAAAAGACCCCTTTTCCTTGGCTGGGATCATTTAGAGCCATTTGAAGCTGCATTTTAGAAGTTCAAACTTGAGGGCACCATTGAAGTCCACTATATGGAGAAAAATTCTGTAATGTTTACCTCAAAACCACTGAAGAAAGAAAGACATGGACATCTTGGATGACAAGAGGGTGAGTACATTATCTGTAATTATTGGTTCTGGAAGTGTACTTCTTTAAGTAAAAAGGATTTGTGTAGTGGTAGTGTTTCATTTAATGCATTACAACATCAGTAAGAACATTGAGAACCTCAATAAAAAAAAACATCAGAGAGATGTTCACATTAGAATCTTTTTACTCATCTTTCAAGAAAACTCCCACAGGGTCCATCAGAGTTGAATTGACATGAAAAGCCAGTTTTTAAGAGGCTTTTGGTTTCAGCCTGCCAAACAATGAACTCCCACGTCATGGGAGATTTTTGTACACTATCGAGACAGAACTGGATTTTTCTGCAATATTTGATCTCAGTATCAAAATTCAAACAAAAAAAGCACAGACTGAGTGGTGGAATAGGTGTCCGACACATTAAAAATGAGCAAAAGAAAAACAACCAGCTTGTGTGATCGTGCTTTTAAGCCATTCCAGGCTTGGAAATCAGTGATGACAAAAGACAGAATCAAATAATAATAATAAAAGTAAAGCAACTTTAATTAAGCAGTAATGCTCCTTTTTTAAAAGAAAAGTAACAGACAAGCCTTAGTCATATAAAACGGTGAAAAAGACACAAGCGGGCCAAAGTGACCTTTGACCCCTGTCTGGCCCATGTGGGCGAGCATGTTCATTAGAACCCTAAGTCACAGCACTAATAAAAGAGGGGTTTCACCTTCTACTCTGTCTCCTCTGTCTGTTCTCACGTTCATTTCTCTATGCAATGAGGGCAGCCAGAAAGATAATGAACCTGAATGGTTCACTGTAGACGAGTCAGTTATCCATTAACCCTCTGGAGGATCTGGAAGATGACACAGATTTCCTCTTTTGTTCAGTGTACACTGTGTAAGACTCCTACAGAATATGAATGTAATGGAAAAAGACACCTCAATAAACCACTCATACAAATCTATCATGCAAAATAATACGTTAGTGTTACTGTGAAAAGCAGATAAGACTGAAAAAAATGAAAAGACTGACTTTCTAAACATTTAAAACTGCTGCAGTGTAATTTTATGTAACATCTGTCATTCACTACAAGAATTATAATAATTCTAATCCTGCTTAAAAAAAACAATATAATTTCCACATCCACTTTTAATGTAAAATGAACTTCAGTCTCAATGCTTTGGCTTGAGGGATTGTATTGAGTAAACTGTTTTATTTTATTGTAAAGCTGCGTCTTCTATTTCTTACAACAAATGAGACCCATTCAGAGAAGTAAATATTACAAGAAACTGAAACTATGATTATGTGCTTGTTTTGTTGCCTGTGTCATGTCTGAATTTAGCACCATCATTTGTTATATTACCAGACACAACAATGTTTCCAAGAACGGAAGGTATATCGTTTCAAACATACGCAGTCGACACTGTATATATGATCTCCCAATTTGTATTTTTAGCAACAATCTTCACCTGAGATGCGTCTTGATGTCTTCTGTGCTGTGACGTCACAGAGACCCGTTCCTCATGGTATCTAAGCATGCTCGCCCCCACCGGCCCTCAAACAGAGTAAAAGAAGGCAGCGGAGTCTTCAAGTATTAACACAGCTCGGGCACTAAACCTCAGACACGCATTATTAGAGCCTAGAATCACTGCTAGAAAAACAAATGAGCAGGTTATTGTTAGCTTGCATTTCCCCCCACAAATATAATATATATAGATTAATATGCTTATAAATAAAAATTCAGTGCTGTAAAAACATCTCCGATTCCATAGGATCTGACCCACCATAGAAGGCTCATCATGTTTATTCTTTAAACCTTTTTTGTCATCTTTTCTCATGGCTAAAAAAAAGCTACTGTTCGGAGTATGTAAACGGAGCTTCTGTGTTAATAAGTCCTTCATTGAGCATAAAACACTGAAAAACTGAAGACTTGTTAATATCAGTAATTTTTCTTTCTTTTTTTTTTTGGTTTAACGCAGCACAGAGCAAAGAATCCTTTCTTGCGTGTGTTTTTTTCAGTTGCGGTGAGGCACCGAGAAACACGTATCAGTGTGTGTCTCAAAGTGTGGCTGTTGTTTGTCCTGTAAGCGTCTGAGAACTGCACGTTTCTCAGTGTGAATGTGGATGAGGGGTCTTTTTCTGTAGTCTCTGCTAGTGTTTTAGTACTGCGTCTATGTTAAGCAGCGCTCTACGTTGATGCCCTCCTCTGCATGGACCTGCAGGTCGATAGGTCGCGCTGGCTGCTCTCCCGGTCGAGCGTTCATCAGTGAGAGGTTCTTCACGCAGCCTGTGATACCTGATGAATACTTCCCACCGGTCAATGCTTTCATGTCTGGAGCTCCACCTACAGTCCAAATACAAACAATTTTGCTTCAGATTCTTTCTTTTTATACAAGAAAAAGCCATTTCTATATGTCATCTGTAGAGGGCATCATTTACATTTAGCAGACGCTTTTATCCAAAGCGATTTACAAATAAGGACAATGAGAGCAATTAAAACCAACAAAAGAGCAATAATATGTCAGTGCTATGACAAGTCAACGCAGTACATGTAGCAAGTTTTTTTAAATAATAAATTAAAAGAAAACAAGTTGATAGAATAACGAAAGAATATAAAGAAAACAAGTAGTTAGAAATTGAATAGTCTGCACAAGTGTCAATTGGGAATGTATTTTGTGTAGATGTTTGTGTGTAACCATTTACAGTTGAGGTCAAAAGTTTACATCCCCTTTCAGAATCTGCATAATGTTAATTATTTTAGCAAAATAAGAGGGAGCAGTCGAAATGCATTTTGTTTATTTAGTACTGACCTGAATAAGATATTTCACATAAAAGATGTTCACATATAGTCCACAAGAGAAAATAATAGTTTATAAAAATGTATAAAAATGACCCCATTTAAAAGTTTACATCCCCTTGATTCTTAACACTGTGTTGTTACCTGAATGATCCACAGTTAAGTTTTTGGTTTAGTGATAGCTGAGTCTGTAATAGTTGCATATGAGTCCCTCAGTTGTCCTCAGTGTGAAAGATAGATCTCAAAATCATACAGTCATTGTTGGAAAGGGTTCAAATACACAACAATGCTGAAAAACCAAAGAATTTGTGGAACCTGAAAGATTTTTCTGAAGAACAGCAGGCAGTTTAACTGTTCAGGACAAACAAGGGACTCATGAACAACTTAACACTAAACAAAAAACAAACACAGCTGTGGATCATTCAGGTAAATTTTGTAAAGTTTATAATTTATGATCATTCATGTAAACTTTTGAACGGGGTCATTTTTATAAATTCAACTATTATTTTCTCTTGTGGACTTTATGTAAACATCGACTATATGTAAACATCTTTTATGTGAAATATCTTATTCAGATCATTACCAAATAAACAATAACATGCATTTTGTATGATCCCTCTTATTTTGGTAAAATAATTAACATTTTGCAGATTCTGAAAGGGGGATGTAAACTTTTAACCTCAACTGTAAATACCTATTGATTAAACTTTAAACAAAAATGAAACATTTTTGACAACATTTTTATTTCATGTAAAGATATCTTTAAGTAGAAAGTTGATTTGTGAATGAAATGTATTCTTTTTGCCTAAAGTTTCAAGGCCTAATTTTTGTAATTAATCCTAATGTTTTTTAAAAAGAGAATATTTTGAAATAGATTTTAAAATTATATTTTAAATTATAATAATTTCCTCATGTTTTTATGCTGGACAAAAAAAAAAAAAATACTTAGCTACTGTTTTTAAACTAAGTTCAGGGTCACTGAGATATATATATATATACAGTAGTCAACATTTGAAGTGGATCAAAAAAGTTCATCAAAGTTGTCCTAAGACAAGAACGGGTATTGCTTTGGTTTTAGGACAACTTTGACGAAAGGTTTTGATCCACTTCGAATGTTGACTACTGTATATGTGTGTGTGTGTGTGTGTGTGTGTGTGTTTTTGTGCCTTTCTATAAGGACAAGACAGCATTTAGACAGGAAGCGAAGTGGGAGAGAGAGGGAGGGCAGATGGGGAATGGTCTGTAAGCCGCAGTTTTGCCAAGTCCGCAGTTTTCCTGTGGAATTGGGCTACTTGAACACTGTTGCCGCGGGTTGTTTTTCATGTCTGTGGGTTGAAGCGACCCCAATAATGTAATATTTAGCACCTGGAATGCTAATTTTACCAGGGGATTCCCAAAAAAACGTGTATTTTACCCCTCCCGAATGTGATTTTTAGACTCGAACGCGGGGCGCCGGAAGAACAATGGCACTACGTTGGTGCACTGCCCACGAGGCTATTGACGCCATCTGGTGTCATTAAGATTTTTTAATGTTTTTGACAGAAGTCTCTTATGTACACAGGTCTTCAGTGTCACATGACCCTTCAGAAATCATTCAAATATTCTACATTCTACTAACATTTCATATTAGTATCAATGTACAAAACAGCTGTGCTGTTTGATATTTTTGTGGAAACTAATATGTATTTTTTGATGAATGGACAAAAGAACAAATTTATTTGAAATAGAAATCTTTTGTACCATTACGAAAGTCTTTATTTTCACTTTTGATAAATTTAATGCATTTGTGCGAAATAAAAAGTAATCAGTTTCAAAAAAATTATATATAATATTATATATATATATTATATATATATATATAAATACCACTGTGATATTACACTTACCCAGGTATATGTTGCCCTTGGTGTTCACCATGATGCTGCTGCCTTGTGATTGTCCACGTTGGACAGATCCTCCATCAATCTGGAGGTAGCCCTGCTTACCCGTTCTGTTCAAAACACAGAAAGAACACTCAGTATTAGCTTTCTATTATGCTTTCTAAGATGGTTTGGAGATGTCAGGAGCATTACCGGACTGCAGTGATCATGTGCCACTGTCCATCATTGACAGGCTCTCTGGAGACAATCTGAGCCTCTCCACTGCCCAACTGGTAACTGTCAGAGACGCAAAAGCACATTATGACCGGCTAAGAAAAGGTAAGAAACTAAAACAGTGCAGTCATTACATTAAACTCTTTAGCCATGTACCCATGTGGCTTGTTAGTATTAAAAACATGCTCACTTACTCACCTAAACACAAGATGTCCATTTTGTAAACCAAGACTTATAAAGTCCTTCCCCTTTCCTTGACCTCCTTGTTCCTGGAAAGCATTTTCAGTGAAATATTGAAGTTAGTCTCTCTGAGTCATCAGGAGGGAATATGGATGTAAACCACAGGCTAAAACCACAGGGTTGTGGAGCCAAACATTTAAAGTAGTGTATATTGACGAAGATGTCTCTACAAATAACCCTTCTTGTAAGTTTAATATTAGTTATTACATGATCAAAGGCACAGCGTAAAACAAACAGTCAAAAAAATGTTTAGCTGTTTGGTTTGAGGTTAACAGTCAATTTCTGAAAGTTGTGCTCACCTTCAGAAATTGTTTACTGCACAACAAAACTTATTTTTACCCAATTTGTTGAAGAGTTAAAATGTATGTGATAAACTGCTGCAGTAATACAGGTGTGTTGATTGAACAGGAGGAAAAGCAGGTGATAAATATGCAAACATAAGGCTAATTATGTCATACATCAGTGGTTCCCAACCCTATTCCTAAACCCTCAACACTGCACATTTATAGGAACAGAATTTTGCATTGAATTTGATCCAGTAACAAGGTTGGGAGCCACTATCATAAACAAAGAGAAACTTTGAAATCACACTAAGACATGCAAATAATAAATGCAGTGAATTTTTTTTTTTTCTCATTGATATTTTCTGAGACAGTCTGTAAATAACCTAGTTGTTTTAACAAATACTGGGATGCCTTGCTTTTCTAGTATAATTGTGCTTTTGAGCAACTGTGCCGGCAGTTAGTGCACTGTAAGTGACTTGGAGAAAAAGCATTTTCTAAACGAAAGGTAAATATAACTGCTGTTTTCTGAACATTTAAATGTATCTGTGCAAGTCAAGATATTTTGTACATATTCAGAGATAACTGATACGTCCATGCTAATGCAGACATATCTGTACGTCTGACTGCTTGTGAAGAGTGAATACCTTTATACTAGCATGCTTCTTACGGAGGCTTAGAGCGCCTGCAGGGTCCTGAGGAGGATGAAGGTGAGTTAGCCAGGCAAACATGCAATGCAGCCATTAAAATGTGCTTTAGAGGTGAGGGACAAAAGCATATTCCAAAACAGCTCCAAGCAAACTCATTTTACTCAGTTTAGTGAAATGAGGTTGAATATGAAATGTAAAACACACTTTGCATACAGTTTCAGTTATCCACCATCAGAATGTGAGTGTATGCAGGGTCCAAAATTAACATGGGAAACTGGTGACTTTTACCTAAAATTGCAGCTTAAAGGAATAGTTCACCCGCACCGTCATGTAGTTTCCAAACCTGTAAGACCTTCATCATGTTCAGAACAAATTAAGATATTTTTGTGAAAATAATCCATGTGACATCAGTGGTTCAACCTTAATTTTATAAAGCTACGAGAATACTTTTAGTGCACAAAGAAAACAAAAATAACTTTATTCAACTATTTCTTCCCTTCTGTGCCAGTTTCCGGTGTGCGTAGATGTCACATGATTACACTGATGTCACATGGAATATTTTAATTTTTTCTGGGCGTTGAATGTGTCAGTTGTGTTGCTGTCTGTGGAGGGTCCGAAAGCTCTCGGAATTCGTCAAAAATATCTTTATTTGTGTTCCGAAGATGAACGAAGGTGGGTTTGGAATGACATGAAAAAGAGTCATTAATGACAGAATTTTAATTTTTGGGCGAACTATCCCTTTTAAAGTAATACAATTTTAAAAATAAAATATTTGTATATACTACCAGTCAAACGTTTTAGATTTTTAATGTTTTTCACAGAGGTCTCTTCTGCTCACCAAGCCTGCATTTATTTGATCCAAAGTACAGCAAAAACAATAAAATTTTAAAATTAGTTTTTAAAATAAGTTTTCTATTTTAACATATTTTAAAATGTAATTTGTTCCTGTGATTTCAAAGCTGAATTTTTAGCATCATTACTCCAGTCACATGATCCTTCAGAAATCTTTTTAATATTCTGATTTGCTGCTCAAAAAACTTTTATTATTATTATGTTGAAAACAGCTGAGAAGAATTTTTTCAGGTTTCCTTGATGAATAGGATGTTCAGAAGAACAGCATTTATCCGAAATAGAAACCTTTTGTAACATTATAAATGTCTTTATCATCACTTTTGATCAATTTAAAGCATCCTTGCTAACTGAAAGTATTAAAGGAGAGCTCCACTTCCAGAGCAACAATTTACAGATAATGTACTCACCCCCTTGTCATCCAAGATGTTCATGTCCTTCTTTCTTCAGTCGTAAAGAAATTATGTTTTTTGAGGAAAACATTTCAGGATTTTTCTTCATGTAATGGACTGCTGTGGTGTTCCGTTTTTGAACTTCCAAAAGGCGGTTTAAATGCGACTTCAAATGATCCCAAATGCAGTTGTAAGCAATCCCAACCGAGAAAGAAGGGTCTCATCTAGCGAAGTGATGTGTTATTTTCATAAAAATAATAAAATGTATATACTTTTTAATGTCAAATGCTCGTCTTGCCTTTCTCTCCCTGAACTCTGTGTATTCTAGCTCAAGACAGTTAGGGTATGTCGTAAAACTCAGACCGTATTTTCTCCCTCAACTTCAAAATCGTCCTATAACGCTGTTTTACCTTTTTTTGTTAAGGGTGTTTGATCTTCTTTGCATGTTCACTTTGTCGGAACTTCTGCAGCGATGTAGGATGATTTTGAAATGATTTTTGAAGTTGAGGGAGACATACCCTAACTGTCTTGAGCTAGAATACACAGAGTTCAGGGAGAGTAAGACAAGAGGAGCGTTTGAGATTAAAAAGTATTTCAATTGTATTTTTTTAATGAAAATAACCGATCGTTTTACTAGATAAGACCCTTCTTCCTCGGCTGGGATTGTTTACAACCACATTTGGGATCGTTTGAAGCCGCATTTAAACTACATTTTGGAAATTCAAAATCGGGGCGCCATATCAGTCCATTATATTGAGAAAAATCCTGAAATGTTTTCCTTAAAAAACACGATTTCTTTACGACTGAAGAAAGAAAGACATGAACATCTTGGATGCAAAGGGGGTGAGTACATTATCTGTAAATTGTTGTTCTGGAAGTGGACTTCTCCTCTAATATCTATTTCTCCCTTTTTATTTCAGATAAACGCTGATTTTGGGAGCTTTACATTCATGAAAGAATTCTGAAAGGAATGTACTCAACTGATTTAAATATTGATAGTACTAATAAAAAATGTTTCTTGAACAGCAAATCAGCATACCAAAATGATTTCTGAAGGATCATGTGACTGATGTAATGATGCTAAAAATGTAGCTTTGAAATCACAGGAATAAATTACATTTTAAAATATATTCAAATGGAAAACAGTTATTTTAAATAGTACAAATATTTTAAAATGTTACTGTTTTGCTGTATTTTGGAACAAATAAATGCAGGCTTAGTGAGCAGAAGAGACCTCTTTAAAAACTTTAAAAATCTTACTGTTCAAAAACTTTTGACTGGTAGTGTATATATAAGTTCAAACAACAAAATAAATATAAAAATAGAAAATAAAATTAGTGAAGTATGTAAAATGGTGAAATAAATATTTAAAATATATAAATTATTATAAAATCTATAATAATTATTTCAGTTTTTGAAAATTGAATTATTTTTTAAGTTGTCAATAAAAGTTATTAATTTTGGACCCTCAGTGTACGAGTCCTAAGATCCAGTAGGGGGGTCTTGTGTCCAAACATACCACTCCCTGCCACAGGATGAGGCCGTCTTCAGAGACAGTGTTGATCTCTACCTCAATGGTCTCCGGAGAGTCAGGAGCACTGAAACAAACAAAATCAACACTTAAAAAAAAAAAAAAACTAAAAAGTTTTGGCTTGCTTTTACAAGCTGAAAGTCAAAACGACTTTCTGTGGTAAAAACTGCTGAATTTGACTCATTTAAATGCATAATTAAGTCAATTAAACAAACACTGAATGCAATTTATCAACAGTTCCACAAATGAAAAGTCTTCACCTTCGTGGGAACATGGGCTTTGGAAGAGCCAGGTATCCGTTATCATGGAAATATGCAGAATATTCAATAGGAGAGTCTGGAACAGAGAAGCCAAAACATAAATCCCATGTGCCAACTCTGTGTTACACCACCACCCTGTGGAGCTTCATCAAATAACAGAACGGGCAGTCAATAAACAGATCTGACCCTCTGACTACATTAAATCACATCTGATCTGATGAAATTATTATTTATAAGTTACAAATGCGAGATTCCAAGTAGCAGGCTTCATTGTGAGAAATCAGCGGCAACTCAGGAAAAAATCCAACGAACATTTAATTTATCTTCATGGGATAAATAAAAAATAAATGCAAATGCACACTGCTGTCAATGTAACATTCACTGTTTGGAACAACAATTTGCATTCCTCACAAAGCATTCTCTTGAACCATGTAATAACCAGAGAACCCTCAGGCAACTCAGTGCTTATCAAGTGCTTCATGCTCAGTGTTTCTGGCCGTAAACTCACCTGTCTGGTCGGCTCAAGAGTGTAAATGACGGACATTCAGTGGTTAGTAACTAAAAACGTGTTTGTTCACAGTGTGAGGACATTTTGTTTACAGACGTCGCCGTAGGTGAAAGTGCGGAAAAGATGTTGGTTGTTGGTTTCGCAACAAAGAGAAACAAGGATTTAATGAGAAAGAGATGACAAATTGAAACTGCAGCGAGAGGTTGACTGGACAAGACGCCTCGGGAGATGCTAAAGGGGAATTCTATGTACGTTCGCCTTGAGAAAATGTCACGGTGTTGCAACTGTCACAATTTTAATGTTGCCCACAAAATAAGCACCAAAAACTACCATAAACTTTCAGCGTTTTACAGTGAAGACATAGAATTCCCCCTCAACGTTACATTTATAACTTCACAGAGGACACAGTAACCGAGTGCAGAGTGCAGATTGAGACCATTCATTTCGAAAGGACAATATTTCAGGGATCTATTTACAAGACGTCAGTACCAATGAGCTCTAATATTGTTACATTTTATCAATGAAAACTTTTCAGGGACATCAAGCACTTATTAGATATTCATTACGTTATTAAATCATCACACATAAACGACCGTTTAAAATTCTGTGGATTTCTTTTCACTAAGGCTGCAATTTATTTGATAAAAAAATTCTGTAAAATCTATAATATTGTGAAATATTATTACAAGTTAAAATAAAAAGCTGAATTATATATCAAATATCATAACACCCTTAAAACAACTAATTTGCATAAAATAAGATGTAGATAATAAGGAAATCTGTTGTAATGTAAATAATTTTTATTATTTTTTAAATAATATTTTAAAATTATTTTTAACCCTACTGACAAATATTTTAAAGAATAAATGTGACTACATTTATGCTCAAAACATAAAAAAAAACAATTATCCAAAAATCTTACCTTACACTTTTCTTCCAAGTTAAATGTTGTTTTAAAGGATGCTGAGTTAATTTATGAGGATAAACTTACTGAGGATAAAAAACATTATTTATTATTATGAATTTTTTGTGGAAACTGTAATACTTTTTTTTCCAGGATTCTTTGATGAGGGGAATGTTCGAAAGTACAGCATTTATTTGAAACAAATAACAGAAAAAATATCTTACCAATCTCAAACTTTTGAATGGTATATTAAATGCACTAGAAAAAATAATTGTCTTAATATTTTAAAGATTTTTATTAAAATATATCCTTAAAACAACTATTTTGCATAGCTGTATAAGATAAGATGTAGATAATAAGCAAATATGTTGTAAAATCATTTTCAACCCTACTAACAAATAGTTAAAAGAATAAACCTCACTAAATTTAGATTTATACTCAAAACATGAAAAACAAATTATCTGAAAATTTTATCTTTTACTTTTCTTCCAAGTTAAATCTTGTTTTAAAGGGTGCTGAGTTGATTTTATGAGGATAAATGAACAATCAAGATAGTTTTAAGAAACATTGTTTATTATTATTATTATTAATAAATTGTTTTGTGGAAACGCTAATACATTTTTTCCCTCAGGATTCTTTGATGATGAAATGTTCAGAAGAAAAGCATTTATTTAAAACCTATTTTTTTAACAAAAATGTGACCAATCTCAAACTTTTAAATGGTAGATTGAATGTACTAGAATAAAATAATTGTCTTAATATTTTAAAGATTTGTATTAAAATATCATATCCTTAAAACAACTATTTTGCATAGCTGCACAAGAGATGATGTAGATAATAAGCAAATATTTTGTAAAATATTTTTTTTACTCTACTGACAAACAGTGTAAAGAATAAACTTTTCTAAATGTAGATTTATGCTTAAAGCATGAACAATAAATCTTAAAAGTTAAATCTTTTAAAGGATGCCGAGTTATTTTTGTGGGGGTAAATTCAAAATCAAAGTGATTTTAATAATTTATTCAGCACATTAATTTTTTTAAAAATGCATTCATCAAAATAATCAGAAATGTACTTGATATTGCCTCTGATGTTGGTAATAAGAGCTCTGTAAACAGACCCCTAAAATGCTTCACTTTCTGTCTTCCTTCCCCGCCCCCCCTTCGAGGCCGTTTGTTGTTGTTGTTGTTTTATTTGTGGTGTTAGATGGGCCGATGGGCCCTGAGGAGGACGCTCTCCCCTGGTTAGTGACGAGCGTGTCAGGCAGACTGAAGTCATACTGTACCATTTCCCCCACTACCCTCCAAATTCCACAGCGCCTCGGTGAAGCTGGACTTCTGCCCTGTGTGTGTGGGATAGCCATGAGAGTGCAGGGATGAGATTCATTCACACGTGGCATCTTTCACCGGCCAACACGCTACTGCTGGATGACGTTAGGCAGCCTGACTGATGTCGCCACGGTACATTATGGAGAACCAACAATTATTTCCCTATGGTGCTTTATGATGAATCACTTACAGCTGTGTATGAAACTACAGAGGAATGCCTTTACTCCCACAGAGTATGTGAATTTGTGAAATGACAAATGAGGCATATATTGGCTTTAGTTAGCTGTATGTTTATCACCGTAGATATTAAATGACATATTTAAAACATGTAAGACTTGTAATGTTTTTTAAAGAAGCACTTTCTGCTCATCAAAGGCTGCATTTATTTGATCAAAAATACAGAAAACACTGTAAATATTGCAAAATGATTTTACAATTTAAAATAATGGTTTCTATTTTAATATACTTAAAAATATAATTTATTCCTGTGATCCAAAGCTGAATTTTTATCAGCCATTACTCCAGTCTTATCCTTCAGAAGTCATTCAAATATGCTGATTTATTATTAGAATTATTTATATTGGCAACAGCTGTGCTGCCAAATATTTTTTTGGAACCTATGATACTTTTTTTCAGGATTGTTTGATAAATAAAAAATTAAAAAGAACAGTATTTAAATATAAGTAAAAATATAAGTCTTTGCACTTTTTATAAATGTAACACATCACTGTTGAATAACAGTATTAATTTCTTTCAAAAAAAAAAAAAAAAAAAAGAATAAACATTTATTGACCCCAAACTTTTAAAATGTAGTGCATATTGTTAGAAAAAAAATGTATTTTAAATAAATGTTGTTCTTTTTAACTTTTTATTCATCAAAGAATCCTGAAAAAAAGTATCACAGGTTCCAAAAAAAAAACAAAAAAAACAAAAAAAACAGCACAACTGTTTCCAACACTGATAATAAATTAATAAATCAGCATATTAGTATGATTTCTGAAGGAACATGTGACAGTGAATACTGGAGTAACGTAGCTAAATATCACAGGAGTAAATAAGATTTTAACGTATATAAAAATAGAAAAACGTTATTTTACATCACAATATTACATTTTTTCCCATATTTTTGATCAAATAAATGCAGCCTTGATGAGCATAAGAAACTTCTTTAAAAACATTAAAAATCTTACTGATCCCTACCTTCTGAACAGCAGTGTATAGGACTATTAAAACCATTTTTGTTTACTGGAAAAATAGATTAAATAAAAAAAATTAATAAACTTAACAAAACTTAAATGAAAATTACAATTGTTGCCTTGACATCGAAGTAAAATAAAATAAATTTAAGTAATAAAACACTAAAATGACAAACTTAAATAGAATAAAGCTAAGTAGAGATATTTAAAAAAATAATAATAAAATGACAAGCACATAAGATTACTAAAACTAAAATTACAATAAAAAATACAAATAAAAGCTAAATGAAAAGAATAATAAATCCTATAATTGTATATAAATAATAATAAAGTTTAAAACGCTCTTAAATTAGAATATTTTTTATGAATTCTCCAAACTAACATTATCATATTTATGCTCATATAGCTATTTGGGTTACAAGTGAACTGTATCTGTTTGATGATTATTTTTCTGTCATGGGCAATAACAGTGAAAATGTACAATAAAATTTATTGCGCCTAAAACTAAATCATGTGTCTTTCAAATATAAACCCTGTATTGAGAAATATTATAACTAGCGACGATCTTGCCTTGTAATACGTCCGTGATGATAAAGTAGACTTTGGATGGAAAAAGATGATAGTGATGTACAATACAATAAAAAACACAAAGCTAAAAATGAGGGCAAAAATCACATACATTTGTAAAACAACGTGTTAAACATCTAGCAGTTGTGAACTAACCTTTCTCACAGTGTCGGCCTGTGTAGCCGGCGGGACACACACAGTGGTTATTCACACAGCTGCCACCGTTCTGGCATTGAGAGGAGTCTCGACAGCTCTCCCTTACTATTTCACAACGGTCACCTGAAAAACAGCAAACAAGAAAATATGCAGACTACAGAATAAATCAGAATTAAACAACAATTAAGTGTTGAGCTAAGTGACTTACCTTCATATTCTTCAGCGCAGAGGCACTGGTACTCATACTCAGCACTGGCCATACAGGTGCCTCCGTGCAGACAAGGCATGCGGTCACATGGGCTGCCATCTATACACTGACTGATGGCTCTGCTTTCAGTGAAGCTGTATGATAGATCCAACTTCTTTCCATTGATGAAGACCTGTAAAGAATGTGAAACAATTTTATATCGAAACATGACTGTGGCTGTAATGCACAAGACACAGTTAGTGTGAAGGCCCTTCTCACCTCTCCTATGCATCCGTCAAACAGCATGCTGACATTTGCGGGTTTGGGCAAGATGTCCACGCTGGGCACTCCTCCCAGATACATAGGTGTGTGGATATTCAGACCCTGGGCCTTTCCTGGAGAGGATCTTGTGATCTCCCGTGCGTGGTCCACCTTCAAGGAGCCGTCCTTATTGAGCCGCTCGGCCACCACGCGATGCCACTGATCCAGAGCCACGGGCTCCTGACTGCGCAGAACAGCTTGACCTGAGAGCACAGAAAAGAATGTGTATTTAGCTTGGACTTTTTTTTTGAAAGGTCAAGACCTTTTGGGTGGGACAGGGGGCACAATATTAGAAGCACCTGTTGTTGTTTTTTTTAAATTCATAATGTAAAAAAAGTGCTTTTGTATATACACACACCGCCATTTAAAAGTTTGGGATCAGTACGATTTTTAATGTTTTTTAAAGAAGGCTTTTCTGTTCATCAAGGCTGCATTTATTTGATTAAAAATACAGAAAAAACAGTAATATTGTAAAACATTATTGCAATTTAAAATAGTAGTTTTCTATTTTAATATACTTCAAAATGTAATTTATTCATGTGATGCAAAGCTGAATTTTTAGCATCATTACTCCAGTCTTTAGTGTCACATGATCCTTCAGAAACCATTCTAATATGCTGATTATTATCAATGTTGGAAACACTTGTGCTGCATAATATTTTTTTTTGGAACCTTTGATACTTTTGTCAGGATTCTTTGATGGATAAGATGTTAAAATTAACAGCATTTATTTCAAATAGAAATCTTTTGTAACAATATACACTACTGTTCAAAGTTTGGAGTCAGTAATTCTTTTCTTTCTTTCTTTCTTTCTTTCTTTGAAAGAAATGAATATTATTCAGCATAGATGCGTGTTAAATTGATAAAAAGTGACAGTAAAGATTTATATTGTTAGGAAATAAATCTTTAATTTCTTGTTCATCAAAGAATCCTGAAAAAAAGGATCACAGGTTCCAAAAAATATTACGCTGCACAACTGTTTCCAACATTGATAATAAATCCGCATATTAAATATTCTGAAGGATCATGTGACATTGAAGACTGGAGTAATGATGCTGAAAATTCACCTTTGCATCACAGAAATAAATTATATTTTAAAGTATATTAAAATAATAAACTGTTATTTTAACTTGCAATTACATTACATAATATTACTTTTTTCTGTATTTTTGATTAAATAAATGGAACTTTGATAAGCATAAGAGACATCTTTAAAAAAACATTACAAATCTTACTGATCCCAAACATTTGAACGCCATATATTATTATAAAATATATTTTATATATCTATATCTATGTGTGTTAATTTATGCTAAATTATATTTTTCTAAATGTAAACCATTTAATTTAGTTGTTTATTTAATGTTTATTGCTATAAAATAATAAAACCACACATCTCAGGGTATTGGTTTCCAACATTTGGCTAAGAGTTGTGTGAAAATGAAATCAAATTAATGGAAAATAAACAATATTATATCAATACAATATTTAGCTTGACCTCCAGAGGGTAATGCTCACCATTTTCCAAAAAACTAAGCACTTCCTTGGGTTACTATTGTTAACTAAAATCATAATCATAAACAAATAAACATTTCCATTAATTGAGATTAAATAAAAATTAAGTGAAATAAAATAAAACAATTAAATAGATCTTACACTTATTTTATTTACATACATTTTGTTTAGTCTGATGAAGTACTAAAAAAAAAAAAAAAAAAAAAAAATATTTAGACATTTAAAAAAATAATAATAAACATGAAAAACACAACAAAACTTTTCTCTCACCTGTGCCAAGTTCATATCGGAACTCGACATGTCCGTTCACCATGGATAACGTCACAAAGTCCTCCACTTTCATCTTTTTGCCTCCGCTGAAAAACATCAGCCCATCTGAATCCATGGGCTTGAACTCCATCTCAATCCGTAGGTCGTTATGAATATTAGTAAGTGGAGGATATGCAATGTAAGACTTTTCTCCATCAAACAATGGGGTCGTTACCAAGGTACCTGGGATTGAAGAAGGAAGTAAGAAGGATAGTGAAAAAACGGATGTATGAAAAAGGACAGTGAGAACCACATTTGACCTTAAAGTGCTTAGAAAATTTCAAATGTGACTGAATATTGAGCTTTACCCTCCATGCACTTGTTTCCAGACTTGCCCAAGTGACAGCGGCAGTCGTACCCAAAACCACTGGGTCGGTTAATGCAGGTGGCGTCTGGTCCACAGGCCTCTGTTGCAGTCAAGGCCAAAAAGAATAATGAACAATGAAATTTAGGAAGCTTGTTTACAAATTCTAATCCTAATTTTACAAATGCTGACCTGTGTGACAGTGCATGGAAGAGTGATGCTGACAGTTGCTTCCTGTGTACCCTCTTGGGCAACTGCATTTGTAGAGACTGGCAACAGAGTCTTCACATACACCACCATTCTGAAACAAACACACATGCATTACGTTAGCTAATGAATTTTCTTACAACAACAAAAAAAAAAAAGAATACACTGCTCCCAAAAAAGACAAAAAGAAAAATCCCTTAATAAAATCACGGTGGTTGGTTAAAAGTGCCAAGAAAAGTGACAATAGCCCCAAGGACTAGTATCAGATGCTACTTGTTTTGATATTTTGTAATTAAATTCACATATGTGACCCTGGACCACAAAACCAGTCATAAGTAGCATGGGTATATTTGTAGCAATAGCCAACAATACATTGTATGGGTCAAAATTTTTCTTTTGCCAAAAATCATTAGGATACTAAGTGCAGATCATGTTCCATGAAGATATTTTGTAAATTTCCTACCGTAAATATATCAAAACTTCATTTAACATGCAACTTCATTTGAACAACTTTAAAGGCGATTTTATCAATATTTTGATTTTTTTGTACCCTTAGATTCCAGATTTTTAAATAGTTGTATCTCACCCAAATATTGTCCTATCATATCAAACCTTACATCAATGGAAAGCTTATTTATTCAGATAATGTATACTTCTTTTTAAGTTTCCAATAAAATGACCCTTATGACTGGTTTTGTGGTCAGCGGTCACATATATAACTTGCGTAAGTGTTGAAAATACTTTTTAGGGTCGCTGTGCACATTAATTTAAAAAATAGTTTTGTTTGTAGCCGATTACCTGACATGGACGGTCCTTGCAAGTGGGACAATTCGAAACTCCGGTGGAACTTTTATCAAGGTCCTTGAAAATGACCTCATCACCTTGGATAATCAGCTGCTTGATACAGCCTTGAAGAAAGAACAAAACTCAGTGTAAGAAGGCAACTGATAACAATGTTACAAGTGATACTTTCCTATAAAATTCACATAACTTAAGGGTTTTCTCACCAACAAACCCTGTCTTGAGGCCTGCAGTTTTAGCAAGCATGCTGTAGTTTGGATAACCGCCCACAAACAGCTCTTCGTTCAGATCCAGGCCTTTGAATTTTCCCTGCTCGGACACAGAACATGTTATACCACATTTGTTTAACTGCCATGATACTAACATTTAACACAGTTTATTAATAGGAAAGCATAAGAAATCAGCATATTATGGAGAGAGAAAAATGCACCTGTGAGGTTCCATTTATAGGAGCTTCTCCATCCACAACAAGAGAGCCCTGAGTCTGATTCCTATACAGCTTCACTGTGTGAAACTCGCCTAGTTTAATAGTAGTAGGGTAACGAATAGTTGCCATACCAGAGCCCACATCAAATCTGGGGAAAGAAAATATGCACATTTGGAATGTCACCTCAAAAAGCCAACGTTAAATCTGAATTTTGTATCCTTGAGACTGTTTTGATATTAAAGGTTAATGTACCTGAATTCAGGACGGCCACCCACCAACCCAAAAGATATAAAGTCAGCGCCGGTGGTCTTCTTCTGTCCATTATAAAGAATCATACCTGGACATGAAGGGAAAAGTTAGTCCAATGCCAGAATTTTGGCTTCTTAACCAAACAGCTTGCCAGCTCTCTTAGTAAGCTGACGGTAAAGCAGCATGCTGAGAGAAAAGCCGCTGCCATGTTTAGCATTTCACAATGTCGACGCAAGCCACATGCATGGGCACATGCCATGACTCTGCCCGTTTTCCATCACAAGGGCATAATGACTATCACATGGGGTAGTACAGACCAGTGTGGCCCTCAACTGATGGGTTGTGAGTGCTTGATGTCCAATAGAAGATGTTGAAGCAAAACTTTTTGAGAACCACTGGTTTAGAGCATGCCCTCTGGGTTATTAGTCACACTAACAAAGCTTATTAAAACATAATTCGCAGTTTTATTTCATGTTTTCAAGGATGCACAAAATTGAATTGCAATTTTTTCTGATAAAAACTGTGATTACAATAACAATAATAATCCTGGTTTGCTTTGCTTGCTTACAGGACTGCAACATTTAGCCAAAAATGGTTGGTTGGTTAATTAATTAATTAATTACTATTATATTACTGTTGTAATATTACACTGTAAAATAAAAAAAAAATGAGCAAGAAAATATAAATTACAGTACTAATATTTATGGCTGTAACATTAATCCATCAACTTTTATTTCGACAAACGAGCAGAGAACTCTTAAAGCTTCTCTTTAAAATTATTGATTTTAAAGGGGAACATTAGATGCAAAATTCACTTTTACATGGTGTTTACAAATAAATGTGTCTTCGCATTGTGTGAACACAACCACCCTACAATAATAAAAGTATATTCACCTAAACAGTCTCAGTTAGCAAGCTTTTTTTATGATTTTCTGAGCAGTATGATGTCATCCTGCTCAGGCCCCGCCCACGACTGCTGACGGACTGTCCCATAGTAGCATATTCCCGCCCTCAGTTAGTTGTACGCTGTCCGACATTTTTTCCATGCTCGAGCAACTGTAGCGACAACGTCTCGTAAGCAATGCAGATGTTTCGTAGTTCATCCGATGCCCCTTTTAATTTTAAGCCTTTCTGAATCATTTGGAATTTCTTTTAGAAACAAACCATTTGCACACATACTGTATAACTGTCACTACAGGGTGTAAAGCTTCAGTCGGTTCATGATAACATTCCTGTATCATGCTGCAACCAACTCAATGAGAAGCAGAAGTGCCTTGATGAACACTGTAATCTATTGTCATGCCTGCATATGTTCATAAGGGCCCTTCTAAGGGGCCAGAGAGAGATGCTGAGCTGAGCTGCACTGCTGCATGGCATTAAAACAGCTTGCAGCATGTGCTCTCTGGCACTCTCAGGCAAGCAAGCAGACTCACCGGCATACAAAATGAGCCCTTCATACCAAAGAGATGTGAAGGAGGGCAAAGAACAAAAAGAATAATTGAGTTTACATACAGGAAGTAAACATATACATGTACAAGGACAGAACATTTTAGAAACAGTGTGGTCTTCACATTGCACACTACTAGTCAAAAGTTTTTGAACAGTAAGATTTTTAATGTTTTCTAAAGAAGTCTCTTCTGCTCACCAAGCCTGCATTTATTTGATCCAATGTACAGCAAAAACAGTACAATTTTGAAATGTTTGTACTATTTAAAATAACTGCTTTCTATTTAAATATATTTTAAAATGTTAATTATTCCAGTTATTTCAAAGCTGATTTTTTTAGCATCATTACTCCAGTCTTCAGTGTCACATGATCCTTCAGAAATCATTCATCATACTCAATTAGAAAACAGTTATTTTAAATAGTACAAACATTTCAAAATTGTACTGTTTTTGCTGTATTTGGATCCAATAAACGCAGGCTTGGTGAGCAGAAGAGACTTCTTTAAAAAAAAACAAAACATTAAAATCTTACTGTTTAAAATCTTTTGACTGGTAGTGTACATGTAATACTGCAAATTTATTTTAAATGTACAGTTCAGCTAAAAATAAAAATTCTATCATTAACTGTGACTCATGATGTTTTACACCTGTATGGTGAGGAACAAACAATTAGACATTTTAAAGAATCTTCAAAGAGGTGATTTCCAAAGAAAAAACCTGCAAGAAAATTCTTCAAAATATCGAATTTTCTGTTGGACAGAAAAAAGTCATACAAGTTTAAAATGACAGAGTGACCAAATAATAACAAGTTTCATTTTTGGGTGATCTGTCAACTTAAAAATAATAAACATTCCTAGTAATGACATAAACTAGAACTGCTTTGGTACAGTGACGTATGTGAAGGTTTTGAGGGTCCTTACCATCGACATTGTCCGGCCTGAAGGTAATTTTGATGCTGAATGCCTTGTAGGAGTTTTTGATAGTGGGGAGTGTGAGGTACGAGAGTGGCTCCTGGGTAAAATAGGGCATCACTCTCTCTGGAAGACCACATGAACATTAATGAATGTTAGCAGGACAAGTACAACATCTCAGGAACTCAAACAGCTCATGAAAAACATGACTTGGTATTGGCAGCAAAATAGTTAAGAATGTTTCCAAATCTCCACTCTGTAAGACGCTTGACCCCTTGAAAGCATCCAAAAAGTAGTATTTCGAAAGTCACTCTGGATAAAAATATCTGCCAAACGACATTTAACAAGACCCTAAGTAGATGTTCAAGCAGAACTATACTTGTCTAACCATCCAGATTAAATCAGTGCCCTCATCACAAAGCCACAATTACAGACATGCAGAATTGTGACTAAAGACCTACATTGGAAAATATATGTAACTACAGACAGAACGGACTTGCATAATATATGGAGTTGCATACAAACCATGAACAAGTAATCTGGTGAAGGCCTCAACTTTCCCTTGCTTATTAGCAGCCGTACACACATACGTTCCTGCATCTGAATCTGTGACACCAGGGACTGTCAAGACATGTCCATCCTGTCTGCACTTAGGGGGCAACTCGTTCTCCACCTGAATGTAGAGCATAAATAGGTAAACAGAACCATATTCATTACTCAAAGGTCAAATTTAGCCATGAAACTTCAAGGTTACCTTTGACCATGTGATGGTTGGGACTGGGTATCCAGATGCGATGCAAGGCAAGACCGCGTCAGAGCCAACTGTTACTTCCTTTGACTCAGGCTGTGCAGAAATCTGAGGCAAGGCTACAAAGTGCACCAGTTTCAGAAATCAGAGATTAGTTATATCAAAAGTAACACTGCACATTTGATGCATTGCAATATGAGACTCCATTTGTAGGAGTTCTTGAGCTTGATGTCTTTAAGGTGTTACAATACAAATGAACAGAAACACTGGATATAACAATATACTCACACTGGATATTAAGGACCACCTGGTTATACTCAGAGCCGACATTATTAGTGGCAGTGCAGCGGTACTGTCCTGAATCTGATTCGACCACATGATTAATCCTCAGGATGTTCCCCCTTATTTCCACATGATCGGGAAGAGAGCCTCCAACTTTACTCCAGCGTACCGTGGGCTTAGGATCACCGATTGCGTGACACTCAAACTCCACTGAGTTGCCCACCATCACCGTCTGTACCGATGTGCGCACGTTGATCATCACTTTGGGGAGAGCTGTGAAAACAAAGAGCACAAAGTCATTGGTTTTGAAGTTTAGAAACCCAAGATTTGGACAAATTATAATTTGGATATCATAAGGAACCTTGAATGGTGAGTTTGCCACTGTCCTGAGCCTGTCCAAAGAGACTCGTAGCTCTGCAGGTGTAGATTCCCTCATTGCTTTGCTCAAGGTTTTCAATTCTGCACAAACAATAATAAAGATTATGAATGAAGGATACAGTGTAATTCAAAGCATTAGGGACACAAATGTATTTAATTGCAAATAATATTACATATTTTAGAGAAAATGTTATTGAACATAAAATTAACAACGTAAGGGAATCGCATACAAGTATTGCATACAAAATCATTCAACACATCATTTTCTTATAATCAGCTGAACTGATATACAATTTATAAACAACTTACTGCAGTAAAATATTTTTCATTATTAACTTATTTCAATTACTAAAAACTCAAACTGTTAGAAAACCGTCAGTAGAAAAATATATTCCTTAAAAATTAGCATTATTTTCTTACTTTTTACACAATTTGTAGTGTAAACAGCAATACTGACCATTCAATTAAATTCCATTACTGTAAGTTTGTGAAAGAAAAATGATCAAAAATATTTTTTTTATTTAAGATATGAATAAGATAAGAAATTAATACTTTTAATTTAGCAAGGACATATTTAATTGATTAAAAAGTAACAGTAAAGTTTTTAATTGCTACTAAAAATTCTATTTTGAATTAATTGTTGTTCTATTTATCAAAGAATCCTGAAAAATGTAACAGTTTCCCCAAACATATTAAGCATTACAACTGTTTTACAACATTAATAACAATATAAAATGATTCTTGAGAATCAAATCAGCATATTAAAAATCATGTGACCCTGAAGACTGGAATAATTGGTGCTTTGCCATCACAGGAATAATCTGCATTTTTAAATAAATGCAAAACAGAATGTTATTTTATATTGTAATTTTGTTTTACAATATTATTCTCTACACTTTATTTTTGATTCAATAAATGCAGTCTTGGTGAGAATAAGAGACTTCCTTCAAAATCATTAAAAAATATTTCAAACAATAGCGTTAATTTATTAATAAACACAAATCAATGTTCGGTGGTGAATTAGTCAACTCCTAATGAAATCACATTAGATCTGGAACCTTGTTACCCTTTATGGTGTTCTTAAATCTGCTAAACATTACTTACGTTTTTTTTTTTTTGGTGTTTTTGTCTTTTTTATTTTGACAGGACAGTTTAGAGGAGACAGGAAGCTAAGTGGGAGAGAGAGGTGGGTGGGATCAGGTAAGGTCATTCGAACTCGGAACGCTCGTAGCGCAACAGTGCTTTATGTTGCCATGCTGCCCACAAGGCTATCGGGACCAACTAAATTTGACTTAATTTCGATATTCATTGTTTGATAATCAGTGCTGATTTAACTCACCTGAGCACTCCGTCTTTAATGTGATGATTTGGTGGAAGAACTCCTCCCTCCTTCAGCCACTCAATCTCAATTTGAGACCCTCCTTTAGCAGCACAGGTAAACTCAACAGCGCTGCCAAGAGCCTTCACTTCCACCTGTGGGGACACTTTCACGGACAGGGGAGCTGCAGGACACAGAGGTCAGAGGTCAAACTGAATGCTAGGTAAAATTCATCTGATGAACACTTTGTGAGTTTGAAAGAATCCATGATGCACGCATGATGCTGAACTGTCAGTACTCACATCGCACAGAGACTCTGGCCAGTGCTTCACTCTTGCCAACGTTGTTGCTGGCCACACACTTGTATGCCCCAGCATCGCTCTCCTTGGCCAGGTTAATCTGGAGGTCTCCTCCCTGCTGCTGAGAAGTAGGAGGCAAGCTGCCATTGACCTTAGTCCACTCAAAACGCAGGGGCGGGGTGCCATGGGCCAGGCACTGCAGTCGGATTACTTCACCCACACGCACGGACACGTCATCGGGCAAGGAAGTGGCATAGGGTGGGGCTGTTCCAACCAAAAAAATGTCAGTTAGAGGATGTTGGATAATTACCACTGGCTCATGTTAGAGAGCTTTACAAAAACAGGAAAATATGTTTCACACTTCATGGAGGAATTTAGATAAAAGCTACTGTGTTAAAAAAAGAAAAAGAAAAAAAAAAAAAAAGCGTATTTCACTAAATAAAATTTAGAACAGTCGGGGGCACCAAAGAAGTCCACTACATGGACAGAAATCTTGAAATGTTTTCCTCAAAAAATATAATTTCTTTACGACTGAGTAGAGAAAGACATGAACATCTTGGATGACAAGGGTCAAAAAGAGTAAATTATCTGTACATTTTTGTTCTAGAAGTGAACTTTTCCTCAAAAAATTTTGTGAGGTTTATGCTTAAAACAAACAAAAAAGTTGGAATCCAATGGAATAAGAAAATAAATTAAATCACAAGATAAATTACTTAAAGATATACTATCTAAAATATATTCATATTTTATTAAATGTAGAAATTAGGTACATTCATAGTATATTATACATGTTTTAAAAAAAAAAAATCAGAAAAAATCTAATGTATTAATATCTCATGAAATGCTGAAATTACTAGACTTTTTTCCTGGTAAACAAGACAAAAATACTGAATAAGAAAATTTTTACAATGGACATGAAAATTTGTTACAAGATAAATTAATCCAACATAAATTATCTAAAATGTATTAACATCTTATGAAATGTTATAATTATCATGACATTCTGAACATGTAACATATTTTAAGGATGTTTAGATTTGTTTTCTAGGAAACAAAAATAAAAATTTAAATAAAAATATACTACAATACTGAATATGAAAATTACTTTTGCAATGTATGCATGTATAATAATTTTGTAATAAATATCTAGATATTAGACATTACTATTCAAAAAGGATGAATAATAAATGTGACCCTGGATTACAAAACCAATCTTAAGTAGCCTGGGTATATTTGTAGAAACGGCCAAAAATACATTGTATGGGTCAAAATTGTAGATTTTTCCTTTAAGCCAAAAATCATTAGGATATTAGGAAAAGATCATGTTCCATGAAGATATTAAGTAAATTTCCTACCGTAAATGTATCAAAAAAAATTTTTTGATTAGTAAAATGCATTGCTAAAACTTCATTTGGACAACTTTAAAGGCGATTTTCTCAATATTTAGATTTTTTTGCGCCCTCAGATTCCAGAATTTCAAATAGTTGTATCATGGCCAAATATTGTCCTATCCTAACAAACATACATCAATGGAAAGCTTATTTATTCAGCTTTCAGATAAATGTATCAATCTCAATTTCAAAAGTAAAAATTAAAGTGTAAAATGAATATGCATCAAATTAACAAGGAATAAATATGATCATTTCTAAGAATAAGTCAAGCTCACTGTCAACTTCCAGCATGATGGTGACTTCACTGGTGCCCATGTGGTTGGTGGCGTTGCAGACATATTGACCAGAGTCCTGACGGCCCACATTAGATAAGACCAGGCTGTTGTCAACAATTTTGTGTCTCCGAGGCAGAGAAGACCGTTCTTTAGACCACGTGATGGTGGGCTTTGGAAATCCTTTATGTAAGATACAAAAATTTAAGGCACACTCTTTAATATAAATATACTGTCTTCTTGCATTTGGACTTAGTCCCCCAGTTTAACAGACAAGGCTTAAGCCTGGACCCAGACTAAAATGCATGTCTGAAAGAAACTTGCACTAACTGATCTTAAAATATGTCAGTTTCATTGTTATGTATTAAGATACACACCAGTAGTGTTTTTATCTAAGGTATGTTTATAAAAGCTACTTATATGTCCTAATTGAATTACGGTCTAAACCTGGCTTAACCTAAGCCCTGTCTGTGAAACCGGGCCAGTGTGTTTTAAAAGTCACGACTTTTAACCGCAGCTTACGGTTACACATACCATGGGCATCGCAATGAAGTGTTGCGGTTGATCCCTCTACCACGACCATCATAGGCTCACGTACGCTGGCACGGGGAACAGTTGGCACCTGAGAGCCTCCTTCAACAAACACCTCAACTCGAGTTTCAGTTGTGCCCTGGTTGTTCTGTGCTGTGCACACATATGTGCCACTGTCTTCAGGCCGTGCAACTAAGATCTAAACAGAATGAAACACACTTTGATTAACATATAGAGGCAAACAATTGTGAAATCAACAACGGCTTGACTACAAACAGCCTGTAACCTGCATGACAGCACTGGAATCGGCAGGCACGGGGCTGCTCAGCATCGTCTTGCGATTGTTGTCTAGTCTGTGCCATCTGACAGAGGGTCTTGGCTCTCCGGCAGCCTGGCATTCGAGATTAATGGGATCGCCGACTCTGATTCGCAGCGGGCCTGCAGGGGTCACTACAGCCTTAGGAGATTCTAAGAACGAAATCAGACAAAAAGAATAGGCTCTTAGTATTGAGCAACAAAAGTATCTAAAACATGACATGGAAACACTAAATGGAATAGTATTAATGATTGTTTCTGAACTGGTTTACCTCTCACAATGAGTGATGCAATGCTGTGCGTCATTCCAAACAGGTTGCTGGCCACACAGCGATAGGTGCCCTGGTTTTTGGCTTGAGCATTGGTAATAGTCAGGACTGAATCGTCAAGACCAATCTTCACGTTATCTACAGAACAAAAGAAAAGATGCAAAATCATTTCGAATTCAGGCATTATATTAATTACACTGGCATGACAGTGAATTGCTGCAGCGTACCTGGCAGAGGTAGATTGTTGGTGGGTTTCCACTCCAAGCGCACAGGCTGGGCTCCGCTGTAGACCCTGCACCTGAAGCTTGCTGAATCGCCCTGCTTCACTGCTGCACTGTGTGGCTCAATGGAAATAATGGGGCTCTGGAGGCCTACTCCCAAATCAGACCACAAAATATAGTTGAGCACAGCATCAGGCCCAGAGAAATTAGAAATTGGAGCTAACTGGGCTAAAAAAATGTCACTGAAAGGGGTAAAAAATATGGCAGACATTTAAAACATAGTGAAAAAATTTGCCTATGTAGTGTAGTCTTCTGATTTTTAATCTAGTTATGGGTTTAGCGCTAAAGTAGTGAACTCTTGTCATATTTGTTCTGTATTCACTCAACCATTTTTAGCCCTTTTAGCCTTATTCATTTTTTTCTCATGATTATATAAGAAAAATTTTAATGTTTACAGGAGCTAGTCTGTGATCTTGAATCCTCACACATAGAAACACCCAGCCAAATTACCTATTTTTTGGTATACACTAGGGTTGTGTGGTGGTATGCAAGAAAAATTTTAAATATACACAGTACATTAATATAAACTTGGGCTTGTAGGACTAATAATTTTGCTAGGCGACCAAGCAGTCAGGTCAAATGTTATCTTACGCAAATAAAAGGTTGCATTAACTTATTTCTGCGCATTTTTAAAATGACATCTATCATTTGGAGAAATAAAATGCAAAGCAAACCAATGCATGTCAATTTTTCTATTACTAAATAAGTCACTGACCATATGAGAAGCATGTTTCTAGTTTTGTAGCATCATAAAACTTGCTCCATTGTATCCACCTTATTTTTCCCATAAGAGTGGGTGCAGCCATTTGTACATTTTTTGTGTCTGGCTTCCGGTCTCATCCACTTCCAGCTATTTTTAGCTGCACAAAAAGCTCATTTTGCTGCTTGATATTGCAAACTGGTGTGTCTTACCATATTATTTTAATGTATTATCTTAATTATGAACACACTGGTTTGTAGTGCAAACTGTTTTACCATTTACTGCACTTCAATATTGTTCTCGTTATTTCCCAGTGGCGGATTATGAACCGGACGTCTAACACATTACCAGAAAACAGCTTACTTCCGCATTGAAAAATAAGGTGGATATAAATCATCATCAGAACGCATGAGTTTTATCACTGAAAAGCCATGCAAATTTACTCTGCCAATCAAACGTTTTTGGACAGTAAGATTTTTAATGTTTTTTTTTTAAGAAGTCTCTTCTGCTCACCAAGCCTGCATTTATTTGATCTAAAATACTGCAAAAGCAGTAATATTGTGAAATATTTTTATGATTTAAAATAACTGCTTTCTATTTGAATATATTTTAAAATGTAATTTATTCTTGTGATCAAAGCTAAATTTTCAAGAAACAGGTTTTATTATCTGAAATAAAAAGCTTTTGTAACATTATACACTATACCTTTCAAAAACTTGGAGTCAGTATAAGTTTTTGTTTTTTTTTGGGGGGGGGGGGGATAACAGAAATTATTAATTTTATTAATGATTATAATAATTATAAATAATAATGATAAAGACATTTATAATGTTACAAAACAAATCTATTTCAGATAAATGCTGTTCTTCTGAACGTTTCATTCATCGAAGAAACCTGAAAAAAATTATACTCAGCTGTTTTCAACATAATAATAATAATAAATCTTTTTTAAGCAGCAAGAATATTAGAATAGGATTTCTGAAGGATCATGTGACTGGAGTAATGATGCTAAAAATACAGCTTTGAAATCACAGGAATAAATGACATTTTGAAACATATTCAAATAGAAAACAGCTATTTTAAAAAGTAAAAATATTTCAAAATATTACTGTTTTTGCTGTACTTTGGATCAAATAAATGCAGACTTGCTGAGCAGAAGAGACTTCTTTAAAAAACATTAAAAATCTTACTGTCCAAAACTTTTGACTGGTAGTGTATTTTTACAGTACATTTACATTAATGTTTAGAAAAAAATGAAGCAAAAATCCTGTTTACCAAATGGAATAGCACTAATAACCATTTCTAAATTGGTTTTCCAAAAACTATTGCTTCCTCATACCATCTTATGTTTTGCTAGGTTGCGTCTAATGATGCAAACGTAAATGACGTCCCCATGAGAAACAATAACCATCCCAATAGGGCTTAAGATGAAAGAAAAAACTGCCCTAAAAAATGTGAAGAAAACACTCCCCAAGTATTTGGCATAAAATGGTCACCAATATTGGGAAAGAAGTCCCTGAAAATTAATTCCAAAGTGCAATTATCATTAAATAAATTCTTGACCAAGAGATGAAGGGCTTGGAAAATAAGTCTTTTTACTTGATAAATGGAGAAACCAAAATAAATGAATAACATTAGACAACAATAAGAAACAGCCTCTGCCTATATAACAGCATGTGCAGTTAATGATCTGCAAGGTGAACGTAATGGACATTAATACGTTCCTGTTTCTCATCAGTCTAGGGGACTTACGGGAAGAGCTGGACGTCACAGACACAGATACAGAAGCCTGGCGGGGGAATGGGCCGTCCTCCACCTGACAGATATATTCTCCAGTGTCATCTGCAGAGGCCTGCAGGATCCGCAGCTGAGCTCCCAAAACCTTGAGTCAAACACACATATGGATCATGTATTTAACACTAAGCTCAAAAATCTGTCATACATACTTCTCATAAATCAAATGTGTTTTATAATGGACTGAGATAAAACCTGATGATTGGATGACAGCAGCCCGCTTGCCCTGCTCCATTTGACAGATGCTGGAGAGGTTCCTGGGACGATGCAGTTGAGATCCAGAGTCTCTCCCTCCATTACAGAAGCAATAGAGGGCTGGATGGTGACTCCAGAGGGGATGATTTCTCCTGATCACCGTGACAGAACAATATTACAATTATATCCTAAATATACTAGTCTAAAATTGAAGGACTTGCCTCACCTCTTTTGACAAAGACATCAATATGAGCTTCTGAGGAACCAACAGTGTTGGTTCCAACACAGAGATATGTGCCTGCATCAGATGACCTGATATTGGGTACGAGGAGAGTGCCGATGTCAGTGCGCTCCATGCGGGCCTGAGGAGGATATGGATATAAGGGCATTTGCGGTACATGTTTAGTTATTTTAAAAGGAATTTAAGACATTGTTGCAATAAATCGGCTTTGAAATAATGTGTAGTAAGTGCGAAATAAATAAATTGGCTTGACTTTTTGTGAGCATGTGAGGAGCAGAATAAACAGCATTACAACTGAAGACAATATAATACTCATTACTTACCTCATCTTGACAAGACTTACATTAAATAACAACAGTTTAAATACACTAATATACAGTAATACCTGCAAATACACTTTAAAAATCAAGTACAATTTAGCATTTTAGTCATTTATGAAGTGTATTTTTGTTATGCGGCTATCACCGTGTCCTAAGCAAGACGACAAACTGAAGGCAAAAATGTGATGTGACACGACGAAATTCTTCATAAACACAGCCAATCAGAACAATTCTGGCAGATTTATCCAGTTTTGAATATCCTCCTCTTCGTTTGATAATTAATATAACGTTACATGAGGAGCGCTGCTTGTACCCAAAAAGTTTCCGTTGTGGACAGACTTCCCCACGGAACATAGCAGACATAAACCAATTGCCTCACAAGATGCAAACGTAATGTTTGCGGTGGTTTACGACATACAGATACTTTTTTAGACTCGAGACTTTTTGTGTTACGTCTGGTTAAGACACAGTGTAATTTTTTATGCCTCATAACATTGTTATCAACAGGGGTGCATATAAGTGCTGCGCAGATGCGCAAGAGCGGCAAATATGCGCTGCTGACAGCTGTTAATGCACAATCACCGCTTTCGAACGACTAACTGTAATACTGTATAAGATTTCCATTGAAACTGAAAGCATAAATGTAGGCTACGCGCTGCCGGTTTCAGAGCAAAGCTGACACGCTTCACTCGGCTAAAACAGGCAGTACTTACATGCCGTCAACCCGCCAAAATAAAAGCTTGCTGATTTTAGGTTTGAAATTGTTAAAAATGCATTAAAAAGTGTAAATATTAGCATTGTAATGTTTAAGTGTACTATAAAATAAGTGTATTTTTAATTAATAGAGGGTTTGCGCTTATTTCACAGTTCGGTCAGTTACCCGGATTCGCAGCCATTCGAAGCATGGATTACGTGGTTAATGTACTACTGAATACGTTGTTCTGCAAATTTATGCTGTCTAAACTACGAGAAAAAAAAACGCTAAATCTTAGAGAGAGGGACTTAGTAAGCAGGCAAGGGCGCACTATTTTGACAAACTAATGTTAATAGGTGGTACGTACGTACAAACAGTATTAATTAAGATATTAGCCTAATATTTCACCTACCTGACCGGAAATTATAAGAACAAACATAAATGTTGTCCTGGTTCAGTTTGGCCAATCACAAACCCCTTTTGTTCCAGTTTTTTGCACTCTCCTCCTTGATTTGTTACAACTTTCTGGTAGTCTATAGTACTCCAAATGTTTTTCCAGGTCTGACCAATTAGTACACCCCAAAACATGACAATAATCTACCATTTTCAGCAGCAATAATCAGCAAAATATGCAAGTTTAGTTTGGTTCAGCGGCATTGTTTATGTTCCATGCTGCCAATATGGCCAATTGATGGCGGGTTGTGAAAACACTCTATATTGTTTATTATTTTATTTTTTCTAGTTATATTTAATGGGTCACACTATGTGCAGTGTGAGCACCAAACCAAATCTCCTGGGGCTCTCATTACAACCAGACTGAAAAACTTATGTGCACCCCTGGTTATTAATCATTGGTGTTACATTTATGGTGCTACAGGTCTATATTAGCAGATGATTAACCTGCATTTACCTGTAATTGATTAATGGCATTGGTGACAGTGATTATTTCACAAAACGAGACATAGTGACAGTGGACAGTTAAAGCAGCTAGTGGCTACACAACATATATTTAAATCCTACATCTAGAGACATCCAAGCCTATAAATCAATCTTTAAATGTAAACATATTTATACTTTAAACAAAATTTGATAAGAATTTACAGATGATGGAGATGCGATTAGCACAATTATGATGTCAAATTCTCAACAACAGTTATACACATAAACAAAGAAGCTCTAAAACTGTATGTTACATCTGTAGTGTACAATCTGCAAAGGAAAACACGACTGTATTCAGAAGTGAGGGGGTGATATTTTTTTTTTATCCAGGAGTAAAGCTGCTTAACTCTGATCTACTGAAGCGTGGCGGCAGTAGAGCCGGGATGGGGCAGGCTTGGTTGAATGAGTGTCTGAAACCATTCACAAATTTTCAAAGCAGCCCCGTTTGCTAGAGCACACAGAATTTCTGCATGGCCGCACGGCAGACCAGAGTACACCCTGGGAAAAGCTGACACAATGCAACGATGCTCTCAGGCAGAACAAACCAGTCCACAAAGACACAAGGTACGCAAGACACCAAAGCCCTCCAGCAGCATGGGACGGGTCGTCTATGTCTCATATCTCGAATAACCCAAATCTCGCAGCGCAAAAACACGTACAGTGGGGTCCGAAAATGGATCCACTTTGGAAACTGCTTCTGTTTGGCTTTTTATTTCGCCAATACATTTCTATCAGCATAACAGTTCGAGTCTAAAGTTCAATCGTAAAATGCAAATTTCAGTATTTGGTTTGTATATCCTTTGCTTTAAAGGAATAGTTCACCCAAAAATGAAAATTTGCTGAGAATTTACTCACCCTCACGCCATCCAAGATGTACGAGTTTATTTCTTCAACAGAACAGATTTGGTCGGCGCCGATAGCCTTGTGGGCAGCGCGCTGACATGTAGCACCGTTGTGCTCCGGGCGTCTCGAGTTCGAGTCCCGGACCTCAGACCTTTCCCAACCCCCCAACCCCCCCAATACCCCCCCCCACCACCACTCCACTTTGTTTCGTGTCATTGCTATAGTGTCCTATAAAAATAAAAATGCGAAAATGCCACAAAAAAATAAAAAACAAAACAAGATTTGAAGAAATTTGGCATTACGTCACTTGCTCACTAATGGATCCTCTGCAGTAAATGGGTGCCGTCAGAATGCCAAACAGCTGATAAAACATCACAATAATCCACACGACTCCAGTCCATCAATTAACGTCTTGTGAAATGAAAAGCTGTGCATGTGAAAGAAATAAATCCATCAAGGCGTTAATTAAACATTAATTGTCGGTTCTAGCCGAAATATGAGTTTATAAACCATAATAACACTTCCTTTAGTCCTCTCCCTCTTCTCCTCTCACATCAAAATCCACATATTATAACTGTTTTTGCTTGTAATCAGTGCTTGATGTGTGCAGATTTATGTATAGAGGTCTTATATTTTAGGTGGAAGCAATGGTTTCAAGTCAAGATGGATGATGAATTACTGTTTGGACTCTTGTTCTGACGGCACCCATTCACTGCAGAGGATCCATTGGTGAACAAGTTATGTAATGCTAAATTTCCCCAAATCTCAGCTCATCTACATCTCAGATGGCCTGTGGGTGAGTAAATTTTCAGCAAATTAAATTGTTTTGGGTGATCTAAAAACTAAAAACAGCACACCTGTTTACCAGTGCAAACTTGAACTGAGCAAACTAAATATTGTTTGCACTCACATAAGTAATCTGCAATGCTTTTTTGGCTAAAAATCTAATGGATGTCACGTGAATGATTAAACGAAGCATGCATTTAGTTCACATAGATTTTGGTGAGAGTGAATGAAGCGAGACAGGTGGGGTGGGACGCGTGTGACAGACATCAGACAGATGGACAGACCTGTAGCTCCTCAATACGTCTCTGTAACACATCGAGACTGTTGCTTTTAAACTGATGGAAACCGTGAGAAGGAATTGCCTGAACAAACACCAAGACACGGGATGAAACAGAAAAGAAAACTCAAAGGAGGCAAAAACAGGCAAAATATTAGCAATGGCACAACCCTGATTAAATGGCAAAAGGAGAAACTGGTTTCTCACCTGCGGCGGCAGTGAACCACCTCTCTTCTTCCATGTGAGAGCAGGGGTGGGACTGCCAACGGCCCTGCAGTACAACCGTAAAGTCTCACCCTCATGAATTTCCACCCGCGGAGGGCTCACTTGTACGTTGGGCAGACCGTGAGTTTGACTTGTACCTGAAACATCAGTTACAAAGTAAAGGAGAACTCACTTGTCAGCTTCGGGAGCTTGTTAAACTGTAAATCTTGAAGAATTCTGGTGTCGGACATGTACTTTGAACATGGAGAACTGCTCGGGCTGTGTGCTCGCCATGTGTGTTCAGGGCCTTGCAGATGTACTCGCCCTCATCCGAGCGATCCACAGATGGGATGGTCAGCAGCCCGTTACGAATGACAGCATTTGAGCTGATTCTTTTCCCAGGACCTCCTGACAAAAAAAAACAAAAAACATAAGACATAAGAGCTTGAACCTGGTAGTTGTGTTGCTATGTATGCAGGGTCAAAAAGCTCTTGGATTTCATCAAAAATATCTTAATTTGTGTTCTGAAGATAAACGAAGGTCTTGGATTTGGAGCGACATGAGGGTAAGTGATTAATGACAGAATTGTCATTTTTTTAAGGGTATTATTTCCATAATAAGTATGCTGCTACTTTTTTACAAGGGTCTTCTTTGGGGTTACACAGGAATGTTGTTCTGGAACCAACTTAAGATGTCAAACATGTCCTACTTGACCACAAATTAATATACAAATTTATATTCTTAAATGTACAGTAGATTGGCTCACCTATCCATTCCACAGCAGGGGTGGGATTACCAGTCACTGTGCAGCGGAACTCTGCCCGCTGGCCCTGTTGGATTGTCAGCACAGGTGGATTTACTGTGGCCACTGGCTGGGCCCCTTCAGCAGCTACAGTGAGGTAGAAACCAGTTAATCACAGACAGGAGTAGCACACTTCAAACTGAAGTACTAGTCATTACAGATAATGCCTATTCAAAACAGACCTTACCCACTCTGGATGACTGAAGAGGTCGAGTACATTTTCAGTGCAATGAATTTCTCATTCATGGTTTAGAATGTCAAGCTAATTAACTGATCATGTTTTTTCCCCACATTTATCTTGCTGTGTGGTCTCTATTATACAGCAAGTACTAAGATGCAACGAGGCAAATGGGGGAAAAAAGTCTGAAGAGAGAAAGCAGATCTACTTTTTGGGAAAGGTCTGTTTGTAAGAGTGTTTATGAAGTGATAGTGGTGTGACAGCGTATGCAGCGTGTGTCTGGCTGCCAGAGCTGATGCTCAAATCATCTCTTGGCAGCCAGCTTGAGGAGATGAGAAGTGGCAGACGGGGTTTGGCAGGGCGAGGCCTTCACTGCTGTCTGTGCCAACTGGGCTGGACGCCGAGCCCTCGATCTATAGGGATTCCAGGGCAACAGAGCAAAAGAAAGCTTTCTTTCACCAACTGGGGCGGACTACTGGTCTGTATAAGCTCTGTGTTAAGCTCCAGTCTGCTTCTCAGTGACTGAACAGTGCTCATTTAGCCGGCTTGGCATTTAGAGCGCTACTTTTTCCATGATGGGTCCACGAATAGAGTTCTTATTTTGGTCCATAACTCAGAAAAGTACTTTTTTTCTATGTATTTTGAGATCTATTTATGAACCCAACTCACATCTACACATCTATCCTATCCATCCACCCAACCATCTAGATGTCTATACACCCAACCACATAGCTGTTTTCCCACCTTTGTAATCGACCACTCATCAATCTACCCACCCATTACTGTTTACACCATCTACCTACTCAACTATCCATTTGTCTACCCACCCATCTATTTTTCAACTTATGTACTGAACCATCTGTTTGCCCAATCCAATCCATATATTCATGTCATCTACCTACCCTTCTCTCTATAACTCTTCATATCTACCTACTGATCAGTCTACATCATCTACCTACTCAACTGTCTACCCACCCATCTATTTTTCAACTTATCTTCCTACCCAATAATCTGTTTACCCAATGTAATCCATCTACACGTCTATCTACCTACCCTTCTGTCTATAAATCTTCACATCTATCTACTCAACTATCCATTTGTCTACCCACCCATCTATTTTTTAACTTATCCATCTATCCAACCATCTGTTTACCTAATCTAATACATCTATACGTCTGTCTACCTGCCCCTCAGTCTGTACATCTTTATATCTACCTACCCATCACTGTCTACATCATCTACCTACTCAACTATCCATCTGTCGTCTACCCACCCATTTATTTTTTAATGTATCCATCTATCCAACCATCGGTTTGTCCAATCTAATCCATCTACAAAATATCTATCTACACATCCTTCAGTCTATACATCTTCATATCTACCCACCCATCACTGTCTACACCAGAGGTTCTCAACTCTGGCCCTCGAGATCCACTTTCCTGCACAGTTTAGCTCCAGCCATAATCAAACAAACCTGCACAAACTGATCAAGGTTGGAGCTAAACTCTGCAGGAAAGTGGATCTTGTGGAGCAGAGTTGAGAACCCCTGGTCTACACCATCTACCTACTTAACTATCCATTTGTCTACCCACCTTTTTTTCAACTTATCCACCTACCCAACAATCTGTTTACCCTATCTAATTCATTTACACATCTATCTAGCTACTCTTCTGTCTATACACCTTCATATCTACCCACCCATCACTGTCTACACCATCTACCTATTTAACTATCCATTTGTCTACCACCCACCCATTTTCAACTGACCCAACTACCCAACCATCTGTTCACCCAATTATCCATCTACTCATGTCTATCTACCTACCCTTCTGTCAATACATCTTCATATCTACCCACCCATCAGTGTCTATACCATTTACCTAATCAACTATCCATTTGTGTACTCATTTATTTTCAGCTTATCCATCTACCCATCCATCGGTTTACTCAAATCAATCTACTAATGTCTGTCTACCAACCTTTCTGTCTATACACCTTCACATTTACCCACCCATCTCTGTCTATACCATCTATATAACCACCCATCTATCCGTTTACATAGCTATCCATTTCCCAACCATCTAGCTGTGTAAAACTCTAATCAACCCATCCACATTACTGTCTACTCACCCATTTTTACTCCATCTACCCAGTTTCTCTTATATCTACTGGTCTACTCATTTATCCATCAACCTAGTCTACCCACTCATCCATCTACCCAAACATTATTTATCCAATCTTATGTCTACTCATGTCTATCTACCCACTAGTCTTTCTATGCATCACACCTATCCACCCAACCATCTAACTGTCTACCCACCCACTTTCATCTATACAATCACCCATCTATCTGTCTATATATCTATCAATTTACCCAACTGTCTTCCCATGCATTGCCTACACATCGACGCAACCATAACTGTTCACCCAACCATCTTTCAACTCATCCATCTACCCACTCATCTGTCTATACCATCTATATAACCATCCATTTGTCCATATTGCTATCTATCCACCCAACCATCTAGCGGTCTACCCACCATTCTTACACTTTATCTATCTGCCCACCCACTTTCATTTGTACCCATCTATACAGTATAATCACCATCTGTCCACCCATGCATCCGTCTACACAGTGACCCAACCATATAACTGTCTACCCAACCATCTATTTTTTTTAACTCATCCATTTATCCAACAGCCGTTTACTAATTTAACAATCTAATTTACCCACCCAACCATCTAATCATTTATCTTCCCACTTACCTCTGCCTACACACCCATCTATCATCTATTTTTCAATTCATCTACCCGCCCCTATCAGTCTACTCTTTAATCCATCTACCTACCCATCTGTCTATACATCTGTGCTCCCCTCAACTACCCACGTGTCTAGTCATCTATTCATCAACTTATCTACCCTCCAAAATTTCTACCTTTACATAAAGGTGTTCAAATATCCTGTCTACCTAACCATCTATTTATCTATCTATCCATCGATCACCATATATTATGTAAATTCACACTAAAGTGAGACCATCTTTTAAATAGTGTTTATAAAATTTGAGAGAGCCAAGACAAGTGCACTGGACTGGAAATATATGCATGAGTGATGACCAGTATAAATGAGGCACAGGATGATCTTTGAAATATAATGGACATTATTTGATATCTGATATACCTCAACATAGTCTTGTATATCAAAAGCATGATACTGGGCTGATGAAATGTGTAGGGGACCCCTCTCTGTTAGGTAAAAAGTGTGATGTTTGGTGGTTTGGTCACGTATTACAACATGAAGAATTACACTTACCAATCTAATACAGAACTGGTCTTGAGTACCAAAAAACCCCTCTAATACTAATAAAATGGAATCATACAAAACACACTTCAGCAACAGAGAGAAGTCCCCATGTGTGCAAGCATGCGACTTCACGGTTTCAATGGACCCATATGATCCATGAAAGCTTAGCCAGATCAAGTAATGCTCCTGTGTACAACTAAACAAATGTACAGTATGCAAGTTAATGTGGTCAAACAGGATTATCATTAAAAAAAATAATATGTATAAAACTGTGGTGGGTACAAAGCCATTTGTGTGACATATTAGTGCTGTGCTCGTCGTTTGGTTGTACCTGGGCATTACTTGAGATGGTAAAAGCATGCAAGGCATGAAGGTTGCATGCGTGAAAGAAACAGGTCCTTCCAGGCATGGAGGGAGAGAACTATGTGGACTTACGCTTTCTATGTCCTTCAAACATCTCATAGGCTGTGTAAAACATCTGTGACTGAGAAGCCTCTGTGAATGACGGACAGGCAGATACTGTCAAGTGAGTCTCCAGAAGGTTCTGTGAGAGTGGCGCACCAGTGCCTTCAAGCATTTCAATGTGATTTAAAGCATATGCCACTCAACTTAGAGACTTCAAGACTTTTGAGCTCCAGAACGTCTGTGCATTTCCTTTGTTGCAATGCTTGAGATGCCATGAAATTACATTTTTAATAGGTGGGGACTAAATGATCTCTAGATAAGTTTCAGCAAGCTTACATTTTACATTTCCACGAAAGTAAATCATGTTTTAACAGTTAGCTTTACACGTCTCTCAAAATGCCCGACGTTGATATAATTTACATAGTTACATCAAGTGTTAAAATTTTTAAATCACACTTCACAACTTCAAAGGAATTATCATATGATACAGATATTTCTTTTTACCTTTTATCTCTAAACTTTTGACTGAAATACAGCACATAAAGCTTATTTGTACATTGAAGCTTCTCATTTTTAGTAAGGCAAAAGTTCTTCCCAATTACACCATTATGCTCCAGTATCATTGATTCACAGCTCCTGTCATGTGAGATTATAGTCAATGGTGGAAAAGCTCATGAAGAGTAAAATGGCAAGCAATAGTTGAGAATTAAAGAGGGCATTGAGTTTTCCTACTGAAAAATCAATGCACATTCAGAAGACATTAAGAAGACATTTTAAAAATAAGTGTAAGGTAAGCACACTGTCTGTGTAATTAAAAGAGTGAAGGAAACAGCACTCAGATGTAATCAAAGCATGCTGGTTAGTGTCTAAACACAACACATGTAAAAGCTTTACCTTGGGATAAACATTCATATGGTATATTCTTTGAATACAGCTTGTGATTGATAAAAGTCTATCTTAGGATTTCAATTTCCATCCTGTTATTCTTTTAATATGTTCACCATTTAAAGAATAATTTGTACATACATTTCACAGTTTAGACAAATCAAATACAGTAAAAAAAAAAAAAAAAAATTCTCAAGATACAGCACCATTTCATAATGTACAAAATTAAATATTGGTTTAATTATTGAAATAACTGAACATACCTACATGCTTGATTAAAAAGAAAATCAAAAAAGTTATAAAGCACCGTTCTAGTGTAAAACATACATAATGAAAATGAACAAAAACACAAAAGCATGAAAAAAAGTTTGAAATCTGTTATAACACACATAAAACCTTAAAGTCGACATCAACATCATTTCTGTTATATTACTCACTGTGTTTGTAAATGTAAACTGAAGTTCTTTTTTTACAGTAGTTTGTCAAACCAGCGAAAATAAATATGGAAGTTCTAAGCAAAAACTACAGTACACATCACTGTTGGCAACATCTGGAAGACATTATCTATGAAAAGTCTCTAATTACTACTAAATATAACTCCGTTTACAAAACCTGTTAAGAAATGGTTGAATAACATAATATATATCATAAAAAAAATAATAAATCTCACACTGCCTGAACCACTGTTTTCAACTCATTCTGATGACCAAAAAGAGAGAAGAAAAAGAAACAATTTAAGATGGAAAATATGACACTCATGGACAAAGTCAACATTCAAACTACTGCACCATTAATAGCACCATTTTCAAATACAAAATTGAAAAACATTTCCATGACAAAATAGAGGTGGAATCACATCTTGGAGTCGGGAACGCGATTGGGCCTGCAGTCCTTTTGGCTGACGAGTCCCAGTATTTATGACACCTCCCTACCTTATTAAACCACCTATCCCCAAAAGACCACCTCAGGAGGGAAATGACAGTAGACATGCCCCAGAAATTAAGACACAGATCCCCCACTAGTAAGAAGACTGACACAGAACCACCACCATGACAACACCCAATCACACCAGCAGCTGATTTTACCGACCGCTACTAAGAACTATGCGTGAATGTAATGCACATAAGACTAAAGGTTAGTAAAATCACTAGGCCTTATTCATTAAACACAAGCAGAACAAATGTCTGTGAAAATTAAATTTTTATATTCAATTTAATGTGACAATTTGTGCATATTTTGCTTTGTTCTTGCTCAATGTCAGTGTACAAATGACAATTTCTGTCTAAATAATTCCTAAAATCTTTTTTAACATAAAGTGTATGATAGAATGAAATACCATTTACATAAAAATAAACAATTTGCACAAAATCTGCTGTGCTCATGTTTCATTGTGCAGTTGCATAATATTCTAAACCAAAAACCAACCACTACTGAGAAAACGTTTATATCAAACGTTTAATATGACTAAATTGCCGTCAGTCTTCATGGGAGTCTGCTTTGTACACCACAGGTGTTTTGTTTGCTTTAATATGTGAGTCACATAACAAAATAAGCATCATGGGAATTTATGAGAAGTCCTAAATTAATAACATCGAAGAACCAAGTGTAACTTTACAGTATTAACCCAAAAATGCTTCAAAATTAACTTTTTGTTCAAGATTTTAGCTCGCAACACCCTTTGAGAGCATGAGAAAGAAATAATCATCAATTTGTATTCGGAAAAATTATTTCAGGTGCTGGACTGAACTTGATTAAAAGTTATTGAGTATAAAATTAAATATCTGAGTTTTGCTTTTCATTCACAAGCTGCATCAATTTGTCTGCCGTAAAGATTTTACAAAGGCAACATGAGAAGCCTTTTAAGTTTGTGTAAGTAGAAAAAACAAACTCAGGAAGTAATCAAAAAGCACAATTGTTTTGAGTAATGCAATAATTTAAACACACAAAGAAGAGTTAGCCATGCTGTTGTCCAGAAGACAAAGCAGAATTTTACACAAAAATGGGGCAGTGAAGGAAAGCAAAGGGGCATGCAACTTGAGAAAGACTGAAAAAACTAAAAGGCAGGGAGGTTTAGAGGATGTGGTGCCAATCACAAACCTTGGACATGGAGTCTGGCTGTGCCCTCATCCATGCCAAACATATTGGAGCCCGTGCAAACATAGATGCCTTCGTCCTCAGGCTGAACGCTATGAATGGTCAGGATTCCATTGAAATCCATGGCCCGGTTAGGCAGCTTGGCGTTGCCTTTGCGGGTCCAAACCCGGGTGTACGCTGGCAGCTGCGAGAGAAGCACATGTCCTCAAATATTTTCATTTGCAGTCATTCATACTCACAGCCAAATCCTGCTCTCTCTCTCTCATCTGTTTTAGATGTCAGGGAGGCTAAGATTATGTCTGTGATGGATGTGTGCACAGATGACATTCATACCTTGCTTTTGGCTGTGCAGACGAAGATCACTGTGGATCCCACTGTCACAATCTGCCGTTTGGGCTCCTCAATAAAGACTTCAATAGGTTTGGATGGTAAGGCTGGTGAGGGGAAAAAGCGGTTTGACAATCAAAAGAGAAAAATATAAATACTTAAAACATAAAATAATAAATGAAAGCTGCAAGCAGCATTGAAAGGGCCAACGATATGCATTTAATGGTGAACAACATGCATTTAAAGTGGTAAATATAGGAGGAATATGTCAGAGTCAATTATATGTGCCAAACTTCCTGCTGCCAGCTGGTGGCACTATGATTATAACTGAATACTGGCATGTAGATGTCTTCAAGCCAGGACTTTGATATTATAAGAAGTTTGATGCAGATTGAACATCATGGTATGTTTAAGCTAGTGTAAAACATGACATATCCTGTTGCCAACAGGTGCCGCATGATTATAACTGAATATTGGCCTTTAGATGTCTTCAGGTCAGGACTCTTACCAAACATGTGAAGTTTGGTGCAGACTGGACATTGCATGTTCAAGTTATTGTAAAAGAAGTCGTTTCCTGTCGCCAGCAGGTGGCGCTATGATTATAACAGTATATTGACTTTCAGATGTATTAAGCCAGGACTCTTACCAAACATGTGAAGTCTAGTGCAGATTGGAAATTGCATGTTTAAGTTGGTGTAAAACAAGTCATTTCCTGTTTCCAGCAGGTGGTGCTATGATTATAATGGAATGTTGGTCTTTAGATGTGTTCAGGCCAGAAGTTTATCAAACGTGTGAAGTTTGGGGCAGATCAGACAGTGTATGGCTGAGTTACAACAAATTTCTTTTCCATGGTGAAACATCTAAATTTGTCAGACACGCCCTTTAACAAAAACTCAAGATCTTTGCAATTTAACATCGTAAAGGCCTTTAGATTAGACTGATCAAATATAATGTTGTTGTCATTAAATCTCTAGGAGGAGTTCATAAGAGCATAAAACATGCCACTTCCTGTTGCCAGCAGGTGGCGCTACGGGAATTTTTGGGCAGATCGCACATTGTACGCCTGAATTATAACAACTTTCTGTTTCATGGCGAAACACTGAAGTTTGTCAAGCCGCCACGGACCTTCAACGAAAACTCAAAATTTTCGCAATCTAACGTCATAAAGGGTTTAGATTACGCTGACCAAATCTGGTGTTGATCTGATTAAATTTCTAGGAGGAGTTTGTTTAAATACAACGCCCGAAAATGGCAAAAATGGCACAAAAATTGACGAGAAAATTAAAAATAACAAACTTCCTGTTGGGTTTTGGACTTTGTACTAGGGGACTTTTTTTGTAAATATTATTGGTGTGTTACATGAGTCTACTGAATTTTGAGAAACGAACGTGAAAAGTAGCTCGAGAGGCACTTTTTTATAGGTGGCGCTATCGAGCCATTTTGCCACACCCACTACTGAAACCCATATCAGATTTTTGTTTTACACTTTTGGTGTGTAAAGTTTCATGAGTTTTTCAGCATGTTTAGGCCTTCAAAATGCAATCACAACCAGATTTTTGTTCTTTTGTAAATGCATCTTGAGGGTAAAACCCTAAAACTAAAACTAATTTTAAAATTAATTTTGTGCCGTCATACTTTTAATCAGTGTAAAGTAAAAGACTAGAATAACATGCACAGAGTTTTTTAATGCTTATTATAAAATAAAAGTTCCTTACTTGTAACAACAATCTCAGCTTTGCTTCTGTTGGAGCTGCGCTGGTCTCCGCAGGTGCAGATGTAAATGCCAGCATCATTAGGCTGCACGCTGGGGAAATGCAGTTCCTCTCCTATGACATGAAATGAAAAGGTTTCCCATGATTATGAACTCATACCATCATTTATGCTGTTTTATGGATGCTACAAAAATTTTCCGTTTCAAAATAATGCTGTACCTTTCTATTCATCAAAGATACCTGCAAAAAGCTATCAGAGACAGTTTCCACAAAATGATTCTTTAGGAAATAATTTAAATACTTCAATGGTCGTGTAAAACTACACCCTTTTTACCTGGTCAAAAACAGCTCCGTTCACAGCGAGCTGTTTTGGTGCATGTCTCTTTAAATGTTAAGGAGCTACTGCTCACTCCACCCCCTCTTCTGTTTTTAGTGTATTCAGCAGCACAGAGAAAATGGAGGACAACGTATAACTGGCTGAGGGTGGAAATATACTAATACGGGACAGTCTGTCAGCGGTCATGGGCGGGGCCTGAGTAGTATGACATCATACTGCTCTGAAAATCAAAATGCTTGATAATTAAGACCATTTAGGTTTTTTGAGGATTATAAGGAGTGAATGGATTTTTATCATTGTAGGGTGGTTGTGTCCACACATTTATATGCAAACACCACGTAAAAGTGAATTTTGCATACAATGTCCCCTTTAAATTGTAAAAATATCTGTTTTTAGAATACTTTCAATCTTGGGCTTGGTTGCAATGTATTATAGTAGTTGCTTCTCCTCAAAGGATATATGCAATATGAAACAGAGCATTTGATTCTATTTTTGGTGCTTGCTTTCAACATTTGTTGCATCTCGAGATACTGTACTAGTCATCTGAACATGCTTGTCGGAATGTGGGCGGTACCTTGTCTGCGTCTCTCTGCTGTGCTGGAGATTGAACGTCCATCCTCACGGGACCAATGGAAATATTGTGGTGGATATCCAGACACCTGGCACCTGAGAGTGACTGGGACTCCCTGCGCCACCTGAACCCTTTCTGGATACACCTTCACCACTAGAGATGCAGCAACTGATGACAGACAAACACATTTTAATTAGAATCTGTCCAACAGAAAGGCTGCTTCACAAATGCAGAGGCCCTTAACTGCTTGTGTAGAGACCCCAAAAAAAAGCAACTGAAGAGTTGAAACAGGAAGTAGAAAAGGCTCATCCCTTTTTTCTTAAACTGCCAATTAGTCATAATATTCTACTGTTTTCCAAAGTGGTATTGTGGGTATGTGTATGTTCATATGCATAATTTAGTCAGCTTTTATGAGTTTACTAGCATATAGATGATAGACCTCAAAGCAAAATGATTTGGACTGTCACAAAATTCCAATTTTGATTTCATGGGTTCATTAAGAGTAATAGTAAATGAACAGATACCGCTACGGCAGGGGATTCTTGCTTGTGGATTTCCAACATAACCAGGTGCACACCTAAGAAGAAAGAGGAGTATCATATTAAATATTGTAGTGATAATAACTGTCTAAACAAGCCTTATTGAATTGCATTCTAACAGTATAGGAAATGTGAGCATACCGTTCACAATACTGGCCAGTGTAGCCAGGCTGACAGGCAGTGCATTGGTATCCTCCATTACCCAGACTTTCACAGGTACGAGAGAACCTGCACAAAAAATAACCATTAAAAACCTTCCTGCAAGTGAGGGAGATATTGGGAATACAGGAGCTGGCAGGGTCAGGTAAGGTTTACAGGTGTATGTTAAGACTAACTGGTTGTCGGGGTCAGTGCCGGGGCAGGCACATGCTTGGCAGTCCTCAGGGGTTCCAGCCGATGGATCTCCAAAATAGCCGTCAGCACACTGCTCACAGAGCTCACCCTTGGTGTTGTGTTGACAGTTCTAAGGATCAAAAAGATATCACATGTGGTATGGACTCCTTTTATGAGAGTCAGTAAAGGCAATATATACTTTTATATTGATGGATTTTAGCTACAGTAGTTTATAAAATTGTAATTTGAATTTAATCTATAATATACATTTAGACCATTTCGCTATTATTGTGTAATATTATTTATATCTATCTATCTATCCATCTATCTATCTCTCTCTCTCTCTCTCTCTATATATATATATGGGTTAAAGCTATGTGGGTTATATATGGTTTAACTAATTATTTAATTTATATATAGTATTTATTTTGGATGTAATTAATTAAATAATGAATTAATTTATGAGGGTGAATAAAAGCAATATTGCAAATATTGTAAAATGCAATTAAATTATTTTGTTTAAATATTATTTATTTATAATATTATAATATAAAATAATTTAATATAATATAAATGATATTATTATTAATATAAAAATATAGTATTATTTAAACATAAATAAAAATGTATTATAAATAAAAACAAATAAACATCATTAAAATATTTAACAAATTATTTTGTTCATAGTACTATTTATTTTGGATGTAATTAAATAAATAATTAATTGATGAGTGTGAGTAAAAGCAATATTTATCCATAATACAATTTTGGAAAAAATGCAATTATATTATTTTGTTTAAATATTATTTATTTATAATAATATAATATAATATAATTAATATAAAATATATATTATAAATATAATTAAATAAACATAATTAAAACAATTAACTTATTATTTAATTTATTTATAGCATTATATTTAGTATGTAAATTAAATAATTTTGTTTAAAGATTTGTTTAATTTATGAGGGTGAGTAAAAGCAATATTCATTATTTAGCTTAAATATTTATATGGTGTATAAGATACATATCTTTTAGATAATACTTTTGGATGCAATTTAATGTGTTTAAATGTATTATTTTAACTAAACATAATTAATGATAACATATTAATTTATAGTTGCTTATTTTTATTATATTATACATTTTTATTACATATTACACATAGGTACTAGACTGAAGCTGACTAATAGATTTATTTCCTTAGTATGCAATGCAATTATATTATTTTGTTTGCATATTTATTTGACTTATGAGGGTGAGTAAAAGCAGTGTTAACTGGTTTATTTATCTATCTATTTATGATGGAATTAATATTAGTTTAAATATTTATAGTATGTAACACTTTAGATAATGTTCGGATGCAATTTCAACTATTTTCATTAAACATAAATATTTTTTGATTAAATATTCAGATTAAATAACTATTCATTCATTTTTAGATAATTTAAATAATTAATTTAATTATTTACCTATTTTACTGTACAATATACTATAAATACATGTTTGGTATGCTGTACTGTTCAAGTTGACTATAAAGGGAGAACAACACTCTTATATGAATGGGACTGCATTCATCCCTTAAAGCATTCTGGGATGCACTTTTGTTTAAGAACTGCTGGAAAAGCTTCGTACTGTGCAGATGCCAGTCTCTGGGTGACAGGAGTCCGAGTGGCCGTTACATTCACACGGCTCACAGTGGCCAAGATACAAGCCCCCTCCTGTACGAGTGTATCCAGGAGCGCAGTCCTACAACCAACAGTAATACTGTCATCATCATCACTGTAGCACGGAAGCAAGCCTTTACTACGATTCATCTAGTTGGTTACAGAGCAAAGTTGCATTGTTCCTACCTGGCAGGACAGACCACGGTAACCAGGAGGACACTGGCACTGCTCCACTTCCAGAGCCTGGGCCAGGCCAGTGTACTCGGGCACAGCGATATCCATGCGGACCCCCGAAATACTGGACGAGCGCATCTCTGTGTGATACGAGGCACGGATCAAGACGTCATCGAGGTCCGCGAGCACCATCATCAGATGTTCTCGGGTTGCCGGCATGCCATCGGGACGCTGCCAGTGTTCCTACAAACAAAAATCATCCATGTCATGCTAAACCACATGACTTGCTTGAATATGAATGACAGCATGGGTGAATGGGTTCTCACTTCTCGGAAAACAATCTCAAAGTCCTGTGATTCTCTGGATCCATGCCCCCTTCTCCATGGTTGCCGTGCCACCAGCGTGATGTCATTACCCTGTAGAAATAGTGATGAACAATAGTGGTTAAACCTTAAAAGAAAGCCTATATATAGCACACGTAGTATCTGCCATCATACTTACAATAATCTGAACATCAGCGTCTTCTATTGGAGAACCTCGGGGTCCTGGCACATAGGAGATGGTATATTTTAGCTTTCCACCATATGCGCCAACCTACGTAAGGATCAAAAAACGGAATTATTGTTCATTTTTAATCACAAAACGCATTTATAGAAAGTACAGAATGGGAATGTTTGACATTTTTATATGAATCGTAACTCCAAATGCAAAACCTGCTTAAAATGATAATTAAATAAAGCTACAGTTGCTTTTTTTTTTCTTATTTTTCAAAAAAGATTAAATAAATAAAATAAAAATATATATAAAAACAAAATAAAATAAATTGTAATTGTAAATAAAATAAAATAATATAATTGCCAGATTGCTTTTCATTGTATTTTGAATTTTTTATTTTTATTTATTTATTTATTTTTTTTTTTTTTTACTTTTTTCGTTTTGAACTTTTATGTGGTTGGTCAAAAATAAAAAATTAATATATATATATAAACAAAAACACAACACAACACACAATGCAAAACACAAAACAAAACACACAAAATAAAATAAACCAAAACAAAATAAAATAGAATAAAACAAAAAACAAAATAAACCAAACCAAACCAAACAAAACAAAACAAAAAACAAAATAAAACTAAGTAAAGTAAAATAAAATTAAAACTGCCAGATTGCTTTTCATAGTGGTTTTGTTTTTGCCTTTTCTTTAGGGCTTTTATGTGGCTGATCAAAAATAAAGTAAAAATTAATATAAACAAAAATGTAAAAGAAATAAAAAAATATATAATATAATATAATATAATATAATATAATATAATAAAACAAACCAAAACAACACAAAAGTGGGTTGCATTTGCTTTTAGGGCTCTTATATGGTTGATAATAAAAAAATGGGATAAAAAAATAAATAAATAAATAAAATAAAATAAAATAAAATAGACAGTGGTTTTATTTTTGCATTTTCATTTAGGGCTTTTATGTGGTTGATCAAAAATAAAATGCAATAAACATAAACAGAAATGTCAAATAAAAAAACAAACAAACAAACAAAAGAACAAATAATAATAAACTAAACTGAACTAAAATAAAATGTCCAGCCACAAATGCAACACGTTACAGGACATGTAAGCTGTTCAAAATGGCTCATTTTGCTGCTTGATAGTGCAAACTGGTGTGTCTTACCATATTATTTTTATGTATTATCTTAATTATGAACACAATGGTTTGTAGTGCACAAATTTTTACCATTTACTGCACTTTGTTATTCTTCTGGTTATTTCCGTACAGCGGCTAATGAACCGCAACTCTCGCACATTCCACATTGAAAAATAAGGTGGAGTCATACATATGTATACTCAAGGGTTAGCAAAACATTATTAAACAAATCAACACCTCAGATATGAACCTCTACAGCAGCACTTCATTCTGTCAGCACCACAGTAATAAACGCTCTAGACATGACGTGACTAATACACCAGGTCGGTCGGTCTCGTTTAATAATTGACGTTTTGGCTTGCTCATCTATCCCACCTTTGGCTCAGGTAGTGATTCAGTAATGTCTAAGGCAGATCAGACAACCTGGGGGGGATCAGTGGTGATGGGCCCGAACCCATCCATGTCTTTACCTTATCCCCTTTGAACTGCTCTGGGAGCTGCCAGAAGAGCACGTCATCTGGGTGCAAGCTGAAACCATTGTAGACCAAAACATACTGGAGCACAGGCGGAAGGAAACACGTAAAAGCATGGATGAAGGGGAAAGACAGAGAAAAGTAGCAGATAAGCAAAGCAGAAAAGAAAAAAGATCAATTCCTGGCAGTCACTAACTAAATGCAACTTCAAAAACTTCACAGAAATTCTTACAATAAAATATGGTAGTAAGAAATAGGAAGAACTCTGAATTGAAAGTTTGGTTTACTATTTTTTGCAAAAAAAAAAAGTCTTCTCAAGCTATACTAGGGCCCTATGATTTCCCTGATGCGGAAAATGCGATGGAATCCAGTCATAAAAGTGGAATTTACTGTATAACAGGGAACCTCACAGAATTTTGGATAAATAAGTCAAACTAGATCAGTACACTTAACGCATGTCTGTGAATATTATGCTGCAAAAATGCTATTTAAATATGAATCCTGCATATTTTGCGTGTTTCTGTGTGAATGAATGACACAGACACGCAATCTTGTTTACTACACACATACTGAAGTGCAAATGACATTTGCTGTGTCTTTAGCCTCTCCCACCTCAATATATGAGTACATGAACACACAATCAATCTCTAGAACTGCTCTGAGAGTCACTTCATGAGCATTTTACCATTTCTTGTGAGAAAAACTAATGTCATCATATATTCAAACTGAAACTTAGGTCTTCACAGCAACCCGTCTAAATAAAAGTTTGGTTTAACTTGAAGAAACTGTGACAAAAATATATTACTTAATGTAATGACAGTACTACTGCTAACAATAAAAAAAATATAAATACTAATAATAAAAATGTATAATAAAATTATTATTAAAACATTAATTTATTTTAAGGAATATTTACCAGAAAAATTATTTACCAGAGTTTATTTAAAAGAAAAATGTAAATACACAACACTGTATTTCTAGGGGGTGGGGGAATAAATAAATAAATAAATAATAATAATCATTAATTAATTTTTTTAAAAAGTCAGTTTATCAGAGATGCTTTTGATTATTAAAGCTAAATTAAACCATTAAAATGCTATCCAAAAATTCATAGAAAACACAACATTTGGTAAAAAAAAAAAAATAAAACTGAATTTGTGAACAAAATAAAATGCATTTCATAGGGCTTTAAAATGTATTTTCGTTAAACTTTAATAAATTGTTGTTAAATTGTGTACGTTTCGTGATTTCACTTAATTAGACATGCTTTTTGATCACTATTTCTTAATTTAACTATTAATACAGAGTGTAGAAAAATGAAGGGAAAAAAACGGAAGAAAATTCTGAAAAACTAAAATTTCATAGGGCCCTACTATACCTACACTGTAAAAAACAATTTTAATCAACTTAAAATAATTTTTTACCCCACTGCCTTAAAAAAAAAAAGTTCGGTCAACTCAAAAAAAGTTTAGTCAACTTGAAATGTTAAGTTCTACTAAGTGACAACTTAGAAATTTTAAGGCAGCTTGGTAACAACCCCAGCTTTTAAGTTTAACAAACCAATTTTTTTGTTTAGTCAACTCAAATATCTAAGTTGTCATTTACAACACAGTACGCCAGTACATTTCAAGTTGACTAAACTTAGGTGAGCTGATTGAAATGTAAAATTTTAAGGGAGCAGGGTAACAAATTATTTTAAGCTGACTCAACAAATTGTGTTTTATTGTTTTTACAGTGTACAGGAAAAATCCACCTTGACCTTGTTAAGTTTCATTTTGATTTTCCCAGAAAAGGGTGGCACTTTCCCATGAATGCCAAGTGAGGTCACTGGTGACTACCTTGTTAGAAGGGCCAGGTCGTGGACCTCTAGGAAGAGCAAAAGTGTTTTTTCCCTGTTCCACCTGCTGATAAGACCAACATCCAAAACAAAAATCAAACAACATAGCTTTGTGAATACAAGAAAATGTTTACTAGTGTAAAACTACTAGCTACTGCTTGAATGACAAGCAGACTAACCTTTTGTGTGTGTGTTGTTTTCCAAAGTGATAGTTCATCCAAAAATGAAAATCGTGTCACTTTCCTTGCATTACAAACCTATATGGGTTTTATCTTTGAAAAGCTGAAAAGTCCTTACAATAAAGGTCAATGTGATCCAAAGACGTTTTGAACCCCACTGATTTTCATTTCATTGAAATATTCTCCAAAATATCTTCTTTTGTGTTTCACAGTAAGTCATACAGGTTTTGAATGACATGACGGTGAGGAAATTATGACAGTTTGGATTTTCAGAGTGAACTATCCCTGAGATGCTCAAACGCAGCACAGGACAATGTATGATGAATCTAGAACTAGTCACTATCCAGTTAGTCTGTCATTGGATGGCTAGTTGATGATTAGCCCAGGTGTAATTCCTAAAATGAACCTGCGTAAGAGCCACCAGTGAGAACGTACAGTACCTGAGATGAGTCAGGGTGAGAAGAATGGCCTGGGTCGTTTGAATGGGACTCAGAGGCCCTTAAAGAGGAAGTTAAACCAGAATGGAAAGAAGGAGCACGCACACTTGACCGAGACAGAGAACTCTGGGCCTCAAATGAAGAATGGGAAGTTTGAGAGGGTGAAGAGAAAGGGAAGGGAGACTGGCCATTGGAGAAATTAGTGATGATTGCCCAGATTTCATCATCAAGTTTGCGTACTTCATCAGCAGGGTGCTAGTGAGAACAATGGATGGAACAGGAAATAGAATGACTCAAAGGCTTTGTTCAGATAGGAAGCACATACTAAAGTGTGTTTATAACTTAAATCCATTCAAGTCTGAACTGCAAAAAACGAAGTAGTATAATTTTAAAAGTTTTTTACGAGCTTTTAAAGGAGAAGTTCACTTACAAAATTAATAATTTCCCTACCATGTGTCAACCATGATGTTCATGTCTTTCTTGAGTCGAAAAGAAATTAAGGTTTTTGAGGAAAACATTCCAGAATTTTTCTCCATATAGTGGACTTCAATGGGGATCAATGGGTTGACAGTCCAAATTGCAGTTTCAATGCAGCTTCAAGGGGCTCTACACGATTCCAGCCAAGGAATAAGTGTCTTGTGTAGCAAAACAAACTGTCATTTTCTAAGAAAATTACAAATTTATATACTTTTAACCACAAATGGTCATCTCGCACTAGCTCGTCCTCACGCATTACGTAATCACACACACGTGACGCAGGCGGAAGTACCGACCCAGTGTTTACAAAGTGAAACTGCAAAGAAAGTAAAATGCAAACAAGGTAAAACAACGATGTTCAATGATTTTGAAGTTGGAACAAAAAATGAGACTGAGTTTTTCATCCTACCCTACATTTCTGAACCAAAGTACACCGATGAAGAACTAACCACGCGTGACTTTTCCAAAGTTATTACATAATGCGTGAAGACACGCATGCGCATCGCAGAGTTAACGCAAGATGAGAATTTGTGGTTATAAAGTATATAAATCTTTACTTTAAGAAAACGACTGATCATTTTGCTAGATAAGGCCCTTATTCTTTGAATGGGATGGTGTAGATCCCTTTGAAGCTGCACTGAAACTGCAATTTGGACCTTCAACCCATTGAGCACCATTGAAGTCCACTATACGGAGGAAAATCCTGGAACGTTTTCCCTTAAAAACTTTCATTTCTTTTCGACTGAAAAAAGAAAGACATGAACATCTTGGATGACATGGGGGTGAGTAAATCATCAGGAAATTTTCATTCTGGAAGTGAACTAATCCTTTAATGGACATACTTGGAAATCAGATTAAAAATCTCTTTTTTCCCCTTACAAAAAGTTTGCAAAAATGTCTACAGCAACAGTCATGTTCAAGTGCGTTCATTATTACTCACTTTTTCCTCGAATAGTAAATGGGTTAGCAATTGTGGACACAGTACACGTGTAAAACGCCTCTGGTTTGCTGTTTGAGAAAATCTCTTGGGTGGATGCTACGGTACAGTCATTATCATATTAATCAATAAACACTACTGCTCCAAATTTTGAGATCAGGAAGATTTTTTTTCAATGTTTTTAAAGTATTTTATGCTCACCAAGGTTGCATTTATTTGTTAAAAATACAGTAATATTGTAAAATATTATTACAGTTTAAAATCACCATTTTCTATTTGAATGCATTTTCAATTTTATTAATTAATGACAAAGCTTAATTTTTCTCCAGCCTTCAGTGTCACACGATACTTCACAAGTCATTCTAATATGCTAATTCGGTGCTCAAAAAACATTTCTTATTATTATCAATGCTTTTAATCAGTTTTACACATCTTTGTTGAATAAAAGTATTATTTTTTATTAAATAAAGGTATTTATTTCAAGAAAAAAAAAAAATCTTACTGACCCCAAATTTTTGAACAGTAGTGTAGACACATGGTCATTGAATCTAAACAAATGAATGGATCAAACAGAGATGATCGCTTGTAGAGTGTGAACAGCCATTCCCATAGACTGTACCAGGAAAACAAACCAGGTTTTGCGCAGTGTAAACAAAGCCAAAGAGAGAATGAACAGACAGATGTGCCAAGTTTAATGAGTTGAGAGGAAAGAATGGGACATGCAGCCAAACAGATGATTCAATGCATGCAGGAAAGTGCTCAGTGTAAGAATCAGGATACCACGTATGCTCTCACCTCAAGTGTTCATTCTGTATAAGTGGTGTCACTCATAAATGGCAAAATATTTTCCAACCTCTCCGTTTCATGCAGTCTTTTCTCTCAAATTTCGTTCTATCACTTTCAATTCAAACATCTACAGCTGGAGTTAATGCATGAAGATATTATGTGACCTTCAGCATATCAGTTTTATCAGTCAGTTTTCCAGCATCTAATTTTCAGTGCAAACTCTCCAGAAGTCAGTTTATTAAAGGAATTAAAGGATTAGAGGGAGTTCAAACTTTCAGTTTAAATTTAGTACATTCTGTTGCTAAAGAAATATCCATTAGTTATGTGAAACAGGAGGGTGTCGCATTATGCAGATTCAGGTCAGTGGTGATAACTAACAGTAATAGTGAACTAATACCTCAGTGGCTCTTTTGGACCTTAAAGAAGAAGTCCACTTCCAGAACAAAAATTGACAATGTCATCCAAGATGTTCATGTCTTTCTTCAGCTGTAAAGAAATTGTTTTTTGAAGAAAGCATTTCAGGATTTTTTTGCTCATATAGTGGACTTCTACGTTGGAGTTTGAACTTCCAAAATGTAGTTTAAATGCGGCTTCTTCCTAGCTGAGGAAGAAGGGTCTTATCTAGCGAAACGATCAGTTATTTTCATAAAAATAATACTATTTATGTACTTTTTAATGTCAAACGCTCGTCGTGTTTGCTCTACCTTAACTGTTTTTTTTTCCGGTTCATGACAGTTAGGGTATGTCGAAAAATTCCCATCTCATGTTCTCCCTCAACTTCAAAATCGTCCTATATCGCTGTTTTACCTTTTTGTTAAGGGTGTTTCATCATCTTTGCATGTTCACTTTGCAAAGACTGGGTTGGTACTTCTGCAGTGATGCAGGATGATTTTGAAAGGATTTTTAAAGTTGAGGGAGAAAATACGATTGACATACCCTGACATAGTTTTTTGACATACCCTAACTATCTCAAACCAGAATACACAGAGTTCAGGGAGAACAAGACAACATGAGCATTTGAGATTAAAACGTATTTAAATTGTATTTTTTTAAATGAAAATAACAGATCGTTTCGCTAGACAAGACCCTTCTTCCTCGGTTGGGATCATTTACAACCGCATTTGGGATAGTTTGAAGCTGCATTTAAACTGCATTTTGGAAGTTCAAAATCGGGGCACCATAGTAGTCCATTATATGGAGAGTAATCCTGAAATGTTTCCCTCAAAAAACAATTTCTTTACAGCTGAAGAAAGAAAGACATGAACATCTTGGGTGAGTACATCTGTAAATTTTTGTTCTGGAAGTGGACTTCTCCTAAATCATAAAAAAGTATGATTACATGGTAATATGTGTCTTAATATGATTAAAAATTAAGTCAGAATGTGTCTACGATGAAATCCCATGCAGTTTAAATCACGATCAAGGCAAAATAAAATCATAACATGAGCACAGGTGTCCCATTCATGCATCAATCTAATTTTAGAAATATGACAGGCCAAAAAAAAAAAAAAAAAAAACATCAGACAGACTGTCAACAAACACGATCACTCGTTGAACCTGCAAGGATTACCTTGTGTGCTCGTCTAGTCCGAGCAGAGTAAGACTTCTAAAAACGGCAAGCAGATTCAGAAACACTTAAATCAGTCTATCACATCCAAAACAATGAACAAAAATCAAAATATAAAAACACATCAGTCAAATTAAGCCTAAGCAAACTCACTTCGTTTATACTACCACCTACTACAGCCCTTGTGTACACTCCAGTCATTATGAAAACGCTTCTAAGCTGTAGGAGAGCTGCCCTGACTAAGTACATTTTGGAAGAAAAGGTCTTGGCAGCACGCATTTGCAGAAAGAAATCAATTTGAAGAGAATTCAAAGCGAGAGAAGATATTTCAAGACAGAACGTAAGCAAACAGAAACAAAGGCTTGTAACAAGGATAAAATACATAGCGCTGCCAAACTCTACCTTGTCTCCCTGATAGGCGTTGGGTAACTGCCAATAGTAGGGCTCCTGTCCAAGATAGTTAAAGTTAGTGTAGGAGAGCTGCGTTCCATCTGTGGACAGCTCTATGGAGAAGCCACTGTCAATGCGGTTGGTGCGTTGCCGGTTCACAAGAGCAAAACCTTGGTAGTTGCCAGGGGCAAAAGTGGTGGAAACCTGGTGAAAAAAGGCAGAAAATGAACATATGCCTACACGGAATGATTAAAAGCACTGATGTAACTCAAAAGGCCTTACCACATCTCTATAGTGTCTGGAGCTGGAGCACTGCTGAGTGACGCCCATACAGAAGCAGGACAGACAGCCATCTTTGTTAGCAGGACTGAGGTAGAAGGTTCCTTGCTTGCAAGTGGAACATGCTGAACCCTCAACATTCATCTACAGTGCAAAAACAAGAATGTTTTAAAACTGAGTTTTTATAAATGTAATGCAAATAACACACATACACACACACTCAAAAAAAGCCCACAAACATTTATTTTTTTACCTTGCAGCGACAGACACCAGTTGTGCTACATCCTTCGCTACCACTTTGGTCACAGCGGTAACAGTCTATAAACATATTTAGTTTTAAAAACTCATTTCATTTTATAAGATACTGGTAACGTATTTGAATGTAGGAGATTTTTTTTTTTTTAAATTTAACTGAATAATTGTTTCAGAACATTATCTTTGCCAGTCTTACCGCCATTACTACTGCCTGGAGTGCATCTTTGTCCAAGTTGGGGATTGCCAGTATATCCTGGGGCACATCTGAGAAAAAAAAATAGACAACACCTTAGAAAAACTGTTTTAGAATGTCATGCAGTAAAAATAAAACCACATTAGGAATTAAGAGATACATGACAGGACCTGCCACAAACATTAAGAGCAATTTATGTCTGTGAGTCACACCTCTTTGAGAACATGATTAATGCATATAGCTCCTTCAAATACTTCAGGAATATTTTCAGACAGGCTAACATTGCTAACATAAAGGCACAGATAATTGGTTTATGATGGAGGGGAAAAAAGGTTGGGGGAAAAGTAATTCCCAACCAGGGATATTCTATAGAAAACATTGAATGTACAGTTGAGGTCAAAAGTTTACATACACCTTGCAGAATCTGCAAAATGTTAATTATTTTACCAAAATATGAGGGATCATACAAAATGCATGTTATTTTTTTATTTAGTACTGACCTGAATAAGATATTTCACATAAAAGATGTTTATATATAGTCCACAAGAGAAAATAATAGTCGAATTTATAATAATGACCTCGTTCAAAAGTTACATATGCTTGGTTCTTAATACTGCATTGTTAACTGGATGATCCACAGCTGTGTTTTTTTTTTTTTTTTTTGTTTAGTGATAGTTGTTCATGAGTCCCTTGTTTGTCCATGAGTGAAAACTTTTTTTAATTTGAATATCAGGGTAAATCTAACTTATTGTGTCTTCTTGGAAACATGTACGTATCTTCTGTAACTTCTGAAGGGCAGTACTAAATAAAAAAATATGATATTCAGACAAAATAAGAAAAATGTACATATTCTGTTCAAAAGTTTTCACCCCTGGCTCTTAATGCATCATTCTTCCTTCTGGAGAATCAGTGAGTGTTTGAACCTTTTGTAATAGTTGCATATGAGTCTCTCACTTGTCCTCAGTGTGAAAAGATGGATTGCAAAATCATACAGTCATTGTAGGAAAGGGTTCAAATACACAAAAATGCTGAAAAACCAAAGAATTTGTGGGACCTGAAGGATTTTTCTGAAGAACAGCGGGCAGTTCAACTGTTCAGGACAAACAAGTGACACATGAACAATGCCTAAACAAAAAAAACATCACTAAACAAAAAAAGCACAACTGTGGATCATTCAGGTAACACAGTATTAAGAATCAAGTGTATGTAAACTTTTGAACAGGGTCATTTATTTTATAAATTCAACTATTATTTTCTCTTGTGGATCATATGTAAACGTCTTTCATCTGAAATGTCTTCTTCAGGTCAGTACTACACAAAACTTAACATGAATTTTGTATTATACTTCATATTTTGGTAAAATCATTAACTTTTTGCAGATTCTGCAAGGTGTATGTAAACTTTTGACCTCAACTGTATATATGTAAAATGCTAAAGTTAATGATACAATTTAAAATGAACATTTCATGTTTGGTTAATGAAGCGTTACAGGAGCTGTTGTGGAGGTAACATAAGACAAAAGGAAGTTTAAAAACAGGCTTACTCTACAACAAAAAAATGCCCAATAACAAGAAAATACTTTGGAAAACAACCAACGTAGATGCTTAACATTTGACATGAAATGTTTGTGCATGTACAATCAGTTACTGATTGTCAGATTCACATTTGACATACCACAAGAAAAGCAAAAGAGCAAACCCCTGACATTAGCATATTTTAAGGGCCACCACAAAAGAAACATTACATCACAAATAACAGAAGATCCATAGCATTAAGTTCAAGAGATGGATAAATTACAGCCAGTAATTCTCTCAACATCCAACAGATGTTGAGTTCTTCTCTCTTTTGCTGAACAGAGATGGACTGAAATAAATGAAGCCAAAGACAACCAGAAGGACCAAATCAAAGTGTCCAAGCGACTAAAACCACCTTATCCCCAAGCTTGTGGTAGCTGAGGAACTTGACAAAGTCTTACCTGATAACTCGAGGTTCCAAAGGTAGTCCAGACTAATACATTATACAATAATACAATACAATTCAATTCAAAACAACACACTAATTCTTAAAAAAACCTTTTAAACATATAGTGCTAAAAATATAAAATACAACTTTGGGCAAAACTTGAGCAAACTGAGATTCAATGTTGATGGAGTTCACAAACTTTAGAAGACAATAAGATGAGTTAGCAGTGTTGATAAATAAAGATGAAATACAACTGTAGAAAAATACACAATGTCTGAGTACTAAGTAGACAAAACAGTACAACCAATATTATTAAAACATCATTTCCACAATTCTGCTAATAGTTTGTATGTAAATCACAAGCCTCAACATTCAATACATTTTGCATAGTTCCTATAGATCTAAAAGAGAGGAAAAAAGGTCCAATCCAGCACTATATATAAACTGGTATAATAATCCACACTATCTAGTAATCAGGAATGATTTTGATGGGAATTGCCAGCCTTCCAAGAACAATATGAAGGCCTTGTTTAAGCATTGATCTTTTTAATGTTTTTTGGCCTCTGTTGCTCTTCATTAAGATGTCTAAAATATTAATGGAGTTAGACATGTTGCTCAGAGTTGATTTTCTTGGAGTAGTCATTTTAACTTTGGGTTTAGTGGAGTGTAATCTTTTCTTGCCAGCTGATTTACTTGAAGCAGTTGTGAAGATAAACTCCTCAGGTTGGCTGGACCTTAAGTCTGAGGTAGTAACTAAAGGAACTAACTGATTTTGCTTGGAGGACTTAGTCTTGGTATGTCTTCTCTTTGTTTGGACATTGTGAGAAGGTTTACTGATGTTCGTGTCCGTTTTGGATGGCCTTACTACCAAATCATTTCTTTGTGTTTTCATAGATTTGGATAACTTTTTGGAAGGAATATGCGCCTTTGGAGGTTTCCTTGATGATTTGGAAGGTTTTGCCGATTCTTCAATTTGAGGGATTCTTGTACACAATGGAGGAGGAATCTGAAATTTAGTTGCAGATTCTTCTTTTACTTGTGTGTTTGTATGATTCCTCGTAGTCTGTTGAGACTCTGTGGACTTACCATTAACTTTTGGACCACTTTTGTGGTGTTTTTGAGAAGTTACATTTTGTCTGTTAATCCTTGCTTGAGAGATAGGAGAAACTTCAGTTGGTTTCTTTCTTTTTTGTTGATTCTGTTGCGTTTCATCAGAGGTGACCAAGCTTGAAAGCCTTTCAGAAGATGTAGCAAGGGGACGACTGTCAACACCTTTGGGAACTTTTGATCGCCTATAAGATTTACTATGATTTTTGTTATCTATCTTTGATGTAAAATTGGTTTCAATGTCTATTCTTGTTGATATTCGTTGGATCCTTTCAGTTGAGAACTTTGCTTGCCTCTTAGTTGAGCTTTCATTCATGGGGAAACGCCCATCTTGAGCAGAGGTAGTTGTGGAGATACGAGGAGTTGGCAGGGTTTTGGGAATAACAGTTCTCCTCTGAAATCCGCTGGTAGATATGCGAGCAATCCAAGCTGTAGTTAAGGCTGGAATCAGGGTGGTAGCAGCCACAGTGGTTGCCCTGCGATCTTGTGGTGGACGTGCCACATGGCGAGCACGTTTGACTTTGTCTAACTCTTGCGCTAGAGCAGTGAAGCCATCAATTAGTATCTCAAGTTTGTATTCTAGTTTACTTAGTCTTGTTTTAATGTCTGTGTATTTGTTGGACAACTCATTGAGTCTGTCTTTCTGGTCATTTGGAGACAAAACCCTGGCTAGTGTCTCCAGCTGAGAGCTGAAGTGATTGTGCTGCTTCCTCATGTTCGCGAGGCTGTCCTTTATGTCCAGCGTGTTGCTCTCAAGCATGCTGAGACGCTGGTTGAAGCGATTCGTGTGCATCCTCAAGAACAGCTGGAAGCTCTGCTGTCGTGCCTCAGGACTTGGTGTGTAACGTGGGGGCTCACGAGTCCAACGTTGACTTAAACTATGCAAAGTTGTTGACAGCAAAGATCTTGTAGTTCGTTCTGGTCCTGAAAAGCTACTGTCAAAGTATTCATCAATGTTATGGTCAGTTGTATCCAGAAATTTCCTCTTCCCAGGGATGAGGTAGAAAGCGTCATCACATGTAGTGGGGAGGAAACCTTTCGAACCTTCAAGGTAGAAGTCTCCACAGTTGGAAATGCTGAGAGCCATGATGAGACAGGGCACGTTGGAACCAATTTTTCTTAAAAATACAAGCCATTTGTTTTTTTTTTTTTATCCCAGACACCCAAAAGCTTTTGCACTCTGAGCAAGCGACAAGGATCCAAAATCCATGTCATCAACTTGTTTATGCTTCTTTATCGGAAGCATAAACAACCTTAGAGACCCACAAATGTCTAGAAGAAGTTTGAAATAAGAAAAGATTGCTCAAAAGGCTTTACAAAGATGCACTGAAGCATTAAAACAAGTGACATTATGCAACTAATTACTTCAACACCTTCAAAAAGAGATTTCAGCCTTGCTGACAGCAAGAAAGAACTTTACTCTCACGGTAGAGAAGTGAAACCTTTATGCTTAAAAAAGGTGCCAATTTCAGACGTACCATACATGAATATTTTAAGCACCACTGCTTCCACTAATAAACGCCTCCTCCAAAAAAAGCCTTCAGACATTGACATTTCGGAATGGGTGGCATTGATTTAAGGCTTGCTTCTCCCATACCACTGGACAAATGCCATTCAATCACAAATGGCTGAAGAGATGATGGAAAGCAACAGACACATGCTTTCTGGCAGTAGATAAAGGGATGGCGATCACCTCCGTCACCAGTCTGGCCAGCCCAGCTTTACTAGCATACTAAATGGGAGGTTTACCCTCTCATTGGACCATAGACACTTACCTTTCACAGCGTCTTCCGGTATAACCAGCAGGACATTCACATGTGGGTTGTCCATCTGAGTCCAAGTAACAAGATGAAGGTCTTTGGAAGAAGAAAAGTATTAGATTTTGGATGAATATAAGGTTGTGCCTGAAGGGTAACCTCTTTATATGAAAAAAAAAAAAAAATGTCTTTGATAAAGTTAATAGAGAAAGGTAAACTCACTGGCTGCTGGAGTGTCCCAGACAAGGACAGGGTCTACATGCCTGTGGACCACCAGTCTCTGGATTTCCATAGAAACCAGGGAGGCAGTTTTCACAACGGCGTCCAAATGTGTTATGTAGGCAATTCTAAAACAGAAGGGAAAGTGTCATTAATAACTTCAGATGATTTTTCACAGTGGTCAACTACTTGGTTTACTGGATTACGTATCGACTAGTTGTAGCAAAATTGTAGTACAAATATAAACAGTAATCAGTAAGGTCAACTGCTTTATGTGCATTTTATTTCTTGTATACAGTTTTTGGTTTTGATTTTATTCTTAATAAATGATCAGTTATCCGACTAGTTAATTACTGCGGTCGTGTAAGGTGTGGAGGTTAATTTCTTTTATATACTTTTTGCTTTGATTTTAATTTTCAGAGTGGTTGATTTTCAACTAGTTGACTTGTCATTCATAACTGACCAGAGAATTAGTGAGGTTGACCTTTTTTTAAGTGATGGCTGTTTGGTCCGTTTGGTGCTTTCTATAACCGTTTGGTCAACTAGTTGACTTGTCATTTAATAATTGACCAATGAATTAGTGAGGTTGACTTTTTTCTTTTTTTTTTTTTTTTTAAGAGATGGTACTTTCTTTAACCGTTCAAATAAATGACTAGTGAACTAGTGAGGTCGACTTTTTTTAATTGACGGTGCTTTCTTTAACTGTTTGGTCAACTAGTTAATCAATAATTTACTGGTGAATTAGTGAGGTTAACTTTTTTTTTTTTTTTCTAATAAATGACTAGTAAACTAGTGAGGTTGACTTTTTTTAATTGATGGTGCTTTCGATGACTTACTAGTGAATTAGTGAGGTTGACTTTTTTGTTTTTGTTTGTTTGTTTTTTTTTTTTTTTTTAAAGAGATTGTCTATTCTTTAACCGTTCAATAAATGACTAGTGAATTAGTGAAGTTGACCTTTTTCTAAGTGATGGTACTTTCTTTAACCGTTTAATCAATTAGTTGACTTGTTATTCAATAATTTACAAGTGAATTAGTGAAGTTAACTTTTTTTTTTTTCCAATAAATGACTAGTGAACTAGTGAGGTTGACTTTTTTAATTGATGGTGCTTTCTTTAAGTATTTGGTCAACTAGTTGACTTGTTATTCAATAACTTACTAGTGAATTAGGAGGTTGACCTTTTTTTTTAAGAGATGGTACTTTCTTTAACCGTTCAATAAATGACTAATGAACTAGTGAGGTTCTTTAACCATTTGGTCAACTAGTTGAGTTGTTATTCAATAACTGACTAACGAATTAGTGAGGTTGACTTTTTTTAATTGATGGTGCTTTCTTTAACTGTTTGGTCAACTAGTTGACTTGTTATTCAATAACTTAGTAGTGAATGAGTGAGGTTGACCTTTTTTTAAGTGATGGTGCATTCTTTAACCATTTGGTCAACTTGTTGACTTGTCATTTAGTAACTGACTTGTCATTCAATAATTGTTTCTGAACAGATGCTAAGAAACGAGTCCAACTGGGGACATGAACTAAGGTGACCAGATTTCTGAAATGAAAACCATGGACATTTCCAAGTTCAGTGGTCAAAATATCACTGTAATCTCACTTATCCACAAATTAAAAAACAGGGACAATGCGTTTTTGTTTTTTAATTGTTGTGGGATCCATATTAATATCACAATTGATAATTCCAGTGATGTTTAAGGATCAAACTTATACCATAGTTTTTCATACAATACCAAATAGTAACTATTGCCAATAGCATACATACTAAAACAGTGGCATTGGCTTTAGAAAAACACGTATGATAAATAAAACTATTTGACAAATGTTATTTTCAAACTGTATTTAACATTTTCACAACTGTGAGTACAATGATTACAACTTTTCAAATGTTATGTTTTATGCTTTTGGAAATGGAACTTTTCTGTCCCTAAGTGTTTTCCAGTGTTTAATAATGGTTAAAAGGTTTAATATTTATGAATTAGATTATAAACTTGTTTTTTAGTTGGCAGCGCAGAAGTTCTGTGCTTTTGAATGGCTGTGATATTTTAGTGATTCTGTCACATCGTGCTCTCATTGTATTTCCCAGTTGTTTTGAACGTGCTGTGAAACGGGGACATTTCCAGGTACAGCTCCAGTCAGGGACAGGGCACCAAAAATCTGGACTGTCCCTGGAAAACGGGGATGTTTGGTCACCCTATCATAAACCCAAACCCAGCCTAATCATACAGTGCTTCCAGTTACAACTGATCAATCAACCCATAAATGATACAGACCGACTAGTTTTGCAAATCCCTCCTCCACACACATCTCCATAAGTCATCCAGGAACAGCATAATCACTGTAATGGAAAGGTAAACTCACCAGACAATCTCCAGTCTCTGAGTCACAGCCGCTTGCATGCCCGTGGCAGTCACACTTCTCACAGGTGCCAAGATAAAGTCCAGGTGTACGGGTGTAGCCCACATCACAGTCCTGCAAACAATGGGTGAGTCAGAGGTGGCTGGGTTCATAAGACTCTGTGTTGAAGCTATGAATCTCTGCATCCATTCTCTTCATTGACACAGAGCTTTACAGCTAAAATGTCCCATGAGTTGCTAAGTAATTCCATTTAGAGATCAAGAAAAATAAATAAAAGGCTTGACAGGCAAAACCTCTGCTTAAGGGGAAGGTTTTTGCCTCAACTCAGGCAGACACAAGTTCACACAGACTGAATGTTGCTATTTGAAGATGTAATATACCTGGCATGAAGGTCCTGTGTATCCTTGAGGGCAGGCACACTCCTCCACTTCCAGAGCCCTATCGTTTCCTGTAGAGTGGGGCACTGCAATGTCCATTTGTATATTGGAGAGACTAAACAGGAGAGATTGAGATTAAACACTATTCCTGTTCATAAAATCAATTAAGTGACATAGTGATAAAGTGATGGCATCCAGAGGATGTTTATATAAAGGACATCAAAAGTCAATGGATAATAAATGAGCAAGTGCAAAATTAAAAGTGCAAAGTTACCTGCTCTCAGCCATATTGTCTGCATAAGTGGCTCTGATCATGAAGACGTTGATATCTGCCAAAGCCATCAGCAGGTGCCCTCTAGTACATGGCTGTCCATCCGACCGTCTCCATGCAGACTGTGGGGATTACAGGCAATTAAAATTCATATAGCAAATCAAGCTAGATCAGGTTTCACCTTATGGCCATAAGAATAAATAAATAAATAAATAAATAAATATATATTTGTTGTATAATTATTATTCATTTCAAATAAATAATAATGAAAATTTACTTGAAATATAAATGCATCATGATTAAGATGAGCAATTAATTTATTTAAAATATGAATTGTATTCATATGACTATAAAGAAAGGAATTAATAATAACAATTTAAATATAATGTATGCAATAAATGTATTTATAAATATAAACAAAGGTATTATTATTAACATTATTTAGTTAAAATGCAATATTTATTGTGAATAAAAGCATTATAATTAAGATGATTACTCTATATTAATTTATTTGAAATATAAATTTACTTTTATAAATATAAACAGCTTTTTAATATTATAACCACTACTACTACTAGAAGTAGTAGATGTATAAATAAAAAAAATTGCATTATTATTGTTGTTGTTATTAAAAAATAAAGTAAATACTTGCATAATTAGTATTCATTAAAAATCCAAAATTTATTTGAAATATAAATGCATTATGATTATGATGACCAGTTAAATTATTTGAAATATGAAATGTATTTATATGGATATAAACAAATGAAATTAATAATAATAATAATAGTAACAATTATCTAAAATATAATGTATACAATACATTTATTTATACATATAAACAAAGGAATTATTATTAATATTATTTAGTGCAAATGCGATTATTCATTGTGAATGCATTATGATTAAGATGACTACATATTATTAATTCATTTGAAATATAAAAGTTACTTTTATAAATATAAACAACTTTTTATTATTATTATTAGCAGTAGTAGTGGTAAAAAATACAATTCATACATTATTAAATACAACACTAAATAATGTAATTTATATGAAAAAAATCTACTTTGTACCAAACACTTATTAAAAAAAAAGATTTAAAAAAAAAAAAAAACATTAGGAACACACCTCTCTGAAAGGTACGGTGATGGTGGCTGGTACTCTAGGAAGTGGTTTGGTCTGTGAATAATGCTCCAGCAAGATGCCGTTGCCTTGGAGAACCACATCCGGTCGTCCATCAATCACTAGCGAACGAGCCTGCGGCTCATAACGCATCCTATACTGCAGTTCTCCGCCATATGCTGTGACCTTTACGCAGCACAGAAAAACATGTTTTGAAAAACAACACACTGACATGTGCTATATTACCTGACAAAGGTCAAACTGTAAATATGGCATTGCATCGCATAGCACGTTCTCACCTTGTCCCCTCTAAAATTCTGAGGCAGGACCCAGTAGTAGATGTCATTAGGGATACTGGCGAAGGATCGGTAGACTACCTCCGCACTGGCCCTCTGGGTGATGCCCTCAGAAATAGTCCTAGTGTTTGCTGCATTGGAAAGGGTGAAGAGCTGGCCATTGACACCACCTCGCACCTTCAGATTAACCAACAAATACATGTTAAAAATAAATAAATAAATAAAAAATTAAGGCATATATTTTAAACTACTTAAAGAGAACATCGGATACCCATTTTCCACAAGATGGTATTCTTTAGGGTCTTTGTGAAATGTCTGCAACATACTTTGGTTAAAATTTCTCAATGGTCGTGCAAAACAACATCTGTTAACAGAGACCTGTTTCGGTGCATGGCTCTTTAAATGATAATGAGCTACTGTTTACCCCGCCCCTCTTCCATTTTTCTGTGCATTTGGTTGCGCATTACCATCAAAAACCAAACTAATCCACTGCGTCCTTAGTGGCTCTGATGTCAGGAGAAAACGAGGACTCTTATCAGTGTTTCCCATTCATTAACTAGAGTGTGGCGGCCCGCCACAGTCTCATCTGTCCCGCCACAGTTTCATAATAAACCGAAAATATTTATACTCGTCATTTTAACATAGACGTCTTTAACGTTGTGTTTCGTGCCATCGGTTTGGAAAAGTGTCCGTCAAACGAACTAAGCGTTATATGGTTTTATCCGTTCATTAAGTCTGTTTCGCTGCTTGTTTGTGAAGCACGCACTTCATTCAGAGTCAGACGATCAGTTCGTGATTTGATGTTTGCCGCGTCAGAGTCAGAGCGACTCTTTGATTGACAGTCAATGCGGTGAACATTGTTTTTGCCGTGATTTTAGCGCGCGTTTGAGAATGCAACGGCAACCAGTTACGCATTGTCACATTAGCATAATTTCCAACATTTTAATGGGCAGATGTTTACAATATTTCACTAGATTTGTAATGAGACACGTTTGTAAACCTGTTTGCACTGAAGCTGGAGTTTTCCGCCAAAATAAAAGCTCTACTGCAGTTTCCGTCAAAATAAAAGCTCATAGGTTTATTTCTTGGAAGCAAGGACTAAAATTAACAGACAGGCGCACAGAAAATACTGTACAAGCAGAGCAAGCGCGTTGTTTCGATGGCATTTTCCCCTCTATTTCACAAGCGCCACCTGCTGTCAGAGAGTGAAATTCAGTCTGTTGTTTTTGTTTTATGCAGGTTTTAGCATAGTTTCACAAAGCTTTAAAGTCAGACCATTCTGTTTTTGATTCAAATGTTGAAATGATACAGACAAATTTAAATTAAAAAATGCTCATGCTACATGCGTTTCATCTTTGTTTGTATTGTGATTAAAATTCAGTGGTTGGTTCTTTGGTTCATTATTAAATATGTTTAGTTTTTGTAGTAGTACAACTGCAAAAACAGATTAATGGCCAGGAAAAAAAAATATTTAGGGCTGATAAATTTTCTCAAATCACCAGCCATTGGCAGATGTGGCAAAACTAGTTTTAGGTCCTGCTTGCAAGTGTAGAAATTAGGACAAAAGTATTGCAATTTTCCTACAGAAGAATAAGGTAAAATAATATACCTGAAAAATACAAATTTTATTTCATTTATTTTACTTACTAATTACTAATAAGTATTTATTTACTAATTTATTTTACAGTGCAATTATTTTACAATATATGGCTATTCCTGTCATAGGAATAATAATATAAAATTATTATTATTATAATATCCTAATTTGTTTGGCTTCCAAATTGACCAGTGTGAGTGTACTTTAGACTGAGACACTATATCACAACTGAGTTCCCTGTAAACTTTAAGAACAAGTCAATTCACCAGATTTCTTTCTTTGTTTAGTTTGTACACTGACCTGTTTTGGAGCTCTTAATTTTTAACTCCCAGAGTGCACCAGAGAGATGAATTTAACTTTAAAATGTACAAAATTTTCTCCTGGGGTTTCATGCCCCCCCACACCCCCCTAGTGGGACCGAGGTCCACCACCACAGTCTCACAAAATTCTGTGGGAAACACTGCTTATGTTCAGTTTTAAATCTAACTAGAAAACACCTGTATTTGTTACGAGACACTGTTATTGTTACAGCTGCTCGAGGACGGAAAAAATGGCAGACAACTGGCTGAGGGCAGAAATATGCTAATACGGGACAGCCTGTCAGCGGTTTTAGGCAGGGCTTAAACAGTATGACTTCATACTGCTCAGAAAATCAAAATGGCTTGATAATTGAGACTGTTTAGATATTTTGCAGATTAAAAAAAAGAATTAATGGATTTTTTATCATTGTAGGGTGGTTGTGTCCACACACTGCTAAGATATTTATATGCAAACACCAAGTAAAAGTGAATTTGGCATCCAATGTTCCCCATAAAATGTATAACTTTGTCAAGATTAGAGGATGCGGTTACCTGATCTCTCCTCCAGGTTGAACTGGCACACTGTTTGGTAACTCCCATACAGAAACACTGCAAGCAACCTTCAGGATTATCAGCCGCCAAATTAAAAGCGCCATTCTTACACTCATCGCAAAGAGCACCAACCACATTGGCCTGCAAAACAAAAGATCAAGAGGTGTCTGAACATTCAAACATTTAAATCCTTTTTATGAAAAGGATTTGATTTCATCAAAAATTTCTTCATTTGTGTTCCAAAGATGAACAAAGGTGGCCAGACAGGAGGGTGAGTAATGGTAGCTTATTAAAAAAAAACCAAAGAAATTGTAATGCAATTTAATACCTTGCAATAACATGGTTTGCTGATGGGATTGATGGTTCCTCTGTTATCACACTTGGAAATTGCTGAACAAGGATAAGAACACCATATTGTTGACAATTACAACTGGAATGCTTTGAACATCCTGCTCACAAAAAGCTGGCATTCCACCATACAGTGGACAGTGAGGGATAACCATTATCTAAAGCTTCACTTGACCTTCAGGGTAAAATGAGGCAGAAATTCCAAGAAAAGAAAAAGCTCATGGCAAGTAAATAAATCTTGCTACTAATATAAATCTAATAAATCATTTACTGCCACAACTGTAAACAAAAATAAAGGAAGAATGCTTACAGCTAGCAGTAGGAATACATTTGCCGTTGGGCTGAAGAGGGTTGCCGATATATCCCAGAGCACATCTGTGGCAAAACACATAGATGATGACATATTTTGTATATGCATGCACTCAACACCACAAAATGTTTGTTAAAACAACAGGTACAGTTGAGGTCTAAGTTTACATACACCTTGCAGAATCTGTGAAACGTTAATTATTTTAGCAAAAAAAGAGGGATCATACAAAATGCGTGTTATTTTTTATTTAGAACTGACCTGAATAAGATATTTCACATAAAAGACATTTTCATATAGTCCACAAGAGAAAATAATATTGAATTTATAAAAAAGACCCCGTTCAAAAGTTTACATGCGCTTGATTCTTAATACTGTGTTGTTACCTGAATGAGCCACCGCTGTGTTTTTTTTGTTTTTGTTTGTTTAGTAATAGTCATTCATGAGTCCCTTGTTTGTCCTGAACAGTTAAACTGCCCACTGTTCTTCAGGAAAATCCTTCAGGTTCCACAAATTCTTAGTTTTTTCAGCATTTTTGTGTATTTGTACCCTTTCCAAAAATGACTGGGTGATTTTGAGATCCATCTTTTCACACAGAGGACAACTGAGGGACTCACATGCAACTATTACAAAAGGTTCAAACGCTCACTGATGCGCCATTAAGAGCTGGGGGTGTAAACTTTTGAATCCTTATTTTGCCTAAATATCATATTTTTTTTAATTTAGCACTTTAGTACTGAAGCTACAGAAGATACTTACATGTTTCCCAGAAGCAGTGGTGGACGAAGTACACAAATCAAGTACTTGAGTAAAAGTACAGATACGTATAATAAAATATTACTCCGGTAAAAGTAAAAGTGCTCCTTTTTCGATTTTACTCGAGTGAAAGTACAAAAGTACCTGATTTTTAATGTACTTAAGTAAAAAAGTACTGATAGATTTATTTTGCAATTTTATATAGGCTACTTAATTTAATTTTATATTAGCGCATATTTTTTTTTATAATCCTACTACTCAAATTACCTGGGATTTTCCCAAAATAAACACTATATGGAGTAAAATTTTTGTTGTTGATATGGACTATGTTGATGAGACTGATGTAGTAATATTCACTGTGAAGCTTACACTGCAATGTACCTGAGGGAAAACAGATTTGACCATCTAATTTTTTACCAGTAAGAAAAAAGTGTTTCAAAGCTAGTTTTGCATAGTCACAGTTATACATGAGAAATAAAGCCTGAAGTTAGCAAGAACATTTTTAAGGAAAATATAATTATATTTTCATGTTTTTCCCCCTCTCAAACCTTGCCTGTGGTGTAAAAACACCCCTAGCCGAATGCCCCCAGAGATCATCGCTTCCCACTTTGATAATTACTGTAGTTACCATGTTCTGAACATCACATCCTTCCTTTTTCCCTCAGATGTAATCTATCTAGATGGTTGAATAAAAATATTTCGACTTTATATCTAAAAATTACCTCAACTTAGCACCAGCAAGCTTGTTAGCAAGCATCAGCTAACAATATTTACATATTGTCAGTATGGTTTTGAATAAACAATCCTAACATTCGACATTAGTAACTTACTTTTTGCAGCATGAGTCGCGCGCACGCACTCACAAGATCTCCCGGTTGTTACTTGTGAATTCAGTTCACTGGAGACTCGCTCTAAACGGATCATTTGAATCAATGGGTTGTCGACTCGAGCACAGCTGCAATCGGATCATTCTGATTCGTGAATGAATCGTTTGGTGTGATTTGCGAATCGATTTAACAGGTTCTTTGAAAAGAATCAGTTTGTTCATGAATCAGACACCGCTTCTGCGTCTCGGAGCATGTGATATATTATAAGGTGTAACGATACATGTTTTATGAAATTTAGTGAAGTAAAAAAGTACGATCTTACGCTTTGGAATGTAGTGAAGTAAAAGTGAAAGTTGCTCAAAATAAAACTACTCCAGTAAAGAACAGATTGAAATGATGAGATGACTTGAAAAATGTACTTAAGTACAGTAACGAAGTACAACTACTTCATTACTGTCTACCACTGCCCAGAAGACAAAATAATTTACCCCAATCTTCAAATTCCAAAAGTTTTCACCCCCCCCCCCCGCTCTTAATGCATTGTTTCCTTCTGTAGCATCAGATTCTGCAAGATGTATGTAAACTTTTGCCCTCAACTGTATATGCAAAAGAGCTGCTCCATTACTTCTCACAACGTCGCCCGGTGTAACCGGGTCTGCAGGCGTCACATGTTGCCTGGTTGTCATGGTCCAGGAAGCAAGTATCAGAAAACCTTTGAACACATAAACAGACCAGTTCAACACTCCACCAAGCTGTTTTAATCAAAGTTCCATTCAAAAAATGTATTATTACTATTATAATAACAATATATCATCATTAACCGTCGGGACGTCTCTGTGTATGGACAAGGACAGGGTTTGCAGTCATCGTATCGTCCTCGACTTGGGTCACCGAAGTAGCCAGGCTTGCATTTGTCACACTGAGGTCCTTCTGTGTTATGCTGACAACTCTGTCACATGACATTTACACTTTAGTGTGTGGCATACAATAATCTACTAACTGATGAAGCGTATGTTATCTGCATATTTATAATGCATAGAAACGCTTATCCTTACCAGGCAGTGTCCACTGATAGGGTCACAGGCACTGGCATGACCATTGCAGTTGCAGCCAGCACAAATGCCCAGGTAGGGTCCAGGTACCCGCTCGAAACCAGGGGAGCAGGACTCACAAGACAGGCCTGAATACCCAGCAGGACATCTGTGTGAGATCAACAATTTGCACAGATTAACACTTTCACACGGCTTACTCTTAGATGCTCTTATAGTGTCCAGAGAACATACTAAATTGTAAACAGAAATAAAATATGTGAAGTTTTTAACCAAAAACATGGGGTGTAATCATTTTTTATTCACAGGATCGTGACTTCACAGCACTGCGAGAGGTGATTTGAGAGGAGCTTTATGTTTTCTGACAGGCCTGTAATCCTATCTGAAGATTTAAAAGCACACTAACCTGCACTCCTCCACGTCTCTCGGATTCTCCTGCAGGGTGAAGTCTTTGGTGGTGGTATCCATGCTGATGTCACTCAGGCCCACACTTGCCATGCGGTTGTCATAAATGGTGCGAATGTGGATGCTCTCCAAATTGGCCAAGGTCATCATGAGGTCATCACGAGTTACTGCTCGCCCTGAGGGGTGCTGCCAGTTTTCCTGACACACAGAGACGGAGAGGTGAACCACCTCACATAACACGAACAAGCAACGCTGTTGCAAAACTATTTTAAACAAAAATAACAACAGAGAATCACTATTTTAAATAATGATTTTTTGGTAAATATGATGTTAATATAGTTGGTAACACTTTACAAATAAGTTCATTAGTTAATATTACTTAACTACTTAAGTAAACATGAACTAAGAATAAACAATAATTCTACAGCATTTATTTATGTTAGTTCTTGTTAATGTCAACATTTAATAATGCATTATTAAAATCAAAAGTTGTGCTTGTTAACATTAGTTAATGCACTGTGAACTAACATGAACTAACAATGAATGACTATTTTCATTAACTTACATTAACAAAAATGAACAAATACTGTAATAAATGTATTGTTCATTGTTCATTCATGTTAGTTATTATATTAACTATTAACCAATAACCATTAACTAACATAATGTCTTACACCAATGCATCATAGAGATGATAATACTGCAAATTCATTACAATTTTTTATTTTATTTTTTTTGAGATACATATTAAAAACTTTGCTTTTTATTTTTTAGATAAAATTAAATAACCTCACACTCTGTAAACAGCTCTTATAATAGCAAGCATTTGCTATGGTCATATCAAAATGTTTTTTTTTTTTCTTCTGTACTTTAAAAGCATAACAACAGTTAATCACAATACAGATTATTCTGGGGGAAAAAAACAAACATTTAAAAATAATAAATTATAAAATTATAAAATTATATATGTACGCTACTATTTAAAAGTCTGGTCTGGCGTAAGTAAATTTGTATTTTTTATTTATATTACAAAACAACGTTTGGTCAAAAGTTACACTAAAGACATTTATAATATTACAGAATATTTCTTTTTCATATAAATGCTGTTCTCTTTTAATCTTTCTGCTAAACTATGCAGATGCTTTCACAAAAATATTAAGCCGTTTTTAACTGTAATAATAATAATGCTTGGGCATCAAATCAGCATATAAAAATGATTTCTGAAGGATCATGACTGGAGCAATGATGCTGAAAATTTAGCTTTTTCAAAGGAATAAATTACATTTTACAATATTGTTTAACAATATTAATGCATTACAGTATTTTTATCCAATAAATCAAGCCTTGACAGAAATGTCATCAAAAAAATAAATAAAAAAAACTCTAAACCTTTGAACAATAGTGTGTTTATATATTTAATAAAAATATACTGCCGTTCAAAATTTTGAGATCGGTAAGATTTTTAATATTTTTAAGTCTTTTCTTCTCATCAGGGCTATGTTTATTTGATTAAAAATAAAGAAAAACTAAAATATTGTGAAATATTATTGAAATTTAAAAGTGCTTTTCTATTTTAATGTACTTGAAAACAGAATTTATTCCTGTGATGCAAAGCTGAATTTTCAGCATCATTACGGCAGTCTTCAGTGTCACATGATCCTTCAGAAATCAATCCTATACGCTGATTTATTACCAATGTGGAAACAGTTTTTTTTTTTTTTTTCTTGGAACCTGTGATATCCTTTTAGGATTCTTTGATGAATACATTAAAAAGAACAGCATTTCTTTAAAATAGAAATCGTTTGTAACAATATACACTACCGTTCAAAGTTTGGGGTCAGTAATATTTTCTTTCTTTCTTTGATAGAAATTAATACTTTTATTCATAAAGGATGTGATAAAGGATTTTGAATAAATGCTGTTCTTTTTAACTTTTTATTCATCAAAGATTCCTGAAAAAAGTATCACAGGTTCCAAAAAAATTTGAAGTAGCATAACTGTTTTCAACATTGATAATAAATCAGCATATCAAAATGATTTCTGAAGGATCGTGTGACACTGAAGACTGGAGTAATGATGCTGAAAATTCAGCTTTGCATCACAGAAATATATTTAAAAGTATACTAAAATAGAAAACTGTTATTTTAAATTGCAACAACATTTCATAATATTACTTTTTTAATCAAATAAATGAAACTTGGAGCATAAGAAACTTATTTCAAGATTACAAATCTTACTGATTCCAAACTTTTGATTCAGCAGAGTATATTTTACATATTTAAGCATTTCACATGTGCGGCTCACCTCTGTAAACCTGATCTCTCTCTGGTTGATTGTGTCAGGAAAAGTTGGGTCTCCTCTACGGTAAATAAATTTCTGCCCGTTGCCGCTCAGCATAACATCAGGTTTCTCCTTTGTTTCTGATCCACCTCGCTGCAGTGAGTACTTCACCTTAAACCTCAGATAACCTCCATACGAGTCAACCTGTATAACACAGACAAAGTGTCCAAAATACCAAGACGCTGAAGAGCTTCAATGCATACTTCACACAAGCTTCCAAAGACAATCATCTAAACATTCACAGTGAGAAAAGAGACAGCAAATAATAGGGAGAAGATGGAACAGGATATATTGTGTATTGTGGAGGGGAAAGAAACCTTGTTGCCCAGAAACTGGCGAGGCAGACTCCAATAGGTGTCTTGATCGAGGAAACGGCGAGACAGATCCACTAGTTGGAACTCCTCACTTTCTGGATTGATCAACATCTGAGTGGTTGAGAGATGCGGTGGAGTGCTTGGACGACTGGGAAGCGACACATTGACTCCTGTGGATAGAGATAGACGGAGAAATGTAGTGTACCATATTTTCGATCCCAGTGTATTGTTTGTTACTTTAACCCCAATAAAGTATGTCTAAATGTTCAAAAAAAGTCTATTAGTAAGTAAATTGGTTGGATACCTTTGAAGTCATCCTCCTCTGTGAAGCGCAGTGTGATTTGGTTGCGGTAGCGACTGGTGCTCTGGCAGTTCTTTGTGATGCCAAAACAGAAGCATGGCATGCAGTGATCGCCCACGCTAAAGTGTCCATCACGGCAGTTACCTGCTAACGCGTACAGAGAGGATGACACAACTGGACAAGAACAACATGGAAGACAAAGGATGGTAAGACCACCACCGTCAGGTTTGAGCTGCCTCACAGTCATGAGACCACAATGTTATAACATTAGGTCAAAGAACAGCAGGATAACCTGTGTCTCGCAAATAAAAGATGACATCCACGGCCTCTTCATGAAAGAAAGTATCAGACAAGAACAAACATATAATACAGAACACACAGCAATCCAAAGGTGTTCGCACCATATGGAGCTGGTGCAGTACCTGGGTTTGGTCTTTGAGACAGGCTGAGGACCCCATCAGGAATGGCAAACACTAGGCCTTTAGCGTTGATGGCCTCACAGGTGTACGCGCCCTGGTCACCTTCCTTCACGTCACGGATGGTGAGTGTTCCTCGCCCGTTCTCATTGGTCATTGTGATTCTGTCAGAAAAATAATGTTGAAATTAGGGCTGAGACTCGTTTCTTGGCTGTTTCATGTTTCATTCCTTGTACTCCGTCCAGCTGTTTTTCAATGAAAGAATGTGTCCTATGTAAATGTAATTTAAATTTATGGAAGCCCGTTTCTGCCACTAAAGGTAATTGCGACTTTTTCTCATAATTCTGACTTCTTCGATACAAACTCGCAATTTTGAGAACGTCAGTTTTTTTCCCCTCACAACCGGATTTTATAACTCGCAATTGCAAGTTTATACATAAAGTAAGAATTGTGACATATATATATATATATATATATATATATATATATATATATATATATATATATAAAAAAAGTCTTGCAATTCTGACTTTATTTCACAGAATTGGAAGTTTATTTCTCAGAATTGTGAGTTTATATCTTGCAATTCTGGCTTTATTTTTCAGAATTGTGAGTTTATATCTCACAATTCTGACTTTATTTCTCAGAACTGCAACTTTATTTCTCAGAATTGTGAGTTTTTGAGTCACAATTCTGAAATCTCAGAATTGCAACTGTTTCTCAAAATTGTGAGTTTAATTCTCAGAATTGCGCAATTCTGACTATATAATCTTGCATTTGCGAGTTTATATCTTAAAATTCTGAGATAAAAAGTCATAATTCTGAGATGTAAACTCGCAATTGCAAGAAGTCAGAATTGTGAGAAAAAAAATAATAATAGCCTTGCGGAAATGTAACTTGTGACAAATGAGACTGCTATGGAAGCCCATTTCCACCACTGAAGGTAATTGCGACTTTTTTTAATCTCACAATTCTGACTTTTTTTCTTGTAATTGCAAGTTCACATCTCGCAATTCTGACTTTTTAAATAAAAACTCGCAATTCTGAGAACGTCAGTTTTTTTTCCCCTCAAAACTGGACTTTATAACTCGCAATTGCAAGTTTATATCTCACAATTCTGAGAAAAAGAGTCGGAATTGTGAAAAAAAAGTAAGAACTGTGAGATATAAATTTGCTATTGTGAGTTTATTTCTTAGAATTGAAATATCTCACAATTCTGACTATATAACTTGCAATTGTGAGTTTATATCTTTATAAATTATGAATTATGATTATGAAAGACCAAATACAAAAACTTTACATTAAAAATGATTTGATTTAAAAAAAATAAATAAATAAAATCACATCTGAGAGGAAAAACCTACAATAGCCTAGAAATGAAAATACAGAAGAAGAGTACATGCTAAGAGGCAAATTAAATACAGCTCTGGTTATATATTAATAATATCCAATAATTATTATGACCAATAATAACAGCAAAGCAGCAACATCAGAAAATAATTACTTTGAAATTCAATAATTGGATAGCAGAGTTCACAACCTTTTTGCCAAATACAACAGTCTGTTTCTTATTAAGTATATGAAATATTGCCCTCTGTTTTCATTTAGACTAGTGCTGAAGTTACTAATTTACCTATTTATAGAGTTCAAGAAAGAGAGCTCTGGGAAATACAATAGGAATGGATGAAACCGCAAGTATTCTTCACTTTGCATTTATTCAGTCTTTAAGAGAATATGGACTATATGACTTTAACATAAGCTATGCTTCCATTACCCAGTTTTTATGCTCATTTTGAAACATCGCATAAGAAGCAAGTGATGAAAACGGCAAATTTCAAAAGTTTTTACTCTTGCTTGAAAAAAGTCATGAGACTTTGCGCAATGGGACAGCATAACCTGACTAACCAGAATCCGAAATGTCATGGTCATTCTTAAATACCCGAACAAAGTCTGTCATCAAAGTATTTTTATAATTGCATATCTGTATAATTGCATCCCATAACTGTCTTACATGACTGTATTCCCAAACAGCAGGCATCCACTTCCTCAGCTCACTCCGAGGCCCAAGTAATTTATTATATATAAAAATGATTATATTCAGTGGCTTCTCCTCTTTTTCTTAGTGATATTTAGTGTAAGTTTATGTCCTCTTTGACTCAAATGTTTTCTGTGATATTTCAATTATAAGTTTTAAACTCGCTACTTTGAATGGAAACCCAGCTATAGATTGTGGACATATTGATCATTTCAGAGTTTTTAAATCCACAATGCTTATTACCTGCTATTGGCTGGTATGTGTCCCCAATTAAGACGCCATGTGATGATGGGAACAGGCACACCAATGGCAGAACAAGTAAAGGTCACAGTCTCCCCCCGCGCTGCGGTGATGGACTCTTCCGGTGGGATGGTCACAGTGGGAGGTGCTTGGGTACAATAAAAGCGAACATACAGTATAAGCATTTTACAGTACACTCAATTTTAATCCACATATCTGAATGCTAACATAGTAAAAGAGACATATGGACACAAGAAACCACACACACAAGTCTTTGATTTTTAAATTGGCAGCCTGTGACAGCACAAGTTTTATTTGGCAGATTCATTCAGTAAGATAAGCCAACCAGAGCCGGAGGCACTGCTGGCAGAAACAACACCAAAGCCGCCAGTTAAATAAGCTACAAGCACAAGATAAATGGGAGATGAGATCTATATGTTATTGAAAAGCTGATGAATATGAATCTTTCTATGCTGACTATAAATATATAATTTTCAGGATTTGGAAGAAGCATCCGTGTTAGAAAGCCAAAGTGAGTGTGACAGTGAAAGAAAAGCGGAGACAATAGAGTTATGGTGTTTGGAATGACATGACAACCAATGCTTACTTGTTAAAGATTAATTGGATTGTAAAGCCTTACCACAACCGTATTCATCAGAGCGGTCGGCACAGTCCGGCTCCTCGTCACACTGGTAACTGGCAGGAATGCATGTGCGGTCAGACAAACACACAAACTGCTCCGGGGCACATGTGTCCCCAGGACCTTTGGTGGCTAAAGCAACAAGAAAAAAGAATCAATTATTAGCCAAGTGAGTTTAAGCAAAGTGTGTCATTTCTGTGCCTCTATTGGCAACAAATGGAACTGCAAAAATAACAGTTTTCAAACTTACGGCAGTTCATCTCATCTGAGTTGTCTTGACAGTCATTATCCCCATCACAACGCCACAGTTTCAGGGCACAGCGCCCATTCTGACACTTAAACTCATTGGGTTCACAGGGAGACGGAGTTCCTTTGCAATTAAAAAGAGTTAAATAGTAAATCCAAAGAATAGGCAAATATTATCACCAGCATAACATGATTGATTATAAATAAGCAGTTTGAATTCAGTGGTAAACGAAACCGTATGTCCTACCACAATTGAACTCGTCGCTGCCATCAGCGCAGTCCGGTTCACCATCACACACATAGTCTCGTGAAATACACTGTCCGTTCTGACAGGTGGCCTGGTCTGCACGGCAGGGTCCCGGGCCAGGTGGGGGTCTGGTTTTAATAGGCGTAGGTGGAGTAGGACGTACAGGAACAACAGCTTTGAAAATAAATTATATAATTAGGGCTATCTACAAAAAGTGGCTTTAAAAGTCAATATTTTGTTTGCTTTATTTAAATATTATTGAAAATAAAAAATTGTGCAATTTATTAAATTAATGTTGCACTGCACTGCAATAAAATAAAATAACAAAATAAAATATTAAGAACAATACCAATTTTATGCATGATATCAAAGTGCATTTAGACAGTGTTAATTAGTTAAATTAACAAAGCAGTGCCACTAATTTCTAAGCCAAATGAGTAGGCAATTTTACTCACCACAGTTCATTTCATCACTGAAGTCATTGCAGTCAGGCCGTTTGTCACACACATACTCCAGAGGGATACACGCCAGCCCATCCTGACATCTGAACTCATCTGACAAGCATTCTCTGGGAACAGGGATCACTGAGGTGGTAGAGACAGACATATGCAATGCTGTGACGCAATGTATATAATGCAGTGAAGGAATCCAAGAAAAACTGTACATGATGCATTGTTGAAAGATGTTTCAATGATTCAGTGCAAGCCTATCATTGCCCTGCCATGCTGGACCTGCCATTTCAAGAGGATACAAAAGGGCTTTGTTCACACAGGCAGCGAAAATCCAAAATCCGATTCCAAAACAAATGAGTTTTACAGTCTGAATAGCAGAGAAAAAAAAAATAACAAAATTTAGAAAATAAATCCACATGTGGTTTGAAATCCAATTAAAGTCTGTCTTTTGGTTTTGTTCTAGTTTGTTTGTAATGCACAATCTAAAGGATAGGTCAGATTTCAGTTTTTTTTGCTAAATGTAGACAGTCAATCCTGATTTATGTGCAGCGTGAACAAAGCCACAGTTTAAATCTGTATGTTCATTCTGGTTTTTCTATCCAGTTTTCTTATCAGTTACCTCTATCTGAAAGATATGGAAAAAATTCAGTTCCAACACGTATGAAAAACAAAAGTGGATACTGCAAACACAAACACGTTATATTGTCTGAAAACGATACTTCAAGATAGGTGCATTCCTGACATCAGCTTCACTTCAAATCCATGACAAGCCATGCAAAGCCTTTTGTTCTTCTCGTCAGACTCAGGTCTTCATCATAGTGCACACATGCATAAAGGTTTCATTCTTTATCCAGCCACTACATATGCTGAGAATTCCTTTAGTTCTCTTAAGTGAACAAGACTGGACTGTGTTCTAATGCAATACTGTCTCCATGCAGCAGACCTGGTTGAGGACAAACCTGGCACACTGATGGGCACCACAGGAGGGGGAGGATCAGCTATGAACCAGACCATAACCAGACAACATTATCTATACTACATTGCTGAATGATGACTAGCACATAAGTGCAAAAATTAATAGTTATGTAAACGATGAAGTGTAAAAGACAAAGGTATAAAAATGCAAGTTTTAGATCTGACAATAATTCGATTTGACAATTTAATGTGAATAACAAGAATCATACAATTAAGACAGACAGACAGACAGACAGACAAATAGATAGATAGATAGATAGATAGATAGATAGATAAGAAATAGTACATAGAAGAGAAGTTTGAATGACTTCTAATAGGCTTCAGCGTGTTTAAATTTGAATTCTGACAGCTGGAGTTAGAATTCACTCTGTGTATCCATGACAACCATGTAAACAATAACATCATGCTCATTATGAATGATCAAGTGACGTGTTTTCGGTTGTGTAGTGTGGATGGAGATGTGGATGAAAACAGCAGTGTAGACGAGGACCATTTTTATTTTAAAACAGCGTTTTAAAACGAAAACGCACTAATGTAAACAGGTCCTCAGTGTATTTAAATTTCAATTTTGACAGTTGGAGTTTGAATAGTCTTGGCTCGTTTGAACATTCCGTCAGTATAAGACTACGTTTACACTAGTGCATTTTCACTTTAAAATGCAAAACTGCAACGGTTACACCTAAACTCTGGGGTTGCGTTTCAGTGTAAACAGACCAAAACAGAGACTTCTGAAAACGATGGCGTGGCTGCCCACACGTTCGATCTGCGTATCCTTGATGACCGCGTAAACAATAACATCACGCTCATTATGAATGATCATGTGACATGCATTTTCGGTCGTGTAGTGCGGACGGAGATTGTTTCTGAAACTACGCCAGTGCAGACGAGGATTGTTTTCCTTTTAAAAAGCCATTTTAAAATGAAGACTCACTAGTGTAAACAGGGCCTCACTGTGTTTAAATTTTAATTTTGACAGTTGGAGTTTGAAAAGTCTTGGCTCATTTGAACATTCCGTCTATGGGATTCTTCTGATTTTTCATTTTAAAGAAAGTCCAATCAGTCAGAAAGAAGAAGAAAAAGATTAATAGTAAGTTTAAATAGCATTTCAGTGGCTTTCTCAAGCCAACTTCATAATAATTAGTAAATAGTAATTAATTGTGTTTATTTTATGGCTGCCCTCAACTAAAGATTTTTCTGGTCGACTAGTAGTCGCATGTTTATTTATAAGCCATATAAGCCATATAAATCATAATAATGAACTTTTAATTGCCTACGTACCCTAATAAGTGCTCAAGCGTGCAAAAAATGCTTGCCACAGTGCACCAGTAGATATAATAATTATGAATGTGTCTGAGATAAAGAGCAAGGACACTGCAATAACGTTTTAATAATTTACTGATAAACTTTGTTTTCTTAAATTTCTTTGTTTTCGGCATAATGAAGTCGGCAAGACTGGCTTGTCATCTCCGCAGTAGTGATGCGCCTGTATGCATGTTTCATACTGATGACGTAATCTGAGACAGAGAGTCTTTTGAGCCTTTACAGATTCAAAAGATGCACTACTTTTATATGTATGACCAAAAATGATGGCACATCCATTTGTCACGCAGTGAGCATCCACATTTTTCTAGGTTAACATTAGATTGAGCGGCCATGTAAAGTTGCTACTACATACATTGTGCAGATGAAAAGCCATATTTGAGGTTGATGAATGATAGGTGAGCATTTGGATATCCTGCCCAATGTACTATATTACCACATAGACCAGCTGTTAATGATCTGTCCGTCACAGACTGTGTGGCTTCGCCACTTACGGTGGAACTTTTTTCCTGCGACTAAGCGACCAATAAACTTTTCGTCAACGGAGCCTCTTCTCGTCGACTATTAGTTAATTTCACAATGTTCCACAATGTATAGACCAATTTGGTGTTTACAAACAGTGATGACATTTATTGTGGGCAGAGATTATTGGGTGGCAGAAAACGACAGTTTTCAAGTAGCGGTCTATGGAAGCCATGGAATAAAAGAATAAAAAAGGTAAATTTGAGTTTATATTTTAAAATTCGGACTTTATTTATTTTGTATTTCACAATTCTGATAAGAAAAATCAACTCGTCATTCTCTTTTCCCTTCACTTCAGAAACACGAGTTTTTATCCCACATTGCTGTTTTTTTTTTCTCAGAATTTACAAACTTGCTATTGTTGAGTTAAATCTAATTATAAAGTCCAAACTAAGAGATATAAACTTGCATTTGCAAGTTGCAAGATAAAACAGATAAATGATATGTAAAAAGTTGTAGTTTTAAATAGTATTTCATACTGTAATTGTAGGGCTATTACAATATGTCCCCTATAAACTGTATATGTGAATATTATGTAGACAAATTATTTAAATCAAATTTATGCTTTAGAAGTAATCATAGCAGGTTTCATCCACAAACTGTCCATTTAAACATCTGCGTTTAGCTTCAAATGGCTTATTCTATAATTTTGTTACATACTTGTTACTTGTTACACTTGTTACATATTTTTCTGCAGGTGACATAACTGTGACGCCTACTCCAAATCGGATTACAAATATAGAGTCTATCATATTGTTCGTTTGTACATAAATATAATCAAATCAAAACAATTGCAACCCAATTTCTGATATCATGACACTGCTAGTCATCATTAGGAAAAAAAAACAAAACTGAACATACCTTCTCCAAGCCGCCTGAACTGGAAGCCTATTACTGAGGTATCATAAGAGGCAATGGTGCCCTCTTTAACCACTGAGAACAGGACATCTCTGATCTGCGTTTCATTAGAGTTATTATCTGAGCCGACGTCCAGCTCCACAAACACATCTTTGCCGATTTTCCTGCGAAAGTACACAGAGTACACAGTTAATCAAAACAACAGTCCAAATAAACAAACCACAAACCAACTCACGATGGTTTGTTGGTATCCCAGTCTGGTCAGGCTGCTCTGTTTGTTGTTTTCACAGAGGGTTTGGACATCAGACTGGGAGACCATCTTAAACCAGCTGGTTTAAGATGTTTTTGAGCAGAGTAATTATAATAAGTCCTATAATGCAAAAAGAGCTTGCACTTATTTGATTATTTGAAATGAATCAGTGTCCTAATGGTTATAAAGTAAACTGACTATACTTATGTAATAGAACATACACAATTATCTTAGTGTTTGAAACTAAAAAAGGTGTTTACTTAATGAGAACCACATTGACGGTCTGCTGTCCTGGTATCTTGTTGTAGTCCGACTCAAGCTGTGGAAAAGATAAACACCATTAATCACCACATACTGGCCTTGCCTTACAAAGTACTTCAGTCTCCGCGTGTACAACATATGAGTTTTACAGCTAAATACTGATTTAAACATTAACACAGTACAGACAAAAATCAGAGGAAAGGCATGTGATCAATAATATGACACATATGCAGGTGGAGCACACCCTTAATTATTGTGAAAACTCTCTTGATGGTATTTCTTCAGCTCACAGTCCGTGAGTAGACACACATACACATACCGTATCGACGACAGCAGATGATATCTCTGTGAAAGCAGGAGAGTTGATGTCATCAAGTTCAGGCCCATACTGGAATGAGTTTGTGAAGTTCACCAGTGCCCGATAGTAAACTAGAAACAAGAAGGCGGCTGTCAGACTCAGCAACAGTACCAGAGAATAATCATTATAGCAATTCATATATATATATATAAATATATAACTCTATATAACTGAACTCTTCATATATATATTGATGATTAATGTATTGACATAGAACTCATTTTTAATGTGATAGTTTTATTCTTACATGTACTATTATAGTATGTATTATTAGCCCCGAGATGATTCAGTGAATAAATACACAGATATGCATTAATTATAAATATTTCCAAACAGTATAGTGGTAGAATTTTCGTCCAGTGTGTTTCGGGTTTTGGGTTCTAATCCGCCCTAGCATAATTTTTTCCCCCTTTTTAAAGGTGATCAGTGATCGTATATCAAGAGGAGGGACACGTTTGTGTGTATTTTGATTTGTGATTTAACTGGATGAATAGATAGTATCCGCAACATCATTAAGCGATTGACAGATTGAGGCGCTCGTGTTTGAAGAAGACTAAACACGAGCCGTATTGAGAACGTTCCGTCACTAATAACCTCGCAACATTCAGCATGATTTCAAAAACAACAGATTCCAGCACCAGATCGCATCTTATTTAACAGAAACTAATATTTTATTAGCATTAGGTATGTCGACCGTGCTGCAAGATGTTCAGAAAAGTGGTGGCGACAATATCGACCCTGGCAAAAAGTGGTGGGGACATGTCCCACCCATCCCACCCGTAGGGCCCTATGAAATCTGTTTTACTTTTTCATTGTTTTTTCATTTAAATTTTTTGGATTCCGTTTTCTTTCATTTTAATTTTTCTAGACTCTGTTTTAATGGTTAAAATTAAAAAACATGAATCAAAAAGCATGTCTAATTAATTGAAATTAATTGAAATCAAATTCAGGTTTATTTGTATCAAATTCTGTGCTTTCCATGAATTTTCTGGATTCCATTTTAATGGTTTCATTAAATTTTAACCATCAAAAGCATCTGTAATTAGTTGATTTTATTAAAAAATAAGTACATATTTCACTTATTTCTTTTGTTTCAGAAACACTTGTGAATTTACATTTTTCTGGTAAACAAATTCTGGTAAATAATTTCTCTGATAAATATTCCTTAAAAAACAATGTTTTTGTAAATGTAAACAGACACACAGAACATACAGAATTCATATGTAAATATCTTTTTGCAGCTTAATGTTCACAGACACTAGTCCTAATTCCATTTTTATGACTGCATTCCGCAATTCCATCCGGGCATTACATATTCAATAATAATTAAAACCGATACATTTAAAAATAAATAAATAAACAAAAATAAAATAAAATAATAATATGACCAATATATAGTGCCAGTATATCATGTTTGTCTTACATTGTTTAATTAAAACTAGACTGTTTGCTGGTTTAAAACATTTTTTTTGGCCAGTTTTCAGCCTAAATAAGCAGCTGGCTGACCATCTAAATCAGCCGAGCAAGAGCTTGGCCAGGATGGGAGACCAGAAAGACCAACCTAAATAAACTAAGACCTAAAAAAAGAACACAAATAAACATGTAGGTAAAACAACCAAATCAAACATACCCCTAAAGACAATTGTCGGGTGGAGGCACATGTACAGTACAGATGAATTCGGTCATAAAAAGGTCAAATAATCACTGAAAAAGTACAGCACTACAAAATCTATTCAGAAAAGGTTTCAGCATTGACAGCGCCAATTTTTCAGCAAAAAGCTGCTGCCGCAAAAGCGTTCAATAACAAAAACAAATACATGCTATTAGCTTATGCCCACAGCCTCACAGTAAGTCAACCTTTAAAAAGCTCCAGCCCTTTTACTGCCCTCCCGGCAGCTCGCCTGGGTGGGTTTACCCGATTTCAGTTTGTCAAACTGAATTGAGAAAGGAAGTCAATATTTGTGCTCTTTCTTGCAGTTAGCTGCCACTCGCCATAGTTCTCCAGCAGAGTCGTGTTTAATGCGACACTCATCTCATATACACAGTCACATATATCCCGAACAGACTCTTCTGACCTTTTACTCCTCTTAATGCCTTTATAGATTTATTCCAATTGATAATATCTCAGAGAGATAAATTAACTTGCTTTCCACACCATCTGGACACCTGCTGTCACAGTCCGGTCAAATGTATTTGCCGTGCACACATGGTTTATTGGAAATTAGCACTTACCGCTGACAGGATTTGGGAAAGAAAGTGGCCCGGAGCTCAATCTTTTCTAATTGCGCAATACATTGATACACGGTCGCCTGCTTCCTTAACGGCAACCTCCACTCCCGCGCTCATTACCGCCAAAAAAGTTAACTTTGGCCATTAAAGGACAGAGAGGGATGAAAACAAAGTGAGAGTGTCAGAAGGTCTTGACTGACTGCTTTTTGTCCAGGCTGTAATAGTCTGGCCACGGTGACGTAACGGAGGAAAGGAAACATCAAAAAGTTCCGTCAAAGTGTTGGCACTGACCCGTGATTAATCGAATGGCTTGTGCGGGCACACTGTTAAAGCATCAGCCTCTCTCATTCGACGGCTCAGGCTTCCCAGCGCCCGTAATCTCGTCTCGCTAATAAGGCTGCAGCTCAGAAAACCACATTTTCGCTCCAAAACAGGGCAAAGCCCCATTCAGTCTTTCCGTTTAGGAAATCCCCAGTCGAACGCCAGCGAGGACATTGAAACCGCATTCGGACAAGGGAAAAGACAAGCGTTCCAAATGCTTAATTCATAAACTCCTCTCGCTATACAACAGCATAACTTTGGCAGCTTTGTGGGCCGAGCCCTCGACGGGATACACGGAGGCCTGTGCGGAAGACAAAGAGCTGATTGAGCCAATGCGGCCTGTCTGGCCTTTAAAGCATGAGTCTTTCAATTCGACCTTCATTCCCTTCTCTCCTCCTCCTCCTCCCTCCAAGAACTCTTCACACTGAATCAAACACTCAAAGTAGTCTTCTTGTCTTATTTTGCAGCTCTGCGGAATGCACTTGGACGGAGATTCGCTGATTTTTCACCAGTCTATTCTCAGACCGTCCAAATGTCAAATGTGCATTTGCGAGAGGAAAACCTCCATCCATCATAATGCCACAAAGCCAGCTGGCAGGGCATCATGTTGTTGTTCTGGTACTAAACAGAATTTCACACTCCAAGCATGGCAGTGCATAACCCGTTTACTGCTCTGAGATCGTACAAGCAAATGTGTGAATGCATAAATTAGAGCGTAGAAGTGAAAATTCATGTGGCACAGCCGACATGCAGAAACACATAAAAACAAAACAAAACAGGAAATTGTGTTATAGAGGAGTGGTTTCCAACCATTTCAGGTATTTTTAGAGTAACAAGGCCAAAGATGCTTGTTTTTAAACTTTTCATTACCAGAATTTGGATGTATTGATATGTTAGATTAATTAAAGGGATAGTTCACACAAAAATGAAAATTCTGTCATTAATTACTCACCCTCATGTCATTCCAAACCTGTAAGACCTTCATCTTCAGAACTCAAATTAAGATTTTTTTTTGATGAAATCCGAGTGCTTTCTGATCTTTCTGATGGATCGCGGTACTCTAGTGAATGCGTGGAAGAGAATAAATAGTTGAATTAAGGTGTTATTTTTGTTTTCTTTGGTTCTTTCTAGTAGGGCTGCAAAACGATTAGTCATGATTAATCGATTCAAAATAAAAGTTTGTGCTTACATACTTTATGTGTGTACGGTGTATATTTATTATGTATATATAAAAACACACATACATGTATATATTAAGGAAAAATGTTAGATTTATATGTAAAATGTTTATATATAATATAAATTATATACAAGTGTTTACATTCAAACACATACAATACATACAAATATTTTTGGAAATATATATGTGTGTATTTATATACACAATACATTTACACAGTACACACATATAGTATATAAGCATAAAGTTACTTTGAATCAATTAATCACGACTAATCGTTTAGCGGCCCTACTTTCCCAGCTTTAAATGCGGTAGTTGTATTGCTGTCTATGCAGGGTCAGAAAACTCTCGGATTTCATCAAAAATATCTTAATTTATGTTCCAAAGATGAACAAAGGTCTTATGGGTTTGGAACGACATAAGGGTGAATAATTAATGACAGAATTTTCATTTTGGGGTGAACTCATCCTTTAAGAAGTTCGTCCAGAGTTCATTTTGTGATTCCAGATGTTTCAAAAACTATGTTCTTGAATAAAATCAACAGTTACTGAGGGGAGAAAAGAAATATAATTTACGTTTACATCTTGATTTTTGATAATCAATTTAATATAATAATATTGATTCATTAATTTAAATACTTAAGTCATCCTGTAGAGCTCTTGTAACCCTCTAGCAAGGAAAGGGTTCAAATGACTTGTGTGACTCGTCAGAAAAAAAGAAATATTTATGAATTATTAATATTGTTAAATATTACTTATAATATTATTCTAAACATAGACATTTATAAATTACCAAATATGATATCTGTGAAATTCACCTTGAAAAATTATTTTTTCAATATTTTTTAAAATAATGTCACCTTGAATAATATTCACGTGTTTAACGTGTAAAGAAAAATATTTTATTATTTATTGCTTTGCTACATCACATGAGCCATTAAAGGGATAGTTCACCTAAAAATGAAAAAATAAAGCTACAACAGTACTTTTTATGCACAAAGAAAACAAAAATAAAATAATGATTTCTAATAACAATTTCTTCTCTTCTGTGTCAGTTTTCAAGGTACTCTTGTGAACGCACAAAATAAAATAAAATAATAAAATAAAGACTTCACTAAAATTAAAACTAGACCAAAATAAATAAACGAAATAAATAAATAAATATTTTTCAAAATATTTTTTATGTTCCACAGAGAAAAAAAAAAAAAAAAAAAAAAAAAAAAAAAAGAAGTCATACAGGTTTGAACCTAGAACAGAACAAGCAAATAATAACAAAAAGTGTACTTTTTTTGTGAGCTGTCCATTTAATTCCACAGTGGGAACAATAAAATAAATAAATAAATAAATAAAATAAAATGAAATAAAATAAAATAAAATGCAATTTTATTCTATTTTAATGATGTCCTTACTACCTTTCTGGGCCTTGAACATGTCAGTTGCGTTGCTGTCTATGCAGGGTCAGACTCAGAAAGCTCTTGAATTCCATCAAAAATATCTTAATTTGTGTTCTAAAGATGAACAAAGAACTTATGAGTTTGGAACAACATGAGGGTGAGCAATTAATGACAACATTTTCATTTTTGGGTGAACTATCCCTTTAAATTGCATTTCTTGAAAATGGAATCAAGTTTTTCCAAAACCATATGAAACCAAAATAAATTCAACAAGTATAATTCTATTTCCTCTTTCTTTTAGAACATTTTGTCTTTATTGTAAATGCTCTTATGTGTCACTGACATCCTTGGAAAATTGCAATAGAGCAAAACAGGGTGTTGCGACCTCCATCGTTTGGAAGCAACTATATTGAAGATAAAGCAACATAACTGAAGAGTTCAACTGAGAACACGACCTACTGTCCTCATGCTGCCCAGGGCCCAAGATGTCCCAAGAGGACCGAGAAATGGAAAAAAAACAGCAGCATCAGGAATTGGGGTGAAAGGGTCAAAGGAAAATCATTGTGCAAAGAGTGAATGGAATGAGAGGAGAGAAACAGGAAGTGTGTGGAGGAGATTTTATTTCAAGGACGGTGGGGAAACAATTAAAGACAAAACATATGAAGAAAAGCAGATTTTACGTTACAGGTGCAAATTAGAAGGTTAGATGCATATAAACCACTACGGTATAGCAAACATATAAGCAGCATGAGATTTAGTAAAAAAAATAAAATAAATTAAAAAAAATACCCCAGCTGGAGGAGTCACGCTTTAATTGACGCATGTTTTCTATTTTGAATGGCAGATTTTGATTTGTGCGTGTTTAAGAGTCACATTCCTCTGGCACAGCAGAACACTGACAGTAAAGCACTGAGCCAGAAGCGACGCTGCATATGATCAACATCTGTCTATGAAGACACGGATCGCTGCGAGAACTCTCTCAGCCCGTTTTTAATGCCAGTTACACTTATCTTGGTGGGATCTCATTAAATCATTGTAGTTTGCAGGATATCCTCAACTCCAGCCAGGATCCACACATCCACTGTCTGCTTTTAACTCTTCAACGGGTGTATCTGAGAGAGAGACAAGGTATATTCTGGGCAACCAGTGGGAGGGCCACATCCTGTTTGCTCCCGCGTACTTGAAAACATGGCAAAGAAAATTGGTCTAGACGTCAGAATATTCTGATTAACCATTTCTGGTTCCCAGCGTAGAGTATTTTGTTATTATTTACTCATCCCCATGGTGTTTCAAACCTGTATGACATTGTTTTTACATCAGTGGAACACAAAAGAAGATTTTTCTAAGAATGTTTTGACCTTTTTTGCTCATACAAAGAAAGTCAATGGGGTCCAAAAGAATACTGGAGTCATAAGTTAATGGGGTCCAAAAATATTGTTTATTTTAGTATTATTTATTAACAATAATATTATTTATTACCTTTTTTTTTGGTGAATTGAGCCCAAAAGAATGCTGGAGTCCCAGTATTTTATTTTATTTTATTTCTATGCGATCAAATAAAATAATAAAATTGTTATCATTAATCGAAATGAACCTAAAATGAAATATAAATAATAGATGAAAAAAATAATAATAAAAAAATACAAAATATTAATAAATATTATAATTGTTAATAAATAATACGAAAATAAACAATACTTTTGGACCCCGTTAACTTTTTATTTTATTATTTTTTTATTGTATTATTTATTAACAACTATAACATCTTTCAACTGTTTCGTCCATACAGTGAAAGTCAATAGGGTCCAAAAGAATACTGAAGTCCCAGTGTTTTATTTATTTTGTTATTTTTATTATTATTTTTATTTTATTTATTTATTTATTTATTTATTTCTGTATTCATTTTAGGTTTTCATCTATGATTTATATTTAATTTTAGGTTAATTTCAGTTAATGATAATTTTTTTTTTTTTTCATTGGTTTTAGTTTACAAAAACCCCATCACACTGGACCCCACTGACATTCATTGTATGGCAATAAAATAAAATAGTTTAAAACTAAACTAAATAAAAATAAAATAAAATAAAAACTGAAACTAAAAAATAAAATAAAATAAAAAAATGTAATTAAAACTTAACTAAAAGAAAACAAAACTGAAATAAAAATAAAAAATAAATAAAACAAAAAATTTAATTAAATTAAAACTAAACTAATAAAATAAAAAACTAAACCACCTAAACTAAAATAAATAAATAAAAATAGTAATTTTTCAAAATATTAAAAATAATAATAATAATAATAATAATAAATAAATAAAAAGGTCATACAGGTTTGAACTAAGAACAGAGCAAGCAAATGATTATAAAAAGTGCACATTTTTCATGAATTGTCCCTTTAATTCCACAGTGGGAACCAGAAGCAGTTAACCAACATATTATAGCGTCAAGATCAATTATCTTTTATGTTCATTTTTTTTAATTACATCTTACTGCAACATAAATCTCCTGCTACGACCACACTAGCAGACCTACAAAGAAAATGCAATCAATAATTAAAAAAGTATTTTGAAACCAGCTGGAATTCTTATTGATCTCTAAACAAGCTCCTGTGTGAATACCAGCAAATTTGCACAAACTTTCTATGAAAGATAACATAAAAGAACATCCATCCGCGTAATCGCATTCACGTAGTCGGTACAGAGCGCTAACGTGGTTGAGAGATAGTTTTCGTAATTGCTATGATTATGTATTGCTGTTCATTCCATCCCACGCTAAGTGGTGTTAATGAGGTATCCACAAATTCAAAGCAGTCCTGCATAAAAATCAAAGTGCCGAGTTGAAAGAAGCGACACTATTAGAACTGTCCTTTTATGTATTGAACTGCTCCTGACAATTTCACACTACAAAGCCCTCAGTGTGCTATCACAGAGAGACAAAGCAAGCACTCTTTATTCTTTTAAAGATAAAACGAGCGCGAACACACTTCATTCTTTCTCTCTCTTCGTCCGTCTCCCTCTCGCTACTGTACTGCATCTTCCACTAACTTCTTTTGATCACTTGAACAATGAATATTATTTATTTAGTCTAGCTACTGGAAGCAAAGCTGCGAATTGTTTTATAAATCCCATAAGATGGATTATTACTTTCATTGTGGCCACTCCCAAGCCTTCTGCAGGAAACCCCTGAAGTACAATAAAAATGCTCAACTGTGGTGAACGCAAGGAAGTTTCCATTAGCAGTAAAATGAGCTCATTCAATGTAGGTCTACTAATTTAATCATCATAACTTCTGAATTGAAACATCTACATGTATTACAGATGTGGCCAGTGATGGGTAACCTCAATGACTTTCAAATACTGTGTGCATCTTTGTGAGTCTCATATTGTAAGGACATTTGTGACTGCAAATGTGTCCAGTGAGAGAAATGAAGCAATGTTTCCTATGGAGGAGGACAAGATTTTCCAAGGCAACGCATATGTTGCTGTCACAACAATGAGTGGTGGTATCTGAGCCTGAAAGCTGAAGTTTATGAGGAAAGCTATTTACAAAAAAAACGCTGGGTTAAAAACAACCCAGTGCTGGGTGAAATCTGGACAGACTCAGCGACTGCGTTGTTTTGAGTCAGTGCTTGAGTTAAATGTTTAACCTTCTGGGTAGTCTTATTTAATAATGATGTGTCATTCATTAACAATTCGTTCAATTTAAAATGATCTTTAATTCGTTTATCCCGTGGCAGCCCTATAGACGCTATGCCATTTGTGCCAGAAGGAGAAATGATTAATTCACCTCTCGAGTATTCGGGTTGAGTTGTTTGTTCTTTTGTCATGTGACACAAGAGCAGTACTGAATACAGAAATGAGTGCATAATTCCAAACTTTCCTCACAAACACATTTACAGCGATGTGTTTCGGGTCTTAAATTGCAGCTTTTTATTTTTTCACAATTTATTAGGGGTGTAACGTACACAGATGTCACGGTTCAGGGGTCACAGTTCTATACGATTTCGGTACAACAGAAAAAAAAAAATAAATCTACTATGCTAGATTTCTTTTCATTTATTTACAGTTTTTTCCACCTACATGTGAAAATACTAAATATTATAAATCAAATTATAATGTCATATATAGGCTATAAAAAATGCATCTATACATACAAGGAATAAATAATTGACATTTTATTTAGTTAACTGTTAGACAAGGGGCAAAAAACAGTGCGACACGTAACGTAGCCTATATTTGCTGAGTTTCAGTTCAGTTTTGTGACAGAAAGCAAACTCAAATAACAGAAAGCGACATCCTATTTATTAATCGCGCCGGCGCACAAACACAAACACCTAACATATCAATTTATGCTAGCATTGCTAACATGACAGCGCAGTTGATACTTGATCAAAATAAAATACACTGAATCAAACATCAGCGCTTCCGCCTCACTATGTCACCGTTAGAACGTGACTAAAGTACAAAGTCTATAATTTACATAATACATAATAGTTTAGCATTTGGATACATTGTAAATATGAAAATATTATGGAATATTTGGATTTGTGCCGAATGAGAGAGGTAGGATACAAGAGCACAAAGTTCCATTCCGCAAACAGTTGAATACGCAAGCCTTTAAAGTAACGTTATACTCCTTTGTCAGTGAGAGACGCGTTCAGAATCAGCACATGATCACTGTCTAGTGGGCTTTGTTTTCAAATGCGCAGCCCCTGTCATTCGCGGTTCTTCTGCTGTCGGTTATCAAACAGTTGCGTTACTGCGGGCGCCCCCTTCTGGAACACAATGTACAGCTAATGTACTGCTAACGTACTCACCCCCTTGTCATCCAAAACGTTCATGTATTTCTTTCTTCAGTAGTAAGGAAATTATGTTTTTTGAGGAAAACATTTGAAGAGTTTGGTTCCAAAACGCGATAAACGCCTTTTTTTTTTTTTTTTTTTTTTTTACAAAACTGACTTCCTGCCAAAATCAGTATTGTATCTGGTCGGTATTGAAAAGGCAATTTTTAATTTTACTCCCTTCTCTGCAGAATGTGATACATCCGCTCAGCCAATCACGGCGCATGATTTCGCGCATTGTTAACAGTAAAGGCTGCGCTTTGAATACACCCCGCATCCTAGTTTTCAACGCTGAGTAATGCATCACCGACATATCTGACGAATCCTTTAATAAACAAAGTGTATAAAGAGTGTAAATAAGAGATTCATTGTGCAGAGTGTAGAGAGCTTCGTTGATTATAACGGAACTTTGCGAGATCACAATGAACTAAGATGAGTGACAGCTTTTAATGATTTTTAAGGGAGTTTGTAAATGAGATACTGATTTAATACAACAGTTAAATAAACAACAACGTAATATTAGGTGACTTACATTGTCTGACTATAACACTATTGCCTGATTTTGCTCTATTTCGTCGAAACAAAGTCACGACTGAGCCGCTGCGCATCTTTATTTAAACACAGCTGTGTTTCCTTTATGAATGAATATGCATTTTTAAACGGATCTAGTGAATCAATGAATCAATTACCCATTCATAAAGACAGTCACTTGCTTTATTCCTGAATGAATCAACCGTTCGAAGGAATCAAATTAATGATATGATTCAGTAATTAAAACCGCCACCTACTGGCAGTTTTAGTTTAATTTTTAAAATATCTTCTTTTCAGTTATTTAAATCATTTAATATTTCTATATTTAAAATTTTATACTTAAAACATTAATCTCAACATGAATTTATGAATTTGACTGCACGTATGCCACCTCTGAGCCTCATACACCTACAAGCCACTTTTGTGTTCTTCTGTGCCACCTCTGTAGCACAAATTAATTTTGTTTATACTGATTTCATTTGATTGGCAACTTATACTTATTCTGTTGTTTTAATTAAAAATTTTAAAAAGCTTATAAAATATATATTTTTTAAAAAAAATTGACATAAAAGATGGCATACTTTTAATAAAGTTTAAAAAAATGCCATTACAAAGGTAAAAACAAAATTACCCTCTAATTCACTTAAAGGAGTCAAATATCACCTCATAATGGGAAGGCTAATTTTTGACCAGATTTTTTGATTATTGATTAGAAGGTCCTCCTAAAATTTTGACTGTGCTCCTAAATTTTTTAAGTTAGAAGCACAAGTGCTCCTAAGATGAAAAGTAAGCGTAGAGCCCTGATGGATTTATTGCATTCTGGGGAAAAAAAAAAAAATCATAAATCAAAATCTGGATTTGAATTTTTAATGTTATTATAACCTAAAGATGCTATGTGAAAGTTTGAAACAGAAAATAGTGGTTTTCATCTAGCCACTTTCTTGGTAAAGAAAACAATTTTACTCAAAATTAATCAAAATGGATTTATAGCATTTTGGAACCAAACTCTTCATTTCAGGATTCCTCTCCATATAATGGACTTCTAAGTTTGAACTTCCAAAATGCAGTTTAAATGCACCTAAAATCACTCTGATAAAGCAAAGATACCTACATATAATAACAGCATACAGTTAATAACATGTTTTTATTCGTTGTAAGATACTTAGCTGGGAAGTGGGCACGTGACAAAAGAACGAACGACTCGAACTCAAAGTTTCGAGAGATTAACTAATAATTTCTGTTTCCGGAACTGCGTATATTAGCCTATGGGGCTGGGAATGAATGACTCAAACCTGAAGACTCGAGAGGTGAACTAATAATTTTTGTTTCTGGTAAGTTACCGACTGCATAGGTTCAGTGTGATGTGACAAAAGAAGGAACAATACATATCGGCAGGTGAGGGAAACTGACAGACTACATAAGCTGAAACAATGAATTAATCGTTCTGTTTCTTATAATTTGGCCTTGGTTGCAATATAGTTTTATTGCATTAACAGTCTTATTCAAAATGTTGCTTAAGTAGATGTGTTATGGAATTTGGCTGGTAACATGTAACATTTTAATATATTCTGTTGAAGTGAACAAAATGAATTAAATGACTCGAAAAAAAAGATTCATTCATTTTGATGAACGAGATTCAAAGATCCGAGTCAGTAAAATGATCCGATCTTCCCATCACTATTATTTAACTCAACTATTGCTTAAAAATTACCCAAAATAGGTTGGAAATTAACATTCATTAATATGTTTAATAAATGAACATTTTTAATTGCTTATAAATAGGTTCAGCCTAATGAAACAATATTAAAATAAAAATGATTATAGTCTTCCTCAAAATTTCTCCCTTACACTGTAGAAAAAAATGATTCAACATTATGAAAAAACTTTTTTCCATTTTAATTTTTCTAGACTCTATTTTAATGGTTAGATAAAAAAAAATAACTGAAATCATAAAACCTACACAAGTTAACAACAATTTATTAAAAGTTTAACAAAAAAAACACATTTTTAGGGTGTTTTTTTGTCAAATTCAGTTTTATTTGTACCACATTCCATTTTAATAGTTTCAATACATTTTAATAAATAAAAAGCATCTCTAATTAATTTATTTTATTTATTTATTTATTTATTTTTTTTTCAGAAATACTGTGTTTTTACATTTTTCTGGTAAATAAATTCTGGTAAATTATTTTTCATTATTTAAAAAAATAATGTTTTAATAACAATTTTAGTAGTAGTAGTAGTACTAATATCACAAGTCATATTTTTCTGTCACAGTTTCTTCAAGTTAAACCAAGCTCTTATTTTAACTGTTTGCTGTGAAGACCTTTAATTTTCTGTTTAGATATGATATGATGATAGTTATTCTCAAAAGCAACAGTTAGATGGTCATGAAATGACTCAGAGCAGTTCTAGAGATTTTGTGTGTTCATGTACTGAGGCTGAAAACACAGCGAGTGTCACATGCATTTCAATGTGTAATAAACGAAACCACACGTCTGTGCCATTAATTCACACAAAGACACACAGAACATGCAGGATATTTAAATTGTATTTTTGCAGCTTAATATTCACAGACACTAGTCCATTTCGCATTTTGGTGCACTGACATTCGATTCATTCATCCAAAATCTGTCAAATTCTGTGACATTCCACATAACAAATTCCAGAAAATTTAATTTTTTAAAACTGGATTCTGCAGTTCAGTCCACGTTTTTCGCATAAGGGAAATCATAAGGCCCTACCAATATATTTTCTTGTAATGTATATCAATTAATTTATACAATTGTATGTACGATTTTTGTGTGTGTGTGTGTGTGTTTATTGCTGTTCATGACCCTATCAGAACAGACTTGTGACCATTTTTAGGTCGTGACCCACCAGTCAAGGATGACTGCTCCAAACATTCTCTTCATTTTCTCAATTCTTTGCTCTTTTCTCTTTCTGACAGAATGTATATGGCCTCCTCCGAGAGGGCTAGACCACAACAAAATGGAAACCAAAATAACCTCAGCTGTCCCTCCAGATCTCCCAATCCTGCTGTATAACTATCATCTTTGCAACCCTGACACAAAGCATTACATCAACTGCACCACCAGGACAGCCTGAAATGGAAAGATGGGTGGCCTTTTTACTGGAAGGTTTAAGGACTCTACACTCTTATGCATCTTTCATCAGATGTTTTGACATCTGTTCACTTTTGCATAGCTCCAGTCATGCACAAGTGCCACTCAATCTTTTTGTTCAAGGGACCATTTTACCTCAGTAATAGGATTTAAATAAATGACACACTTGCTGAATCTGTTCAAAAAACAAAAACAAAATAAAATTGTGTATATATATATATATATATATATATATATATATATATATATATATATATATATATATATATATATATATATATACACATATACATATATACACACACACACATATATATACACACACATACATAAATATATATTAGAAATATATATTACTATATTGTCACCACAGCAGAGTAAGCCAGAGCTTTCAAAGAAAACATTTACATGAATCCAAATACAGAGATGATGAGATTTCATTTTGGCTAAACACCTCCGATTTTGCTTATGTGTGGATGACTTCACAAATTAACAAGTTGGTCTTTTGAGCTTCTCGTTTAGTCAGCACTGTAATCAAACAAAATTCTCTGTGGAGGTGTTGAGATAAGAATTCTCATGGCCTCACTTCAAAATTATCTCCCAGCAATTCTCTCTAACTGAAAGCATGTATGTGTGCTATGCTAACCTTTGCCTCCTCAGCTTGAAGTGGCAATATCACCCAGTGTTCAGGGTCTGTATGAGGGCCTGTGAAACTTCTGAAGCTCTGTTGAGCTAGAGGAGGGTGGGGAGATCTCTCACGTCTTTATCAAGCTAAAAACAAATAAACAGGCCAGGAATATGCAGTGGCTCAGATAAAAGAGACTTCTTGTATGCCAAGGGGATTTGTGACTGATAAAGAAAAGAAGCTGGATATCATCTCTACGGGTTGCTTATCTGGTGCCTGACCCAATCAAGAGTTTTGAAATAATCACATTTTTGTTATTTAACAAACGCCAAGACCTCAGGAGTAACCTGGGGTTAAGTGTCTTGCTCAGGGTTAGATTGCTGACAGACCCTAATGCACTACAGCTCATAAATCAGCCCTTTCTGTGGTTTAAACCAACAACCTTTGGGTTACAAGCACAGATGTCTTACCACTAAGCTACAGTACCACCACTCCAATTTACCACATCCAAAAAAAGCCCAGAAATAGCCTTAGGAAAGAAAAACCACAGCTGAAAATCTTTATTGTACATCTAATCGAGAGTAATGAAATTAAAATGAAAAACTGAAAAGCAAGTCTCCTGCTTCTCAAATGATTCTCATGAGGAAAAAGACTCAAGAAATGTGATGTTTCAGAGTTTTAAAAAAGTTCTAAATAAAGTCATAAATTACAATTTGGTATGACAACCAAGTCTGCTATCGAAAATCAGAGATTTCAATATAACCACATCATTATGAATCATTATAAAATTATATTAGATACATTTATTTAAGTTACTTACTCACTTTGTTTATTTCCATTTAAATGATATACACTCTAAAAGATGCTGGACAACCCAGCGCCGGCTGAAATATGGACAAATGTCTAACCCAACCTTCTGGGTAGTTTTATATAACTCAACTATTGTTTAAAAAAATGCTATATAGTTGGCCTAAAATGAACCCAAAATGGTTGTAACTTAAAAATTAGACATATAATTACTAGAGGTGTCGGTGATAATCAAAAGATGAACATTTATTAATAAGCAATTTAAAAAATGTTTATTATTGAATTATTATTTATCCAATATATTTTTAATAATAAAAAATAGATTGAATAAATAACAATTCAATAATAAACATTTATTCATTCTTATTAATAAATGTTCATTTATAGAACATATTAATGATAAATGCTGAATGAATAAATTTTAATTTACAACCTATTTTGGGCTCATTTTAAGCAATAAATATTCATTACTTAATATAATGACAGCACTACTACTAATAAAATTATTATTTAATTTTTTTTTTTTTTTTTATAAAAATCAAATCAATGAGAGATGCTTTTGATAATTCAAATGTAATAAAAGTATTCAAATGTAATCTAGAAATGTAATGGAAAACAAAATTTGGTAAAAAATAAAACTGAATTTGAGAAAAAAAAAAAATAATTCATAGGGCCCTAAAAATGTAATTTTTGTTAAACTTTTAATAAACTGCCATAAAATAAGTAAGTTTCATGATTTTAGTCATGTCTCTCTTTAATATTTCTTAATTTAACCATTAAAACAGAGTCTATAAGGAAGACTAATTAAAAAAAATATTTATTTTAAAAATTTCACTCAACGCTGGATTTTTAACCCAACACTTTTTAGAGTGTATAATAGAATTTTATAATGAAAACATATCAAATAATAATAAAAAAATTAAATTCACAAAATCCAATCTCATCTACAGCAAATACAGGTTAATAAAATACAGGGCTATTCTATTCACATTAACTGGGTAAATCTAAGTGACTACAATCAAATTGTTTCTGTTGTCAGAATTCCCAAGTAAACACCTTTCAGACAGAGATGATACTTAATTGAAATGTAACCATTTAAAGGTCTATTCAGGGCCTAGCACACTCATATTTTAAATTCAATAATCATTATGATAACTACTCACTTTGAACAACTGAATGCATCATAACTGAATATAAAAATTTATTTATTAAAAAACAAATACAGACTGACTCCAAATTTTAAATGATGGCATATTTTTCCTTGTTTTAAATTTGAAAGAATCCTAAAACTTTGAAACAGTTAAAGTTCACATTAGATTTTGACGCTATTATTTTCAAGGTAGACTTTCAAACCCCACTGTATATGAAATAGCTACACAAATCTGATTGTTATTTTTGTTTTCTTTGCACACAAAAAACATTCTGGTAGTTTTATAGCATTACGGCTGAACCACCGATGTCACATGGACTATTTTAACAATGTCCTTAATACATTTCTGGGCCTGGGAACGTTTCATTTGCATTGTTGTCTATTCAGGGTCAGAAAGCTCTTGGGTGAACCAACCAGTGGCGTAACTTTGTTTTAAAATATGGGTGGGACAGAAGGGTGCATTTTGTTTTGTGATCTCTGTAACGACATTAAGCGATTGACAGAAGTGCTCACGTGTGAACACTGTGCACAAGTCGCAAAAGAACGCTCCCTAATAACTCTGCAACCAACATTACGCATGATTTCAAAAACAACAGATTCCAGCACCAGATTGCATCTTATTTAACAGAACCAAATGTTTAATCAGCATTATGTACGTCCATGCCGCGAGATGTTCAAAAAAGTGGTAGGGACAATATCGACCCTGGTATAAAGTGGTGGGGACATATCCCACCCATCCCACACGTAAATTACGCCTATGGAACTAACCATTTAACAATAAAGAGCACTTTAGGCTTACGTATGTAGCAATCTCAAGTACAGATCTCCCATATTTAAAAATATGGATCTGGAAAATGCATCAGAAAAACAGGATGCTGTGTAATAGGTGCTACAGTAGCAGGATATGAACTCTCATCAGTGACAGGGAAGGAAAGGTGGTTTCACAGACCTCTGGAAAAAGAGCGCACAGGTTAGACATCCACAAATACTCCACTCCAGGAAGCCAAGTGTTCTTTCTCAAGTGCTGTCAGGCACGGATCTATAAATGGCTTTAGAGAATAAACTTCCCCCTTTAGAAGGGGGATTACCACTCGCTGACTCATAGTCTCAACCTATCCAGCCTTAAAACACTGCATGGAAGATATTTTTGTTAAAAGATGTTGATTTGTTATTCATTATTCTATCAAATCCACTGAGATCAGAAATATGCTTGAATAAATGAAGACATCCTGACTTCAAACCAAGCTCATGTGGCGTGTTGAACCTCAAAGATCATCAATGGGTCATCAGATCAGTTCAATGCTCTAGTGCAAACTTAGAGGAACGACTTGAGTTTCATCTGCTAAATTTGGGTCTACATTAGTTTACTCTGAGAACTTAAGAGTCTGTAGGTGGTCACTTCATAGAGGTGATGTTTAAAGAGTTGCTCAACTGTTTAAATCTGGCACCTCTTAGTTGACACCGTCACTCTCTGGTACTTCATCTTCTCAACACACTAAAGCTACAGCAGAAATATCCCTTTCTAATTTAAGTGCCAGCATATTTGTGTGGAGGTGTCCATGCGGTGCTATTTTTGGAGGGAAGCTCAGGTGTCGGGCTGCAGAGCTCTTACCAAAACAATCATTCCACCATGATGTCATGCAATACAATGGCCCAGACTGACTCCAAAAGGACAGACTGTGAAGCAAAAGTCATTCCAAAGAAGAGTTCCAAAGATAGAAAAGTTCAGAAGGGAAAATGCAGCAGTCTGACACTGCAGCTGAGACACTTTCGGTATTTGTTATCTAAATAACACAAGGTCTCTCTCCAAAATGAAGCTGGGTGCCACACAACACAAAGAATGAGATGTCGAAATCATTTTTAGGTGACTGACTATATTCAGTGGGTTTCATTTTATTTCATAATAGTAAAACATTGAATTTTTCCATTGCAAATTATTTGATTATCATAATTTGAGTTGAAGGTGCTAAAAAAAATGCACTACTAAGCATTAGTCCCACTATTTTGGCCTAAAAAGGTGCAGTAGCATAAATTTCGTCACTTTTACAACATATACTACCAATTAAATGTTTGGGGTGGGTAAGACTTTTTTTTTAGGTTTTTGAACAAGTGAATATTCACCAAGGCTGAATTACTGGATCAAAAACACAGCAAAACAGTAACACTGTGAAATATTATTACAATTTAAAATTTTAATTGGTGCTGTCAAACGATTAATTGCGATTAATCGCATTCAAAATGAATGTTTTTGTTTACATAATATACTGTATGTGTGTGTGCTGTTTATATTTATTACGTATATATATAAAAACACACACATGCATGGATATATTCACTTGTGTGTTGGCAGTGCATGTACATATCTACCCTATAATGATAAAAATCCATGCAGTGGTTTTTAATTAATTTGTAAAAATAATATCCCCTTTTTCAAATCGAGCCATTCTCACATGCCTGTTGGTGTGGCATCACCCCGACAGAGGCCGCTCACACGATAGTTGATTTGCATGAGCGTTTTACCTCAGATCAGCTGTAACAGTCCGACCTCCATTGTTTCGATGCCGGAGCAGGGATGTAAGTTAGACAAGAATATCTCTGATTGAGCAATTGAGGTGTTCTGTTGCTGGATGTAATAATGAACATAGTGGTTGTCATTTACTCCCGACATCTGAGCTGCTGAAAATGCAGTGGATTACATTTGTTTGTGAAGGGAATGCGCCTCCCGATCTACATAAATGCATCTATGTTCATGCAAATCATTCGTGATCCTGACTTTTTATTAAGACCCTAAAGAATCATATCAACTTGTGGAAAATGGGCATCTGATGACCCCTTTAAGAAAAATGTTGTTTATATATTAAATATATTTATATATAATATTAATGTTATGAATAAAAATATATACATGTATGTGTTTGTTTTATATATACATAAATATACACAGTAGACATGCATATATTACTGTATGTAAACAAAAGGTTTCATTTTGGATACGATTAATCGTTTGATGGCACTAATTTTAATATGACAATTTTCTATTTTTTATTTATTTTATTATGTTTTAAGATTTTATTTATTCATTCAAGAAATATTTCCTATGTTTATGCTGAACAGCTGTTCTTAATATTATTTTGTGGAAATTTTTGTACTTAAAGGTTTTTCAATATTTTTGATGAAACAATCAAAAAAACATTTATTTGAAATTTGATATTTTTTGTAACAATGACTTTGTCATTTTTTAACAACTTAATGTGTCCTAATTGAATACAAATATTAATTTATGATGTCGCTGAATCAATGATGAACTGACTTAAACTGAAAAATTAACCATTTACTACAGTATGTCCTCTTGCATTATTGACACACTGTTTTCCTGTTTAATACTTTAAAGCTGCTTTGACACAATCTGTATTGTATTAAGCACTATAAAAATAAAGGTGACTTGCCTTGACTTGACTTAAAAAAAAAAAAACTTTTCAAAGGCAATCTAATTTTTCTTTGTTTTAAATTTTGAAAAAATCCTAACATTTTATTTTTACATTGTCTCTATTATTTTCAATGTGAACTTTTAAATCCCACTGTATATGAAATAACATAAGCTTTCCTTAAACAAAACTCAAACAGACGATAAATATGTCACATGCTACAGACCTCCTCAGATCACGAAAGGCAAGAAATAAAACATAGGATGTGAGTGAATCAATACGTGACAGTGTTTGTATTGTCTGTTCCGGCTGCTATTTTTCACACTGACTTTCATGTGCGCTGCTATGTTTACACCTCTGCATCTCAGCTGATGAAAGGAGAAATGAGTATTGTTTGGATCTCTGGCACAAATCTGAGGCCCCTTGTTATGATGAAGCTGCTGTCTCATCATCGTGAGCAAAGACGGGTGACAGGATGTGACTGAGACTCTAATTCAGCAGGCGCAACCACTCTATATAACGCCTCAGTAGATCATTAAAACGGTTTCATGTTTTACGGGAAGATGTTTGCAGAATCTGTTGATGCATCTCTTTTATCACACTGATATGAAATGTGTGACTACTGTCATGTTGTAATATTTCCTCTCCATTATTTCCTCCCCATTAAAATAAAAAAAAGGATTCTCACTTGTTATAGGTATGCCTGGCTCAGGCGTGCTCGGCTCAGGAGTGCTTCCATCCTCTTCTCCACTGATATCTGAAGGAAGAAAAAGATTACATCAGTGTTTTGTTTTTAGTTTTAAAAAATGTCAATGTGAGCTATTCTGGAAATGAAAAGCCCGCATTTTACACAAGTTAAGCATTCTGAAAAGTGTAGGGAAGAGTCACAAGAGTCGACTAGTGTTGGACGTCAAAATAAGTATTACAGTTCAAAAGATTGAGGTTGGAAAGACTTTGAAAATGTTTTTGAAATTAGACTCCTATGCTCAGCAAGTCTACGTTTATTCGATTAAAAACAAGAAAAAATATTACAATTTAAAAAGAACTGTTTGCTATTTTAAATAGCTGAATTTTCACGAGCCATTACACTCTTAAAAATAAAGGTGCTTCAAAAGATTCCCAGAACCATTTTTGGATCCACAAAGAACCATTCAATCAAAGGTTCTTTATAGAACCATTTTATAATGTACATGTAAAAGTTTATAACCTTTTTATAATCTGAAGAGCCTCATTTGCCACAAAGAACCTTTTGTAAAACAGAAAGGTTCTTCAGATGTTAAAGGTTCCTTATGGAGCCATTTAGACAAAAAGGTTCTTCTATGGCATCGTGAAGCACCTTTATTTTTAAGAGTGTACCTCCAGTCTTCAGCATCACATGATTACTTTGAAAACGTTTTAATATGCTGATTTGTTGATCAAAAAAATTTCATAGGGTTTTTGAGGAAAACATTACAGGATTTTTCTCCATATAGTGGACTTCAATGGTGACCAATAGGTTGAAGGTCCAAATTGCAGTTTCAGTACAGCTTCAAAGGGTTCTACACGATCCCAGCTGAGGAATAATGGTCTTATCTAGCAAAACGATCAGCCATGTATATACTTTTTAACCACAAATACTCACCTTGCACTAGCTCGTCGTCCACAACTTCACATTACGTAATCACATTGGAAAAGTCTTGCATGGTTAGTTCTTTGTTTGTGTACTTCGGTTCAAAAAGGTATGATAAGGTGAAAAACTCCATCTCATTTTTTCCTCCAGCTTTCCAAATTGTCAGATGTTGTTGTTTTTGCTTTTTTTGTACAGGGCGTTTGACTTTCTTTGCACGTTCGCTTTGTAAACACTGGGTCGGCATTATGTCACATGTGAGTGATTACATAATACATGAGGTCAAGCTACTGCAAGGCAAGCATTTGTGGTTAAAAAGTATATACATTTTTCTTTTTTTTAATAACATGACCAATTGTTTAGCTAGATAAGATCCTTATTCCTTGGCTGAGTCCCTTGAAGCAGCACTGAAAATGCAATTTGGACGTTCAAACAGTTGGCCACCACTGTAGTCCACTATATGGAGAAAAATCCTGGAATGTTCGCCTCAAAAATCTAATTTTTTCGATTGAAGAACGACCGATATGCATATCTTGGATGACATGGCGGTGAGTAAATTAACAGGAAATTTTCATTCTGGAAGTGAAACAGTTTTCTTTGGATACTCTGATAACGTTCAAAAAAAATTTCTGCTGAACTGTAAATGTCCTTACTGTCACTTTCAAACAGGTATAATGAATAACCACACTTTACTATTTTTTATTTAAAGGTACTCATTCAGAAAGTCCCACCTCCTGAGGGATCATAGTACTCTTCATCATCCACATAATCTCCCGGCCGCTTGTTTTCTTCCTCTAAATCCTCTGGAAAGGGCACCTCACCCCACACTTTAGAGCTTTGAACCACCTGTAGTCAAAACAAATGAAACCACAATTTATGGGATTGAAATCAGCATCTTCAAACACATCTTGAGTTATGGAGATCTACAGAAGAGGGGGGGGCAAAAACAACAGTCAATGCCTTTTGGCTCCACTGAAGGAAGTAGAGATAAATATCATGCCTTTGTGTTGTGCATGAAAAAAAATAAAAAATAAAAAAATGCATATCGCACACATCATAGAGACATGAAATGCAAGTAAAAATGCTTTCCTTTAAAACTATTTAGGCACTACAGTAAAACTTCAAAATGTCTGAATGTCACAGCATTAGCAGCAAATCAGCATATTATAATGATTTCTGAAGGATCATGTTACCCTGAAGACCGTAATAAATAAGATGTATTCAAACAGAAATCAGTTCATTTAAATTGTTCTGCTCTACATTTGACCAAATAAAGCTTAGGTAAGCAGAAGAGATCGTACCAACCCCAAACATTTGAATGGAAGTGGAAAACATAATCAAAAATGAAGCATAACACATGAACATATTAACAGTGGCTGTAGTATCTCATGACAAATAAATAACATGCAAGTACCTTTATACATGGATTCTCTGGAAGCATTTTGCATAGTTAGCGGAAACTTGAACTCAACCAGCAGCGCCTTTTGCTTATTCACTTCTTCTTTGGTCAGCAACAAAAGCTTTGATGATTTTGTACAACCATGTCTTTTTTGACCCTAGTTCTCATCTTCACATTTGTTTACGTGTTTGGCAAGATGCCACATTTGGCATTTTCGGTCTTCATAGCCCGCCAGTTCCCATTTCCCTGCATCTCCATCATGGCCGTAGTTCCCATTTAAATGGCTCGCGCAAATAAATAACTTGATCTCCCCCCCAAATCCTTTCTCCCCTGACTGAACACTCTAAAACAACAATCCTGGAGCTTTTTCAAAAGGAAAGCGCTGACTGGCAAAATTCTTTCAATCGGATTTGCTCAGCGAACCTTTGGTGTGATCATCGCCTGCTTCCCTGTCCCTTGGGATGGAGTCCTCCCGAAACGAGACACTCTGTCATTATTGTCATCCATAATTGTAATGTAGCATATTTTTGGTGAGAAAGACTTAGAAAAAGGGTATGTGTCAATTTCATTGTCTCCAGATATGACACACAACTTAAGGAAACAAATCACTACAGAGTGAAAGAATTTACAGTAACACTTTAGCATAGTGAACGATTCTCACTATTAAATAGTTGCTTATTAGCATTCCTATTCATAACATATTGACTCTTTATTAAAACTTATAAAGCACATATTCTACATCCCGAATCCTACCCAATACCCAAACTTTACAACTACCTTACTAACTACTAACAAGCAGCAAATTAGTAGTTTATTGAGGCAAAAGTCATAGCTGGTTTGTTAATATCGAGAAAAAGTGTGACCGAATTTACAGTTGATTTTGACTATTCTTATCTAGGACGAGTAATCTGTCAATTATTTTGATGATTAATCGAGTAATCAGATCTTTTTTCTTTTTTTTTTGTAGTAATAAACACTGACATAAGCAAACAACAGCCTTTAGAATTACTTAAAATGCATATACAATAGCAGTGAGACAATAATAATAAGTTCAAATAAAGTATCAAAAGCAAGTTATCATATGGTTTTATTAAACAAAACTGTTAAAATGCATAGTCTATTATAAACAATAGAGCTAAACTACATTACGCATTATAACAAATGACTGCAGATGGGGCCAATGGCCTGACGATTGTTTTTACAGTTTACAATGCGATCTAACTAATCCTTGTTTGATATTGACTAAACAACATTTAATTCAAATGCCCACTTAATATGTAATATTTGGCCATTTCTTTATGACAGAAATGCTACAACCACTGTCATTTCTTGAATATGTGGACATCAAAACGTAAACTCAGAGTGAGTGTTTAAACTTTTATTTTGAAATTGCGATGAACGGTTAGCATACTGAAAAGATATTAATGTATTCTCCTGTGTTTGGGTACGTTTATAAATGATTTACCTTACAAATTTGATGAAATAGGGCACGTTGCGTTCCCAGATGAACGTTATAATAAACCTAAACTTACAACAATATGCAGAGATGGAGTTTGAGACGCTCCACACATGTAAATAACGGTTTGTGTGGAGCAGCATTTACTGTAAACCTAGCCATTCTGACACGCACGTACGTAACGTACATGTATGTAAATAATTACAGCACATTTATATAACCTGCATCGCATATATTTATTTATAGCGTTTGTGAATTAACAATAGCATTATGCTTTATGATTTTTAAAGGGGTTTATTATATCATGCACCCTTGGAAAATGGTCTAATAATGCGTTTCATGGATTCTCATCTGTGGTAAGCGCCACTTATGGTATTTCGCCGGTTACTCGACACGGGCAAAATGCAATTGAGGATATATATATATATATATATATACACACTGTAGTATAGCTCACTCAAAAATAAAGTTGTCGTCATTTATTTACAACATTCCATATTCATCACTGCATTTCTTTTGTGGAACAAAAAAAAGATTTTTTATTATTGATCTTTTCTATACAATAAACGTATGGAAGGCTCTTAAAAGGCAAAAAGCACAATAAAAACATAATGGAAGCAGTCTTGTGCTATATTCCAGTCTACTTAAGCCATATGATAGGCTAGCATTATGTGATGAATAGAATGAAATGCAAGTCGTTATTCATTCAAATATTATTTGGCATCAATGCCACCATCATTGTATGGAAATACAAACAGGTTTCAAAAAAAATGCAAGCGAGTTAATAATGGTGAACTTTTCACTTTTGGGGCTGGTTTAGATATAACCAGGAAATCATATAAACTCTCAGGTGATTCTCCAGCCTTAAAAGGTTTGAGTTCACCTAGTCAAGGAAATGACAGCCCAGACAAACACACACATACTGCATTCCACTGTCAAATGAATCCCACTGTTTACTTTTCAGTTATGCCCTTCACAATGCCAACAGTTTGTTCTGCAAAGAAACCGACAAAGAGCAACATTAGATCCCGTTGTTTCGCAAAAAACGTTTGAACCTGTTGGGAAGCCTCAAGATTAGGGTTTACCCAGCTGCTGTTTACAAGGCAGGAAACCAAATTCACTCTATCCATGCCCATGGACAATTAATAAGCTGAGAGTGCAGGGGCAACACAAATGTAATACAAAGGGAATGAGATTTGTCTCGACCAGCTTGCTTGGAGTTCTAATGAGTGACTCACAGCCTCCAAAGAGCAATAATGATGACTAGAAAGGACAGATGTGCACTGCTGAAGTGTATTGGAGGCTCATCCGCTCCCACACACACCCCTCTCTGGCATTTCCAACCCCCAATCAGACCCACGTCCAATTTCGAAGGCCTTACGAGTACAGCGTGAGAAAAGGATTTTAGTATTTTGGTTTTATTCACATTGGAGTGCAGCTGTGGCAGCAATGATTCAAAACTCTGCAATTACTCTGCAATCAATATTTGCAACATGTTCCCCTTTCAAAACGCTGTCAAAAATAAATGCGTAGTTGATACAATAATAAAAGTCTCATAAAAATGCTGACAACAATACAAACTCTTGACTACTGAATTGACTAGTCATTATCTACAAGGCAATTGAAAATGGAATTTTAAAAAAATCAGCACGGCAATAAAATCCAGTACACAAAACCTGTACTTGCCACACTGTATTACGTCAGGATTTTACAGACGTGAAGGGGATGTTGGTTTTTCTAAACACACAAATGGAATGTAAATTGTAGAGCGGTAAGTAGGTGAAAGCTTGAGATACGTACTTTATACCCTCATCTGAGCCAGAACAAGAAAGCACAGCCTGATACAGGCAGACTGGAGGGCAAACTCCCTGACTTCCATATAACAACTCACTGTATACTGAAGTGCCAGAAGTGCTAGCATATTTCCATTACCCTTCTCCTATCATATAATGCACTTCCTCTCTTGATATTGCACTGCTTTTAGCCACGTCCCTTTCTTGAGAAGAACTTGAAGGTGTAAGGGAATAATTGACTGGTGCACTGTTCCAAAGCCTAGTCAGGAACCTAATCTTATTGATTTAAGATACCTTGTTTTAACCAAAGCACTGAACAGCTTAATCACTGGGAGGAACACAGGGAAAAATAAATTCAAAATGGCAAACGAAAAACTTCTATTTTACGTAAAACAAAAAAAAGTATCAATAAACAGCTAAATAAATAGCTCTATGGACTTTTACCTAATAATTAAGAGTGCTATGATTACTTAAGCTTGTTAGCTTAGCAGCATGCTAACATTCAAACTCTTCATTTGTGTGGGAGATGGAGTTTCTGCCTGCTCCAAATTAGTCACAAATGAGTTTCCATGATGGTCAACAATGGTTACCCAAGTAGTCAGCCTACTATGTTTTAGAACAGTGCTAGGCTGAATGATAAGAGAGTTGCATTGAAATCTACTTTTTCCACACCTATTATCCACAGGGGCTATAGAAAAACATCCATCTGACAGACAAGATAAGACAGAAGGAACGATTCATGTATCCACAAGTGAAAGAAATATCAAAAGGCATACAGGTAGGAACAAAGATTCCTATGTGGGTTTAACCTCTCGGAGCAGGAGAATGCAAAGCGATGATAAGCTGCCAACTTTGACACCAAACCTCAGCTTGAGCACCTTTAGGATAAAGACCATGACGAGAGAGGCCCTTCAACTACACAAAGCACTCAGGACAGGATTTGACACCAAACCTTCGCAGCAAACACATGCCTCATTTACTTTAACCGTAGCATACTCAGTGGATGAGGCACATTCTTAAACAAGTTGTTACGGTCTTCCACATGGGCTTGGGGGGAGAAAAGGATGGACATAGGTTGACAGCATACTTCTGGCAACAAGAACTCTTCCCTCAGGCAGTGCACGCGTTCCCACGTAGACCCAAAGCATGCATTTGGGATTGAGCGAGGACTCCCACAGGCATTCCAATGAGGACTGGGCAAGATTTGACATACATGCTTCCTAATGTGCCCAGCGCAGCTGTTTCCCATGCTGAAATCGAAGCTGGGAGTTCGCTCTGCCACTGTTTAAACAATTAGGTTTCCTTGCTATTCGTCTTTTCCGCTCTCTCGACATCCCTTCCCAGTGAGACTCTTTCCTGCTTCACTTAACTATTGAGTGGCTCCATCACCATAAGCAGTCATCCAGCTCAGCGTCACACCGATCTCCACAAACCACAGGCCAGCTACTCAGAACCAGGCTTTCTGAATAAGCAGCTGACCTGTGCAGGCTTGCATGGAAGAAACTGGCATTTTGAAGAGAATTTTAAAGACACAATTAGGCACTGTTTAGGCACCTGTATTAAAGGATTAGTTCACTCTTGAATTAAAATGTCCTGATAATTTACTTACCCCAATGTCATCCAAGCGGTGCATGTCTTTCTTTCTTCAGGCAAACCAAAGGTTTTTTAGGAAAATATTCCAGGAATTTTCTCCATATAGTGGACTTCAATGGGAATCAGCAGGGTGAAGGTCCAAACTGCCGTTTCAATGTAGCTTCAAAGGACTCTACACAATTCCATCTGAGGAATAAGGGTTTCATCTAGCGAAACGATTGGCCATTTTCTAAAAAAAAATTAAATAAAATGTATATACTTTTTAACCACAAATGCTCATCTTGCACTAGCTCTGCATCCATGACTTCACATATTACGCAGCCACATTGGAAAGGTCACCCATGATGTAGGCAGAAGTATCAACCCAGTGTTTACAAAGCGAACGTGCAAAGAAAGTTAAGCGCCCTTCACAAAAAAAAGATAAACCAATGATGTTGGACGATTTTGAAGTTTGAGGAGAAAACGAGTTTTTCCGCTCTACCCCACTTTCTGAACCGGAGTACACAGACAAAAAACTAACTGTGCATGACCTTTCCAACATTATTACATAATGTGTGAAGTCTGCACATCACAGAGCTAGTGCAAGATGAGCATTTGTGGTTAAAAATGATATAATTTCTTTTTTAAGATAATGATGATCGTTTTGCTAGATAAGACTCTTATTCCTCGGCTGGGTTCATGTAGAGCCCTTTGAAGCTGCATTGAAACTGCAGTTTGAACCATTGAAATCCACTACATGGAGAAAAATCCTGGAATGTTTTCCTCAAAAATCATTATTTCCTTTTGAGTGAAGAAAGTAAGACATGAACATCTTGGATGACACTGGGGTGAGTAAATTTTCAGGAAAGTAATTCAGGAGTGAACTTATCCTTTAGAGTCTCAGGTGACCTGATCACAAGTGGTCAACATTATTTTTTTTTTACATCTGGTAATAAAGCTCTTGTGTTAATGCAGTGGATGACTGACAGGTAAGCAGCCCCTTCCAGGATTCATTAGGGCTGATTAGCACCTACAATACAAATGCAATCCGGTCACATGGTTTTTCGACTACTGTTGTGTGGCTTGAGTAATTCCATCACAAAATGATTGAGACACCTTTAAAAACTCTATTTAGTACTGTCCACTTGGAATCAGATTAAAGGAGAACTCCACTTTCAGAACAACAATTTAGAAAAAAATGTACTTATCCCTTTATCATCCAAGATGTTCATGTCTTTCTGTCTTCAGTCGTGAAGAAATTATGGCTTTTGAGGAAAACATATCAGGATTTTTACAATCGGTCATTTTTTTTGGAAAATAAAAATTTGTTTACTTTTTAAGCACAAAAGCTTGCGTAGCACAGGCTCTGGGATGTGCGCCCACGACACTACTTACTATTGAATCACGTCGAACGTAGGCGGAACTACAGACCCAGTGTTTACAAAGCGAATGCCCAAAGACTAAGGAAGTGCATGCAAGTCAAACGCTGTTTACAAACAAAAAAGTACAATGATGTCAGAGGATTCTGAAGTTGTAGGAGAAAACGAGATGGAGTTTTTCACCATATTTTGGGCTGGAGTACACAGACGATGAACCTAGACGCGATTCGTAGTGTCGTGGACACGTATCCCAGAGCCTGTGCTACGCAAGCTTTTGTGCTTAAAAAGTACACAAATTTTTTTTTTTTCCGAAAAACAATGACCGACCGCTTCACTAGATAAGACCCTTCTTCCTTGGCTGGGATCAGCCCTTTGAAGCTGCATTTAAACTACATTTTGAAAGTTCAATATTGGGGCACCAATAAAGTCCATTATATGGAGAAAAATCCTGAAATGCTTTCCTCAAAAACCATAATTTCTTAACAACTGAAGACAGAAAGACATGAACATCTTGGATCACAAGGGGGTGAGTAAATTATTTGTAAATTGTTGTTCTGGAAGTGGACTTCTCCTCTAAGTGAAATGGATGTTAGTACCGGTGGAAAAACCGGGTCTTGGTGATTATGATTTGAGAAAGTTGCGATGTTTTTTTTTTGCCAAAGCTTTCCTTTCCTTCATTTTTGGGTGAACTATATCCAAACCCAAGAGGTCTGCCACTTTCTGTGTGTGTCTTTTGACTTTTCTCCATGCGAGACTCTGAATTTATGCCCCATTTCATAGTATTAACTTGCCCAAACTTCCATCAACAGCCTGGCACCTGTGTTTCACCTAATTTGCATAAAATGCAACATTTCCCAACTTTTCCTGAAACTCTCAAAGAGAATAATTTGAAAATACATGCTCTTTCTCCTGCTCCAGTGGTACTGTAACACCTACCCGCTTGATGATTGAAACACTCTCACAACATGCAAGTGGGTGCTAAGGCAGCTTCATCTGATTGTATGCAGTAGGAAAGTAGTGTGGCATTCAAGAGTACACATTGAGGTAACTTCAGACACCATCTGAAGTCTTACTCACACTGCTGGAATCCTGGGATTGAAGGATCAGGGTGTTGTGGTCAAAGATTAGAGTTTAACAGTTATTGTTAACGGAAGTGATGAATAAACATGATTCATCAAGTAAGTGACACTAAAGGTCAATATCCACCGTTTGGACAAGTTGTTCCAAAGGAGTGTTTGTGTGCATACTGTTAAATTACACATACATCATTTCCTAAGCAAACCTAACTGGAAACTACCATGCAAGAAGAGTTTGGTTAAACAACATTGAAATCACAGTTATGGAAAGTTTGATTCTACGCAATAAAAGAAAACCTCCTAGTCCTTAGAGACCATATGTTATTTTTCGACATATAATTTCTATGACATCATCTGTAATGTATTTTAAGTGCAGAAATAGTGCATTTTGGACAGGTGACGCTTAGGCCAGACAGAGACAGTTGCTCGTATGACACAGTCTTGAAATAAGAACCCACATGTCACTTCAAACTAGCTCTGAAGCCAGAAGGCAGACCATTTCCAACACTAATAATGGCAACATCATAGGAGGTGCCTGGGCTTGACAGCATGAGTTTGTTGACAACTTGATGCCATATGATCGAAAATAATGGAGTGGGCGCAGTCAATTAAATATGAACTATCTACCTTGACATCACGCTAAAGTCAGTCTGACTGCACCCACTAACTCAGTTTTAATCAAGCGACCTGATACCATCTTAATTGTCTTAATGATGTGTGTGGGTGGGCCGAAAGTGTGAGCGCATTCCAGGGGAAGCAGCTTTCCCTACTTGTGGGGGCCCAGATGGCACCTTTAGGAGAACTCTCCCTGCAATTATCACCCCAGCAGGAGAACCAACAGAGCTCCTGCACTTCCAGACCACCTATGTATGAAACCCCAAGTTTTCAATATTGCCTTAAACCACACTGTCACCACACTCCAATTTACACCATCAAAACAACCCAGAGGAGCTACAGTCCCTCCACTGTTTCAGCCTGGAATGTTCTGTTCTGACAGCACCCCGTGTTTACGGACCTTCACACAATTATGTCGAAGAGGATAAAACATAGGTTGTAAAATATGGGTCAGAGAATTCTTACAAAAGCTTGTATTTTAAAAGATTTCAGCTAGTAAACAATTCAATTACAGTAGTTTCACCAAACACACTTTGCTCCATTTAACTGGAAAATGGTAATTGGAATAGGGGTGGTTAGTAAAATTTTATTCAACAATTTATAATGGGGCAAAAGATAAAATAATAAAATAATAAAATAAAATAACGGTGTTAATAAAATTAACACCGTTCTTTCCAGTCATCATATCATCATTGTAAAAACCCTGAAAAAAAGTCACTATTTCCATAAAAGCAGCACAACTGTTTTCAAGAATAATATTAATCTAAAATGTTTCTTGAGCACCAAATTAGCATATTAAACTGACTGAATACTGGAGTAATTGCTGCTTAAAATTCAGCTTCGCAGTGATAGGAAATATTAGGCCTGGGTTAAAAAAAAAAAATAAAGTGACAGATCACTGTAGCGCCTCATGAACTGATCATCTCCTCCGCTTTAACACCACTTTTAGCATGAAATATACACAAATAAACATCCGAAGGCATGTTAAAAGGAAGAGTACAACTTGCCAAAATCCGTATCCTGTCTCATGTAATCACGTCACGTAAACAATGTCAGGTAACGTCACATTTACCTCAGAAAAAAAACATTCGGCGACCATTAATTCATTAGTCAGCTAGAAAAATGAACTCTAGAGAGGAGAATTTGATAAATATATGCACCAAATAACATTTATTATATTTTTTTATTGTTCTTCAGTATTTAATTTATGTTAAAGTTCTGTCAAGTTTTTATGACAGTCACCATTTAAATGTTTATATTTCAAAAGACAAACTGGAGTAGTTATGTAAATGTAACTTTATTATTGTAAAAACTTCACTGAGTATAATTTAAGCATTTGTATACAACCTTGTATATAACCTTCCAATATTATAGTAATGGTCCAAATGACTCTCATAAAGCATAAAATAAAAATAACACTTAGTACAATTATGAAAAAAAAAAAAAAAAACTATTTTACATGAGTATATCAAGATATGCAGTATTTATGAATCGAAGACTACCCAGATAACCTACTGCATCAGCGAAACATTGTAAAGCGTCCAACCTGTGGATCGGATCAGCCATCAGATTTTTAACATTGAAATGTAAGTCAACGTGAACCTGCATACCTTATTTGTTCTATATCTTGTTTTTTTATCAAATTCAGTACATACTATGAAAGTACGGAAATTCAAACTTTGCTCTTTATCTAAAAAAAGATAATCCATCCATTCATGCACCTTTTTAGTTAAATGACAAAAGCAACTGAAATGAACTACTGAAGACCGCAGATGTCAATGTGACACCGCTTTTACATATCAACGAAATAAAGGAAAGCACAGTCGACCTAATACCTTAAAACTGGCCATCATAAGCCTATGGTTGAAATCTAATCTTCATGGCCTCTTTTTTGTTGACAACAAATAAACATCAACATGGCCAAGCAATTTAAGAGTCTAAAAATACAGGAGTGTTTCCGGTAATAAGAGCCTTATGGTGACCTGCACTTTGGAGACCGAGAGGAGCTCTAGTTCCCCCAGACGACAGCTGAGCGTGGAGGTGCTGAGGCCAGTGGCAGCGCACAGGGGAAAAGCTGTTTATTTATAACAGGAAGGGCCTCTGTTCTGCAGCTAGCTGTCATTTAAGAAGAACTTCCTTTCTTGTCTTGGTGACGCTGTCCTCTTTCCAAAGGAACCTTGGCAAAGTGACTGAACATACTTTGAAGAGTGACGCCACAAGGCTCTAGAGAACCGAAAACAGAATGGACACAATCAAACAGAATAATGTTTATCGCAGCAGTGGACTTGTCAAGGATGTCAAGATAAGAGCGCAAATGTTCATGAAGGTTTGACAGCAAGACAGGGACAGTGAGCCAGTTTTGGAGAATGTTATACAGTGCTTCGGACAAATAAAGCGTAAAGCAGTAGCGTGCAAATTTTGCACGACATGTTGCACCATTTTCGAAACGATTTGCCTGGAAACTCTCCGTGTCAGCTATTGGTCAGATAAACAGAAAGCCCCGCCCCAACTCTTGTTATTGGCTAAGCCAATAATCTTGTTTTTTGCAGAAGACAGAAAGTGATACACAATCAAAAAAGGATTTTTAATACTTGTTCAAACTACTTGGTTAAAATGAGCAACTAACAACTAAATTCTTGAAATTTTCTTACCCAACTTATTTTCATTATGTTCAGTCCACTTAAATTTGTAAAAATGAATTGAGCTTAATCATTTTGTGTTGGGACTACCTGAATCATTTTTGTTGACACAACTAACTGAAAAGTGGATGTGTAGTTCCCAGCATGCTTTGCATGGGGTCACATTAAGAAGTAATTTTGTGTGTTTTTAATAAAAAAAAATATATATATATACATGTAATGGTGAGTTATTTTTGAGATTTAGAAGAGGATTAGAAAAAGTTGGAGATTAGAAAAAGTTTTTAGGTTACCACTGTACAGAAGAGTAGCACTCATGCTTACGGTGCTGGCAGCTTCCCTGACTTCCTGATTCACGCAATGAGCAATAACTGTGTAAGTGACAGTTCTGAGATCAGTCTTCTTTGCTCAACTCTTCTGGTATATTACAAATATAAAAAGAAATTATCATTAACATGGTAACATGTGTTTTTGCTAATTATTTAAAAAATAGCTTGTCCAGTAAACTTGAATTAAGTAGATACTTTTCCACGCAATTAGTTCAGATTAGGGGTGTAACGATACATGTATTTGTACCGAACCGTCACAGTATGGACATCTCGGTTCAGTGCATGAGGCCTTACAATGAATACAGGCAATTCAACCTCAATCCAGAAGGGGGCGCCCACAGTAATGCAACGCTGTTTGATAAACGCTAGCAGAAGAACAGTGAATGCCATGAGTTGCGCATTTGAAAACAAAGCCCACAGTGATTATGTGCTGATTCTGAACTCATCTCTCACTGACAAAAGAGTATAATGTTACTTTAAAGGCTTGCGTATTGAACTGTCTGCGAAATGGAGTTTTGTGGTCATGTATCCTACCTCTCTCATTCGACACAAATCCAAATATTCCATAATATTCCCTTATTTGTGATGTATCCAAACGCTAAACTATTATTTAGTATGTAAATTATAGTGTAACGAAGTTCGTAGAACGGGAAGGCGGGAACCAGCGAACACTTTAATCATAAACTAAACAAACACAAAAGTAAAGTGGCAGCCCCTCACGGACGACTGGCGCACACAAAACGCAAAATAAAGTCCAGGCCTGGTCCTCTCTCGTCTTCCACTGTCGTCGCTCCTCCTTTTATCCTCCCGAAACTCCTCCGTGGGACTCGAGACCAGTGAGTGGCGCAGGTGTCATTATCATTACACTCCACCGGCCTTGTTCCCTTCCCACAGCTCTCAGCCCCGCCCCACTCGTCACATATAGGCTTTGTACTTCAGTCGCATTCCAACAATGAAAGGCGTGTTTGGTTCACTGTATTTTATTTTGATAAAGTACCAACCGCGCTGTCAAGATAGCAATGCTGGAAGCCTGGAACTGATATGTTTTGTGAGTGTGTGCGCCGGCGTGATTACTTAAACTATTTCCTTATACCAGCAAAATCAACTTAAAACACTGCCTTTTTTGTCTTATTAATAAGGCATCACTGTAAAAGGTTTTTTGTAAATTAAAGAAAACAAATAGCATGTCACTTTCTGCCATTTGAGTTTCCTTTCTGTCACAAAAATGAACTGAAACTTGGGATATATAGGCTACGTTACGTGTCGCACTGTTCCCCCCCCCCCTTGTTTACCTGTTAACTAAATCAAATAAATTTCAAGTATTTATTCCTAGTATGTATATATGTACTGCAGATTATATATATAACATAATTTGATATAATATTTAGCATTTTCACATCTAGGTGGAAAAAAAAAATAATAATAATAATAATAGTAATTTGTACTACTGTCTGTTCAAAATGAATGAAAAGAAACTTAGCATAGCAAGCATAGTAGATTTGTTTTTTTTTCTTGTTGTACCGAAATCATATTGAACCGTAACCCTGAACTGAGGTACGTACCGTCTGTGTACCATTACACCCCTAGTTCAGATACATACAGCAAGACTAAATCAAGTTCAATTAAACAAACAATTTTTTGTTGAGCCAACTAAACATTTGTTTAACTGGACTTGTTTTAGTCTTGTTGTATGAACCTGAACTAACTGCACGGAAAAGTTCACTTTAATTTTAGTAAGTTCACTGAACATGTTATTTTTCTGAGTGCAGGTTTAAAAAAAAAAAAAAAAAAAAGACATGAGAGAGCAAATAATAACAATTTTCATTTTTGGGTAAAATACAAAATATTAAAATAAAATAGAAAAAAAAATATTTTAAAGGGATAGTTCACCCAAAACTGAAAATTCTGTCATTAATTACTCACCCTCATGTTGTTCCAAACCCATAAGACCTTTGTTCATCTTCAGAACACAAATTAAGATATTTTTGATGAAATCTGAGAGTTTTCTGACTCTCTGAGACAGCTACGAAAATACTTTTTTGTGCGCCAAAAAAAATAAATAAATAAAATAAAAAACAATAACCACTTTATTCAATGATACTTCCCCCCAAGTAATTGTCTGCCGCATGTGTCATGGTACTATCGATAATGGCGGCAGACGGTAACTCAGGGGAGAAGAACTGTTGAATGAAGTCACAGTTTTTGTTTTTTGCACACAAAAAGTATTCTCGTAGCTAAATTATGGTTGAACCACTGATGTCACATGGACTATTTTAATGATGTCCTTACTACCTTTCTGGGTCTTGAACGTGGTAGTTGCATTGCTGTCTATGCAGGGTCAGAAAGCTCTTGCATTTCATTAAAAATATCTTAATTTGTGTTCTGAAGATGAACAAAGGTCGGAACTTACGGATTTGACATGAGGGTAAGTAATGACAGAATTTTCATTTTTGGGTAAACTTTAAGGGAAAACTGACCTTTAAAATCACCTTAAAATAATTTCAAATTGTAAATGAGGGCTCTCAGCATATGAATGCGTTTAAGAAACAGCTAAACAATTGAATTCATATGTACAGTATGAACATCCAAGCCTTGCTCACAGCATGTTGGGCAAATGATCTGAAGGAAGTTGTGGCAGATTATTGACGACTCTCATGGAGCTCCGGTTTCCCACAAAGCGAGCGTTGGTGACAAACTTCCGATTCTTATTCTCATAGCTGTCGGGGTTAATCTGGCACCACCTGTTGTGTTGGCTTTAGACCCCACTGTGGTGTGGTGTGCCAGGTCAAAGACAATTTAATAAGAGCTGCATTATTAAACGCCGCATGCTAACATTCATCACAAAATGCAGAAGTGTAACTCATTCTGTGTGTTTTTTAAAGAGACACTTCACCCAAAAATGAACATTCTGCCATCATTAACTCACTCTCTGTGTAACAGAGAAAGAAGATATTTTAAAGAACAGTTCAGCTTTTTTTGTCCAACCAATAAAAGTCAGTGGAGTTCAGAACAAAGCTGGCACTTTCAAAATACTTCTGTTGTAAAACCATGTCTGATACAGTATATTCGGAAGACAAATATCTGAGTGAAACAAAACAACATTCTTCTGTGATTACTTAGTATATCATGCCAGCCTGCCAAGAGAGGTTTAAAGTTGGATAACCGCTTGCAGTCTGCTCTCAAGGTCATAAGTCCAGGTTCTATTCAAGACAGCTATGTCATAATTAACTCGGATTTGGCCGCACGGCTTTGTGAGGGCTTTGGAATGGTCAGCAATGACAACAGTTCAGGCATTTGATCACATGGACTATGGACAATGTTGTTTAGAAACCTGATATGGTGACTCATTTCTTAAGATAGTCTATACAAGAAGGCCTGTTTGGGGAATTAATAAACACTGAATGGCTTTTGGCTTGACCTGACAAGTTTCTGACTCCTTAAAAGTAGCCGTTTCAACCTGTCTTTGTTTTCAAAAGATATTTGTTAATGAAATTTAGATGATCCTCAACACACATTGAGGGGTCATTGAATATTTGTTCGTGCCAGATTAGCCTGGCTACTGAAAAATATGAACCAGCTGTTTTCTTTCGCTCATAATTACATGAGTATGACAAATAAAGTGGCAGCAGAAATCTGGTGCTCCTCAAAACAAACAACAGATGCTGTCCTAAATAATGAACACATTCCAAGCCTTTCAGTTAATAAATGAATAATTCAACCCAAAATAAATTTCTGTCATTATTTACCCACATGTTGTTAAAATATAAAGATAAAAAATAAATAAATAATATGAAATACAATATAGAATATAAAATGACACAAATGAAACAAATAAACCCAAAAAGATGAAAGATTAAAATTATTCACATTTATAGTAATACAAAAAGTACTGTGGTGCTTTAAAAGCAAATAACCCATCATTTATAATTAAGATTTTGGCTGAATTATCCCTATATGAATCACAACAGCATGAACTGACTGTGATCAGCTGGTTTGAAAGAGTGTGGCAAGCTAAAACATCTCTTAAAAAGGGTGTGCGCTTTGAAATTTGTGATTTAAGATAGAGAAATGAGCTGTAATTACAACAAGCCTGATCAAAAGTTTCCTAAATGCAGTTTGTGCATGATTTGCATTGTGCTAAAAGCACATTTGAGAGAATCAAAGAGGAAGTTCGTCTGATCAAAGGGGACTCTTAGTGGTCTCACAGCAAGCTGCTGCAGGCTTCAAAGACCTGATTTGGCCCACACTTAGAATATAAAGCCCCAATGAGGTAGCCTGATTGAGTATGATGAAATTTGCTCTGGCAGGTAACACACAGGGACCAGAAGATGCTCCACAGCTCCAGTGACCCCTTTCGCACCCCAGACTTAAGGGTGTGTGTGGGCGGACAGAGGTGACATTCCTCTGGGAGGTAAAAATACCACTCAAGCCAAGTAGCTGCAGGTGAAATTTCATCCTACTATCAAAATCCTTGTCAAAACAGCTGTGAGCAGGATGAAGGAGTACAGGGACAGAAAACAAGCCAAATAGGAAGCTAAAGCGCTTGCATTTAATGCATAACACCTGTGGTTTTAAACAGAAAGTCATCCATTATCAGCTAATTAGGGTCAGCAGTCAATATAGAAATGACTACTGATCCTTAAATTTCCAGCGGATTTTTAAGAAAATGCATGTCCCAAGTATCCCAAAAATCGATTAGTCTACCCTGTTTTTACTGTAGCACACCTCTTATCCAATAAATCGTAATAAGCTTTGTGCTTTGTTACTTTTGATATAAAACAAAGTCTCAGATTTCAAATTCTATCCATTTTACTACAATATTAAAACAATAAATCCCGTTTTGGTGTCGTTTAATGTGGAGTGACAGATGTCAATATAACAGCTTGTAAACAATATGCCACATAACGTCACATTTACCTCAGAAAAAAAAAAAACATTTGTTGACCATATGCTCATTAGTCAGCTAGAAAACTATACTCTAGAAAGGAGAATTTGCTAAATATATGCACCACAGAACATATTGACTGTTCGTCAATATTTAATTAACGTTTGAATAAATCCATCCAATTATGACAGCCACCATTTAAATGTTTCAAAACACTAATTGTAGTAGAAACATAATTATGTAATTGTAAATATTATTATAAAAACTTCCTTGAGTGTAATGTAAGTGTTTGCATACAGCATTAGTTGAGAGATTTTTTTTTTCCTTACTGTACTGTACTGTATCTGATATACAACCAAAATAATTGATATTGAATTGAAATCAAAATCTTGAGAATAGAAAACTAATCGGCAATCGGAAGTGGTAAAAATCATAATAAAGCATAATGCTATTAAGAATTTACACACGTTATGATTTAATTAAATATGTGATGCTAGTGTAATATGCGCACTTTAATTATTTACATGCGTGTAGGTTACATACGTGCGTGTCAGAGCGGCTCCATTAACAGTAAATGCTGCTCCACACAAACTGTTATCGTTTACGCGTGTGGAGCGTCTCAAACTCCATCTCTGCACACTGCTGTGAGTTTGGGTTTATTATAACATTCTGGTTATTCTGGGAATGCAATTTGGGCTATTTCATCAGATTTGTAAGATAAATCATTTATAAACCCAACGCAAACAAGGGAGAATACATCATTATCTTTCTCAATATGCTAACTGTTCATCGCAATTTCAAAATAAAAGTTTAAACCCTCACTCTGAGTACAGTGGCTGAAGTGTTTCTATCATAAAGGAATCGCCAAATATCAAAGATTAAGTGGACATTTGAATTAAATGTTGAGTCAATATTAAACATGGATTAGCTCACACTTAAAGTGCAAAAAGAATCGTCAGGTCATTGGCGCCCTCTGCAGGCATTTGTTATAATGCATAATGCACATTAGCTTTATTGTTTACAATACATTATGCATTTTAACAGTTTTGATCAATAAAACCATACGATTACTGGCTTTTGATACTTTATTTGAAATTATTATTATTATTGCCTCATTGCTATTATATGTATTTTAAGTCATTTTAACGGCTATTTTTCAATTAGGTCTATTTTTATTACTACAAAAAAAAAAAATTATGATTATCAGATTACTCGATTAATCAGAATAATCAACAGATTACTTGATTACTAAAATAATCGTTAGTGACAGCCCTAATATTTAGTCAATACCAATGCTTCAATTGTTTCAATTTACACCCAGCAAAGTCATGAATACTTTTCAGTGTACGTTATGTGTTACACATACAATGATGGATATTATATTTTTATGAGCGGAAGCTTGTGGTTCAAGTGGAAGCCATGACTGCATACGTACTGAAAGCCTCTTTTGTTAGACCTCATGCTTAAAGCCTCAGCATCATGATTGAAAGTTCCTGACATCTCAGCTCAATACTGTACATTTAGCTCGCAGCACCGCGCTGCAGCTGGGGTTATTTCTGGCCACACATCAGTAAACAAGTTAGAAAAGAGCAGCTTCACTAACATTTCTGTGGTGAAGGTGTTCTGGGAACAGCTGTCATTGCTCAGCAGTTCAGACCACCGCATCAACATAAACTCTGAGGGTGAGATTCAGGTAATCTACAAACAGGTCACTGTTTTAGCAACCCTAAGAGCATCCTTCTATGTCATATAACATCTAGCTACATAACCTGCTTGTTTCCTTTCAAAGTTTGTTAGAACATCAATTCAATGTACAACTTCCAAGTCCATTTTTCGACTTCTTGTAAGCTTTTCTGGATACTGCTGATAATGTAGTGTCACCTGGAAAACCTTTTCGGTGCAAGACCTGAAGACCCAATTTAACAACTATTTTTGTGGAAACCATCATACATTGTTTTCCGGATTCTTTGACTAACAGAAACTTCAAAATAACAGCATTTAATAAACATTTTCCTGCCACTTTTAATCAATTGCACCTTTGTTGAACACAATCATTTATTTGAGTAAAAAACTTTACCGACCCCAAACTTTTGAAGGGTACTGTATATGAACATTCCTGCAGCCAATTATTTCTCTTGTCCATATGAGAGGGGATCAGGTGCCCACTTTGTCTGCTTGAAATGCTTGGTCTCTGATTGGCTCATTCTTGCTCCATTCTCTGTTTTAAATCCTTGGGTTTAGCCTCCCCTTGTCACCCACTGACAAAGGATCAAGGAGTTGGCTGGTCAGAATCTGCAGGATTATCTCTACACTGGCTGGGTCAGAACTCTGGAGAATCTTGAGGCCCTAGAAACACTTCCACCAAATGTGACAAGAAACTAAAGGAGATTCTTCTCATTTAAACTAAATCTACTGTATGCTTCCCCAATGAGAATGCAACTCAAAGCTGAAAGCCTGAAAATTCTCTGAACTATTATTATTTAAGAATCATGCTACTTAGAAATCAGAAGAATCAACAACAACAACAGTATGAGGAAGATTCCATTTCGATTAGGCCAAAAAGACAGATGTCTTGTTTCAATGAGCTTTAACAGCTGTTCATTTTAATAGCTTTAAAGAGATAGTTCACCCAAAAATGAAATTCTGTCGTAAATTACTCACCCTCATGTCATTTCAAACTTGTAAGACCTTTGTTTATCTTCAGAAGACAAATTAAGATATTTTTGACAAAATCCAAGAGCTTTTCCTGCATAGACAGCAATGTAACTACCATGTTTGAGGCCCAGAAAGGAAGTCAGGACATCATTAAAATAGTCCATGAAATATCAGTGGTTCAACTGTAATTTTATGAAGGTACGAGAATACTTTTTGTGTGCAAGAAAACAAAAATAATGACTTTATTCAACAATTTCTTCTCTTCTCTGTTAGTCTCTGACACTCATTCATGAGAGTACCATGATGCATGGACCATTTTATCAATGTCCTTACTACGTTTCTGGGCCTTGAATGTGTCAGTTGTGTTGTTGTCTATGCAGCATCGGAAAGTTCTCAGATTTCATCAAAAATAGCTTTGTGTTCCAAAAATGAACAAAAGTCTTACGGGTTTGGAACGACATGAGGGTAAGAAATTAATGACGGATTTTTCATTTTTGCATGAGCTATCCCTTTAAAGTCTGATTTATTGTAGAAGAGTGGAGGATAATAAAGTTAGGGGAAAACAGCATTTGAATGAGTCTACTAATGAATACACATACAGAGTTTTTGATAAAACATAAAAATTTCTAAACAAATCAACTTAGTTGGGACAAACCAAACTACACTATAACAATTCCTAGCTGGTTGACACATGGTAGCCATGCCTCTGATCAATCTTTGACAACCAATAAAAAAAAAAAAAAAACAACTGTAAACTTCAAAAAGAACCAGAAGTTACAAGGCAAAACCTACCTATTGACCTTTTTGTGTCCTTCGGGGAGTCTTTTATTGTTCCAGGTTGAGTAAAGACCGCTTTACCACAAATGTGTCCAAACAATTGTCTCTTTAAAACCCACTAGATTGCGTCACACCATATGTTTCCCATTTAATAGCAGCTAACAGCTGTATTACGAATGTACTTCAAATTCAAATTATGACTGACAAAATAAACATACTTTATGGCAGTTTACTCCTCCTTATATGAACCCTGGACAGATAAAAAAGACTGTCACGTCAACAAATACATCCATTCCCTCAGTTAGACACCGCAGCCAGATCCTAAGTAGTTTTAAGTGAAGACAATGGATGTGTGTTGGAACGGGTTTCGATTATAAATGAAAATCTGGAAAAAGCTGTAGGGCTGGAGTTAAACCCAGTCTCAGACTTTGTCCAAATTTAAATAGCTGAGGTTTGAGGTGATTTTACATCGATTTTGAATAGCCTGAACCAAGTGTGTATCTACCTTTGGAAAGTTGTGCAAGGTTTCCAAAAAGTAGTCATGGCTCAAAACAAGCTGAGTGATAAAGTAATCAGATGACAGTTTCAAAGTATGTCTAAATTCATTACGCTACCTCAGCTACCTTAAAAAGACAGACGCATCAGCTCTGACTTTACACAGGCAAACTTAGTATAGCATATCCAATGTTTTCCCGGAGGATACAAAGCCATTTAAAATCTTGCATGCTAATCTCAAGTGTATCTATATTAGCTAGTCTCAAAATACTGTGTAATGCAACCGTCTGTTCTTAACACTCGAGACTGAGACAATGATAAATACATTGCGACGACCTGTGAAAAGAAGGTAAAACACTATTTGTTCTGCTAAATTCACTCTGAATTTCAATCAAGGTAAACTAGCTGAAGTTTGTCAACTTTGTGCAAAACATATTTTGTGACTCTTATGCATTTTAGCATTGATAATGTTTTTATTTAATAGACAGTCAAGTGCCAACCAGCCTTTAGAGAATATATTAGCTAAACATGCAATTATTGAATTATTTCCTGACAAGGACTCTCAGAGTAACGCCTAGATGATAACTCATGCTGCGTAAACTCTCATAAGAGCATATTCGTTGCTTTCAAGGAGCAAAGGTGAGCAGAATAAGGGGAATCTTGGCAGAAAAAGAATTACTTCTAGAATTAAGCACAAACATTTTGGAAAAAAAAAAAATATTACAAAACATTGGCTAATGGAATTGCTTCATTTACTTGGCCTGTTCCATTCCTCTAAACATGCAACAAAAAAAAAAAATGGCAGTAATGAATGACGGTTTGGTTTTTGTTTGGTTTATGGCAACTGCTTAATGGCTCACTGGGAGTTTTCAAAGATGCACTGGAGAGCAAATTTGTTCAGTGAGACTCTTATGAATAGAAGCTTTTGCATTCCCCATTTTAAGCTACATTAAATGCCTTTAGAAAGCAAAGCATTCAACAGTAAAACATTTCAGTGATGTTTAGGTGGTTTGCACATGGGTAACAACCCATTGTCCAGGATGGCTGCTCGAGGAAGGAATTCCCCCAGACTGCACCACGCCTGTTTGATCTCATGCAATGAAAAAGCCTGATAAAACTCCCAGACTAAAATTAAACATAATTCCTTCAGCCTTCCTTCCTAAATCGTCCAGAATAAACAATCACTTAATAATGAAGCTAGAAACAATAACAAAGCACAAAACCAGTCGTTTGTGTTAAATAAACAGACAGCTGGAAGGAGACTTACAAGGTTATTAGCAGCGTATTTATTGTATGTCGAGCCAGGAATCTCTAGGTAACAGAAAAAAGGTCAAACATACAAACCAGAAGCTACTGAAAGCCTTCTGACCTTCCATTTAAGGAATACGGCAGGCTTTTTAACATCTCACAGTAACAGCCAAAACTCCAGCTCAACATCTGTGTGCCAGGGGAGTTATCCTGCTATAAAGGAAAGTGAGGGGCCTTACCTGCCCATTCATTGGAAACAGATGTGAAGCATTTAATTTCCTTCCGGCTAATTACAGGCACAAAAAAAAAAAAAAAAAAAAAAAAAAAGTATCAAGATGTCCATGAGAAAAGACTTCCAACAGATTGCACGGGAACTCTCATAGACATCCCAACGTAAAAATGCCACTGAACAGTTCATAGTGGCATGATCAGTCAGATTCAAAAAGGCTTATGTGCACCAATGATTCATGCACAGTAAGCCCAGGAACATGAATTTGGAAAGCCATTCAGGTGAATTTAGATTTCATATTGACTAAAGTCACGCTATAGGGCACTTTCTGTTCTTTCCCTTGGCAAATAAAATAATGAGCAATTAAGCCATCTCTCATTCCGTCACATCATGTCAAAAAAACATGACAAAAGCTAGTAATTAAGATCATACCCATTCTTCTGTTCCTAGTCTCCACACTGCAGGTTTTCCCCAGAAAGGAACAAAGTGCATTAAACTTGTGCCTACAGGCAGGTCTTGTAACTGTGCCAAGGAATTTGACTCAGCAAGTCTTTCCTCCGTGCCAGATCTCAATAGTAGTGTGCCCCTGACACCACCCTTTGTGCCCATGTCAAGACCACAACACAGGCCTGGAGGTAACGCCAAGGCCTTGAGTTTCCAGCCGCTAGAAATCTACTCTACAGCAGCAGGACTTCTGGTTAGTCATCAATCACCACTGAAAGGGTTGTTTAATTATCTGCTTTAAAGGATAATTGCTTTTGCTGGCTCTAAGTTGTATGTAGTTATAAAGTCCAGGGTAATTAAGAACCTCTGGTTTGAAATGTCGCTCCCTGCTGCCGCTCGCCAACTGCGGGTAGTTGACATGGGAACACAGTGTTTATTGTTTAGATGTTGTCTATATTGTCTATATTATATTTCTACGCTCTGCATTATTCTTTCCTGATTTGGAAAGCTACATTTATGAATATGGCAGCAGTGATGGGAATAACGGCGTTATTAATAAACAGTGTTATTTTTTTTAGTAACAAGCAATCATTCCAAACGAATTACTGTTTTCCCCGTTACAACGCCGTTACTGTTACTGACCATAAAATGAGCCATTACTATAATTTATTATAATACTATTAGAATTTTATTTTTCAGTTCATCTGAATGGATGTGCAGCGTATCTGTATTTGATGAACCGTTAACTCTAGTGTGAAGGTACACGACTAGTCGTCGCTTTGTCTCACACACACGCAAAAAAAGATACAGAGTGAGAGAGTCTTATACCATGCAGAATTGACACACTACATGTAAACAATAATCTTTGCTGTATTTGCCTCTTAAAATAACAGAGCTCCTCTGGAATTCTTCAGCTTTTAAGAACTGCCGGTTACTCCGGTAGTAGGCGGAACTAACGCGTAAAAGGCAATCTCATTGGCTGGCGCTCACCTATTATCGTCCCTGTTTTGATTTCAGCAAATCAGTTCATCGTGATTAATATTCATGAACCCAGCAGCTCATTAATCCTTATTGCATTTTATATTGTTATTAGTAGTATAATTCGTAGTAGTTTTGTTATCTAAATTATCATAATGTCATATTATAATACTTGACTAACTGATGCTAAGTGTACTATCAGATATTTTTAAAAAAAATGCGCCATTAGGCTTATAAATGTATAGTAGTCAAAATTTAACATTTCATCAAAGTTGTCCTAAAACTAAAACCATACGTTGTCTTAGGACAACTGAGATAAACTTTTTTGATCCACTTCAAATGTTGACTACTATATAATAGTATATACTACTATATATAGTATATCAGATATATAATATTAGGTTGAGTAAACTAAAAAATTCATTCATTTCATTTAAATTTCATTCAACATATTTAATATTTGGGGCATCCAAGTTATTTGACATATTTGAACATTTTTTTTAAAAAAGTAACACAATAGTTACTTTCCCTGGCAATTAGTTACTTTTGTAATGATGTAACTCAGTTGCTAACTGTGAGAAGTAACTAGTAATTATAACTAATTACCTTTTTAATGTAACATGCCCAACACTGTTTGGCAGACACTTTTATCAAACTTATATTTCATTCAGATCTGAATGAAGTCGGTTGTGTAATCAGTAGTAAATCTCCAGCATGCACTTTTAGATGGAGCAGCATTTAGTACACAGAGTCGTAGTTCACTGAAAAGCTATGCTATATCGCGTTCATTATCGCAGACAATTTAATCGCACGATTATAAAACCAAAAGAAATTGTTTGCGATAATGATAGCTGTTTGTGTAGCTTTTCAGTGAACTATGGCTTTGTGTAAAAATGCTGCTACATCTGAAAGCACGTGAAAACAGCACATTTAATAACATGTTTTTACTTCAAACTCACTTCATAATGTCAGTCGAGTGTTTGAAATAAATCCTTCTGTGAGATGATGTGGCTTTTTACACAGAACAAGGCACACATAGTATTCATAGTATTCCAAGCAGTGATAAAGGCATTACATTATTATATACTGTATAAGTAAAATGATAATAATAATAATAAGAAGAAGAAGAAGAAGAACTCCGATAAACCATACATTGTCGTAGTTGTGTGTTTATTAGTCACGTTGAATCAATGAAAGCAGATAAATCTTCTGTTTATTGGGGTCTGGGTGTCTTCTTCAAGTGTACTTGGAGTTTCTGCGCAAGAGCGCCCTCTGGCCTCTAGATGGAGATTTACTGCTGATCACAGAACCTTGCTTCACTTAAAGATACGCATGACAATCGCACCTTTTGATTAATCGCGATTGCCATTTCATTTAAATTTATTGTGCAGCCCTAATTTATGCACTTTATTTTGCTTCAAAATCTCAACAGCCATTTCCTCCATTATAAAGCTTGGAAGAGCTAGGACATTTTTAGGACATATAACTCCAACTGTATTCGTCTGAAAGAAGAAAGTCATATGCTGTACATCTAGGATGGCTTGTGGGTGAGTGAATCATGGGGTAATTTTCATTTTTGGGTGAACTATCCCTTGATGATTAAAGATAGGCAATAAGAGCCAACAAGCTTTATGCAAATAGAAAAACTTTAAATATCATTTACCGTTGGTTGATGTATTTTAGTGGGCAAAATCCAGTAGTTTCAACAGGAATCCACAGGATAAAGAACTTCACATGATAACAAAACACAAATTTGGCAAAGAGTTCGAGCTGATTTTGACAATTTACCACACTGACCAAAAGAAAGCTGCTTGTTTTAAAACTGCAAACAATACTACTCTACTAACAAGTTATAATGGTCACAACTTTTCACTAATGGGACTGCACCTTAAGGATATATTTTTCGCCAGATCAAATTTACAGCTTTTAGGTTTCTAGTTCACGTTTTAAACAAAAAAGTAGATATAACAAAAACGATAAATTCTTTTACACTAAAACGCTTCCTTTTGAAATATTCTCAGCTTTTATGGCAAGGAGATGACTCTAAAGACAGTCACCGACAGGCTGAATTTGCAGTTTCTGTCTTTATGTGTGGGTGGAGGCAAAATTGCACAAGGCCAGTTTAGTCTGAAAACCACAAAAATTTGTTCAAACCAAGAACAGTTTAGTACACGCATTATACTGGTACTGCTCTTCAAGTAGTCTATGCCCACAAGACATAGATCATCAGTCTGCTATTAGCGACAAGTCAGTATAACACTATAATGCAGGAACAGGTTTGAGTATACTTTTAAAACAGGATCTAGTAAGCATTTAATGGTCACTACTGATGCTCTGTGGTGATTTAAATCTGGCAAAGCACTTAAACACACAGGATTCACATTCCTCCTTTATCAGACAATAGCTCAGGTTTCTTTCCCACTGTTCACGCCAGCATTCATCACATATGTGAATAGATCAAAAGCACTGTAAACCTTAATCATACAGGAGCACAAAGCAGTTGTAATGGATATAGGAAGGTACAGATATTTCAGAACACTTTTAAGGTTTAAATAAAGTGAGCAAAAGCTCACCATCAGCTACTCCCTTGCTGCTGGATAAGAGCACATAGTTGAAGGCCTGTGGTATCTGCACTAATCATAACGCGCCTTGCGCAAACACAGTGGTCTGCAATAACAGGTTTCAGAGTGGGATTGTACTTTTTCCATTAGAGCACTTTGGCATGAAATATCCAGCCTGGAACCATCAGTGGCAAAGTTCCAACGTGGAAAACATTGCAGCAAAGCACTGAAACTTCTGGTCATGGAAATATAAATGCAAGATCTGAAGGCTATGAGAAGTTTGCAGTGTGGGATGTGGTTTTGGCACCATCAGTAGCAGGTGGCTCCCTAGTAATTTCATCATTTCCAGTTTGAACATGTTTGCTCTTATAGTTTGGTACCAGGTATGCTTGATACCGATCAGAGCGAGTGGCTGCACACGCAAGGATCGCTTAAACCAACCGCCTCACACTCGCATTTGCCCCTGATATTGTATGGATACATCTTCATCTATTTCAGACAGACAGACAGAGAGAGAAGTTCCAAGTTTTATTTAAATTTCAGACTTTTGGAACCCACTGTTTAATATAGAGTAGAATATGAGGAGGAAAAATCTTAGATTCCCTCTGTGTGTGTCTACGGTACAGGAAGACTCTGAAAGACTCACAGGAAAGCCTGGGTAAACTTTGTTATTGGGAAGGGGCTTTTGCCTCTCATAGATAATTTTGAATTTAATTTCCCAGGCAGGATGATGAATCAGCAACTTGGCCACAGAGATTCACTGTTGACCCTCAAATCAATGCACTGCCGCTTTTGGCCATGCAGACATCCTCTACTTGAAGAGTGCAGATTTCCTCTCTTATCACACAGCACACACTGAAAGGAACCAGGGACTGTAAAGAGGACTTGTGTTAAACGTCAATTGCCAGTCTGCCAAAAGAAACACTAATGGCACATTACCGGCACGAATTTGGTCAGGTGAGATCTAATCTTTCTACAGCCACACCCTCACCGGTAAGCCAACACAAGAATTACCTCACATCTCACCTCTCTCATCTGAATGACAAAGAGAAGCATTGCTTGCCAACGGCCAAGAGGCAGAAGTGCCCGGCTCCTGTAGAGGAGCTGTTGACATGCTAATGTACATCAGCCTCCTGGGTGGCTCAACTAGTTTTATCTGTGGCCTTTTTGGTTGAACCCAGCATGCAAAGTGGTGTAGAGAAGGTGGCAGATATGCTGAATCGCAGGCCAATCGCAGCACAGTAAACCGTGACAGAGCCTGGCAACCACTTCAAAAGAAAGTATATTACCAACAGTGCACTCAATCACCATATCCAGGGGACACTAGGTCAATGGCTCCTGTTAAAAAGTCACTTAGACACACCTTTACACTTTTGTTTTGGTTAAACACTGCAAAGCCAGTCTTTGTGGCCTTTTATGTTCAGCCCAGCACTAGACATAACAAGGACTGGATTTACCTTTTTGGCCCTTTTCTTGTAAATTGATAAAAGGAACGTTTACAAAATCAAGCGCTTTGTCGTCTATCTTCTCGTTTATATTTTCCTTTCGCTCTGACATATACTGTGACCTGAGGGCACTGAAATTCTTTTTTCCTTCTCAGCATGATTTCAGTGGTGTAATAACAGCCTGGGAGAACTTGCATCCTATGGGGGTTTGCAGAAGGCTTGGAAAAAGTAGCGCCTTTCTTTCTGGGGCAAGCCGAGGCTTGTCGTAGATTAATGAAAGAAGAGGTCTCTGCTGGGAACTCCATTCACACACTGTTTTCACAGAATCAAGCGAGACACTCTTTACAACGTCATCTTGCAATAAATATCCAACAAGCACCGGCAAAAGCCACCTATGATGACATGTATTGAGTGACATGGTAACATGCATGTAGATAGCAGTACTTAATGCATAATGTATAAAGTAGGCATACTGTAGACTTTTAACTCAAAAAAAAAAAAAAAACTTAAAAAATTGAGGATAGACACATATTAGAATTCTAGATGCATGTACATTGCTAAGTATTTTAATGCAATGGTTGAAAGCTTATAAATGTAACATTTAAAACAATTCATTTCAGTTGTTGTTTTTTTCTACTAATTTAAGTAGATCAAAAATGTTATAATGTACTGAATGAAAAATTAGATCTGCTAAAGATTGCACAACAATATTCCAGTTTTTAAAAATTAACAGTGGGTGTTCATCGTTTTAATGTAAAAATTAACATAATAACAAAAATAAATATCATTAGATAACTAATATGGGTGATTATACAGGGATATTTAGGAATGGAAGAATATAAGAATTCTGGATGCTATGAATCAAAATATGTTCACGTTATGGATGATAAAACAGTAATGGCTGACATTAAAATGAATTAAAACCAACTGTTTTAAATGATGCAAGTAAATTTAGACACCACAACATTATAATGTACCATATGGGTAAGCATGGAGAGCTGTCAAAGATTTTAATTTTTAAAAATTAGATGACAGCAAAGATAATCAAATGAAAGGATAAGGTAAATGAGCATATGGTAACCAATATGGTTCTAATATATTGTTCAGCCTTATGTATAATAAAGAAATAAATAGTTATGTTTCAGAGAACACATCTTTTTTTAGTTTTGGACTAATATATAATGATATTTTTAGCATGCAATAAAATGTACCAATATGCATATTGTCTGGAAATCTAACCCCTGATTTTCATGCTGATATGTATGGAAGCTCATTTCCACCACTGAAAAAAAAAAAAAAAAAAAAAAAAAACTTTTATTCTTACAATTCTGAATTTTTTCTTTGAATTCTGAGATATAAACTCAGAATTCCAAGTTATAAAGTCATAATTGCAAGCTATGAAGTCGCAATTCTGACTTTTTCTGAGAATTGTGAGATATAAACTCGCATTTGCAAGTTAGGCTATAAAGTCCAATTTCGAGGGGAAAAAAAACTGATATGTTCTCAGAACTGCGAGTTTTTATCTCACAATTCTGACTTAACTTATAAAGTCAGAGTTGTGAGGCAGAAACTCGCAATTCTGAGAAAAAAAGTCACAATAACAAGATGTAAACTAAATTTTATATCTCGCAATTGTGATTTTATTTCTCAGAATTGCGAGTTTGTTTCGTAATTGTGACTTTATAACTTGCAATTGTGAGTTTATCACGCAATTCTGGATTAATTTCTCAGAACTGCAAGTTAATAATACAATTTAGAATTGTGAGATAAGTAGTAGCAATTATTTTTTTTATTCATTGGTGGAAACTGGCTTCCACAGATATGTCCAGCCACTTGAGCTACAGAAAGATTTTTGAAGGTGACAGCGTTCCAACAACCAAGTCATCTACAAGTAAACCATGCATTGAAATGGCAGCAATAAATCAAGCTCTTCTTGTAAAGCCACCCTCTGAACTGTTCTCCAAAAGCAGCAAAGAAAATGTGAAATACCTGATCAATCAAAAAACTTAAATTTGTATTTATGTGTCTGGGTGGTCAGAATAAGTGCGCATCTTATGAAGCATCAAGTCACTCATGCATGACATCACAACACACGATAAAGTACAATAAAGTTCGAGCACTCATGTCTGCACTTGCAAGGGTTACAATACCAGCTGAGCTGCAGCTGTGTTTGGAGCCTGCCGCTCTATCACAGACAGCTGGCAAATAAAAGATGAAGATTCCCACAGTGATGTACCACAGGTTACCTGCAGACAAAGCGGAACGGAGGGGCGAACTGATGTGTACAAGTACGATCACAAATATGGGTGGGGAACAATCCTCTGCAAATAGTATTCAGAAGACCAACATTTTGTGTACTTTTTAAAATAAATCATGTATTTATAATACAAAAACAATAGTATAAAGAGGTATTTCCAAAAGTCAAGTCAATGCATCAGGACGTAAAAATGCGGTTCTAACCACTTTGAGCTTAATCCAAACCACAGTCACACTTCACAACAGAACAAATAACAGCAGCACAGGCTGTTCTCCATATGCAGCAATAAGTTTGCATTCAGCCACATCGATAAATAAGCCACACCATTTAACAGCCAAAAGATGATCTAAACTAAACTAAAACACTGAAAATTAACTTGCAATGAAACTGAGGTACGGACTGAATTTTGAGATGTCAGCACAGAACTTTGATTTCAAGCCAACTTTAAACTCAAAAAGAGAAGAATACTAACCAGCAACCACAAGGTTTTAACCCTGGAACTTGGGGGAGCCCCCTCAAAACGCGATTGGGCTAGTTTTGAGTAGCAATTTAGAGGGTTTTGTTGTAAAAACCTGGCAACCCTGCTTACAAGCCTCTTAATAGTAGAAAAAGGTTCTTCTGATTATTAAAATGTTCTTCACAATAAGGAGTAAAATGGTTCTTTTAAGAACTGTTCACTTTTGGGGAATCCAAAAAGGTCCTTCTATAGCATCACTGCGAAAAACCCCTGTTACAACCTTTATTTTCAAGAGTGCAGCATACATTTTTTGTTTCTAAGTTTTCCTAAATGTGATTTTACTGCAATAAATTTAAATACCTAGTATTTGCTGAATATAAAAGACCATATTAGGATTTCAAACGGCTCACGAACAAGATATATAAAAGTACACACCGAGACCGTTAATAATCTCCTGTCCTCAAAATCTCATTGAACATGGGCCCAGTTATCCCAGCACTGTGCACTAGATTCCTCTGTGCTTACTTGGAAGACCACGTGGGTGTTAAATTGACCAGGACGGCTGGACTATATCTAGATATTACATAAGATACAGTAAATGTAGGCATACTAGGGAGGCCAAGACGGTAAAAGACACAACAGAAATGAGCTTGTAACTACGGTCTGAAGCAGTAAACCCAATATATCCACAGGAATCCAGACCTACCTTAAAATCCTCCCCAGATGAAGTCAGGGTACACTTGTGACTCCATAATCAGAGAGACATCTCAAAATAAAATAGCATGTCGTAACACTGGATATCATGGGACAAAGCTCCAACACTTAAAAAGGCTTTGTAGAGTCGAAAACAGCTAATAATAACTACCTAATTTTGAAGGGATGGCTCAGAGAAAAATTAATATTCTGTCACTATTTATTCAACCTTGTGTGATTTTTATAAGCTTGAAACCAAAAAGATATTTTGAAGGACAGTTTTTGTCCATTTAATCAAAGTCGGTGAGGTCTAAAATGACACTAGACCCCATTGAGTTTCATTGTATAGACAAAAAAACACTAAAACAGAAAAAAATGTCATACAGATTAGGTATTTTGTGAACTATCCCTTTAAATAATGGCTTTGGTATTAAGTAGATATTACAATTAAATCATTCCCAACTAATAAAAACTAGATTTGCTTAGGTGAACTGAGACATCGTTAATCAATAACCGCAGGTCCACAGCTCTCAAAGGAGCTTCCTATTTTTTTCTCCATCTCAAATAAAGGTCAAACAACCTAAAAGCAAAAGGAGCGACACTGGGCGTGAACCCACTTGCAATGCTTCTTTATCATCACACAAACTTCAACGACCTCACAAGTAGCCAGTTTAACCCAAAAATTACATGTGTCAATAAATAGCAAAGAATCGTCTTTCAATTACCAAGCCATTGATAGTTAACAGCAGGGAGGGAGCACTTGATGGTGTCACTAAACTAAAAGGTAATAAAGTGCTTTTATTGGGGTTTTGTCAGTGCTGATTGATACTCACGACCCTGAAATTCCAGTAGGACGCCAGGGATGCCGATGGCAACTGAAGCGCTCTTAGAAATCATAGGCAAATCTTAGGCAGACTTGCAATGGAAAAAACACATGTCACTGCTTCCATTTAATTCAATTATCTTGCAATTGACACAGTGGTCTCTGAGACAAAGCAGCGAAGATCTCAAATTACCAAAGGCGATGGGCCCCTGCCACACATCAGTAAACTAAGAGAGGCTCATGTTCACTAGTGTCTGAATGATAAGAGAGGGATTATACATGGTATGCAGGATGAATGCAAGCCGATTTAAAGAATCTCAAGTTATACATGACAAGACTTTCCGTTAGCATGTGATCCAGAGGATTTTTGAGGATTCAACATCAAAGGGTTTCCAAGGCATCACTAATTTGAGCTAACTAGTTAAATTAACTCCAAAAGGTATGGGGGTAAATGACTGCACAGCCTGCTAAGAACATCTCCCACTAAAAAAAAGGTAGTTTATGATTAGCGAAAGTAAATTTTATATGAATACTATCTTTATGTTTAGTGTGCTAGTTCCACTTTATGCAAAACAGTGCTGTATTACAAAAACTGATTTACTTTCCACTTTGTGGTGTTAAAGTAATTTCACATGCTACTCCAACGGATCAATTCCAGTCAGTAACTCTCCACCTACACGAGCAATAAAGTTAAAATGAATCTACCAGCAAGCTGGAAATAGTACAGTATGACAGGTACCAAGAAAGATGAGATGTAGGTATTTGTTTTTCACATTACCTCTCATACCTACTCATTAGACTGGATGCTTTGCCTCAGACACCGTTTGTTTTAAACGCAGCATACTTTAACAAACTCTTGCTTTTAAAGCACCATGTAATAGTAAAAGCAAGAATTCAAAGACACAAGGGTGTCAATTTCTTTGCGAGTGCCTGACACAAACATTGAGAGTCAATAAGCAAGTCTATGCAGAGGTTGCGTGTTTATGTGATGTATGAAAAGCATAGGAGAAAAAAATGCATTGCTTTAATCATGACAACATGAGAAAGGAAGCAATCATAGAATAGGGTTAGATCATGCCACCCATAATCAAGATAAACTGCTTCCTTTTTCACGTGCAGCTATGGTAAACAATAAAAATGTAGGCTCTTCAAGTATTACGTAATAGGAATATCAGATAATTAAGGTAAAATAAGTTATTGTGCATGACTGGATAGAAAAATATGATGACATTACAGAATTAACAGGAACTTATAGGATTTCTCATTCTCATTTAAATATGTTTTTTATAAGTTAGTGTGCAGTGAGTGTGTTCTAAATCAATTAGTGTCAAAGAAATAAAGTTAATCAACTATACAGACGTGCAAGACGCCAGTGAGACCAACTATGAATAGCTCGTTTCTATGGATAAAATTAGACGAGGACTAGAACACACATGCAACACTTGAGTCGAGCTTTAGATGTGCGTCTAAGAGATCGATGCAACTTAACATAACATTCACAGGATACAATTCGCGATTATTAAACATGAGTTAAAATGAATGGATTATATAACGACAACTTATATAAGTTTTGCAAAGTAACTTTGTGCGTGTATTTCTACTGATACAGTTACCTGTTACAAAATGGCAGGGCAGTGTGATCTTTAAAAAGTGTTTAAAAATACATAAATCACTTACATTAAACACATGCGATGTAAATATCAAAGGGATGATAAAAAGAATGAGTTTATGGGCACGTATCCTCGTCCCCATGTCTGCCAACCCAGCACGACTCCAAATACACGCCGCTGGGAAAATCAAAGTCCGTCACTTTAAGCCTCTTAGAAATGTATTCGCAAAAGTTTGAAGCGTTTCTTCTACAGCAAGGCCGCCGTCGCTTCTCCGTCCCACACTTGGTGGGACTTCATTTACCAAAAAAGAAAGAAATCCGTCTGCGGTTGAGTCCTTGTGAGATAACACGAAGAGAAACTGATGGTTGACTTGTGAATATCCGTTTTGTTCTCTTGGTCCCACTTTCCTATAGGCAGCAGAAAGTTCAGCATGCACTGCCTTAGCGGATCACTTCAGTGCGATGATGTTGAACTGTTGACGATAGCTGTGGCTCAAAACCTAGCGAGATACCTAGGAAGGCAGCATATTTGCGGTACGCTCTGCTCACTCGGAACGTATACGATGCCTTGAAGTATGACGCCCAAATATATTGCCTAGACAGGCAGCTTACTAGGATTTGAGACACAGCCTACCAGCGCCTGGCGTAAAAAGGCGGAGTGGAATTACGGGAGCGGGATCTTACAGCAGGACTACGCCTCTACCAAGGGAAAATACTACATTCTTGTTTTTAACTAAATGACAGTTTAAATGGAATTACACAACGTATTTTTTGTACTGTGACTTTAGCAGATGTCAAAAAATGCAAATAAGCTAATTTAAAAAGCTCATATACCAAATGCATATTACACTGCTATTTGAAATAACTGTTTTCTATTTGAATATATTTTAAAATGTAATTTGTTCCTGTGATTTCAAAGCTGAATTTTTAGCATCATTACTCCAGTCACATGATTCTTCAGAAACCATTCTAATATTGTTTTGCTGCTGCTTAAAAAAAAAAAAAAAAAAAAAACATGCTGAAAACAGTTGATTAGATTTTTTTCAGGTTTCTTTGATGAATAGAAGAACAGCATTTATCTGATATATAAATCTTTTGTAATATTATAAATGTCTTTATCATCACTTTTGATCAATTTAAAGCATCCTTACTAAATAAAAGTAAGGATCAGTATAAAAAAATAGACTGACTCCAAGCTTTTATGGAGTCATAATGTTACAAAAGCTTTTTATTTCAGTTAAATGCTGATCTCTGGATCTTTCTATTCATCAAAGTACCCTGAAAAAAATGTACACAACTGTTTTAAATATTAATAATAATAAAAATACTACTACTACTAATAATAATAATAAAAATGTTTCTTGAACAGCAAATCAGCATATTAGAATGATTTCTAAAGGATCATGTGACAATAAAGACTGGAGTAATGATGCTGAAAATTTAGCTTTGATCACAGGAATAAATTACATTTTAAAATATATTCAAATAGAAAGCAGTTATTTTAAATAATAAACATATTTCAAGATTTTACTGGTTTTGCTGTACTTTGGATCAAATAAATGCAGGCTTGGTGAGCAGTAGAGACTTCTTTAAAAATATTAAAAACCTTACTGTTTAAAAACTTTTGACTGGCAGCATATATTTATAATAATAACAAATATTAAATAATAATTATTTAATAATTTGACCTGTGTAGTGTTGTTTTTAGAGATTTTTTTTTAGAGATTTCATTTTGAATGGTGTGTGTGTGAGCGGCTATTCTTTTACATCATATTTTAAAACACGGTTGACAAATAATTATTTTAAAATATATTATCACTTTAAAAAGCAAACCTGAATTTACAGTTCTGCATCTATGAATCATGTGTCATATGAGTATTTGCTATAAGCAAAATGTCACTTTGTCAAAATGTCATTTTCTGAAAGTATGGTGGTGTTTTTTTAAAGTCAAAATTATTCCAAGGTTAAAACCAAAGTTATCATATCACTTTTGATTATGATGCTTGCTCATGAGTGTGTCTGTATTATGATGCCTGTTCATGAGCTTAAAGTTTATTGTTTGCTATTAAAGACTGCAAATAAATGTGCTCTGGTTTAAATCACTTTGTGGCAGTAGCACCACCTAATGACGCAAAACTTATTACGCTCTTAAAACTCTCTGCTGAAGATGTCAGTGTTGATTACAGCCGGCTATTTTTACGGTCTGGCCCAAAAATACATCTCTCTGTTAAAAATGTAAACTTGAGTTACATCATAATTGTGCAGTTCACATATTTTTCACATTTCTCTTGGCAGACTCTTCAGCCCAGTCTTTAAGATCTATCATCCTGGCACTGCTAGCATAAAATTATATTGACCTCCTGTCCTTACCCTGAAAGAAAGAGCAAATTATACATCTATAAAACCTGTGAAGCCACCAGTGATGGTCCAAGACTGCCTATCCTTGACTATACTCAAACACATGTATTTAGACATAATATGTTACAATGTAGTTTATGACCCTATTTAAGTCTAAAAAACTTAGGTCAATAGACTAATGTCTATTAATCTAAGAATTTTCCCACAGAAAAACAACACTCCTCCTGATCACTTGTTTTTTTTTCTGTTCAGCCATTCCGAATCTTCTCCAACCAATATCACAAGGACATCTGCACAGGATCTGTTTACATGCCCAGTCACATCCATAACGGGGACAAAGTATGCCTCTGTCTTGCAGTGAGTTTTTAGAGCAGCTGTTTTCAATTTCGACTTCATCTACCCAGCTGGATTTCCTCTAACAACTCCAAAACAAGACTGTAGAGAATGATTATTGAGAAAGCAGCCAAGATGCATCAGTGTATCTGTGGAAATGCAGATGCATGTTGCTTGCGGCACGAAATGGATGATGTCAGATTGTTACATTTGACGACGTCGCTGACTGTATTTAAAGAACCCATGCTACATTCCTTTCGGATTAACTTTGTTTGAACCCTCACAGCCAAGTTGCCAAAATGACAGATTGAAAGGGAAAATTAGGCCCGAAAGGAACACACGAATATTGGAAAATAATATAAACACTAGAAAACGTAGAAGAAAAATTGCATGTTGATTAATCTTATTTATTATAAGTATTTCAGTAAATGCAGCAAAACCAGTATCAGGTGTACTTGGTTACGAGCAGTGCATAAACATATCTAAACCATTGTCTCCACCTGCTGGAAGTTACAAGAAACTGTACTGAAATACACAGCAAGGTTGTGGCTAGAAGGGATACAGCTGCGGCCAAAAACTAACAATAAATTAAATGTTCTAGCTATTAGATGTGTTTTATTTGCCTAACCCAACCCTAAACCTACGCTATAAGCTATACTGATGTGTACCCGTATCTGTATATTGAGTTAAGTTTTTTTTTTTTTGAGTACAGGCTTGTCACAACTCCATTATCCACCTTATTTTTCAACACGGATGTAAGTCGTTTTCTGTGAATGTGCGAGACTTCCGGTTTATTAGCAGTTTATTAGGGAAATAACGAATAATATCAAAGAGCGGTACCGATAAAACTGTTTGCACTACAAACCAGTGGGTTTTTAATTAAAATAATACATTAAAATAATACTGTAAGACACACCAGTTTGCAAAATCAAGCAAAACGAGCTGTTTTTACAGTTTAAAATAGCTTGAAGCTAACAATTCTTGAGTCTTGACACCAAACACATACTACATTTACAAATGGCCACGCCCTCTCTTACAGGAAAAATAGAGTGGCTAAAACAGACTGGAAAACACCGAAATGTGGTTTCGTTTGGGAAGGTATACGTTCGTGTCATTCTCATTGCAATTAAAGTCTAAATCAATATACAATATGGTATACAATATGAAAATAAATAAATTATTACCGACAAAGGATGCATACAACTTTTTTATTCTAACATGTTAGCATGTAAAGACCATAAAAAACACACTTTTACGATTTGATGACTGTTCAAATTCTGTTTGGAGATGCAATCTTCAGGGAACCCCTTTAATGTTGCAGTCAGGTGAGTCAAGCAGCCTTTCAGGAAAGTCAACTTTCCTGGTTTATATAAAGGAAGAGAAGAAACAAAAATAGAAGATGAGTAATATGTGTTCAATGCAGTCGAGCAAGACTAGCAATGGTGGTTTTGACATTTAATGTCTATGTGTTAAGACTAATCTCAGTTATTGAATCCTATACACCAACATTACACTTCATAATACATTTAACCGTCATGTCATCTAGTCATACCAGTCAGTCCTCAACTGCATGTTGACAATAAGAACAAAGGCTGCAGACAAAAAGACAAGCTTACATCCTATCTGTTATAGCTATTGCCAGCAGGCTATACAGAGATTGATTTTAATCTACACATCATATATAATTCGACGTCTATTTACAAATAGGATTTATAATATGTATATTTCACTAGCTCCGCCCACCATTGTACCGACATTTATTGCTACACTACCAGTCCAAAGTTTTCGAACAGTAAGATTTTTAATGTTTTTAAAGAAGTCTCTTCTTCTCATTAAGCCTGCAATTATTTGATCTAAAGAACAGCAAAAGCAGTAATATTGTGAAATATTTTTGCTATTTAAAACAACTGATTTCTATTTTAAAATGTAATTTTTTCCTGACCAAAGCTTAATTTTCAGCATCAGTTTTCGGTGTCACATGATCCTTCAGAAATCATTTTAATATGCTGATTTGCTGTTCAAAAACATTTTTTATTATTATTATCAATATATAAAACAGCTGAGTACAATTTCTTCAGGACTGATAAATAGAAAGATCCAAAGAATAGCATTTATCTGAAATAAAAAGCTTTTGTAACATTATACACTACACCATTCAAAATCTTGGAGTCAGTATATTAAAAAAAAAAAAAACTATAAAAAATACTAAATAATAGTTTCATTTAGCAAGGATGCTTGATGATAAAGACAATTATAATGTTACAAAAGATTTCTATTTCAGATAAAAGCTGTTCTTCTAAACTTTCTATTCATCAAAGAAACCTGAAAAAAAAAAATTCTGTTTAGCTGTTTTGTACATAATAATAATAATAAATGTTTTTGAACAGCAAATATGAATATTAAAATTATTTCTGAAGGATCATGTGACTGGAGTAACGATGCTAAAAATTCAGTTTTGGAATCACAGGAATAAATTACATTTTATAAATACATTCAAACGAAAAACAGTTATTTTATATATATTAAAAATATTTCAAATATTTACTGGGTTTGCTGTATTTTGGATCACATAAATGCAGGCTTGGTGAGCAAAGCAGACTTCATTAAAAAAACATTAAAATCTTACTGTTCAAAGACTTTTAACTGGTAGTTTACATTAAAAAGTTAAAATCATAAATCCTAATGAATTAATAACACCAGACAACATAAATTAAATATTCTATTTTCTAAAGTTCTGTTTAACTTTATAAAAGAAAGCTTCTGAATGACCTGATACGAGTTACGGCTTCCCTCTGCATATTCATGATGGTTATCCAATGAGAGCTGCGTATGCAAATGTTTTTCCAGCACAGGTGCGCAACCTGTTTTATACAAAACCTGTAACGAACAGTCAAATAGGCAAAGCACATGATAGCAAAGAAGACGGAGCCGGGTTAATGTATTGGAACTTACCTTACATAATCTTGTTTATTACGCTCGGACACGGAGATTTTTATAGCCTAACCAACGTCTAAATATGCTTATATTTGTTCTCTTCAAATGTTAAATGTCTTGATAAACTTCGAAATTCTTGCATGGATTAAAAAATACCGCTGAATGCTTGTGGGACCATGACGTTCAATAGATAAATGAAACTACCAGAGAAGCTATGGAGATAGATTCTGTGAGAGTTGAGTCGAGTCTGTGGATCGGGAATAAGCGGTACAGAGCTCACCTGAGCGGATGGTACTTCAGCTGGACTGAGATCGACAAGAGGAACCGGGAGAAGAAAGCAAGTACGACATTCATTATTTTTCTAAACGCCCCTGAGGCCCAATAATGCAGTCTAGGTGTTGTATAGACAGCAAACTAAGTTTTAAAACAGCTGTGTGCCATTTAAATCAGATAGATAAACATTTGTTTATATCTTGTTTGTTTTTCTACATTTGCTTTAAAAGCTAATACGTGTACTCAAGGTCATATCATGGGTGTGCTTAGGGTGTATGACAAAATTACATGGCATATAAACGTCCTATACTGAGGTAGTAATTGTTGTCTGTGAAAGTTGTTTGCTGCATAAGTCACTATTATTTGTTGATGAGTAACCGCAAAATTACCTATTTAAATGCGTTCCATTATTATTCAATTGCAGGCGCACTCGGTCTACAAACGTAATAAATAACACATTTGAGAAATGTATAAAAAACATGTTTGCTCAAATTAGATGAAAACTCGAGTCTTTTTTTTTTTTTTTAAAGAGATATATCTAAACGAAGCAGGTATTCCCCTTATGGGCGCTGCCATGTTGACATCACATGACCAGCTGTGCGCCTATATGGACTGAGCTATTATTAAATTATTTTATAATAAACTAATTTGCTAATAATTATTGGTATTGGGATAAAGAGTCCTAAAAAAACCAAAACAAAACAACAACAGCAAAAAAAAAATGTACACCTGCATGTTCGACACATCAGTTGCTTAAGTCACTCTTATTTTTGTAATTAACTGCCATGTAATAATTTAAATGCATAATGTACCATTATTTTTAATTAATGCTACACTCAGTTAATTTTTTGCTTATTAAAAACATTTTGCACAAAGAAATTAATGGAACTTTTAAGAATTATTGCAGTCTTTTAAAAATAGCTGTTTACGCATTACGTATATTAATAACAATAATATCTTTGATATATAAGTCCAAGTTAACATGTATTGTTAATACATTAAAAAAAAAACATTTGGATGAGGAAAAGCTATAAAATATAAACAAAAACGTTATCAAAAAGGTAGTGACAGTAGCATTAACACATCAGTCGCTTATGTAAATGATTAACCACCATATAATCAATTTATGCTGAGTATATCATTATTATTTGTTTAATTATTGACAAGAAATATGGAAAAAGATTAGTCGTACTTTGTGCACTATATATCTAGTTATATTTGAATTGCAAATAGAATATACACTACCAGTCAAAAGTTTTTGAACAGTAAGGTTTTTAATGTTTTTAAAAAAGTCTCTTCTGCTCATCAAGCCTGCATTTATTTGATCCAAAGTACAGCAAAAACTGTACAATTTTGAAATATTTTGACTATTTAAAATAACTGTTTTCTATTTGAATATATTTTAAAATGCAATTTATTCCTGTGATTTCAAAGCTAAATTTAGCATCATTATTCCAGTCTAATATTCTAATATTCTGATTTGCTGCTCAAAAAACATTTATTATTATTATTATGTTGAAAAAAGCTAAGTACAATTTTTGATGAATAGAAAGTTCAGAAGAACAGCATTTATCTGAAATAGAAATCTTTTGTAACATATTAAATGTCTTTATTGTCACTTTTGATCAATTTAAAGGATCCTTGCTAAATAAAAGTATTAATTTCTATAATTTCTTTCCCCTCCAAAAATTATACTGACTCCTAGCTTTTGAATGATATAGTATATAATGGTTCAAAAGCTTTTTATTTCAGATAAATGCTGATCTTTGGATCTTTCTATTCATCAGTGAATCCTGAAAAAAAAAATACTCAACTGTTTTAAATATTGATAATAATAATGATAAAAATATTTCTTGAACAGCAAATCAACATATTAGAATGATTTCTAAAGGATTCTGAAAGAGTAATGATGCTGAAAAGTTAGCTTTGGCTTAGGCTTGGTGAGCAGAAGAGACTTCTTTAAAAAAACTTTAAAAATCTTACTGTTCAAAAACTTTTGCCTGGTAGTGTAGATGCCGGAACATAATCCAGAGAGAGCTGGATTGGATTCAATAGAATAATCCAACAACATTTAAGTGTTTTGCTCAATGCTCAGCTAATAAATGAAAATAATGTTTAAAAGTCCCTCCTTACTGCCAATTTGTCTTTGTCTGCATTCTGATGATCTCAGAACAAGTTGAACAGCACCATCCAGGCTTGACAATAAACACAGTACATAATAGACATCTGCATAAAAAGAGGCCTGTGAAGGAATGGTGGAATGTTTCTTGAGAATATGAGAAACCGGTATATAATTTATGCAAGAGCGTCTGTCTGTTGTTCTTAGTTTCAGTGCCGGTGTCAGAGGTGATTGGGGTGAAGGAGGGTCGAGTTGAGATCCAACCCCAGAAGAAAGTAGAAGACACCGACCTCGATTTTACACGTAAGTTTCTAAAAGTGAATTTTTTACATGGGGATCAAACACAGCGACGCTAGACTAAACATGTTTTTGTCTTTTTTTTAATCATGCAAGTGTTCTATGTGAAGCGCAGCAGCAAAGGAAATGGCATTGGAGCGCCGTGGAGTCTGGGCAGGACCCAGTTCTGCTGTCCAAGCCGGGCCGTCCGGGATCAATGGATCACTGAACTCCGAACCGCACTCAAAACCCACAGTATGTTAAGTGGAAAACAACACCCTTAAGCATTCATCCAGACTCATTATTCTCTAATGACTCATTAACATCTCTCTCTTCATGTGCTTCTCCTTTATCAGGCCCCTCACGTCCTCACAGGTTGTTGGTGTTCATTAATCCTTTTGGAGGAAAGAAGAGGGGGAAACAGATCTTTCACTCTCTAGTGGCCCCTCTGTTCGAGCTGGCTGGCATCAGCTCTCATGTTGTGGGTGAGATACTGAGACTCTATCTGTACCGTTCAATATCTGAGCAGTTATCAAGTGTCCCCCCACTTGGTCTCTGATACGCCAGGTACGTCAGGTAGTAGGGCTCTCAAGTGACATCCGTAGATCTTTATCGAGACTTGGAAAGAGGGCTCAATTAAGTAGCAATGTTACAGTTTACAGTCAAGTGAATGAAAGTGCGTGACAAAATGGCATGTCCTTATCAATAGTCTTGTTACACAATTTATTTTTATAGTTTATTTTTATGTTAGAACTAAATATGCAAAACATTTGAAAGGGGTCATATCATTCTTTTAAAAAAGTAAACTATTGTTCAAAATTTGGGGTCAGTATGATTGTTTTAAATTATTTTATTTTTTAATTATTTAAATTTTTTTCATTCATCAAGGACATGTTAAATTGGTAAAAAGCATAGTAAAATTGTTACAAAAGATTTCTATTTAAAATAAAAATTTAAGTAAGATTTCATATGGAACATTTCTATTTCATATACAATTTTTACTGTATTTTTAAGCAAATGAATGCAACCTTGGTGAACAGAAGTTTTTAGGTTTTTTTTTTTTTTTTTTCAAAATAAATAATTTTTCAAAAAACTTTAAAAAGAAGTCACAGTAATGTTACATAAGATTTCTATTTCATATAAAAATTAAAATAAGATTTCATATGACAGATTTCTATTTCGTATACAGCTTTTATTGTATTTCTGATCAAATAACTGCAGCCTTGGTACCCTTAGGGAACTTTTTTTTTTTTTTTTTCAAAATAATTACAAAATCTGTAAAAATAAAAAACGTCACAGTAATGTTACAAAAGATTACCATTTCATATAAAATTTAAAAATAAGATTTCATTTGAAATATTTCTATTTCGTATACAGCTTTTATTGTATTTCTGATCAAATAACTGCAGCCTTGGTGAACATAAGATTTTTTGGGGTTTTTTCAAAATAATTAAAAAATATTTAAAAATAAAAAAAGTCACTAATGTTAAAAAAGACTTCTATATTATACAAAAATTAAAATAAGATTGAATATGACAGATGTCTATTTCATATGCAGTTTTTACTATATTTTTGATCAAATAAATAGAGCCTTGGTGAACATAATTTTTTTTTTTTTAGAATTAAAAAGATCATTAAAAATAAAAAAGTCAGTAATGTTACAAAAGATTTCTATTTCATATAAAAATTAAAATAAAATTTCATTTGAAAGATTTCTATTCAAATAAAGATTTATTTGAGATAAAGATTTATTTCAAATAAAAATTAGAAGATTTCATTTAAAAGATTTCTATTTTGTATACAGTGTTTACTGTATTTTTGATCAAATAAATGCAGCCTTGGTGAACATAAGTTTTTTTTAATTTATTAAAAAATCTTTAAAAAAAAAAAAGTCACAGTAATGTTACAAAAGATTTCCATTTCATATAAAAATTAAAATAAGATTTCATATGACAGATTTCTATACAGTTTTACAGATTCGTAGTTTTTTTTTAATCTTAAATGTTTTTTTTTGAATGGCGTACTATATATATTTATATGCATATTTTTATGCATCTATACATGTGTATGTATATATTCCCCCAGCATGTTAATATAAATTTTTTATATTATTCATTTATTAATATTAATTATTACCTTAGTTTCATTTATATTAATAATAAAATAATAATAGTAATGATTAGTTTAATTATTACTCATTTTATAAAATTAGTAAAAGTTCATAATTATACATAGAGCAATTCTATTATTTCACAAAAGATAAAGAGTGATCTAAAATAAAACTGGGGGATGTTTCTTGTTTTTAGTGACTGAACGAGCAAATCAGGCGAGAGACTACATCCTGAAGAAAGACTTAACAGGGTTTGATGGGTAAGTTATCCTACTGTGCTCATTCCTCATGAATTCAGGAGAAGTGTGATAACAATGGTATCATTGTAATAACTCGTGTCACATGAGCCCGTCCTTCGCATTTTGTTGTTTAAACAGAAGTGTTGCCTAAATACCAAAAGCGTAATCATAGAAATATGCGTCAGTATATTTCGATCAAGTCTGCTGGTAATACTCTATATTTAGGTTTTAGGAGGATTATTAAAAATATTTTCACTCAAATCTTTTTCCCGTTCAGAGTCATATGCGTGGGTGGAGACGGGATGTTCAGCGAGCTCCTGCACGGCGTGATTGGACGAACCCAGCAGGAGGCGGGAGTTTCAGAACACGACCTGACCATAACGCTGCAGCCGTGTGACCTCCACATTGGCATTATTCCAGCAGGTGATTGTTTGCATTGCTCCATGACTGACACGTGTGCGGAAAAGGGTGGTGATTGTGGTCTGTTTATAGTTCTGATGTGTCAGTCAGATGCATGGTTTAGATAGTGAGAGGAGTGTTAGTTTACCCATCTGTGTTTACTCCTCTCCACAGGCTCTACAGATTGCGTGTGTTTCACTACCATAGGCATAAATGACCCTGTGACATCGACGCTGCACATCATCATTGGTAATCTGCATATCACCTTATCACCATATTTTTTTTAAGAGCAATAATCAATAAAAAGTCAGTTAAAGTTCATAACATCCACAGTGCTGTTGTAAGTGCAATTAAACCATGCAGAATGACACACCGTACAGCAATCCTAAATAAAATTATGCAATATTTATTATATGTTTAAAAAGGAAGACTATAAAATAATGTTCCACTCTTTATCTTAACTCTTAATCTTATCACTCACATGGTAAAGTTACCAGTGGTAACAAATGTGCCTAAGGTTGCTGACCAGTGATCTAAAAGGTCTAAACATTTTTTCCCCACTTATTTTTCAGTTATTTAATTATTATTATTATTTATTTCATCTTAAAAGTCTTTAATTAATTAAATTTGTCTTTTGCAACACAATATAAATGAAAAAAAAATCCAGGTCATTTACCATAGAAATAAAGTGTTTTTGAGTCCTTTTTAACTGTTACAGCACAAGCCGTGGTCTGATCTTCTTAAAACTTTGCATGCTTGTTTAGAATGACCCGTCTCAGCATGTGCTCAGCATGTTTTGTGAAGTTTTGAGCTTTCCTTTAGGCTTTGTAGGATTTTAGGTAAAGTTGGACAGGCCCCTTTTCTAAACGACCACGTTATAGCTTCCTAAAGGATAAATTTCACCTTTTTTTTTTCTTTTGATAATTATTGACCTAGAGAGTCCAGAGAATTGTACTGCAATGTTTTTTCCAGACTGAGGAAAAACCTAGGACTAGTTTGCAAAAGTAGGTTTTTGACATCTTCTCAATCATTTAACAAATTATTTGATTGACAGCAGTAGTTCTAGGGCAAAAGTTGCCCGAATTAGGAGTTCTAACGTATGATACAAATATCGGTATGTATATGTGCAGAAAAATGCACGACGTACAATCGTTTACCCCCTTGAAAAATGTGACATCGTCCCCCAGTGGCCAATTTCTTTCAAATTTCTCTAAGACCTTTGGGGCCGTGAGTCGAGTTTCATTCCAATCGCCCTCTGTTAACCTTGTCCAACAGGTGCTCAAAATTTGTCGGCCAATTGCGTCCATGTTTTTTGAGATACGCAACTGTCTTTATAGACACTTGAGGCACTTTGGACCAAGACCTTGCACACCAATTTCCACGGTGAAAGGACAAATGGTTGCGCGGTTATAGCCATTTTTTTTTCCTTCTAATAGTGCCACCAAGTGGCCAAGCTCTGCAAATGTTTTTCCCTGTGAGCTCAGATTGAGCTCTTATGTAAGTGTTCTGATTTTTGCAGAGATATCTCATTCTGTTCAGGAGTTATAGGCATTTTCCTAAAAGTGGCCCCGCCCCTTTCAAACGTTTTGGCATCCCTTTGCAACGGTGAGTCTAAAGTCCAACTTTTTTTTGATAATTATTGATATTCACTCTCCAGAGAAGCTTTCCGCACTGGTCTGGCTCAGAACGGGCGAAAAACCTAGGACTACCTCGCAAAACGTTTTTCAAAAAATGCAAAATACCCCAAAATCTCAGCAGGCTTGCGATTGAATCCGGCTTGAGCCAAGGATTCCAACGGCATAAGACACTTCAGTCTCCGACTGACGGTTAGGAGTTAAGAGCGATTTTGTACTTTTGTTCGCTGTAGCACCCCCGTCAGGCCGATTGGGGTGAGCCTTTGTCAAGTTGCATGCGGTGGGAGTACTATCATCCCTCCAAGTTTCAAGTCTCTATGACTTACGGTTTGTTCTGCACAATCAATTTCATGTGGAAATCGCTGATCCGTGACCATTCTAACAATTACAACAGGGTTTCAGCGCTACGCATTTGAACCCATAAACACAAACAATGATGACTAGGCTACATAACTGGATCTTTTTTTTTTTTCACTAACCAGGAGACTCTCAGCCTCTGGATGTGTGTTCCGTCCATTATCAGTCAACACTAGTGCGTTATTCTGTTTCTATGGTGGGATACGGGTTCTATGGGGATGTTTTGGCAGAGAGCGAGAGGCACCGCTGGATGGGCCCTGTCAGATATGATTATTCAGGTATTGACAGCGGGAGTCAACTGTTTTTTATATCTTGAAAATATATTTTAGACTGAATACTGACAGGTCAACACTTAGTACGTACCTTATAATTGTGGGAGGAGGAAGAGACCTCAATCCTGTTTCTGCTCATATTTCAATGTCTGTTTGCTCTGCTTGTAGGTTGTATGGTGTACTTAAGTAACAGGAGCTATCCGGGACTAGTGCAATACCTCCCTGCTGATTCCCAAGTCTCCAGCCCACGGGACAACACTCGCTGCCTCTCAGGGTAAAGATTGGCTTTCGTCTTTTTACCTGGAAATCACATTAGAAACATTTTATTTGCATATAAATATACACATTGAAACAATGTGGTTCACAAATAATTTTACTCAGAAACTGCTAGTTAATTTCATAGAAATGGCAAGTAAAGCACTGAATTAAACTTGAAGCAGAAAGACTGAAACAGTACTTTTTGTAAAACATTCTCCAGTAATCTTTGTTTACAACTTAGAACAATAGATTTTACAGTGTAGGTTTATATTAAAGCTTTTATTGGCCTCTCTCTCTCTCTCTTTAGATATATATACAGTTAAAGTCAAAAGTTTACATACACCTTGCAGAATCTGCAAAATGTTAATTATTTTACCAAAATAAGAGAGATCATACAAAATTCATGTTATTTTTTTATTTAGTACTGACCTGAATAAGATATTTCACATAAAAGACGTTTACATTTAGTCTACAAGGAAAAATAATGTTCAAAAGTTTACATACGCTTGATTCTTAATACTGTGCTGTTACCTGAATGATCCACAGCTGTGTTTTTTTGTTTAGTGATAGTTGTTCATGAGTCCCTTGTTTATTCCTGAACAGTTAAACTGCGTGCTGTTCTTCAGAAAAATCCTTCATGTCCCACAAATTCTTTGGTTTTTGGCATTTTTGTGTAGTTGAACCCTTTCCAACAATGAACTATTACAAAAGGTTCAGACACTCGCTAATACTTCAGAAGGAAAACCGATGCATTAAGAGCCAGGGGTGTAATGGGGGTTGAACTGAATGAGGATGTGTAAATTGTTCTTATTTTGCCTAAATATCATGTTTTTTTTTTCCATTTAGTACTGCCCTTCAGAAGCTACAGAAGATACTTACATGTTCCCCAGAAGACAAAATAAGTTAAATTTACCCTGATCTTCAAATTAAAAAAACTTTTCACCCCCTGGCTCTTAATGAATCATTTTTCCTTCTGGAGCATCTGTGAACATTTGAATCTTCTGTATTAGTTGCATATGAACTGTACATACACTGACTTTAAAGAGCAGGTCATATGGGCTTTCGAAAAATATCTTTTTTGCAGATTGTAAGGTAGCTATCTTTCATTGTAAACAGTCTGCAAAGTTGTTAATCATAAAAGTGCATCATAAATAAAGATATTGTCTCTCAAAAGAAAGAGTCGACTCTGAACCGCCTTAACGAGTCATCATATTTTTGAATCTTCGGCCTGTTACTGATCTACATCACTAGGTAACACATAAGCATAATCCACGCCTGCCCACGAAATACAAACAGTCTGACCTGCCCACAAACACTTCCGCTAGTTAGTGTGTTTACACGTCGAGAAAACACTGTGTTTTGTGCTGTGAAAGCAAGTTTGTTTTGTTTTCATTGCCGCAAGATGATTACGTGAAGAATCAGTGGTTAAAATTCACTTTTTTCCACAATACCACAGCAATACAATTCGTACACATACAAAGTTTAAACTTACCTTTGAGAAATGTCCTGATCAAGTCGGACTCAGCCTTGAATTGATAAGGTAATATTGATGGCATTTTTTTAAAACTTATAGCATCTTTGTTTACAAGTAACCCTCCGGAGCAAAAAATTAATTATGGTAATGGGCGTCTCGTTTCCGACAAACATTGTATACAGAAAGACCAATCACAATAGACTTGGCCAGCTGACCAATCAGAGCAGAGTAGGCTTATGGAAGGAAGGGGTTTATAGACTTTAAGCTCAGAACTGCTTTGAACGAATTGTTTAGAAATCACTGAAAAATGATTCTAAAATTAAATGTATATTCTGAGAAAATGGCAATGTTTTCTGACCTTAGATGCATTTGAACCTGTTGTAGGGACTCCAACACAATATTAAGACAGTTTAAAATACCATATGACCTGCTCTTTAAGTAGAATTTTAAGTCAGACTGTATGGTCAGTATTTCTTGTTCTGTTTTTGACCTTTGGAATGCATTGCTAAAACCCAAGCAACAGTGCAAAATCCCAGGAACTGGAAGGATACGACTAACTCAGAACTGTGTATGAAGATTAACAAATCCCACATGACTGATATGGATAGACTAGTGGTAGTTTATATGTAGGGGTGTGTTTAATGGATTTGGTTGGGTCCTTAGTGTTCTGATTAGCGTGGCCTCATCTTTAGGGAATGAAGTTTTCTTAGCAGTCACCTTATTAACATAACACAAATGATTAGAATTCCTCAGTGTTTTTCTGAAGTGGGGATCCTTCTGTAGGGCCGTTACCATGACTGCTTAACCAATATGATCTCTAATGGAAGAAGAGTAGCTGGTGAAGTGCTAGTTGCTAGTCCCAAAGGAAAAACATAGACTGCTGAATTAAAGAAATATTCTGGGTTATTCAACCGAATGTTAAACTGTCTTAAGTGACTAATAATAATAATAATAATAATAATTAATATAGATAATAACAAAAAAATAATAAAATAATTTAGAATTTGATAAAAAATATAATTTGTAAAAAAAAATGTAATTATATATAATTAAAACCTTATAAAAATGTATGTGTTTAAAGATATATATATATATTTTTTTTTTCTAAATTTATTGAATATCATTTTATACTAATTTTATTTATATTTTCTTAACACTAATGCCAGTGCCTAATGTCAAAAAAATTATATATACATATATATATATTCTGAAATTAATTGTTCTAAATTTGTTTAAAGGATAGTATAATAATAGCAATATTAATAAATAATGAAAATAAATAAAGATAACAATTAAATAATACATTAAAAATCTATGAAATTTTTAATTACATAGTTACAAATATTATGTTTGTTTATTTATTTTTTTAATGTAATTATTAATATTATAAACTAATTAATTTATGTTTTATTTGTTTTAATTTTTTTTACCTGTATGTGGAATTACATGGCCATGAGCAATTTAAATTGCATACTTTTGGGAAGGCTTGCATCAGCCAAATAACTGCTTTTGAGAATGGCAGTCCTTATTGATAACTATGACCAGCTATTACATATCCTTTTGGTTTGTACAGTTCCAACAAATGTTTTAAAAGCATGTTTGCATGTGTATTTGCAGATGCCGAGTGTGTTCAGAGAGCAAAGAGAGGTTGTTTCCACACTTTGACAGCTCCAGTTCTCTCTACAGCACTAATGTGAGCCAGTACAGCAGTGAGTTAGAGGGTAAGACCATCTGCAGCAGCCTGTTTGTATAATGATTGTCTGTGTCATCTCATTAGAGACCTATTACTGGGATCACACTGTGCTGTGTGTCTCTATGGGGTTCATATGTTGTATGTCTGTATTTGACCGTTGTCATGTAAGTACCAAAGTGTGCTTGGGTAAACCTACAGTACAAAGACATTATGCACTTGTGATGTACTGTTAAGGAAAGATGATTAAATGATTTTAAGATTTTGAACCTTCTACCATTGTTTTTATCTCAGGTGAATGGGTGACTGTTGAAGGCAGGTTTAAGTGTGTCTCTCTCACCTGTATGTCAAGCTCATGTCAAAAGAGCCCAAAGGGTCTTTCGCCATCCGCCCATCTGGCCGACGGGACGGCAGACCTCATCCTGGTGCGAGAAACAAATCCTCTGGGCTTTCTCACGTACCTTCACAGGCACACAAACACACAGGATCAGGTAAAACCAAATGACATTCAAGTACATAAACTCTTAGCTGAAAGTCGAATCCATCAGAAAATCGAAAATTCTATCATTTCAGTTTGACCTGCCCTTCGTTGAAGTTCATCGTGTCAGGGCTGTTCGGTTTTCTCTACCCCCGGGAGAAGAAGAAGAAGAAGAGGAGGAGGAGGAGGGTGATCGAGAAGTTCAGGCCTCCGCTGAAAGAGTACTGGAAGATCCTGAGAAACTGTGCAGTAGTAACATTGCAGGTCACTCACAGCAGCATCTGGCAGCGAGGACGGAGAGAAGAAATGTGACAACGAGCAGAGAAAAGCGCAGAGGCTTCTTGTGTGTGCCTTGCTGCACAAAACCTCGCTCGGTATCGGTGTGGAACTGCGATGGAGAGATTCTACCTCACACCGAGATCTCGTGCAGGTACCAAGATCAGTCTGCTGAGCAAGTCAGAGCTGTTCAATTGGAAAAACATAGCTAACAAGCTAAAAAAAAAAGTCAAATTTTGTCATTTTAATCCAGTTACTCAACAGAAATTTATATGAAAAAAACAGTGCTGTCAAAATTAGACAGCATGTTAACGCATGCGATTCATTTTTTACGTTTAATGCGTTAAAATATTTAATGCAATTAACCAATCCCTCCAGGATTTCCCAAATTTTTTCGTGAATTTTGCGATCCAAATGTCTGATTTTGTGGTTGTAATTTCCCAAAAATTGCGCAAAATGTGCAATGTTTTTTTTTTATAATTACGATTGCCTATTTACCAGATTGTATTATGTTAGATTCACAATAGTCTTACATGACACAAAGAACAAACAAAATGTATGACATTTGTTTATTTTGCTAAGAAACAAATGACAACAGGACAAATAAGTACAATATAAAGGTAGATAAACACTATTATTTTTGCTGCTGCTGCTACTGTTGTTTCATGAATTTTAAAAAACTACAGTAGGCTTACAGCAGGGGTCTCCAACCTCTTTTGCAACATGGACCGGTTACAGTTTGAAAATATTCTCGCAGACCGGGGGGATTATAGGCCTGAGATTACAATTATTAAGACTACTAGACAATTATATACCATTTCCAGCACGTTGAAGTAGATTTGTCTACTTCAGAGAATATGCACCGTGATTCCAGCGTTAGAAAAGTTTTTTTTTTTTTTTTTTTTTTACTTTCACTTTTGATATAGTGAATTTTAAAGTTAAAACAAGTTAAGACGTTCACCAGCATAACTTGGGCAAAGTTTGATATCCATTGGCTCGCCTTTATGGTTTAAGACAGAAATACTTCAAATATTGCAACGTAACCGCAAACCGCGTATGCATCTTAAATGCAGCTAGACGTAAAAGAGCAATCAACTCGGTATGCCGCGCTGTCTGAAACACGTCTCTGTGCTTGTGCGCGCTTCGGGTGTATGCGAGAACAGCGCGTAGCCTAAGTAACGAATCGAGTTCCGTTTTGTTTCTTCTTCTTGTGGTTTTAAATAGCTTAAACGTGTAAATTAGTAAATAAATCTGCAAAATCACATGCCAAACGGCGGGGTCTTGACCTGGTCCGTATGTATCGACTGCGATCCGTTAAAACCCTAACAGTCTATATGACAGATCAGAGCCAATGCTTCAGGGAAATTGCTTTGCTGGTCCAATGGCAGACTCCAGCGAAAGTTTTGTGTTCACTGTTTCACACACACCAATCACGTGCGCATATCTGTATCTTGAAAATAATACATTACAGCTTCAGTAAAATTTGGTATATTTCAGTTAAAAATTATAATTTAGTGGGTTTTTATTTATTCTTTTTTTTTTGTGAGACCTTCATTTTTGCGATTATTTTGAGGTGAAATGGCAAATTATGCAGGATCACAAAAAAAAAATGCGACAAAAACATGTTGCTGATTTTGCGTTGGATTCAGCAATTGTGGAATCGCGAAAAACTGGAGGGTCTGATTAACGCAGGGGTGGGGCTAGGGTTGGCCACCCCACTCACAACTGCTGCTTGTCTGTTTTTTCTTAACAAAAAGTGTGTTTATTTACTCACAGAACGTCTTTACGACCACATCGCACTCCAACTGCACTTTAGCACCATCCACTAGTCAAATGTCAGCTGTTATACTATCAGCTGTTATACTGTGCTCATAGCACGCGTGCGTCAAATGCTAATAAATGCGGTGGGGCGCGCTGTAGCCTGTATAATTTCATATTAAAGCGTGAATGAAATTACGAACATGCGTGTCAGATCCCCGCTACGTTCAGCGGTGGCGGCTCTTAACCCTTTCACGCGTACGATCACACCGGTGTGATCATTCTTGGCTGGTCCCTGAAGCGTACGATCACACCGGTGTGATTCGAACGTTCAGCACATCACGTGATCAACTGCTGAATTCAAATCTGCTTTGGCGCTTTGGCTGGCGCTAGACCAGATTAGACGCGCTGAGCGCTTGTCATATAATCCCAACTATTCAGTGTTTTCGACCATATAATGCTTATTTTAGGCTCCAGATATTTAAATACACATAAGTCCTAGTAAAACGATGAATTTATAGTTTGCAAAATACTCGCCGATGTCTAATGGAAGCCGCAATAATAATCTTTACAAATGTTATCTGACGACATGTTTTATTGATATCATTTACACATTGTGTAGGTAACTATAAAATTTTCTCTGCTCTTCTCCCAGCTCACCAGAGACTTACTTTAATGTTTTTCGGGAGGAGAGGATTAATTTTCGTCTTGTAAATCCCACAGCTCAGATTCAGCGCAAACTAACATGGCGGCGCCCATCACCCGGTATAGATCAACTAACGCGGTCATTATAAAAGTGTTTAAACCTCCAAATACATTTACTTGCACATATTTCAAAATCGGAATATCAGATACTTCATAATACAGTGAGCACGTTTGTGAATATTAATAATAAAAAAGGAAAAACGATATAAAAGTGATACATGTGTCTTACAGCGCTATTGTGGCTGCGTTGTGTCACGTGACAAACACGACGCGTCGCCATGGAAATAATAAGGCGATACGTTCTAAAATAACGGTCGCCTAAAAAAACTCACCCATGGGGGCTCAGCTAGAATATTTTAAACTCACGTGTGAAATTAAAGTAACAGCAACCAAATAAGCTAATAACCCAGCTTCTGTCTGTTAATCAAGGAACAAAAGAAAAAAAAGAAAAATCAATAACTTTTGTAGCTTTAAGGATTCATTTATATTTAATTAAGTATTTAGTGTTTGATAACTTTATCCGATTTCTGTACATTTCCTACTTGCTGAAAGGCACAGGGAAATAATGGGTTTATGTGAAGATTGAAGTTCATTTAAATAAGAAGTTATTTTTTAAAAGTCTAATAAATGTTAAAAATTGATAGCTTTCAATTATACTGTAATGTTGAATGGTTAAATATTAGGAAAAAAAGAATTTCCTAGAGACATCAGTAACATTGGTATTAGTGATGCTCACCGTCAGTCATAAAAAATAATAAAAATATACTGTCTTTATGTTGTTTCAAAAAAGGGTGGGATTAATTTCAGAAAAAAACATGCGATTAATTGGTTAATTTTTTAATCAATTGACAGCATGAGAAAAAACTCAATCCTGCTATTAATATATAATAAAAATATATTACCATTAAAAGTTTGGTGTAAGATTTTAAGACTCTAAAATCTTAGTAACCTTAAAATGTCAGTAAGAGTTTAGAGGGTTTTTTTTTAAACGAATGTTTTTGCATTCAATTGATTAGATATTTACAAATGATTTCAATATAAATAAATGCCGTTATTTTGAATTTCCTATTCTTCAAGGAATCCTGCAAAAATGGATCAAGGTTTCTACAAAATATCAAGCAGGAAAGACTGTTGTTTACATTAATAATAAGAAGCACTAATAATAACTGAACATCAAATTACCATATAAGAATGATTACTCAAACATGTGACACTGAAGACTGGAGTAATGGCTGCTGAAAATTCAGCTTTGCATCACAGGAATAACTTACATTTTAAAATGCAGTCAGATAGAAAACAGATTATAAATTGTAAAAATATTTCACAATATTCATGTTTTTTTTACTGCATTTTGATCAAATAAATGCAGCCTTGGTGAGGACAAGAGACTTCTTTAAAAGGGAACCCTGGGTATTAAGACTTATATGGCTTAATATAACGTAAAAATGATGCCTCTCACTGAAATGTGTAGTAGAAAATCCATGAAGGATATATGTTATTTAAAAAATCCACATCGTTTTATACATATTTTGGACTATGGGGGGCGCTATTATTTCTATTTTTACTGCAACACAACTTGGGAAAATATAATTCCTGATACAGTGCCACGTTGTGCGGCTTTTCTTGTAATTTTCAGTCAAAGGGCAACAAGACAAGTGATGTAAGTCTTCACTGCTTTCCTGGCGATAAGAAGAGGAGAAAAAATGGGAAGTTGCTTGTGGAAGAATGAAACTTCCTAAAGACCTGCGTCTTTGTTCTCTCCACTTTAGCCCTGATGCCTTTAAAGCTTTTAATAGACCACAGCTACTGAAAGAGCTTACAAGCGGCAGAGACAAGAAACGTTAGACGCCATCCTGGCAGGATGTAAACATGCCGACACTTGTCATGACGCCATAGCCACTGAAGGAGTTTCTCAGTGTGGATTTCACTGGATACCTAGGGGGGGTTTTAGATTCCTTGTGCGGAAAAATCAATGGTGCAGCATTTGGTTTAAGTCTATGCTTATATCTATCACCACCTTTAAGCTGTGGTCATCGTATCATTATTTTATTTTTTATTTTTGTTGTGTTGTAGTAAAAACGGCAACAGGTAGCGCCAGTAGCTCACCGAGTGCAACCATTTCACGTCATCAAAATAATGGCGCCCCCCCATAGTCCAAAACATATATAAAACAATGTAGATTTTTTAAATAACTTAAATCTTTCATGAATTTTCCTCAACATATTTCAGTAAGAAACAATATTTTTGTTATATTAAGGCATACAAGTCTTAATGCCTGGGGTTCCCTTTAAAAACAATAAAACATATTTCCAACCCCAGACATTTGAACAAGTAGTTTGCCTGTTTATTATCTGGCTCCAATGAAGTAAGCAAATGAAATTTGTTTTATGATATCGAGTTGAAGTATGACTTTTGAAACCAAAAACTTTGCATCTTCTCATTTGAATGTTTCCTGATATGCCTCTCTTTCCACAGAGTTCATGGCCAGCTGGTGCGTCTCTTTGCCAGGGGCATCGAGGATTCAACAATGGCATGAAACCAAGCTAACACAAGAGATGTGATCAACCTAAACAGATGACCTCTTAATGGCACTCTTCATGACTTCATTTTAAGGGAGATAAAATATTATGTAAATAATATGTATGATGGGTGAGAATCTTAAAAGGTGAATGTATAAGATGCACAGTGGAGCACAGATGTCATTTAAGCTCATTTCACACATTTTTAGCGAGATATTTCAGCCGTTTCTATATTTTCATGAAAATATCGAGAATAGTGATATCATTAACATGTGGGTGATGGATCAGTTTTAGATCTATCGTAATGTTGTTCATTTCACTGATTTTATAGCTTTTTTGCAGAGCAAAAAAGTATTTATGCAATATTTTAGTGCAATCTGATAGATGACTTGTGTCACTGTTTAATTGAGGTTTTGCACATAAGTGAGAGCTTGTCTGTCTAGAGCTTGTACATGGGAGTGACACTCACAAACATGAATGACATGTTTTTAGGGAGTGGACTCATTCCAGTCAGCTTTTACACAGCTCAGCTGGAATGTGCATACAGGATGTCAATGGGTTTTTAATGTTCAAAATAATGAATATGTGTTTTTACAAATAAAGTGTCACGAAAAGTCTTCTTAGCTTGATATGCTTGAAAAGTTGTATCTACTTAGCAGATACACTACACATGCTACATTAAGACAAAAAATTAAAATACATTAGTTTTTCCTTTAGAAAAAGGGCAACTTATCCATTTTTGATTTTTAAATTTAATTCAGTGTTCAACACCCCTTAAGGAGAGTATCACGATGCATGCCTGTGGTGCTGCTGTTGCAGGAGTCTGAATATTCTGGTTCGAATAAGTAAGGCTGGGCAAAAAATTGCAAGTCATCCTCTCTGTCAAAATCCTCAGACATATTTACAAAGATTTTATGTACAGCGTGCATCTTAATTCTTCTTGTAAACAAGGTGCAGCCTGTCCAAGTTCTTCCTGCTCAGCAGCACCACAGGCATGTGTTGTGGTTCTCAGGAACGTTTGAAGACCTATTTTTATTTTCTTTTCACACAAAAATAATTCTCGTAGCTTGATAAAATTAAGGTTAAACCACTCATGTCACATGGGCCACGTACACACTGCAGCTAAATTCGGTTGTCAGTTCACCTTTTACTCCTTAATCGCGTTGTGGACACACGATTCACTAAAATACGGGAGTGGCACATTCGACAACCCCATTAACTCCCGAAAAATACAGGTAAGTGACAACCGCTTTTACAGGAATTCTACGCAGTGTGTCCTAAACCGAACTGAACAACTAGTAGTTAATGACGTATTTAAACGCGCATCAGTAATGTGTCTTCGTCTGTATGTGAGATGCAAGAAAATAACAGTGAAAGAAGTCTTTACCTTAGCACATTTTGACACGGGGCTAGTTGCTCTCACGAGCCCTGCGGTAAAGTGTCAGTGTTGCCAGATCTTCCTATAAAAAACACTACAAGCAAGGATAAGCCAAAAAAATTATATATCTCATATCCACAACAGACCACTTTATTAACTCCGTAAGTGCCTAGCTGTATAAGCTAAGACCAAACAACATGCCTAAAAGCACTTGTAAATGTGAGGACATGACAACACTGCAAGACAACGCTCTCTAAAGCAGACTCCCGGGCATAAACAAAACAGTACGTCTCTCAGTGGTAGTTTGGTTAAAATCGACGGACAAAAAGAGTCTTTAGCCAAAAAAGGCAGATACCAAACGGCTAAATTATTTACTCCCCATGAAGCCAAAATATTGCTATGGTTACAAATGCCGGAGTGACTGTTGTTCTGTACACACATGGAACGATAATTTACGAGACTTAAATACGCATTTAAATCCGGTTGTGGCTCCTGAAACTTATAGTAGGTGCATTTCCATTACCCTTCAAGATGCGCAAATTGAAATTGCGAATTGAAAATATGCCTAATGGCTTCAATTTCAAACACTTATATTTCGCATAGACTTCCATATATTGCAAAAAAGTTTACAGGTCACATGACGTATGTAAAAAGTCTCATGATCATTCTTCAATGTACTATAAACTTCAAGAAACATTTCATACGTAGCCGCTCTCAATTATAAATGACTTTCCCTGATATTAATACTTAGACTATGTACGCTGCACACATCTGCGGCGCGTAACGGCTCTGACATGATCACCGGAGCTGATGTTATGTTTATACCAGCAGCGTTGCACATGTTTCTGAAGCGGTTCTCCGCACTGCTTGTGTAAAGATACACGCATACGCCGCTTTCGATTAAATCCCTCCAAAACCCACCAAAATATGTTGCCATGACATTTCGCGAGAGGAACAAATTACGTTTTAGTCGCATGACATCGGTTAATGAAAACGTCATTTCGCAATACTTTTTTATCGACACATATAATATCACCAAAGTTTTGCGCAAATCTGTAATGGAAACATGCCTAGTGTGTACGTGGATATCATGGACTATTTTAGTGATGTCCTTACTTCCCTTCTGGGCCTTGCACGTGCCAGTTGTGTTGCTGCTTATGCAGGGTCAGTAAACTTTAAGATTTCATCAAAAATACCTCAATTTGTGTTCCAAAGATGAATGAAGGTCTTACGGGTTTGGAATGATATAAGTGTAAATAATTAATTACATAATTTTCAGAAATAACCCTTTAAGACAAAAAAAAGATGGCATTTAAGATCCTATGTAATGTAGTAATAAGGCGTTTTTCATAAATGAGTTACATTTAATCTTATCTAAGGTTCGATTTTAACAATTTAACAGATAACTAGTTTGTAAATTACGTCAGAATCGCAATCTTATCAAATCTCTTGCTTCTGGTGAACAATCAAAGAAAGACAGATTTATGGGGAGAGAAGATCGACTGTAACATCACTGTCAAGTGCTGATTAAACATTAATCAACTACAGGTTATTCATAATAACCTTGTGGGGAGATTTAAACCCTGTAATCCTGGTTAATTATTAATAACCCATGCATCTTAAGTGTAAGGGATAGAGGGAGTCTTCTCTAACTCAACCTTGTAGAGGAGAAGGATGAAAATCTAGCACTGTATGATCTATCACAAAATTGTACCTTCAGTATTACTGGTTACATCTTAAGCAGTAGATGCTCAGGACTAAAGTACATTCCTCACCTCTCGGTCATCTTTTTGGCATTTGTAGCCTTTTCTGGCAGCACCGGTACAACCAGATCTAAAAGAGTTAAATATGTCCACAGAAACATCAGCTTCTCATGCATTCACAGCTGTGAGAGGTAGAGAATCATTTCTGTGAAATGACATCAAAAAAAGTGTAAAAGCATCACCTTCCTTTCCTTCCAAATTTCTCATAAACTGCTCACATACAACAACAGAGCCAGGGGAACAAAACATCTGCACAAACTGGACCCTATTTTATTTTTTTTATACAACTGATCACCGCAGGAAAACTGTAGCTTGCATTTCTCAAATCATCTTTTTCCCTCAAGGAGAGATTCCAGAAAACAACTTATGTAGGAGCCTCTGTTGAAGATCACTAACAATTTTCACCTTTCACCTAGATACACACATAGATAAATAAGTACCACAATCATCACACTATAATATAGTACTCAAAAGCACACTTTTTTTCTAAAATTTCATAAAAATATATTTTTAAACACATTTTATATGTATTTATATTATTTTATTCACCTTATTCTTCAACGTGGAAGTAAGCCTATGGGAAAGACTTCTGATTCATTAGCCACTATAGGGAAATAACGAAAAGAACAACAAAGTGCAGTAAATGGTAAAACTGTTTGCATTACAAACCAATGTGTTCATAATTAAGATAATACATTAAAATAATATGGTAAGACACACCAATTAGCAATATCAAGCAGCAAAACCTTATCACATTATGGACAATGGTGAGTTACAAAAGAATCACCTGTATATTCATATGTCATATAAACCAGCAAACAGGTAATCTCATACTACACCAAAAAGAGGAAGCTAAAGTCGTTACACATTTACAGTAAGATAGAAAAAGCCCTTCCTCTTGGATCACAGCAAGTCTGTGCACCAGAACAAAACAAACACTTGTCTCCTTAAGTATGCAAGGAAACAGAATGTACTGTAAATAGGCAGCTGGCATAAAAATATCTTTGTGAAACTGATATATTGATAACTGACTGACCTTTTAGGATAACCTAGATTTTTCAACAGTAATCGGTTGGCGTTTTGGCGGAAACTGTGGTAACCATGATAAACATTTAAATGAGATAAAGGTTGAAAAGCATCAAAACAAACACAGAGCGCTGCAGTCTGAAATTTAATGAGACGTCCAGCTCAGAAGATCGTATTAAACATGCTGGTTAAACACCACTAGCTCTCACGCCACGTTTTAGGATAATGTTATCAGTGAAAGCATGTTACCTGTATTTACAGCACTTCCAAGAACAACCTTCAGTTTCTCAGAGGTTATTTTTACAACCTGTTTTTACAATCCTCTAAAAAAAAAAAAAAAAAAAAAAAAAATGACGCCGGCTGCCACCTATCGGTGAATATGGAAAACGACAGATTGTGTCTCTCAACCGTTGGCCTTATAGATTATTTACACGCAAATATATACGCAAAACTGACAAAAAAAATTCTCTAAATTTCCACTAAAAATACCTCAATGCTATTGTAAAATCATGAAAAAACGAGTAAAGGACCTTCATAAGAGTGTAAGAAGGTTTTGGAAGCTTTTTGTTCTTTTATTTGTTTTGCTGATCGTAGTTGTCAATATGAAGTTATCACAATTTCATTGTGATGATAACAGCAGTAACTAGTTCTTCAATTCTGCTCCTGTAGGAGTTTAGCTCCAACCCTAATAAAACACACCTGAACAAGCTAATCAGGTCTTCAAGTTACCTATAAATTACAAACAGGTGTGTTTGATCAGAGTTGGAGCTAAATACTGCAGGGCAGTGGACCTTAAAGCCCAATTTCATGAACTTTTATTTTGGTGGACTACAGTGACTTTTTTCAAAGAGTTAAAAAAGGATAGTTCACCCAAAAATGAAAATTCTGTCTCACGCTCATATCATTCCCAACTTGTAAGACCTTCGTTCTAGTGATGCAAAGTCCGATTCATATCCGCGAACCGGTTCTTTTTGCATACTTCGGCTCATTTAACCGGTTCAAAAAGCCGATTCATCGGTTCCTAACGCCATCGAACAATGATGACACAGTACGCTTCTCTTTTCTAACAACTCAGTGTCATATTGTATCAAGAAAACATTCAAATAAAGTCAGTTGTGTCAACACATATTTAGAAATTCAATAAAAAAGGAGAACTCCACTTCCAGAACAATTGACAAATAATTTACTCACCCCCTTGTCATCCAAGATGTTCATGTCTTTCTGTCTTCCGTCGTGAAGCAATTATGGTTTTTGAGGAAAGCATTTCAGGATTTTCCTCCATATAATGGACTTCATTAGTGCCCGATTTTGAACTTCCAAAAAACTTCCAACTTCAAAGGGCTCTAAACAATCCCAGCCGAGGAAGAAGGGTCTTATCTAGCGAAACGATCTGTCATTTTTTACAGAAAATAAAAATTTGTAGATTTTTTAAGCACAGGCTCTGGGATGCGTGTTCACGACGCTACTTACTGTTGAATCACGTCGAAAGGTCACACATAACGTAGACGGAACTACAGACCTAGTGCTTACAAAGCGGACGAGCAAAGACTAAGAAAGTGCAAGTAAGTCAAACGCTGTTTACAAACAAAAAGGTACAACGATGTCGGACGATTCTTAAGTTGTAGGAGAAAATAAGATGGAGTTTCAACATACTCTACCTTTTTAGGGCCGAAGTACACAGACGATGAACTTAGACATGATTCGTAGTAGTGATGGGTAGTTCTGATCATTGTACCGACTTGAACCTTCAAGTCTCATTCAGCAAAATGAATTAATCTTTTTTTAAGTCATTTCGTTCATTTTAGCAAAATCAGCATCACATGACAGCCCATAAGATGAACGAACGACTCGAAAAAACTCGAAGACTCGAAACAGGTGAACTAATCCAGTACAGGACCTAATAGGATGTTGCGCATGCGTGACTGAACAAATCAACACCATCTTTCCAGATTATCCATCAGAATACACTGACACAGCTTTCTGTACCCACCTCCATCTGTCAGTGGATCACCAGCTTCCTGACAGACAGGCAGCAGCTAGTGAGGCTGGGAAAACTCACATCCAGCACCCGCACCACCAGCACCAGAGCTCCTCAGGGTTGCATTCTCTCCCCACTGCTCTTCTCCCTCTACACCAGTGGTTTTCAAACCGGTCCTGCGAGCACCCCCAACACTGCACGTTTTCTGTGTTTCCTCATCTGTCACACCAGATTCAACTCATCAGCTTGTTAGTAGAGACAGCAAGACCTGAAATGGATGTGTCAGATATGAGAGACCTACAAAATGTGCATTGTTTGGGGTGCTCGCAGGACCGGTTTGAAAACCACTGCTCTACACAAATGACTGCACCTCTAAAGACCCCTCGGTCGAACTTCTAAAGTTTGCAGATGACAATACAGTCATCGGTCTCATCCAGGACGGCGAAGAGTCTGCTTACATATAGGAGGTTGAGCAGCTGGCTGTCTAGTGCAGTCACAATAACCTGGAGCTGAACATGCTCAAAACTGTGCAGATGACAGTGGACTTCAGGAGAAACCCCATCTCACCATCATGAACAGCACTGTGGCTGCAGTGGATTCATTCAAGTTCCTAGGAACTAACATCTCTGAAGTGGGACATTCACATTGACTCCATTGTGAAAAATGCCCAGCAGAAGTTGTACTTCCTTTGTCAACTGAAAAAGTTCAACCTGCCACAGGCACTGATGACACAGTTTTACTTCGCTGTTATTGAGTCAGTTCTGTGCTCTTCTATAACTGTCTGGTTTGGGGCAGCCAGCAAACCAGATATAAGAAGACTGCAACGGACCTGCCCAACCCTCAGGACTTGTAGAACCCTCAGAACTCCAGAGTGAAGAAACGAGCAAGAAACATCATCAAAGACCCCTCTCACCCCAGACAGAACCGGACTGCACTTCTCCCCTCAGGCAGACGCTACAGATCTTTGAGCACTACAACATCTAGGCATAAAAACAGTTTTTTCCCCTATGCCATCTCTAGCTTAAACAGCTAAAACATGAATAATTACATGTGTTCTGCAATTAAGTTCTGTAATTTTTCTCCATCTCTAATTATTGCCTCTTTCTCTAGTATTATTATGTAAAAAGAAATGCATATGCGCATCTCTTTATTTATACAGCTGTATATAGAGTAAATAATGCACAAATCTGTACATAAATCTTCTGTTCCAGATCCGTACATGTTATTATTTATTTTAAGTCTTTATTTAAATGTTTTTCTGTTCTCATGTCAGATATGTATGTATGCATGTATGCACCAGGAGCACCTTAAAAACCACAACAAACTCCTTGTGTGTTTGCGCACACCTGGCGAATAAAGCTAATTCTGAAAGTTAATAGTGTTTGTGGTCACAGTGTCATTCGTGGATCCCTTATGTTAGAGAACACTAATTGACTAGCCTACAACTTGGATAAGATTCCTAAACGTTTCGCACCTACAACACACATTATCCACCTTATTTTTCAATGTGGAAGTAAGCTGTTTTCAGGTAATGAGTTAAACGTCCGGTTCATAATTCACCATAGGGAAATAACGAGAAGAATATCGAAGTGCAGTAAACGGTAAAACAGTTTGCACTACAAGCCAGTAGTTAAGATAATACATTAAAATAATATGGTAAGACACACCAGTTTGCAATATCAAGCGGCAAAACAAGCTTTTTGTGCAGCTAAAAATAGCTGGAAGTGGATGAGACCAGAAGCCAGACACAAAAAATGTACAAATGGCTGCACCCACTCTTATGGGAAAAATAAGGTGGATAGAGATTGATGCACAAACGCGGATATGTTTGTCTAAAGTATAAAGAAGGAAAGAACCAGTCTTTTAAACTCATTGATTTCACTTAAACAACTTAAAAATAACCTGCAAGCACAAAAAACTGTAGTGAAATTTATTTACATCTCTGCACAAAAAGGTTTTTGCAGGTTTAATAAAATGTTAATTCATGGCAGTAATCATAATAAGCATATTTCCAGTACGTGCCTCAGGCTTGCCATGTATTGTAAACTCACTAATCAGAATCCTAATCCTCTGCAAATTTCGACGATTGATTTAACCGGCTCATTTGGTTCTTTTTGAGTGCTCGGTAACTCTCAGCAATAGTGATGGGTCGTTTTTGAACGATTCGTTCATTTTGAACGAATCTTCAATGTGACTCGGGACGAACGAGTCGCCTCGGGGAGTGATTCGTTCAGTCGCGCATGCGCAACATCCTATTAGGTTTTGTACTGGAATTAGTTCAATTGTTTTAGAGTCCTTCGTTCACCTTATGGGGCTGTCACGTGATGAACGAACGACTCAAACCCGAAGACTCGAGAGATGAACTAATCAATTCTCTTTCCGGCTCAGGCTGCATAGGTTAACATTACGGGGATGTCACGTGATGAACGAACGACTCAAACCCGAAGACTCGAGAGATGAACTAATCAATTCTCTTTCCGGCTCAGGCTGCATAGGTTAACATTACGGGGATGTCACGTGATGAACGAACGACTCAAACCCGAAGACTCGAGAGATGAACTAATCAATTCTCTTTCCGGCTCAGGCTGCGTTGGTTAAGCTAATTGAGCTGTCAGGTGATGAACGAACCACTCAAACCCGAAAACTTGTCAGATAAGAGGCGAGGTGAGCGAATCATAGACTAAAGACCCAGGTAAACAATGAATTAACATTTTCTGTTTCTTATAGCATTATAGTTTTGTCTTGTTTGAAGTGTGATCAACGTTTGTGTAAGCAGTCGATGTGTTAGGGAAGTAACAGGTAACATTTTAATTATATTTTGCTAAAATGAACAAAATGAACGAAATGACTCGAAAAAAGATTCGTTCATTTTGCTGAACGAGACTCAAAAGTCCGAGTCGGTAAAATGATCCGAACTTCCCATCACTACTCAGCAAACTTCGACAGTTGGTCGAACCGACTCATTTGGTTCTGTTTGAGTCGGACGTGCTACTCGGCTGTGCATCCTGCGTCATCAACCTGGAACTAAAGTTAGATTCAGTTCGATTTTTGTGAACCGGCTCAAAAGAACGAGTCGTTCAAGAACCGAAAATCACTACTTAGTTCACAGAGATGGGAAGTAACTAAGTACAAATACTTCGTTACTGTCCTTAAGTAGATTTTTCTGGTATGAGTACTTCACTATTTATTTTTCTGACTACTTCTTACTTTTACTCCTTACATTTTTACACAAATATCTGTACTTTCTATTTCTTACATTTTCACATTACATTACATTAGTTTTAATCTGCATTTGGTGGATCACCATTCGATTAGGAATCTCTAAATCATGAATCGGTTAGTTTGTACTGGCAACACGATTCGGCTCGTGCGTGCGCTCCGCATCTCCAACGGTTTCTATCAGAGTAATCAATACGAGAGACTTGAGACTGAAATGGATCTGAGAGGCAAAACTATTGACCAGGACTTCAAGTGCAGGTCAGTTTCATCTGTAAATCGACTAGTGTAGTTTTGTCTTTGTTTACTTAGTTAAGTGCTAGCAACTCTTAGCAGTAGCAGCCAGAGGATTAATAAGTAGTAATTTAGCAAACAAATGATAAGAGATCGTTTCATAATACGTTTAGAGGAAGCTACAGCAGATAATAACACGACCTTTACGAAAATTAAAACCATCATGTTAAAATCATGTTCAGAATAAGAATTTTTTATGTAAAGATATTGTCATAATGTAATTATTAGTGTACTATTTTTGACATTTAGGCAATTTAGAAAATACAGTGTGATACTTTAAATTGACCTAAAATAATGAATACAGAATAAAATAACAGAATACAATGAGGTGGTTGTTTTGCAAGAAGGTGGAGACAGTTCTGTCCATAACAGTAGATGGCTGATGGGAAAAGAGACAGATACAAGAAAATTAGTGGAAAAAAAAGTAAACGCACTACGTGAGATGCAGAGAGATATCATGGAAAATAAAAAGGCTGAAAAGGAAAATGGAAATGAAGGTGCAGTTCAAGAGAGAACCTTTAATTATTTTGTTTAATTATTAGGTTTTATGGTCATACAAAAAATAGGTGGTTTCAGAATTTGTTGTGGGTGTATGGGATGGCCTGGATGAGTGCGAGATTTCACCGGCCTTAAATTTTGTCCCAGTCCTACCCTGTTCTACATGGTGCTTGTTCAGCCTTGATACATTCATTAGCTAACAAAATTTTAAATGTAAATTATTTTCTATTAATGTGTCAATATGACTTGAGGTCCAGTTACCAGCGTGACACTAAAACAGGCAGTACTAATGGGTACTTTTTACTTAAGTACATGTCAGAGCTCATACTTTTTTACTTTAACTTGAGTGAAAAAGTGTAGTCAGTACTTCTACTTTTACCAGAGTATTTTTAAACATGAGTATCTGTACTTCTACTTGAGTGAAGAATGTGTGTACTTTTGCCATCTCTGTTCGTTTATCTTTGGAACAAAAAGTAAGATATTTCAATAGGTGTAATTTACCGGTGGGACATGTCCACCACTTGCCAGGGTCGATATTGTCCCCACCACTTTTATGAACATTTCGTGGCACGAACGTGCTGATGAAACATTCGTTTCTGTTAAATAAGATGCGGACTGGCGCTGGAATCTGTTGAAATCATTCTGAACGTTCGTTGCGATGTTAGTGACGGAATGTTCTCAATGCGGCTCGTGCTCAGTGTTTACACACAAGCACTTTAATCTATCGCTTAATGATGCTGCGGAGACCATCTATCCGTTCCGGTTAAAAAAAAAAAAAAAATACACACAAACGTATCCCTCCTCTTGCTATAGCACCACTGATGAGGATATTTGATTTTAATACGGGGGAAAATGATGCGAAGGCGGATTAGAACCCAAAACCTCTAACACGCCAGACGAAAATTCTACCACTAGACTATTTGGAAATATAGAAAATTAATGTGTATCCTTGTATTTGTTCACTGATATGAATCCCCCAAACACACACTCCTGTGACACCAACTTTTTAAAACAAAATTACACCACTGGATATTTCTGATGAAATCTGAGAGCTTTCTGATCCTGCATACACAGCAACACAACTGACACATTCAAGGCCCAGAAAGGTAGTAAGGCCATTGTTAAAATAGTTCATGTGACATCAGTGGTTCAACCATAATTTTATGAAGCTACAAGAATACATTTTCTGCACAAGAAAAACAAAAACAATGACTTTCAATAGTTTCTTCTCTTATGTCTTCAACACACATTCATGAAAGAACTATAACGTCACATGGACTATTTTAATAATGTCCTTACTACCTTCCTGGGCCTTGAACGTGTTAGTTTCGTTGTTGTCTATGCAGGATCATAAAGCTCTTGAACTCCATCAAAAATATCCTCATTTGTGTTCTGAAGATGAACAAAGATCTTTCAGGTTCAAAACGACATGAGGGCGAGTAATTAATGACAGAATTTTCATTTTTGGTTAAACTATGCCTTTAACAACCAAGAAAGTTTTTTGAAAAACAACACCAACAAATGATCTAGGAGTGTGTATTTTTTTTTAACAAGTCAAATATTTTCAAATATTTGAAATCTCCAATTATTAAAGATTAGATCTGTGTAGTCAAAATTGATAAAGTATAATGTAGAGGTGAGGAGAATGAAAATGTTAATTACATGTATACATCAGAGCATGATTTCCCCCAAAAGACTTCAGTACACTGAAACAATCAAGCAATGTAAGTCACATGCTGCTTTATACATACTGATGGCTTCAAAAACACAAGAGAAAGTCTTGAAACAAATGGTGCCTTGTGACAGTTTACTAGAGCTGAAGATAACCCTCATCCCCCTGCAGCATGTGCAAATGATTGGGATCATACAAACATCACATGTATCGTTGGCAATGCCAGCCATTCATTGGCCTTAACACTGACAAAGTTCCAAAAATATTTCATTTTCCATTTCTTTAAAAATAAATAAAACCTACACCATTTAAAAGCAGCAGTAAACATCATCAATAAGGCAATAAAAGGCATCGAGTAAACAACCTTGCTGCCGGATTGTTCACTCTGAGATGCTTCAGTAGGTTGATGTGCATGATCTCCACTCCGTCTTCCCTGAGCATCCTGACCTCAAGTCTGATCATAATGTCTTTGGGAGCTTATGGATATGATCTATCCAATACACTCCCAGTGCATCCGCTCAGGCCTATAGTGAGTTTGTCAGCCTGAGCTGTGGCTGCTGGCCCTCCCTCGTGGGTCTTATGGGAGTGAACGTCCTTGCTCCTCAGTTGGAGTGTGAGGTCAACTGAAAGACCATTGCTGGTGATGGTCTGCTGGACTGCAGGGACTCATTAATATCTTATCTCCTTTCTTATGGAGACACTTTCCAGAGGACGGATTCTTCAGCAGTTGGTCCTAAAATAAGCATAACAGAAAGAAGAAATGTAAACAGGTTTCCCATGTGAATAGGGTGAAACTATCAATTCACAGCAACTGATATTATTATTGATGAAAATAGGGCTGGGCGATAAAACGATAATTATTACAATATAAATTTCCTCAAAATGATAAGAGGTTAGAAAAATGTTCGATATAATGCGTATGGCTTTTCAAATCGCCATAATTTACCATAGATTTACTGTAGTAACACTAACTGCACCATGGTATTGTGGCAGAAATGTGGGATATTTATATTTTAACAGATTTTATTATTAATATAAACATGGATTAGATGTATTAAAGGAGTAATGGAACATAATTACAGTATTTTTTTGTGATTAAGCCAAGCATTTGTGCACAATCAGAATAAATAAATTTTTGACTATATAAAAATTAGGCTGTTACATTTGTTTGATAATGAACATACATCTGCATCCTATCTTTATCTACTACTACCGTCAACTCAAGCTACTGTCAAATGTGCAATTCTAAGAGACAAAAAAAAAAATAAATAAATAAAAAACACCCTAATGTTAAATACAACAGCATGTGTTGGCGCCAATAGCCTCATGGGCAGCGTGCCGATATATAGCGGCGTTGCACTTTAGGCATCCCAAGTTCGAGTCCCGGTTCGTGGACCTTTCATGATTTAATCTGTTCTCTCTCTCCCACTTCACCTCCTGTCAACACTTAAAGTAGTTTACTTCCAGAACAAAAATTCACAGATAATTTACTCAACCCCTTGTCATCCAAGATGTTCATGTCTTTCTTTCTTCAGTTGTAAAGAAATTGTTTTTTGAGAAAAATATTTCAGGATTTCTCTCCATGTAGCAGACTTCTATGTTGCCCACGAATTTGAACTTCCAAAATGCAGTTTAAAAGCAGCTTCAAAGGGCTCTAAACGATCCCAGCTGAGGAGGAAGAGTCTTATCTAGCAAAATGATCAGTTATTTATAAAAAAAAAAAAAAAAAAAAAAAAAAAAAAAAAACACTTTATATACTTTTTAACCTCAAATGCTCATCTTGTCCAGCTGTGCATGAACTGTGTATTTCGGTTCATGACAGGGTGTCAAAAAAAACTCCCCATCTCATTTTCTCATCCAACTTCAAAATCATTGCACAATCGCTGCAGAAGTACCAACCCAGTGTTTACAAAGTAAAAGCGCAAGGAGGGTCAAACAACCTTTACAAAAAAAATTAGATGAGAGTTTTTCGATGTACCCTAACCGTCATGAAACTGGAACACACAGAGCCTCACGCAGAGCTAAACAAGATGAGTGTTTGAGATTAAAAAGTATATAATACATTTTTTAAGAAAATAATCGATTAAACTGCATTTTGGAAGTTCAAGCTCACAGGCACCATTGAAGTCCACTATATGGAGAGAAATTCTAAAATGTTTGACAAACTATTTCTTTACAACTGAAAAAAGAAAGACTTGAACATCTCAGATGACAAGGGGGTGAGTAAATTATCTGTAAATTTTTGTTCTAGAAGTGAACATTCATGTATAACATTTTTAAATGACAACTGTGTTTAAATTATTCACCTGCTAAAAAGGATGGCAAAGGATGACAGTAAGTAAAAGGGAAAGGAAGTAGTCTCTAATAACAAATGGAGTAAAACCTGTTATGTTCTGAGAAAACACTTACTTCTGTGAACACCCATTCTTGTTCAGGAGTCAAACTGCTGCCTTTGCCCTTTAGCGTACAGAGCTCAATCTTCACTGGCTCTGGGTAAGGAGTTGCATGCAGGCAGAGCTGTTTCCCTATGTTATGCCTCAGCTCATTATGTGATGTATATTCAAAGTACTGTTTAAATAAAGAACAAAAAGGATCAACATCCATTTTGCTTTGGATCAAGAAAAAAAAAAAAAAAAAAAAAAAAAAAAAACACCTCAGCTCATAATAATCAATGTGAATAAAGCAATGGTACTATACCTGATTGCCGCCCATGTTGTGACAAAAATACATAATCATAGGCTTTCCCCCATTGTTACTTTCTCCAACATCCAGACATTGCTGTGATCCCCTATTCTTCAGCTACACACACACACACACACACACACACACAAAAAAAAAAAAAAAAAAAAAATTAAATAAACATTTAGTCCCAGACTAGGTTAAAATGGCTAATCGTCATGAATGTTGCATTAAAAAAAAAAAAAAAAACGAACACTTACAGCTCCAAACTTCACAGGTGTAAGATCAGGGACAAAGGCTTCTGGGTAGACATTGGTTAGGTACCAAGAAAAGTTCTTGCACTGTAAGGTTTCTCTGAGTTTCAAGCGATCAGATATATCACCGTAGGTTTTCTACACAACCATACAGGAAACAAGTTATGTAGTTAGTCTCATGCTTACACTTATAATAGATATACTGTATAACCACAAACACATTGTTAATATTTGAATCCTCTAAAAGTGAAAGTAGTGCTTACATCTTGGGCCATTTTAGCTGCACTCTGGCTGCGTCGATAGTAAATCAGCTTGTAGTCATCCATCCACACCTCAGCCAAGCGCACCTGGTTACGTGTAATGACCTCTGTACCTTTGGGAAAGGTGTGAGGACTCTTGGTGCGGAACACATGACCCACGACGGAGCAAGGGATTATCTCCAACTGTCCACCACACTGCCACACCTGACGGCGCAAAACACATACACGTTTTAACACAAGTCATTATTATGGCTGCAGATGAATTCTGAAGAGCTAGAACTGACCCTAAAAGACATCTCGACATTTTCGCCACCCCAAATCTCCATTTTGTCATCGTAGGTCCCGATTTTCTCAAAATAGGCTTTAGATATAGAAAACAAACCACCAGCAAATGTTGGAGTTCTGAAAGAAAGAACAGGACAAATATAATTAGCAGGACTTGTAGCCCATGAGATGGGGTCAGATCTTATTACTTATTTCTGCATGACAAACTACTTTTGCATTTACCCATAAATGTTGCGGTTTGTTCCGTGTATCTTAATATTATTCTATATAAAACTAACAAAAGAGGGAATTTCTCATCTAGCAATTTTTTGAAAAAACAAATTATGCAGAAAGTGCATTTTGAACAGACTTACAACACATAACTAATGGAACTGTAATCCATTATAAGTGGATATAACATTGTGTTTGTAGTGTTGTAAATCATCATACATTAAAGTTTACAAACAGGCAGACATAACTGTTGTTACAATTAAATTACACAGCAAATAAGGTTTTAAAGGTATTATGCATTCATTATAATGCCAAAGAATATGCTTATAATGCATTACAAATACCGACTTTATAGTGCTACTGATAATGTAAAACGAATGAAATAGTAACTTCTCTCACTTATTTGTTCACATGCAAATGATTATTCAGATTCTAATTTACCAGCTAGTTGCTAAAACGAACATGCTATAAATGCAAATAATGTAGTGACACGATAAGATACGTATGTGACATCACACATTTCAAATGTGCAATTCTGCTGCACTTGTTCAAGATGGCTGAAGCTTGTATACAACAAGAGGTTATGAATGATGTACTATCCCTGCGTCCCAATGTGCATACCATCCACCCTATCTGCCCCAAATAGTACTGAAAATTACTACTATCACATAGAATTTTGGATGGATAGTATGCACATTGGGATGCAGGCTATATGTGATCCTGGGCCACAAAACTAGGTATATTTTGTAGCAACAGCCAGTAATACATTGTGTGGGTCAAAATGATCAATTTTCCTTTTATGCCAAAAATCATTAGGACATCATGATCATGTTCCATGAAGTTATTTTGAAAATTTCCTACCGTAAATATATCAAAACTTAAATTTTGATTAGATATATGCATGGCTTAGGACTTTCATTTGGACAGCTTTAAAGGAGATTTTTTTTTTTTTTTATTCAATATTTAGATTTTTTTGCACCCTCAGATTCCACATTTTCAAATAGTTGTATCTCAGCCAAGTATAGCTGAGATCAATGGAAAGCTTATTTATGCAGTTTTCAGAATGATGTATAATTCTCAATTTCAAAAAAAAAAAAAAAAAAAAATTGACCCTTATGACTGGTTTTGTGGTCCAGGGTAACATATGGTGGTAAAGGTTGTATAATTAGCTGAGGACACATGTAGCCTAATCTTAGTAATCTCTGAAGACATGGCCATAAAAACTGAAAGAAAGTAGTTCATCTGATACTCAACGAAACCTGACACAACCAGCCAAGTCATTTCATTCATAAAAAAAAAAAAAAAAAAAAAAAATCGGATTGACAGGAAGAACCTGGTCTTGAGTAAACAGTTAAAACAATAATTCCAAGCATTTTACAAACACACCACATTGTGTAACAAGTAACAAACAAAGTAACCAACCACAGTCAATATCCAGCAGCATTAAATCATGTTTAGATGCAGCTCGCTGTCAAAATTACATGTGATAGATGTGTCTATGGGTGGGCAATATACCAGTAGACAATTAACCGGAAGAAATTTTGGACTATCGTCTCCATTACGGTTACACACCTACATTGCTGTGCTACATGGACACAAAACCATATCGTTTGCAGGTTTTAAGCATTGCGGTTTAATAACAGGCGATTTTAAGATGCTGAACAGCAATCAGCTGCGAAAAAACACTTATTTCACTATACGTGCATACTGTGTGAGACTGTTTCTGAGAGCTGTCAGAGAGTGGGAGTCTTGAACGGTGTTTGTTTGGTAACACTTTACAATAAGGTTTATTAGTTAACATTAGTTAACTACATTAGTTAACATGAACTAAGAATGAACAATACTTCTACACCCTTTACTAATCTTAGTGTGAATTTCAGCATTTACTAATGTATTATTAAAATCACAAGTTGTGTTTGTTAACATTAGTTAATGCACTGTGAACTAACATGAATTAACAATGAACAACTGTATTTTTATTAACTAACATTAAGAAATATTAATAAATAGTGTAATAAATGTTTTGTTCATAGTTTGTTCATGTTAGTTAATACATTAACTAATGTTAACAAATGACACCTTATTGTAAAGTGTTACCGTTTGTTTGTTTTTTAACGCTTTACAAGCCTAGAACGGTTTAATGCACACTTGTATGCGTCAGATCGCCCAGTATACTCCTAATACTCCAGCAGTCTAATACTCCTGCTGTCTGTTATTCATGTTAATCAAACAACAAAAGAGAGAAATTCCCTTACTGCTTTTGACTAAATCACGTTCATAAATTTAAGAAAAATACATTTAATTTATACATTTGATTTTATATATGCGTTTTTATACATTTGATTACTTTATAAAATGCAAGTAGCATTTCTTATGTATTCGTTCTACTGTAGTTTTTTTTTTTGTCCTATTGCTTGTAATCAGATTCTTAGTCTTTTTTTTTTTTTTTTATTAAGAAAAAAAAAAGAAAAGAAAAAAAAAAAGCTGTTTACTTATCTTCAGGTATTCTTTTTTTTGTTTGTTTGTTTTTTTAATTTAGGCTATTAGTTTTTTGTTATATTAAAACTGGTGACAGGAATTATTAATTAATTGTGGTATCTAAAATTTTTGATATCAAAGACCTTATTTAAAGCAAACATAACTATATTGTAATATGTTCTTACCATGAAATATATATTTTTTTATAAAATAATTTCTCAATTCATTTTCTGGTAAGTAAAATGGAAACAAATAGGATAATGGCCAGGTCATAAATCACAAAAAAAAAAAAAAAAAAAAAAAAAAAAAAAAAACCCTTTAGGGTGATTGAAGAACCCTTCTGGTCTCCCAGTCAGGACTCATTTCGGGTGAGGGCGAGTAAATAATTTTCATTTTTGGGTAAACAATCCCTTTAATTGACGAAAAAGCAAATACACCTGCCTTGGGAAAATTCAATACTAATGCAAGCACATATTAGAGTAAGGTTAAAAATTTAAATAACACATGCGTGACTTACTTTACTGGGTACGTCTCATCTTTGCGTTTAGCATTCTCATAATCTGGAATGGCCTCCCAGCCAAATGTGAGACTCCAGTCAAAGTTGCCTCTGTTATGGGCACGGGCAGATGCCACAGGCTTGTGGAACTGGAAAGTGTTTAAATCAATGGTTGTAATTTCAGGGCTCACCACAGCAGTGGGCTCCTCAACAATGCGTGCAAGGAGAGGCTCAAGCCAGCCATGGAAACACTCGCCTGTAACAAAAAAACAAAGATGTGAAAACAGAGAAAAGAGGGTTTGTAAATATGCTACTCAAGCGTATGTGTCAAGATGACATGTCACATATTTCAACCCTTTCACCGTATACAGGTTAAAATATCGGAAAACACTACGCAAGCGTAACTTGAGTTGCAAAGCTTCAATCCCGCCTACAATAGCTCAAAGCGAACAAGATAAGCATCACATACTAGCTCTTTTGTCACAGTGCATAACTTTGCAAATGACATGAGTGGCAAAAGAAAAAAAAAATAATCATGGGAGTAACCGCTTTAAGCTCATGCCTGTGCACCTGAAGAGCAGGTTCCTGAAAAACTACTTTCCATCCTGTCACAAATAACGAGAATGACGGATGTTAAGGACATGCTAAGAGAAACTGGTCTGCTGTGTAAGACAATTGGAATGGGCAGGGCAAGTCATGATGAGTGAGTAATGACATACGTACAGTGAGCATCTAGAAAGGTGAGGATTTCTCCCTGGGCTTTGCTGGCTCCGAGAAGCCTCGCAGTGATGAGGCCCTTCCTCTCCGGCTGACGCACGACCTTCACAATCTTCAGTGACTTCACATACTCCTCCAGCTTCTCGTGAAGATGTTCTGATGTAGAAAAAAGACATTAGTGTAATCTTGTTTTTTTTTTTTTTCTGTATTGTAAAGAAGGCACTGTAAGAACAAAACTACTACTTTAACAATAACGCCTTTCAGCTGTTTGGGATCATAGAGATTTTTTTATTTTCTTTTAAAGAAATGAATACTTATTTAACAAGAATACATTAAATTTAAGGCTTTTATCTCGATTAATCACATTCAAAATAAAAGTTTGTTGTTTGTTTACATACTATATGGGTGTGTGTGTACATATACATGTATACGCATGTATGCATGCGTATATATACACATACACATATATACACATATGTATATGTGTGTGTATATATATATATATATATATATATATATTTAATCACATTTGATAGTAACATTTATAATATTAAAAATTGTGCAATTATGCACATTTAAAATAAATCCTGTTCTTTTGAACTACTAATACAATTTTTTTTTTCCCAAAGAACCCAGTTTCTTGAGGACCAAATCAGCATATCAGAATAATTTGTGAAGACTGAAGTAATGGCTGCTTTTTTTTTTTTTTTTTTTGACTTGGATGAGTGATTTTTCAACAATTTTCAAAAAAAAAAAAAATAAATAAATAAAAAATAAATAAATAAATAAACACCTTAAAAAAAAAATCTTACCCAAATTTTTCAACTGTAGTGCACAAGTTTAATACTACGTTCAAAGATTTACAAGTCAGCTCTACCTTTGATTGTCAACTGTTCACCGTGGTATTTTTCACAGTCTAAAAATAGCTTCAGAGCACGTTGCACAGATGAGGCAAGATATTTCCTGTCGTGAGACTTCAAATTAACTGACACACTTCCTTTATCTTATCATTTACAGCACTAACAAAATACCTAAAACTAATGAGGAGATCAATTAAACTAATAAAAAAACCAAATAATAATAATAATAATAAATAATACAAATTGCCATTTCATCACAAGTAACATTTGTAATGGACAAGTTAGCTAATACACTTTCAGTTTCAACAAATGAAATGGTACTTCCTTTATGTTTACCCAGACATTTTTTTTTAACATCCTATGTGGTTCCTTGATCTTTCTACTGTATGTCTGTGTTTTCGTCTACCTGAAGGAGCATCCGTACAGGTAACATTCCACTAAATAAAACTGTTTGCTATCGAGACAAGAACATAGATTAACACTGTTTCTATGGGTAGTTAAATTTTACAGCATGAACTGATAAGGTTGGGCCCACCTGCTGTGCTGGCGTCATCCACCATTATGATTTCTTTGAGGAAGGCCGCTGGAGAGGTGTGCAGCACGCTGTACACGGTGCGCAGAAGTGTTGACCATGCCTCGTTATGAAACACAATAATCACACTCGTAGTGGGGAGTTGAGGACATCTGCGAAATTTGCGCTCAACACACCTATAAAGGATGCATGAAAAAGTTATATACATGTGGTGTACTAAATAGACAAACTCAGCCTATATATACACACACACACATACACAATGTATATTAATATTATATATATATATATATATATATATATATATATAATATATATATATATATATATATATATATATATATATATATATTATAAATAAAATCTTTACCTTTTTATACAATGCAGTTTTAGTTTATCATAATTTTTATAATTATTATTCTAGTTTTTGTTATTTTAGTATATTATTAGTATATTATCTTATTTGTAAATAAGAAATGTCTCTTTTTTCATATTTAACTTCAGTTTTTTTTTTCCCCAAACAGGGAAAGCACTTACGGTTTTAATTTTAGTTAACTATAATAACCCTGTCAACCATACACGCCTCGAAAAGGATATATTCTAAAACAAAATTCCCAAAATACATGTTTAAACATTGTAATTATCTGCATTATAAATATGAGGACGTATGCAAATTGCTCAAGGCCCGTTACTTAACACAGTGTTTAAATATAATAAGACTTAAAAGGAAACATAACACGTCAACCTATTGTTCAGTAATGGAACAGGTGAAGATGTGATTAGAAACTGCCTGCGCAGCAAAACAGTAAAGACTCTAATCTACAATGAATGTTTGGGCAGCATTTATATGGCTTTGGCCCCAGCCCTTAAATCAACAGATGAATCTGCACCTTCGTGTTTCTGTGTAAACAGATCAAATGAGTCAACGTAAATTAAAAGGCGTCTAAAATGCCAGCAAACATCGTAACGCATGCGATAAATGCCGTCTAACGTTAACCTCTGAAGGGAATCATTATAGCGGATTGCTTGCTGAACTGAATGAATTGTTTGTATTCCACATTTTCTCATAGTGCCAAACAATGTGCTCATTCTTACTCGGGTGGACGGGTGTCTTCTCCAAGACTGCGGTGCAAGGAGACTCGGTCACTGGCAAACTGGTTAAAGCAGTGCCTGGTCATGCCCTCCTGCTTTTCCTTCTCCTCCTCCGCAGTCATACTGGCTTTCTGGAAGGCTGCGCCTTTGGCTCCCGGGGCCTGAGGGTCCTCAGGAGGTCTCTCGATCCATGGTTTGAGATCCGCCTGAGTGTAGAAACCCGGGGGGCAGTTTCGATCCGGGGTGGGCAGCAATCCCACTGACGGGGGCTGTGGGGCTCCTATCTGGAAGGCGAAGTTATTAACCGCCCCGCGGACCATCTCAAACACCCTCTCTTTTTTATTGGAGAGATCCTGCAGCCAGGGGTCCTGAAGTGAACCAGTGCCAACATCCCTCTGGAGCACCACAAGAATCAACATGAAAATCGCACCGCCCAGAACAGTAAGCTTCAGGGGGGAGAGACGACGCCTCAGACGCATTCTACTGGCCAATCTCGGTCACCAAACTGTGGAAACAGAACAAAAAAATAAATCGCTTGTGAAGGAAAAACAACCACCACTAGAATGTAAAAAAAAAAAAAAAAAAAGATCCATAATGAAATTTTTATTGTTTGTTTACACAAACCCCACAACAAAGCAAGCCATGGCCCACTCTTAATTAGCAGAGAAAGCCTGCACTGTGGACTCTCACATGGAGCACAGCAACAGAGCAAACAAACCTCACCTGACAACAAACACCCTTCTGCACCTGATCCTTCCTTCGCCCTGCTGGATCCACGTGGCAGCAGGTGGCTCATCGCACACTCCCACTACACTTAATGGGTGGCGTTGGAAGCTTTGCATAAATACATTTCACAACTGTGACACGTCGCCTGTGATCTGACTAACTGAACAGGATAAAAAGATCTGGATTTCACCAACCGCTTGGAACCGGTTTAATGGTCATCTTGAGGACTGGCGCATTTAAAGCAGCATTATTCTTGCATTTTAACCTCCTCAAGTAATTACTTTCCAAATGGGAAATGTGAGGACAATGGAACTTATGGTTTTAAATGAATCAGTAACCTCAGTGCCCATGGCACTAGTCTATTTAAAAACACCTACATCACAATTCCCAAGACAGGCAATGGCCAACAGAGACAAGCCAGGCCAACTTCTGCTATTCTTCTGCGTAGGTGTAAAACTGGTTCTCCTGCCTTAATACTGAGTCAGTTGGATGGTTAAGAGCTTAAATGGACATTATTATTACAACAGCGAGTAATGAAGTAACTGTTGGTTAAACAGCATTTTTTCGTACTGAATAGTTTCGCATATTTCGCAAACCCCAAGCACTTCCTTAAAGTTTAAACAAAAAAAAAAAATAAAGCCACGCAACATGACAACTAAGCGAAACTTGTCTGAAAAGATAAGGAAGTGAGTCAAGAATATGAAATGGTTAAAATATTTACAGTATAGCAGAAATTTCAATCTTTCACAACCCCCTAGAAGCCTTGTTTTCGAATATATGAGAATAATGAACGACAAACAAGCTTTTGTGCGTACAAAACGGTAACTTATACTACTCACAAAAAAGATGAAACCCCGCTCATGTCAAGGAGGAGAGGGAGATACGCGAGGTTTGAGTTTGTTGACTAAAGACATGACTCGAAACACGTTCAAACAAATCACACACTGATTATTTACTAATTATACACTAATTAAATCTTTAAAACTTACCTGTAATAATTTCTGTCAATCATGTGCTTCTCCCAGAGGCAGATAGTATAGATATAAACGCGTTTCTTCGTCTACCGCGGCACCGTTTGTTTCAGCTGTGAGAGTCGATGAACGGATGTTGTTACTCCGTAACTTCGCGTTTTAGAGATATTGGATTCACTAAGAGCGCGACGGTTTCACGCGACCAGCAGCACTGGCCTCCCGGCTTCCCTTTGAACGCAACAGGTGCCATTCGTTCAAATGATTGAGAGTCGTCTGGGTCCTAAAGCCGGACCTTCCTTCTAGTGACGGTGGGGATTTTGATTCATCTCAGTGATTCGAATCTTTTAAATGCGTTCGGGTTTACCAGATAGAATCATTCGGGTACTTTCTGTCTTTCGCCCTACGTAAACCAGAAGGTAGCTGAAGGATTCATCAACCGATTCGTTCAAAACGAGCCGTTTTTCGTGTCTAAAATAGTTTAAGCATCACAAGCATCTACCCACTAGTGACTAAAAAACAGACACGGTTCAAAGGGATTCAGTGAATCAGTGAACTTATTCGGTACATGGAAGTCAACGAGAATGATTCATCTTAAAGATCCATTCAAAAACAGCGATTCGCATCACTTGAGTGTGGGATGATAGATTTGAGAATAGGAGTGAGTTTTAACAGTTCAGAGTTCTACTAAACATGACATTTCAGTGATGTTTTGCACTTGTCTAAAATTGGATGACGTTGATTACTTAATTAAGGCTCAGGAAAGGATGTGGTAAGTTAACAAACTATACCTCAACGTATATAAATTATTAACAGGGATGCAATTAAATTCAATGCCTCTTGTGTCGCGTACGTGTAACCGAATACAGATTTATTCAGACATTTGAGAAAGGCAGGCCAAGAGGAAATGGGGTCGGTACTTCTGTAGGAGAGAATCGTGATTACAAACTATCGACTGACATGAGACGCTGCTACTTGAAGAAAAGACACCAAGCTGAGCATGAACAAAGAGAAGAGTCCATTAACACAACAATCACTAGAGCCACTCACACACAACAATGGCCTGTCTGTCTACCTGATAGCTTAGTTTTGAGGTATTACATTCTCTTGATCTACAGTATAAAGGTTGAAAATAAAAGGAAACCTTTTTAAACGATTGAACAAATGGCGCACTCCAAATAATGTACTACTTCTCTTATTACACTACCAGTCAAACGTTTTCGAACAGTAAAAGTTGTAATGTTTTTTAAAGAATTCTCTTCTGCTCACCAAGCCTGCATTTATTTCATCCAAAATACAGCAAAAGCAGTAATATTGTGAAATATATTTACTATTTAAAATAACGTGTTTCAATTCAAATATATTTAAAAATGTAAATCATTCCTGTAATCAAAGCTATATTTTCAGCATCATTACTCCAGTCTTTAGTGTCACATGATCATTTAGAAATCATTCTAATATGCTGATCTGCCATTCAAGAAACATTTAGGCCTATTATTATGAATATTTAAAACAGTTCTTTGATGAATAGAAAGATCCAAAGATCAGCATTTATCTGAAATAAAAAAGCTTTTGTAACATTATACACTATACCATTCGAAAGCTTGGAGTCAGTAAATATTATTATTTATTTATTTATTTATTTTTTGGAAAGAAATGATAGAAATTAATATTTTTATTTAGCAGGGACGCTTTAAATTGATCAAAAGTGATGATATTATTATCAGTGTTGGGGAAAGTTACTTTTAAAAGTAATGCATTACAATATTGAGTTACTCTCTAAAAAAGTAACTAAATTACGTTACTCGGTTACTTTTTATGGAAAGTAATGCGTTACTTTACTTTTGCATTACTTTGTAAAATCTGGGCATGGCTTGCTTGTTTGCAAATATAAAAGCCTTTTCACACCAAAAGCCTCAGGCTTTGAGAAAAGTAAATTCACATCTGTACAGTAGACCGCAGAACAAAAAAATGTCAACTCTTCCGCAAAAAAAAAAAAGGAAAACAAATGTTAATTATCTTGAGTAATTTTTTCTTATTAGTATGGTTGAATTGGATTATCGAAGGTCGGCAGCAAAGACATCAGTTAATAAAATGGGATTAAATGTATTTGTATTATTTAACATATTTAATTATTGCAGTGTTTGCGTCATATTCTGAGTTGAATTTCACTGTTTTTATTCATTTTGAGGAATACTGAATCTGTTTTTTGTGAGTGAGATTAATTAATGCATGTTCACATTTATTCTAGAACTAACATCTTACTCCCGATTTCTCTCAACATGGGGACAGGAGAGCTTTTAATCAATAAATGGGTGAAAAAGTAACTGGCGTTACTTATTTGAAAAAAGTAACTCAGATGTTTTCTTGTCAATTAAAAAGTAATGTGTTTCTCTACTAGTTACTTGGAAAAAGTAATATTACGTAACTCACATTACTTGTAATGCGTAAACCCCCAACACTGATTATTATTAGAATTATAAAGGCATTTATAATGTTAAAAAAGATTTCTATTTCACATAAATGCTGTTCTATTCATGAAAGACGTCTGAAAAAAAAAATTCTACGCAGCTGTTTTCAACATAATATTAAATGTTTTGTTTGAGAAGCAAATCAGAATATTAATGATTTCTGAAGAATCATGTGACTAGAGCAAAGGTGAAAAAAATTCAGATTAGAAATCAGGAATAAATTACATTTTAAAGTATATTCAAAGAAAAGTTATTTTACATAGTAAAAATATTTTAAAAATGTTACTGTTTTGAATCAAATAAATGCAGGCTTGGAAAGCAGAAAAGACTTCTTTAAAAACATTAAAAATCTTACTGTTCAAAAACTTTTGACTGGTATATAAAATGAACCTATTACAAAAACTAATTAAAAGCATATTTTGACAATCTGTTGATTGATAAATTATTGTAAAATATAGCTAAGTGACAGATTTTGCACACCACTGTGTGTTATGGTGAAAATTAATAGATAAAATTTAGCTTGGCCTCCTGAGGTTGACGATCACCTTTACTTCTGAAGGTTATTTTTTTTACTGACCATTGTTAAGAAAGTTTGATTTTTTTATCTATTTTATTTTTATTTTTTTACCACATTTGTGGAAAGTGCCTAATATTTCAACCTTTTTGTCCAAATACTGACTTGGCTTGTATGTCCACTTGTATTGTAAATAAAAAAAATTTAAAGAAATTGCACAAACTACTGTTGGGTGGAAACGGTATTGATACGTTACGTTTAAATAAAACACCCAATTTATTGATTTACCACCTTTTTAATGAAAAAAGGTCCTGAAAGGTCCATGTACCACAAACATATTTGAACTAAAAACCATATGTGCTTTCATGTCTATGACAAAAGTGAGAATGTTAAACATACATGTACATTCATATTGGGAAATTCTTGTTAAGGACGGAGAAGGGTGTTTCTTGCAACACAATAATAAAGTTAAAGATGCATCTATACAGTGGGAATGGTAAATCCAAAAATATGACAAAAATACTCTGCAGCAGTGCCAACCTATACGTTTGACTGTTAATTGCATAATTTAAAAAAAAAAATGTTGACAAATGTGCAAGCATGACTAAGGGTGCTCATAAGGAAATGCTGAAATGGACTTATGCTGTGGACTTATAACTGTCAAACGAAAAACTTTGCAGTCCAGACACTTTTGTCAGCAAACGTTAAGCCCAACGGGCCTCTGTCAGCACATTTATACACATTTACAAGGGTCTTAAGAAGACTATACCATTGCTGACCATACTGTGCTGGAATTATATGAGGTCTTGGTCATATTTGTGTTCATTTTTTCATTGATTTACACAGGAATGAATTACGAGCTGAAATTTGTGTAACACTTTTATAAACTCAAATGAGAGGGAAATGACATCAGTTAACAAATTAACACATAAATGCAAAGAATTGAATCTAATTAGCACTTAATCTGGCAAAAAGCTATTTTAAATTCATTTTATAAACCTCACAGTGAGCTATTATGCCCTTTTAAAGATAACAGACACACATTTACACACCGTCCACACACATAAATGAACAAATGACAAAGCAAAATTTGTCCAATACCATTCTTGTCCTTCATTTACCTCATTTGTACACAAATACTAAAAGGGAAAAACATGTTGATCACTCATAAATCATATGAACTGTAAATACAAGTCACTTGTATTAGGATTCCTGTTTCTACGGCCTTCAATGAAGACAGATGTTTTTTGCTTTAGTGTTTACAATAGAATACGACGTGGTAGAGAGTGACAGGAGGCCAAAAAAGGAAAACCAGACAACTGAATAACACTTGTTCGGACATTTTAAACAGTTTACCAGGCGTGTGTAGTGTTCCTATATCAAATACTTTGTTCTTTGGTCAGTTTCTTCTTGCTTCTTGATGCTTGCATATATAATCATTTTTTTATTTACATGGTTTAAAACCTGTCAAAATAAATAAAGAATTTAAATTTTGGTATGGAAGAAGTCTTTCCCACAAAATAAAAAAAAAGAAAACCAAGCTTTCTTCAAAGCCATCTCCATCTAAGGCAACAGTTCTTCATTAAATCTTCCAGGTAGAGCGTACCTCATTATTCCCAATAGGTGCATATATAAATACCACACATGCCCACTAATGCTCGTGAGCGAGAGAACTTGTGAGTGGTTATATTTGGATCTGCTCAAATCCCATTCGGAGCCTTTTGTCGTCCATCCTTCATTTCAGTGCATTGAGAGGCATTTGGTCAGTGTTAACTGCAGACAGGACCACTGTTGAGGAAGTAAGTGGTCATGTCTCCTTTCCCCTTCACTTTCACCAGTCCACGGCACTCCAGCTGGTAGCCCTTACTTTCTAGTACATGGTACAAGTCAGTGGTCACCTGTAGGAATAAAGAACATCATAAACCTTTAATAAATCATAGAATTCTAATTAGTCAAAAATAGTTTGTTTTTAAATGGCCAATTCAACTGTCTGCCATTGGCTGGATAAACTGATAGCCACACCCCAAACTCAAGCCATTGGTCAAGCCAGTGTTGCTATGCTAGGCTGGTTGGGATGATCAAACAAACAGACCAATGTTTTTGAACAACCACAGAGGCAGCGTTTACACATTTTTAGGGAAATCAACTTACATAGACCTCCTTTTTTATAAGAGTTAGTTCACCCAAAAATAATAATTCTGTTATTAACTACTCACCCTCATGACATTCCAAACCTGTAAGACATTTATTCATCTTCAGAACACAAATTAAGGTATTTGTAATGAAATCTGAGAGCTTTCTGACCCTGCATAGACAGCAACACAACTGACATGTTCAACATGAGTCACTGTACTCTTGTGAACGTGTGTCGAAGACTGACACCAAAGAGATGAAATTGTCGAATAAAGTCGTTATTTTTGTTCTTTGCGCACAAAGTATTCTCGAACTTCATAAAATTAAATTTGAAGCACTGATGTCACATGAACTACAGTGCCTTGCGAAAGTATTCATACCCCTTCATTTTGTTGCTGCCTTATGTTGAACTGCTTTAAATGACTTTTTCCACATCAATCTACACTGCATACACCATAATGGCAAAGCAAAAAACAGGTTTTAAACATCTTTGCAAATTTATTAAAAACTTAAATGACTCCATTGCATAAGTATTCATACCCTTACCTGGAACAGTTGAAATTTAGCTCAGGAGCATTGATATTGCTTGTAGACGTTACTGCACTACCAGTGAATTTAACCCGTGGCAAATTCAGTTGAATGGATATGATTTGGAAAGGCATTCACATCTTAATAAAAGGTCTAACCGCTGAAAATGCGTATCAGAGCAAAAACCAAGCCCTGATGCCAAAAAAATCTGCCTGTAAAGCTCAGAAACAAGATTAGATCAAGCCACACAAAATTCAGCTGCATTGTAGATTTACAGAAGCATGTAGTCTCCATTACCCTTAATGGACGTTTGAAACAACCAGAACTCTTCCTAGAGCTGGCCTTCTGGCCAAACTGAGTAATTGAGGGAGAATGACCTTGGCTGGAGTGGTGACCAAGAGTCTGATGGTCACTCTAGTTGAGCTCCATGATCATATGTGGAGATACATAGCAAAATATAGAGATAGCCTTAATGAAAACCCAGTCCTGAGGATTCAGGACCTTAGACTGGGCAGAAGGTTCACCTTCTAAGACGACAATGACCCTAAGCACACAGCAAGAGTGGCTTACAGACAACTCAATAAGTTGTCTGGATGTGCCCAGCCACAACCTGGCCTTGAATCCAATCCAATATTTCTGGAGAAACCTGAAAATGTCTGCCAGACCCCATCCAAAATGACAGAGCTTGAGAGGTGAGGAGAAGAATGGCAGATAACTGCCAAATCCTGATGTGTAAAGCTTGTTACATCATACCCAAAAAGACTTGAGGCTGTAAAGGTGCTTCAGCCAAGTACTGAGTGAAGGGTATGAATACTTATGCAATGTACTTAAATTTTTATTTTTATAAAATTGTGACAATTATGTTTTTTCTTTGTCATTATGGTGTATGGAGTGTAGACCGATGTGGAAAAAAAAAGTAATTTAAAGCAATTTAACATATGGCAGCAACATAACAAAACGTGAAAAAAATGGAGTGGTATGAATACTTTCGCAAGGCACTGTATTTTAACAATTTCCTTACTACCTTTTTGGGCCTTGAACACAGTAGTTGTGTTTCTGTCTACGCAGGGTCAGAAAGCTCTTGGTTTTATGTAAAAATATCTTAATTTGAGTTTTGAAGATAAACTTACAAATTTGGAATGAGATGATTAGTTGAGAATGAGATGAGGGTGAGTAATTAATTACAGAATTTTCATTTTTGGGTAAATTATCCTTTAATTCTACTCATTTAACTTGAATAGAAAACACTGAATAGAAAACATTTAGAAATCATTAATTTTGAATAATTCATTTCACCTTTAAATAATAATTAAGTAGCTAGCTAAAAACAAAAGCCACAAAAAACTCCATTTGTGAACTGCAATTGCAGTAGCATGACGATAGGGGGAAGCACCATCTTTATAAATACAATGTTGCCCATAGTAATTGATGTATAGTGTTGCACTTTTGAAGATGGAAATTAATGGAGGATTCTAAGCTGTGTTTTGCCAAAAATAGTCTTGCATAAGCAAAGAGTTTATTATGTTGTGGTTACCTGGATACGATCAGGAACACCTGTGCTGTCCATGCGACTGGCCACGTTCACTGTGTTGCCCCATATATCATACTGAGGCTTTCTGGCTCCAATCACACCAGCAACCACTGGCCCAATGTTCAAACCTGTGTCGAAAAAACATTTGTCATTGTCTGCTCTTACACACTCCTGAGCCTCTGAGAGCCTGCATTCATAAACACTGTCTTTACACAAAGCTTTTGCTTTCGAAGTTAAACATGCATCAGAAAAAGGCTACAGTGAAGACCTACTTACCTATCTTCATCTGAAAGTTGTTGAATGAGTGTTCGTTGATGTACTTCATCTGTTCTCGTAGCCTCATGGCGTAGTCAGCCAGAGCTAGAATGTGTGTGCGGCCCTCTTTGTCGTACGTAGAGTCGTTCAATCCAGATGCTGCCATGTAAGTACTACCAATAGTTTTGATCTTCTCCAACTGTTTATATTTCTCTTCAGAAATGATCTATTGACAGTATAGAACATAAAGAACGAGATTTACAAAAGCTATTTTCTACATGAAAGCATGTCTCCACACCAGCAGGTGTCAGTATAAAGTCAGCGATAACTTAAAAATCAATCAGTTTTCTGACATCATAAAGCAATTCTTCAGATTTAAGTGACACAACGTTCTTACCTCATCAAAGTCAGCGATGATCTCATTGAGAAGTCTCAGGCATTCCACACCCTCATTGTTGGCCTCCAGTTCAGTGTAAAACTCGGAGAAGTTGCTGATGGAGGCAAACATAACGGCCACACATTCACAAGACTGGTAGTAGAGCTCATCATTTCGACGTTCTCGCGCGAGGAAGTGGGCAGCCACATCTTTGGGCAGGATGTTGTGAAGGAGACGACGGTTGTAGGCCTGCAGCTCCTCCATCTCCTCTTTCTCTTCAGTGGCCTAGTGAAGAACCACAGCGAATAATCATCGATTATGCTGGGATCCAACGACTGGAAATGTATTTTTGCTAAGCGGTCGATTCAGAGACAGCCTACACACCTGTAGCTTCCACAGGAAGTCAAGGCGTGCGGTGGACTCGACCTGCTGTGCGTGCAGATAGAGAGCCAGCACAAATACAGTGAGGATGACTGGAATCGACACCCTCAGAGACACTTTAGTCACCGTTTCCTGGCTATGTGGGAAAACAACAACACACAGATTAGATTTTATCAGGGACTGGGGGAAAAAAAACATGTCATGACTATTAGTTGTTTATCAAATGATACTATTATGTTGTAGCTTATACTATAGTAATCCATCTCGTAAATCTCACAGCTGTATATCTGCATATACAGTAAATAGTTTTTAAAATATTAAAAACAGAACTGAAGAGAGGCAAAAACTACATACAAACACTGGAATCTAATTTGTGCTCATATTCTAAAGCTGCTTCTGTCTTTGAACCATCTCTCTTACAATCATAAAATGATAAACCATGAGATGAACTCACCAATAATTTGTTTCATTGAAAGAATACCTGTGTGAAAACAGACATATTTTCATTAGTGATCAACATGATTCACTAATAATAAACACCCAGAAAAATATGGGTCATTCGCATCAAAAGGTTACAATGTGTACCACATTTTTGAGTCCCTACATTTGTGTCCCTACATGTACATTATTACATTTAATAGTTCTAAAATCTGTTTACATAGTAATTTAAAAGAAATCTTATAATAGATGCTATTAGATTTTTAATGATTTCAGTCCAATTAGCATGTTCCCATTCTTAACTACTGCATTTTAATTTGTTTTAATGGAAAAATACTACATAAACTTGAAAAAAAGTAACTACAATTTTATTTAACATTAAAATATCACGCTTTAACTTTCAAATATTTTTAAAGGGGTGGTTGACTGGTTTTATTCTAGGCTTGAGTGTGTTTGTGGGGTGCAGTCTAACATGTGTTAATGCTTTGTTTTTAAAAAAAAAAAAACATTATTTTTCACATAATTTAGCTTTATTCTACACTGCTCTGTCCTTTCTCCAATAAACGATTTTTTCGTGCACCCCTAGTTTTGACGGCATGGCAACTCTTCCTCGTCTCGCCTCGCCCCCTTTGTTGCATGTTCCCAGGGGGCGGGGTTTATGTAAATGTCTGGGTTTATGATGTCATCAACCCGGGAAGTAGCTCATTGTAGTCCTTACGAGCCGCTTTTGTAGGCATTAAACTGCCATAATTTTAAAAGACAGTAGTATGCATTTATGACTTTCTGCTTTGTAACTTTGCAGATATTGTTTATGCTCGAACAGCAACATTATACACTGACTAAAGTTAAAAAAAAAAAGTTAAATGACAACCAACACTTTAAGTCCTCAAATTTCTAATAAAATGACTATAAGATTTAAACAGTGGTGACTGATAAAATGCAGTCTTTATCTTTTCAGGTATTTATAGTGGCTTTGTCGAGACTGAAAAAATAAATCAGAGCGATGTTTTTTTTTTTTTCTTTACACAAAGAACAAATATTGATTGTGAATAATGTGTTACCATCACTGGCCATTCAAAAAACTCAAAAAAAAAAAAAAAAAAAAAAAAAAGTGCAGAAAATGTTTTGACAATTTTTTTCTATTATAATGTTTGACAAAACCAATACGATTGAAATTTCTTGATTTTTAATAGAAATGTCAATTTCACAGCAAAAAAAAAAAAGCTATAGAATACATTCCATTATTTTAAGTTAAAATATTAATATAAATATTAATTAATAAAATTTAAACAATTGCATGTAGCATGTATTTTGTCAATTAAATAAACATAGCTTCATGTTTTTTTCCAAGTAATTTTTCTGAGTAGCCATTTAAAAAAGAAATAAATTAGAAATAAATAAATAAATTAGAAATATGAAGAAATAAATTAAAAACAGAGAGTAGCTCTCTTTTTTATGTCAAAAGGTTTCATTTTTCAACATATTTTATTAATATATCAAGTCAGAAAAAAGAAAAAAAAATTCTATTCTATATTTTTACATTAACAATGTAATAATCAATATGCAATTTATTACAGCCATGCATGAATCTCATCAAGTTAGTGTTTTTAAGCATTTTACATTTTATTACAATAATAATGTTTAACTCAAGACAGTAACAATTTAAACAATATATTTAATTAGTGAACCTATGTTCAGTTATTCTTTTTAATAGTTAACTTTTAACTATTTTGCAGATCATCAGTCATCAAAGCTCAGTAAATATTAGTAACAGACGCAGAGATTTACTCTAAATTTCACTAAGTTGATTTAAAATAGTGTATGTATCTTAGTGTGTGAGTTGTTCACTTACTTTTTAAAATTAGTCTTCCCGTTAACGCCATTACATTGTTTACTCAGACTGATTTGCAAACGCAAAACCACACACGAACACAAGGAGGGATTTATGGCATGAACCAATCACAGACGATCATAACTAGTCATGTCCAGTCATATCATGATGGAGGTACTGCCTCCTCCCACGTCACTTTCCCCCATTCATTTCTCAATTACCCCGACCAAACTCATCGCAAGCTTTAGGGGGTCTGTTAAAACTCAATGGGCTGTAAAGGGGAGTTAAGAGAGACACAAACTCCCACTGTAACTTTACCTGCTGGTGCCACTGCTGGACAATGTTTCTTTAGTGATTTATATCCACTTTTTCACTTTTTCCATTTCTGTGTGTCTGCAGAGAATAACACTCACATTGCATTGGCGGTGACCAGCAGGTCGGCGTTGTCCAGCAGAGTGACTAGAGGCCACTCCACTAGCAGCAGGAAGCAGACCTGGATGAAGAGCATGAGGACCAGCTTGCCTATACTGCTGATGTGCAGGAACACCGAGCAGCACAGCAGAGTCAGCAGCACGCTGTATGTGAAATACTAGACGCACAGGAACAACACCAGTCAACACCATCATACAACATGCCATCATACTGTTGCCATGACAACAGGGGCAAAAATCATAAATGTTTCCAAATAAAGTTTTTGCATAAGTTTGCATCAACACGTTTTTTCAGTCAGTCTCAGTGAGCAAAAAAATGTTGATGCAGTAGGGAGATATAGGAGCATATATGCAGAGTGCACACATCATACATGTACAGATGGTCACACACACACTGACCTCGGGTAAAGGACATGCTGAAGGCTGCCCGAGACAGAAGAAGAAGGGGTCCTCTACTAGTCTGGTCAGATTATACAGCATACACAGTGTGACTGAATCAGAAATATTAAACTGCGCAGCCACACATTTTAGCAGATCCTCCCGGTCACAGGTAAACTAAAAAACAGAGAATAAACAAAAATATTAACAGAAAAGTTGTACATTACTTAAACATTAAGTTAACTACAAGCGTTTCCAGTAAGGAATCAGGGAAAAATATCTTTAAAATTCCATTTAATTTCTTTTCATTTTATTCAAAATAGTTAGTTTTAAACTTTTAATAATCCTACATGTTACGCCCCGTCTAGGGTGAAGGAGCAACATGAAAGAGTGAGCGGACAATATTTATTCAGTATATAATTTTTTTCCTGTGTATTGTTATTTTTTTAAATAAATTATGCTTTACAGAGCTGTATCATAAATAAATAAATAATAATATATTATATAATATATTATTTATTTATTTAATATTAATAAAATAATAATAATAATAATAATAATAATAATAATAATAATAATAATAATATTTCAATAGGAGGCAACAACAGCATTTTTCCAAGATTTAAAATAAGGAGGATATTAAATATATGTTAATTCACACCTCATTTTAAATCTGGAAGAATGATGTCATATCCACCTACTTAAATAAATAAATTATTATTATCATTATTATTATTATTATTATTATTATTATTATTTCCAAAGGAGGAGATTGCAACAACAGCGTTGTTACAACAGCAGATAGATAAATAAATAAGTAAATAAATAAATAAATAAATACAATTTTTACAGGTGAAGATGACATCATTCTTCCAGATTTAAAATGAGGAGTATATTAAATATATGTTTTAATTCATCACTCATTTTAAATCTGGAAGAATGATGTCATCTCCATCTATTGAAATAAATAAATAAATAAATAAATATTATTATTATTATTATTATTATTATTATTATTATTATATGTTATTATTACAATTATTATTAATATTTCAATAGGAGGAGATGGCAACAACAGCATTTTCACAGATATTAAATATGTTTTAATTCACTCCTCATTTTAAATCTGGAAGAATGTTGTCATCTCCACCTATTTAAATAAATAAATATTAATAATAACATATTATTATCATTATTATTATTATTTCCATATGAGGACATGGCAACAGCATTTTTTCCAGATTTATTATAATAATAATAATAATAATAATAATAATAATAATATTAAATAATTATATATATATATATATATATATATATATATATATATATATATATATATATATATATATATATATATATACACAGATTTATAATAATAATAATAATAATAATAATAATATTAAATACATTTAATTTCTAAGTAGTAAACAAATGTTGATTCACTCCTCATTTTAAATCTGGAAGAATTATGTCCTCTCCACCTACTTAAATAAATAAATAAATAAATAATTTTGGTAACACTTTACAATGTGTTATTTGTTAATGTTAGATAATGTAGTAACTAACATGAATGAATAATGAACAACAGATTTATTACATTATTTATTCATCTATGTTAATGTTAGTTAATAAAAAAAGTTGTTCTTTGTTCGTTCGTTAATTCAAAGTGCATTAATGTTAACAAACACAACTTGATTTTAATAATGCATTAGTAAATGTTAAAATTAACTAAGATTAATAAATGTTGTAGAAGTATTGTTCATTCTTAGTTCATGTTAACTAATGCAGTTAACTAATGTTAACCAATAAACCTTATTGTAAAGTGTTACCATGGCAACAACAGCATAGTTCCAGATTTAAAACGAGGAGTAGATTTTATTTGATTTTATTTCACTCATCATTTTAAATCTAGAAGAATGATGTCAAATCCACCTATTGAAACAAACATAAAATTAATCAAATTAAACTGAGTTGAGTTTGACAGCCCAGCTCAACTGGGGAAGTTATTTCTCGTACTAGTGTTGAATTACACTGACACACAGGAAGGAAAAAAAAAAAAAAATGACAAAGGTATTTTTTTTTTTTTTTTTTTTTTTTTTTTTTTTAGCCAGCAACAGACTCAGATCAAATTCCTACCATATTAACAAAGGCAGAGATGAAAAGAAGCAGAATTGTAAAGACTCCGACGAGTGTGCTGTTGACACGGGACTGAACAATCCTCTTTGACACTGTCTGCAAGGTATCTGGGAAAAGCTGCAAGAGGTACAAGAGGGGAAAAAACTGAATGAATAAAACACCTCTAAGGCACCATTTTTAAAAGTTGCATTGATTGCACATTCATTTTAATTAAAAATGCAGTCCAGATTTCACATGCATAAATCTGAAGGATGGAGGGAGGCACTGACTGACCTTAACACAGGAGTAAATGGCACATACAAAGAGGACATGTGCAAGAATAATAAAGATGCTGATGAACATGCCCAGCATTAACGGTGTACTGCAAGACAAAATACACAACACCATTCATACTGCAAATTAATATCTTAACATTAAATCAGTCTGATTATTATAAAGAATGCCTCATCACTCACTGTGGAAATATGATGATTTGTATAAAAACAATAAAGCAGAAGACGACAAGTGTACAGGCCACATAACCACCAAAACGATCATCCACCTTTTTGGAATACTAAAAACACACACAGAGAGGGAAAAAAAGGCGTTACTGTTAGCAGTTCAGACTTTTTTTGCTACTCTAAGTTTATAAATGTTGTGCCAGTGCTGGACAGTATTAAACCTGTTTTATAAGCTGTCTACAGACCTTTTTCTCCAGGAAAGGTGTTTGGAATGTGAGCAGGAACTTCTTGACGTGGTCTTTCCGCAGCTGGTCAATGCTGCGAGCATCGATGGCACGACCTAAAAACTCGTCGACCTCGTCCTCTGGGTTCAGAGCCTCTTGCGCACACCGGCTGGCGAGAGCAAAAAAAGTATTTAGGATAAAAAAAGATGACGCTATAAAATGTATCTTTTAATATTAAAATATATAAACAATATCTACGTCTCTACTTTTGCCACTTAAAAAAATGTCATTAGTGGTGCTCCAATTCGCTTTTTTGAATTGAAACCTTATCTAGACCATTCATTTTATGTTGGCTCTATTCTAAAGCGACTCACAGATTGTGAAAACAGCCTGTGAAATCTAACCCACAAGCCCCTGCAGAGCCAGAGAGAATGGATTTGTGTCCTAATAAAAGCAGAACTCACTTATCTTTGCTGGAGGCTTCATCTATGCCCTGAAAACAGACAGGTAGATTAGTTACAGTGGGCAGTAAAAACACAGTGGAAGTAGAAAAACACATTCTGGGTTTCATCTCAGACAGCTCCAAAGCCAACCCCACAGAGCCACTGCTGCTTTAATTAACACTCAGGAACTTCAAATTACATTCAGAGCGAGAGTGAGAACTTGACAGAGACGAGAAATGGGTCTTGCACAGCAAATAATCACGCTCTTGTTTTCCAGAAAAATGTCTAAACATTTTTAAAACGAGATTTGCAAGGCAAAACTGATATACTACATACTGTTAAGTTTGTAGTAGTGTTGTCACGATACCAAAATTTTGACTTCAGATGATACCCGACTAAAATATCACAATTACTACTACTGAACCGATACTTTTTTTAATGGTTACATTAAAAAAATATTTATCAAAAAGCATGTCTAATTAATTGAAATCATGAAATTTGCAGAATTTAACTGAAATTTATTAAAACTTTAACAGAAATGATGTTTTTAAGGCCCTATGAAATACTTTTTTTTTTTTTTTTTTTCAAATTCAGTTTTGTTTGTGAATTTGTTTTCCATTAATTTTCTGGATTCTATTTTAATCGTTTTATTACATTTTAATAATCAAAAAAGCATGTATAATAAATTTATAAAGGATAATTAGATTTGATAAAGAATTTATTTATTATAGGCTATTTATTTCTTTTTTTTTTTTAGAAATACGGTGTTGTGATATACAATTTACAATAAATTCTGGTAAATATTTTTTCTGGTAAATATTCCTTAAACATTGTTTTAATAATATTTTTATTAGTAATAGTAGTGCTATCTTTACATTAAGTAATATATTAATATATTTCTAGCTGTCAAGTTAAACAAAACTTTTATTTTGCTGTGAAGACCTTTAGGGTTTATATGAGGATAGTTTGTAGACACTAGTTTGTAGTATATATTTTAAATATAGCACATATAGGGAAATACATAAAAATGATAAATTAACAGTAAATTTAGTATAAATAGCATTTCAAAGAATATACTGAAGAATTTTTTTTTTTTTTTCTTAAAAAATGTATCTAAAATTTTTTCATATATATATAATTCTTATATATATCACACACACACACACACATCACACACACACACACACACACACGTGTTTAGTTTACAATGTAACATTACTTTACATATTTTCTTGAATGTATATTGAAAGTATTTTGTATATATATTTAAAAGAATACAAATTTAAATAAGTTTTAATTTGAGGTTAAACAAATACCATTAATTTATACAATTTTGTTTACCTGGTAACACTTTACAACAAGGTTCCATTAGTTAATGTATTACCAAATATGAACAATAAACAATAAATTACAATATTTATTAATCTTTGTTAATGTTGATAAAAATAGAGTCAGAAATACATTGTTTCTTCATGTTGGTTCACAGTGTATTAATTAATGTTATCAAACACAACTTCTGTTTTTAATAATGCATTAGTAAATGCAAAAATTAACATGAACTAAGATTAATAAATGCTATAATAAGAATTTTTAACATAAACTTAGAACATATTTTGTATACATATTTCGAAGAATACAAATTTAAATATGTTTTTATTTAAGGTTCCTCACCCTATTTTTAAACAAGTCTCATTAATTCATACAATTTTATTTAACCGGTAGCACTCCATTAGGTAAAGATAGTTCATGTGCTAACTAACATAATCAATGAACAATACATTTATTATAGTATTTATTAATTTTTGTTAATGTTAGTTAATGAAAATACAGTCGTTCATTGATAGTTCATGATAGTTTACAGTGCATTAACTAATGTTAACAAACAACCTTTGATTTTAATAATGCATTAGTAAATGTTGAAACTAACATGAACTAAGATTAATAAATGCTGTAGAAGTATTGTTCATTCTTAGTTCATGTTAACTAATGTAGTTAACTAATTACTGTTACCAGTGTTTTAATCTAATTAAGTTTTCTAACCATAAAATGTTTTTTATCATAAACCATAATATGAAAACCATAACTAATTTTTTTAACATAAATTTAGAACATATTTTATACACATGTTCCAAAGAATACAAATTTAAATAAGTTTTAATTTAAGATTCCTATTTTTAAATAAATCTCAATTTATATAGTTTTGTTTAGCTGGTAACACCATACAATAAGGTTCCATTAATTAATGTTAGTTAATGTGTTAACTAACATGAACAAACAATGAACAATACATTTATTACTTTATTTATTAACCTTTGTTAATGTTAGGTAATAAAAATACAGTCGTTCATTGTTTGTTCATGTTAGTTCACAGTGCATTAACTAATGTTATCAAACAACTTGTTTTTAATAATTAACATGAAATTAACATGAACTAAGATTAATAAATGCTGTAGGCATATTGTTCATTCTTAGTTCATTTAACTAATGTAGTTAACTAATGTTAACTAATGAACCTAAGTGTTATCGGGTTTTTTAATCTAAATATTTTTAAATATAAACTAAAAACCATAACCATTTTAACATGAAAACAGAACATATTTGCATACATATTTTAATTACAGCGTAAACAAATCTCATTAATTCATACAATTTTGTTTAACTGGTAACTGTTTACAATAAGGTTCCATTAGTTAATATTAGTTAATGTATTAACTAACATGAATGAACAATGAGCAATACATTTATTACAATATTTATTAATCTTTGTTAATGTTAGTTAATGAAAATAGTCATTCATTGTTAGTTAGTGTTAATTCACAGTGCATTAACTAACGTTAACAAGCTTGCTTTTAATAATGTATCAGTAAATGTTAAAATTAACATGAACTAAGATTAATAAATACTGTAAAAGCATTGTTTATTCTTAGTTCATGTTAACTAAAGTAGTTAACGAATTTTACCTAATGAACCTTTTTGTAGTGTCGCCATTTAATTTCATTTTAAAGATGTTTTTATATGAAATATGGATTTAAAAAAATTTACCACTTTACAATACGTTTTATTAGTTAACATTAATTAACTACATTGGTTAACATGACCCAAGAATGAACAATTTACAGCATTTATTAATCTTACTTAATGTTAATTTCTGCATTTACTAATGCGTTATTAAAATTAGTTTGTTCACATTAGTTAATGCACTGTGAACTAACATTCATGTTAGTTAATACATTAACTAATGCTATAAAATGACACTGTTGTAAAGAGTAAAAAAAACAAAAAAAATCAGCATTTCTAACATACAGTATTAAAACTACTGAAAAAAAACAAACAAATAAATCTCTACATATAATTTAAACTTTTATTTGAAAAAATAATCTTCGTTCATATTGCGCACTTGTTCTTTCCCTATTAACACCGTCTGACACAATATTTATTTGTCACACTATTACTGTCCCTGCTTTTTTGTGTGTGACACTGATGGAAATCAGAAAAGTCATCGCCTGGAAAGGGGAAAAAGCAATTCACACATAGGCACTGCCAAGCTCCAGAGAAAATTGCTTCAATTATGACTTGTTGCTACACTCATAAAGAAGTGCAGGGGAGATCAGACGGCGTGAGCTGTCAGAAGCAGAGTGAGAGCGGATGGAGCAGAGCTCACCATCTGTCTGAAGACTTTGGAATCTTTAGTCCTGGAGAAAGATCTGTCAGGAACCCACCGCGGCATCAGACCCTCTGAAGAATTGGCTCGAGCGCGCTGCATCTTAGCCATCATTGCTTTTTCCTCTTTCTGCAAGGGAAATTTGGCACAAGAACACACACAGGAAATTAAACCGTACTCCAGCAAACTCAAATAAATAGAAACTTTATTGATTCCCAAAGGGAAATTTAGTCATTTGTATCAAGGCACAACAAAACACAGCCCCGACCACCAAATATTATGCAATCAAGATCCCCTGTTTGTGAATTTGCAGGCAAAAACTTTTGCAATGAGTTTGTATTTCAACAATGTTTATATTCCTGCATCTGACTGACCCTTTTCTGACTGCAGCCCAGCACAAAAAATGTCTCAATGTTGTTGTCCTTCAAGTAAGCATTTCTCTCTCCTCCAAAACCTGGTTCCACTTCATAGTCACCATTTAAATACTGCAGTGTGGCTTTGGTGATGTGGATCCGCCTGTAAACATTCACAAGAGTTTTACTAATATTTCAGCAAAAAAAATCTCACTCTCAAGCCATCCAAGATATAGATGAGTTTGTGTTTCATAGGAATTGACTGAAATTTAGCATTGCATCACTCGCTCACCTACGGATTCTCTGTAGTGAATGGGTGCCGTCAGAATAAGAGTCCAAACAGCTGATAAAAACATCACTACAATCCACAAGTAACCCACACTTCAGTTCGTCACTTAATATCAGTGAAAAGCTGCATGTTTGTAAAAATCAAATCCATCATTTAGACGTTTTTAATTTCAAACTCTTGCTTCCATATAAAACACCAGTCCATAATCCATAACGCTTCCTCCAGTGAAAAAGTCCATCTCCTGCTGTCCTCTCACATCAAAATCCACCAAAATATGTGTTTAGAACTGTTTTTGCATGTAAAAAGTGCTCAATCTGTGGATATTTCTCTCCTGTGCTCAGGTGAGATGACTTTTTCCCTGGAGAAAGCAAAATTATGGACGGATACTAAAATTTTAGTCTTATTTTACTCACATTTGAAGTTAAAAACACCTTAATGATGGATTTGTTTATTACAAACACACAGGCATTTGCTCCACAAGAGTTGCAGATTACTTGTGGATAGGGATGCTCATTTTAACCAGTTAACCGATTAACCGTTAACCAACAGAAATAATTTTGACAGATTATTATAATCAGTTAAACAGTTTAAAGGGTCATTTATTTTTTTTTTTTTTCAGTAATTTATCAGATTATTCTAAAAAGTTTGCTAAAAGGTTAAAATAAGATAAATATTGCATTTTTGAGAGAGAGACAAAAAAAAAAAGATAAATCGCGTAGGCCTATAACGTTAAGTCACATTTTATTACAACATTCAGAAAGACCTGATGCTGACGAGAAATGTTAACAAACATTATAAACATAGGCTAGGCTATTTTAGGTCCCATCACTCCACAAAAAAAATCCTTTCAACTTAACAGTATTCAGAAAAGAAAGAGAAGAAAAATATAGGCTATATAAACGACAAGCCAAAACGAATTCATTTATGCTAAAGTGAAACTGAAATTAACGTTGGGTCTCTCATACGACACAAATCCAAATGTTTCTGTATTTGAGGTGCATTTGAATGCCAAAATATTATTTATTATGTAAACCTGATTTTGTACTTCACTCGCATTCCAATATCCACATAAAACAAATCGTTTGGCATAATATCACGGCAGTATGTTGATAACAATCAAGCAGTGTGATTTCTCCATATGTTTGGCTGACTGCATATTTTTATGATAATGGAAAGGCTGCTTTCACTTAATTTTTTTCCTTCTAACAGTGGAAACGATTCCTTATAGTTACACAGGTAATCGAAACTATAAACGGTTTACTTTTATTTGTGTACATTCACAATAAAATCAAATCTTTGTGCTTTGTAAAATAAGGAAAAATAGGATACCGCTTTCAGCTGTCTTCTTTTCGCGCAGCACAAAAATGAACCAAAACTCTGCATACTAGCTACCTGTTGCACATTTTTTTTCTTTCGTTTTATTAATTAACTAAAAATAGTTATCGTATAGACCGATTCACTCATTATATATGTAGCCTAGCTTTATTATGTTCTTCTCCGTTTGCAGAAGCGTGGCAGGTGCGTGATGTGATGTGTCCATGTGAATCCTCATGTTCTGTTTGCTGCTTTTTGTGCATGTAAAATTAATCCCTGGAAAACAAATTTTGGTATTTTTAACGGGTCACAGACACTTGTCCTTTTTAAAATAATTAAATTCTAATTTTAATAAATAATCTTGTCGGTTAACAGTTAATAATCAGTTAACAGTTAACAGAGCGTCGGCTGTCGGTTAGAGAACTCTCATTCTGATGGGACCCATTCACTGCAGAGGATCCACTGGTGAGCAAGTGACCTAATGCTAAATTTCTCCAAATCTGTTCTGATGACATCATCTACATCTTGTAATGCCTGATGGTGAATATCTTTTCAGGAAACGTCCATTTTTGAGTAGACTATTCCTTTAACAAAAACCACTTTACAGCCAACTTTAAATATGAAAGTTATTATTACTCATCACATTTTTGAAGGGTGGTGTTCACTTTTACCCTGCTTGACCTCCCGCCTCCATCTGGTTGGCCAGTGTGACATCGTTGGACCAGACATCAAACTGCCATTTGCGTAGGCCGAGCACCCCGCAGTGCACACGGCCGCTATGTATCCCCACGCGCATGTTCACGTTCACTCCTGTGACCTCTCGCACCAATCTGCACATGTAGCAACACGCATATGTTTTAATTGAAAAATGTGTTGATGAGAGATCGATCTAGAAAATGATGTGAAGAAAAACATACGAGATGGCCTCAATCATGTCCACTCCCATCTCCACACAGCAGTGTGCGTGATCTGCCCTCGGCTCCGGAAGTCCAGACACACAGTAATAACAGTCCCCCAGGATCTTGATCCGCAGACAGTGGTTTTCCTAAGAATTCAGACACAACACAGCACATTTATGCGAGTATTATTGCGGAAATCCAAGCTAATAGGATGTTATGATGTTAGCATCCTTGTGGGTGGCTGTTTGGGTTGGCTATATGGTTGTTAAAAGTGTTTGGAGGTTTTTATTAGCATATCAGCTGTTTCTTAAGAACTGGTTTTGAATTTATCAGTAGGTATCACATATTTAATTGTGCATGTGTTAAATGTTAAATGTACTGTTACATGTAATCTTTAACAAATGTCAAAATAAATATCCACAATTTACATTACATGTTGTGATGCCTAAATTCATTTCTAGCATTTAAAACACTTGATTTTTATTTTTCATTTTTTTTAAACAAAATGGTATAAATATTATAAATCTTATATAGACAAATATTATACATTTTATTATTTGCCATTTAACAGTTATTTGCCATGAAATAAAAAATATTATCTTATCAATATTAGCCACAAAAAAGAAGTAAAATTGGCAGTTACATTCTAAAAATTACTTTATTTAGTTTTTTGTTTTACTTTTCCCAGTAAAATATCATATATTGTAAAATATTCTTTGATGAACAAAGATCCAAAGATCAGCATTTATCTGAAATAAAAAGCTCTTGTAACATGATTATATTAAACACTTTTTTCTTTTTTTTTTGTGGGGGTGGGAGGGGGGAAAATTTTATTGCGTCATATCTTATTTAGCAAGGATGCTTTACATTGATCAAAACTGATGTTAAAGGGGTCATCGGATGCTAAGTTCACTTTTACATGTTGTTTAAACATTAATGTGTGTTGGCAGTGCATGTACACATCTACCCTATAATGATAAAAATCCATGCAGTGGCTAAACGTGGCTAAATGCGGCTCAAGTAAACAGGCTCGTCAGTCCACAAAGAGAAGTGAGGGGCGGGGCGAGCAGAGCTCATTTGCATTTAAAGCAGCCTCGACTAGAATGAGATGATTTTTGCAGAGCTGATTTTGGCAAGGTAAAAAGGGTGTTGTTTTACACTACCATTGAGAATTTTTAACCAAAGTATTTTATAGACTTTTCATTAAGACCCTAAAGAATCATATCAAAATGGGCATCCGATGACCCCTTTAAAGACATTTATAATGTTGCAAAAGATTTGTATTTCAGATAAATGCTGTTATTTTGAACTTTCAATTCATCAAGGAAACCTGAAAAAAAATCATTCTTCTCAGATGTTTTCAACATAATAATAATAATAAATGTTTTTTGAGCAGCAAATAACAATATTCAAATGATTTCTGAAGGATCATGTGGCTGGAGAATCGATGCTAAAAATTCAGCTTTAAAAATCACAGGAATAAATTATATTTTAAAATATATTCAAACAGAAATATTTCAAAATGTTACTGTTTTTGCTGTACTTTGGATCAAATAAATAAGTTTAATCAAATAAACTATAAGGCTTGGGGAGCAGAAAAGACTCCTTTAAAAAAACATTACAAAATGTTCAAAAACTTTTGACTGGCAGTGTATGTGTGTATAAATAAACATACTAAAACTGCACAATTATGGATAAATTGAGAATCACAATTTTTCTGTTTCAAATAGAGGCCACGATTCACCCATGACTCTGAACTAAGTAGGGCTGTCAAATGATTAATCGCGATTAATCGCATACAAAATAAAAGTTTGAGTTTGCCTAATAAATGTGTGTGTACTGTGTGCAATTATTATGTATATATAAATACAAACACATTCAGGTACATATATAAGAAATATTTACAAGTATATGTATTTATTGTAATTTTTATATAATTTATATTATATATATAAATACAAATATTTTTTACAAAGATAACATATTTCTCTTAAATATATACATTAATTTGTATGTATTTATATATACATAATAATTACACACAGTACACACACGTTTATTAGGCAAACTCAAACTTTTATTTTGTATGCGATTAAATCGCGATTAATCGTTGACAGCCCTAGAACTAAGCAAAAACTACTAGAGGCTTTGGCAAATTATTTATTGACTCATTCTATTCAAAAATGTTTCATTCATTTAAAAGAATTATTCTTAAAAAATGGTTTGAATGAATGATTCAATGACTCACTCATACATACTTCACATATTCCATTACTGAATGAATCAGCGTTTTTGAACAAATCTTGTGAATGAATGATTCAATGACAAATACATTTTTAACAGCTGCCTGTCACCACAATGTAATCAACATTGTAGCAAACATTATTTGAAGCGGCAATTTAAAGCGAAAATTACTTTCAAAAGATTATTTGCTCCATTTTGATCGCTACTACAGACATCAGTGTTTATAGCTGATCTACAAACTTTTATCCCAGTACTTCTGTGATAATATGAATGATTGTAAGACAGAAATAATACTGTGGTTGAAAAGACTATTTGTGAAGACTATTTTGTTTCATATCTAATGATAACTGCTCTCTCTGTGTCAGCAGCAGCACAAACACAGATTTGAATGTTCTAATATGACTTTGTCAAAGAATTAATATTCTCAGACGAATCGTTGTCATTTAGAAATAAGATTACGTGGGTGTTTAAATCAAGATGGCGATCTTTATGTATATCAACCTTATTCTTTAACTCGGAAGCAAGCCTACGGCCGAGACTTCCGGTTCATTACCCGAAATAAGGAAAAGAATAACAACATGCAGTAAACTGAAAAACTACAAAGCATAATTAAGATGATACATTAAAATAATATGGTGAGACATACCAGTTTGCAATATCAAGCAGCAAAACGAGCTTTTTTGTACAGCTAAAAATAGATGCGAATGAGACCAGAAGCCAGACCCATAAAATTTACAAATGGCCACGGCCACTTTTAAGGGAAAAATAAGGTGGATAGCTACCTCTGTTGTTACTACCAGATAAACGCACTGTTAACTTAAAAATATGTTTTTAAATTAGTAAAACTACTAATGAATTCATTCACACTGTCCACTTACCCAAGCCAATTTATCAAAGCGAGCAAAAAGCTCATTAAGCGTCATCACAAGCTCCTGAGCCGTGCACTGAGACGCCAAACTGGTGAAGCCCTCGATGTCCGCAAACAGGATACTGTCGCAAGAACAGACAGAAGACAAAGACAGACAGACAGAGAAAATGAGATCAATAATCACCAAGCACCTTGTCTGGGTCACAGAAGTTGGTTTGATGGCCTAACCGAGAAAAAACATTGATTCAGTTCACTTTCTGAATAGAGGGTGGCCACTCTCAATACTTCAGTCTATCCTTCAATTAGAAAAAGCAGGACACGGTCAGTGTCCTTAAAAGCCTCCTAGCCATGAGGAGGATAGACGGTCATCAACTACAATTTAAGACACGACAGAATGGACACACGGTACGGACGCATTACCGTGCGACAACAGATGGCACTGTTGCCTTCATAAACGGCTGATAAAATTGACAACATTTGGAAAGCAGGATCCCTACACAGTCTGTGACATTTAGCATTTTCACACATCCAAGTTTTCCTAGCGCAGATGCTTCGAGCTGGCTGGGATTATGCAGGACGACGTGTTCACAAGCGCTGAAATCCACACTCTCCAAACACGTAACTCCATTACTAAAGTGGCTTGCTGTCATTTCACGCAGCTTTCTGTTAATTGATTGTGTAACTTCTGGTACATCATAACAAGCGGCCATTACCCAACTTGACCCTCGGAGGAAAAAAAGAAAAAAGAAAAGACGGAAAAGTCACGTCTCAAGGACTAGCGGGTTCGCTAATCTGCGTTTAAGCATTCAGCATAGCTTTAGCCATGGGAAAGATAACCTTAAGCGGTATCAGTGTCTAATGTGTCTGTGTTTTATACAGACTTGTCGCCTGCTTCAATCACGTGGTGGAGTGTTATGACACTGTCGGTTCTCATTCGGGAGGTGTGAGGACAACATTGGCAACCGTATCTGTACGACACCATGTGCTGGTCTTGGCATTTGTGTACCTGACGTTGTCATGCTTCTGGATGTAGATCTTGTGGAACATCATATCCTCTTTCTTGGCGTTGATGTCTGCCTTCATCTCCATGGCAACGTGCCTTGGCAACACAGAGAGCAGCAGGCGCTCCTGGATCAGGTTAGAGATGACACCAGTGAGCAAATGTATATACGTACACATATACGTATATGTGGGTAGATGACATAACTCAACTGAACTTTTTCTGAACATCAACATTTTAGGGGATAAAATACACACAAACACATATACAAATATATACATAAGACATTGTATTTATACAGTATGTACACATACCAATAATACTGTATAAATACAAACAAATTACTGATTACAATTACGATTCTCATATAAAAATGCATAAAATCTCTCTCTCTCTTACACACACACATATACGTATATCCATCTATCTACCTATACATACATATATATATATATATATATATGCGAATTACCCGAAATAAGGAAAAGAATAGCAACATGCAGTAAACTGAAAAACAGTTTGCACTACAAAGCATAATTAAGATGATACATTAAAATAATATGGTAAGACATACCAGTTTGCAATATCAAGCAGCAAAACGAGCTGTTTTGTACAGCTAAAAATAAATGCGGATGAGACCAGAAGCCAGACCTATAAGGGAAAATAAGGTGGATAGCTACCTCTGTTGTTACTATCAGATATATAGATATATATATAGATATATATATATATATATATATATATATATATATATATATATATATATATATATATAGATAGATAGATAGATAAATTAACAATGTAGCTGTAGAAAACACTGAAATGATGTAGAATGTAAAAAATGTAGAAACACTGAAATTTGATTTTTTATGTATATTTTTTCACCAATTTACATATCTACAATTTACATATCTATATCTCTATCCATCTATATACATCTATATGTATATCTATATATCTATATCTATATATATATATATATATATATATATATATATATATATATATATATATATATATATATATATATATATATATATATTTATAAAAAAATTAACATAAAATGTAGAAACACTGAAATAGTGTTTTCTGATATATAACATATTCAATAAATTCAATTCAATCTATATTTTCTGAAATTTTGTTGATAACGATAATTAGACAATATTTTGCTGAGCGTATTACTGTGTTGGTATTTTGACAGGTGTAGGACTTTGTAGGACAGCTGACACCAAAAGCTTTTGATATTCTTCATATTCTCCCTGCTGAAAAGAAAAAAAAAGCCTGGTTGGCTGGTTTTAGCTGGTCACCCAGTCTGGTCTTAGTTGGTCAGCAGGCTGATTTAAGTGGGGTTTTGGCCACTTCCTTAGCTGGTCAAGCTGGGAGACCAGCTGGAACAACCAACTAAAACCAGCCTGACCAGCCTAGCCACGCTGAGAGACCAGCTAAAACCAGCCAATTTCAGCTTAAACCAGCTAGGACCAGCCAACCACCTTAGGCTGGTTTTAGCTGGTTTTTTTTTTTTTCAGGGCCGTGTGGTGATTAGTTTGCTGGAGTAAAAAAAAATAACTATTCCAATAATTTATTTTTTCTCTTTTATGGGCATTTACCTTTATATGGCCATTTGTTTCTAAAATAATTAAATGTTTGTGTCATCTTTTGTGTCAAATATTTTAATTTAATAAATAAATTTAAATAGTAAGACACTATAGGGCTGTTAGCAATCAAATTAAATCAGTATCAACAAAATTTGTTACAAATTCATAATATTTGATCTTTTAAAAACAAAACATTCAATAGTGATAATTGAAATGATTTTGGAAAAAAAGGAAAAATATTTTTCATATATCAAAAATACTAAAATCGCCAGTAGGTGGTGGAAAAATCACTGCATGAGTGAGTCATTAAGTCATTTTTTGTTGACAAAATAGAGCAAAAACAGGAATTTTTGTCAGTTCATATTAACTAGTGGTGTCAATCGATTAAAAAAAAATTAAAAATAACGAATCGCACATTTTTTCTGAAATTTTATATTTTACTTATACTTTAATTATACTTTTATATTACAATAATTTCACATTCAATCTTCAAATTAATGTAGAAACAACAAAGAACACATATTTAAAAAAAAAACATTTTTTAATTTTACCAGTGGAACCCCACCAAAAATCGCATATTTTACCCCAAGGAACGCAAAACGCGATTGGGCTAGTTTTGAGTAACAATTGGGCAGGTTTTGCTGTGAAAACCTGGCGACCCTGAAAATTACAGTTTTCAAGTAGCGGTCTATGGAAGCCATTGAATAATAAAATTAAAAAAAAAGGTAAATTTGATTTTAAGTTTCAAAATTCTGACTTTATTCTCAAAATTTCAAGATTATATCTAACAATTCTGATAAGAAAAATCAACTCGTCAACTTTTTTCCTCGGCTCAGAATCATGAGTTTATATCCCACACTTCTGGGTTTTTTTTCCTCTGAATTGACAAGCTTGTTATTGTTTAAATAGTTTGAGTTATAAAATCTGATCTAGGAAATATAAACTTGCATTTGCAAGAAACAAAAGTCAAAAATTCATGTATTTTCAAGTATTTAAACCGTAGGGCTAATACAATATGTTCCCTATGAACTGCATATGTGAATATTATGTAGACAAATTGTTTAAATAAAATTATGCTTTAAAAGTAGGATAATCATAACAGGTTTCATCCATAGTCTGTCCATTTAAACATCAGCTTTTAGCTTCAAATTGCGTCTCTGATAACAGTATTCTATAAAAACGATTTGCATTCTGATTGTGACATCCAAAGGCACAACAATACATTTTTTCTCTTATTCAATGGATTTTACCCATTTCCCTTCCCTTGTTACCAGTGTTTTTCTGCCACCACAATGTACGCACAGCTGCAGGTGAGGTAACTGTGACGTCTACTCCAAATTGGTCTATATCGCATTTGCAATCGCACTGATATTTGGAGGAAAAAAAAAACAAAACAAAACTGTAGCCTACTTTTTGTAATAACTATATTAGATGATATAAATCTAAAAAAAAAAAACATGTGAAAGTCATACAGGGCATATTTGTCCCCGTATCCTTAATTTGGGGGAAATTCTAAATGTATTTTAATAGACTAAATCACGCAGTGAAAGCGTGAAAATGAGCCCACACAGTAGTCTAACCTACATGTCTTGGTTTAAGTCAAAAATAGCATTTTGTTTTAATTATGGTATTATCATAAACGATATATATTGCACACCCCTATGCCAATCCAATATTTCAAACTAAAAAAATGTATCACTTTATTGTCAAATTATATTTCATATAATATTAAATAAATCTACATATACACTATGTACTTGTCCATAATTTACACTTCACTTATAATTCACTTATAACAAAATGATTCTCCAGGACTTGGATAAAAAAATAAAAATAAAAAAAAAAATCACAAATTTCAGCACTTTTTTTTTATAGTTGGACTATTAATAACTTGGCACAATGTCTTGAACACATAGCAGCATGCTCACAAAAAAGATAATAAAAACAGAGATATGACACGATGGCATGACTCAACACAACAGCCAAAGATATCTGCCTGTATTTGTATGGCTGAAGCAGCGGTGCTTTAAAGGATACATTTAACGTTGTAACTTTCCTCACAAGGTTTTACAGTCTCACAAGGTTTTACTAAGAGCTAAGGCACAGCATGTTATCAGCATGCTTCATGCACATTCATGAGGTAAACAAGTGTCGGGCGGGTAGGTGTGTTTGTGTACTCGAGCGCTTGCCAACCTGCTGCTGGTTCTCTCTCTGAAGGTGTATTCTGGCTTGGATGTATCCTCTGGTCTCCTTGAAGGCCTGTCTCTGAGACACCTCTGCTGGGTAGTGTGTGCAGATGCCAATGATGTTGGTGCACAGGAAAATCATCCCATTGGCACATAACTGCACAGAGGAAGAGAGAAGAAGAATGAAATGAAGAATTTTGGATGTCGAATGTGGAAAAAGTTGACTGTTGCCGTTTGCAATACATGATAGAGATCACCATGGGTATTACTTTGATTTAAAAGTGGCTGAAAATATGATTTTTGGGCAGAAACGATAAAAAAAACTTTGCTCATGAATATTAACCAGGCCATGTACCTATTAGACAGCTTGGATAAATAAAAGATGCACCTTCATGGCACACACTATTTACTTACTGATATATGAACTGATTATAAAATAATATAAATGAAAAATTAAATTAAATTAAAAATGTTTTTTTAATGCATTGAATGAAATGCATTTAATACATAGTACAATATAAAACATTTAAAATATTTTTATATTTATTTTAAATATCTAAGAATATTCTGAGACTTCGATGGGGCTTGATCTTTGTCTATGTTAAATATACATACACAAGCACAATATTACAATTATATACATACCATACTGATGATAAATAAATATTCCTATGCTTTGCGTGTCTGACTGGGAAAAAAAAAAATTGGACAGACACTGAGCCAGCAGTGAATCTTTTCCAGTCCAAAGGGAAACCACGAAAGATTGATGACTTTCTAATTCAACCATGTCTGGCTACACATTATAATCATTTTTGGCCCTATTTAATGGCAAAAGGTGACTCGTGTATAGTCCTAAATGTTCCCGTTTGTGAAACCCCATTACCCGAGCATCTATCTACCATTTCCTATGATTAATATAACACAAGTAATAAACACAGAACATAAAAACCACAGTGTAACAGCCATGAAATGACCGTCTTACTGTAGTACTAACTGCTTGTATTACAGCATTCAAGTTAAAATCAATCAGATCTCAAGATCTTAGAGTGAAGAAATCTGAATTCCAACAGAGTGTGGAAACGGTCTGTATCAAAAAGACATACTCCATGAATCAAGTTGCTTCCCGACACTGAAGAAAAAGCCTGGAAACTCATATCTCTGATGTGATTAAAAGTGAACAGTGGAAAAAGTTTTTTGTCCAGAAGCAAGTCAAAACACTTCAACCACTTTCCTGCACATTTATCAGGAAAAAAAAAGAAATATTGATTCCCACGATCCAATGACTGAAGCTGTTTATTATTTTCAATCATTATTCAGCATTTCAATGTTGTAGAGGTTCATAGGTTTCACAAACAATTTAAACACAGCAAACAGAAATGAACCAAACAGCTGAAGACCAATTAATGTAACAGTGTAAGGCCTACTTTCTGCCATACTATGAAAAGCATCCAGCAACCAGTTTTGTATTTCAGGTCTTTTATCTCTATATCAGTAAAAGTATCTGGGGATTAGATGGTATGCGGTCAAACCTGTGTGTTTAAGAGAACCAAAGATTGTTTGCGTTTTTACAGCAAATGGTTTTTGAGAGTTGTGTAACAGTTATATGGAAAGCATTTTTTGTGAAAGCATTTACAAGCTAATCTCTCAAAAACATCCCCAGATCACGTCACAACAAATCAAAAGAAAGTCAAGCCTATTTTAAGACCATCAGGCAGATTTCTCCCCTCATATTTAACATTTATTAAAATTAAACTGCTTTTATTGGGGTGTGTCATTCCTGTTGCTTCATGTAGACAATGCTCCACAGATAATCATGTCCTGATGTCTCTTCCTGGTATCCTGGTACAGATATGTTATCCGTTTTACATGGTCATAAATGAGTTGAAATATTGAATATGACAGTGGACACAAGGTCGATATGTGGTTATCATGTGTAAGAGTACGCCTTTACTATCGACAACCCAAGCAAACATATCTAGTCATAATTTTCCATCAGTCAGAAACAGTTTGCCTGAGAGAATTAGTTGAGGCCCATTTCTCCGCAACAAGTGTTTTCTTCTTTGCCGGTCTTTATTTATCTACTTGACAAGAAATGGCAGAGCAGAGCTTCAGAAAAATAGCTTCACTCCCTCTTTCAAGTGCCCCTAGAGTGAATGTACAAACATCTTAAGATTTTAGAGTTCAAGAAGAAAAGCCAGGCCCATCAGGCATCCATTTGCTCAGATGACGTTATCGGTTTGCGTAATTTTAGCAATAAGGTGGGTTGTGTGGCCCATCTGTACAAGTTTTCCGAAACTAAAAAAGGCAGTTCTATTCAAAGCACTCACTAACACCAACGGTCCAATCCACCAAGCTGATTAGACATGGAAAAATTGGAGATGTGGCCGCAGACACGACAGATTGCCAATTCTCCATGTGTGGCAAGAAAAAGCAACAAGATGTGCAGAAATTAATCATCTATGCAAGCAACTGTTCTCCAACTAACTACTTAAAATCTATTTAAATATCAAAAACTGATTCCTCTTTTATTAATCTGCCACTGTATTCCTCATATAAACTGCCATTGAAGGTGACGTATGAAATTCTAACTTTAAAGATGCAATAGGAGATCTTGGAAAATGATAACTTTAGCCTGATAGCACTGAAAGCAAATCCTGAACGCATCTACGCACACAGACTAGACGACCACAGACAACAATACTACAATACAATGTAACACTGAGTTGAAATGTTCAACAGCCCAGAACAGGAAAACTGTGGTGCTGCTGCACGGGAGACGAGACGATGCCGTATTTTCCCTGAGTTAAATAAAAACGCCTCACGCATCGACACACAAGTCCACATACATGGGAATTGAGCGAGGAAAAAATGTACATAAGCATGCATTCAACTCAGGTCACAAACAGAAAGGAAAAAAATAAAATAAAGGATGACAGATGTCGGTAGAGCAAATCATCTCTTCACCTTTCCAGAATGTACAGACACACATTATGCACATGTGCAGTTGTCAGCCTGCCTTAAAACTACCGTAAATGCTCTAGTGGCCTTTACAACATCATATGTCATTAACTGTGAGAACACTTTATTGTAAAGTTAGAAAAAGTATTATAATATCAGGACGGAAGATCAGGTTGTTGATGTTTGCTTGCCATTCTCGCTCTCTCTGCAAAGCATATGTGAACGTGCTGAGGTATGCAAATACATATGTTGACAGGCAGGTAGGACAGCCTATCGTAATGTTCAGACCGAACATTTTGATTGGACGAACATTTCTTGGTCCTACGCCTTCCACAGAATATATAAATACATATAAATACATTTGGACCACATAACTTAATGATTGCTATCGGGATGTGAAGAGACTTTCAACCAGCATAACAAAAAATGTTTCTGAAGACAATCACCTATTGCACCTTTAAGTGCTAACTTTAAGTGTTTAAGTGCTATAATTGGGTCCCCAGTGCATCTACCAACCTAGAAAATGTGAAAAAGGACAATTGAGTAACTGTTTTGGTAAACCTTTTTCTGCAAGCATATGAGAAAACAAGCGCGTCAGATTTCAACCCCCCTGTGCCTGTAAGGGGATCTTATTTATTATAATACTATCGCCCCTTAATCTGCACGTTTCCACCCATGTCACCGTCATCTAATGCCATGACAAAAGTTTGAGCAAAGCATGTTAACTGTTCTGTCACTGGCTGCACAGATGAGCACAGAACACTATTTAGACCTCAGAGGAGACAAGAGAGCAGTGGATTTATCCATTTATTTACTTTATATTACGCTGCTGTCACACAGATCTAATTTAAACATGTGATTTAAAAACTGACTGTGTTAACATACATTTGTGTGTATTTGACAGTTTAAGCACAATAAGACATGAAAGAGAACTTTGTTTAGTATTCACATGTCGTGCGACAGCTGCTTTCCGTTCGTGTGCTTCGAATGTGTCTGCTCAGAAAACCCTTTATCAGAAGTTTAAATTAATATCTTTCTTTCTTTCTTTCTTTTTATTAGACAGAAAAGTAGTGAATAGACTCAGTTCGTCAATATGGTTTAAAACGCATGATTTCAGCACGATAGACATAAAAATCAAAACCAAACAGATGCTTTTTAACAGTTTTTTTTTAAAGAGTATTCAAGGTACGAGCTGTAAAGGCACAGCTCTATTCTGGAAAAGGGGGCGGGGAGCAGCAGCACATTTGCATTTAAAGAGACATGCATGAAAACAGCGCATTTCTGCTTCCACTCAAAATGGGCATTTTTAAAATGATATAATAAATGATCTGTGGTGTATTTTGAGCTGTAACTTTACAGACACATTCTGGCGACACCTGAGACTTCTATTACATGTTGTAAAAAGGAGCATCATAGATCTTTAAAACAAACATGATGAGTGATGCTGTGGATATTAGGGCCGTGTATTGCCAAGAATCTGGCAATACGATACGTGTCACGATACAGGGGTTGCGATGCGATATGTTGCGATACTGCAAACAAGGCGATTTATTGGAATATTTCTTATTTTAAGAATAGGATATACTTTAAGGAAAGCTGTACACACCACCATATGCAAACCTTAGCAAAAAGTTCAGTTCAAAAAGTTCAAAAGATCAGTCCCTGAATTACTTTTTGTGCAGTATGAGTAGGAGAAAATACAATGCCTGCAGGATTCTTTAATTATTAAATGTATAAAATGTAAGCTTTTATAAACGAGGCGTATATATATTTTTAGACCCTGCTTTAAAGGTTCACATTTTAAGTTTGCAGTTGTAACATACAAAGGCACTGACATGTTTTAAGATCAAATCAGCACAAGTTTCTTTCATTTGAAACTGCTTAGACTCGCATTTTAGTCTGGGACTAGGCTTAAGCCTGGTCTGTGAAACGGGGGGGAACATTTTGATCTGAACTTAAGAATTATATCTGCTTAATATCAATAAGAAAAAGTGGTTGCAGGAATCCTAAAGAAAAACAAAATAATTGTAAAACAATAAAATAAATACATGTATTGAATATTCTAAGAACCTTTTTGTTCTGAGAGATCGCCAGAAAATGCCCCCACCACGATAGAAAGTGAAAGAAAGCTACCACACTGCCCACTGCGAAGACCCTTTCACACAGGACGCGGCAAGCAGTGGAATCACCGTGTGGCCGCCACCCCTCTGCACAGCAAAAGCACCCCGTGGTCTGTGCAGCCGAGTCGGCGTCTGCGCCGCGGTCCCGTGGTGGAAGTTACCACAAAAGCCGAAATGACGCCACGCGTCAACTTTGTACACCAAGGCGGGAGCAGGAACTTTTCTTTCATCCTTCATTACTAGCAGCTATATTAATGATAATATTAGTGGCGTGCCTTTATGCTAATATTTCCTGTCACCGTTTAAGTTCAGAGATAAGAAGGCTGCAATCTAGCGGTCGGGATATAAACTCAAAACAAAGCATCTGCTATGAATCTTGCATGTTTTTTTTTTTTTAATATCGATATTCCATTTTTGAGAATTGATACAGTATCGCCAAACACAATATCGCGATACTTACGTGTATCGATATTTTCCTACACCCCTAGTGGATATGTGATGTCATGGTGATGCTAAACGTGTGCTTTCAGCTTTTAAGTTTAACAATATTTCGATTCATATAGTATATCTGATTTTTATTAGAGTCATATTTCATATCAGACTGGTATTAGTGTGCTGGCAGACTGCATTTTCTCCACAGCAGGGCCTGTTGCTAGACATCACTTGATTTTCTGGATAAGAACATGTGAAATTATAAAAATGAGATCTCTTTATATAGACACAACAGTTCCATGTGTGGATTATCCTAATGGTGGCAGTTTAATTTTCTAATGGGATTCTATGTAAGCACTTGGTGAGTAATTATCTTTTAATCTAGATTTTTTTTCTAATTAAACGCATATTGTTCATTAATTCCAAAAAAAAAAAAAAAAAAAAAAGAACAAAAGAGCACAGGCTGAAGTTTTTGAAAATGCTATTAGTGAAGTGAGAATAAACAACATTTCCTATACATGAAAAAAAAAACAATAATATTGTGAAATATAATTCACTTTAAAAACATCTGTTTTAACATATCCTATTTTATTATAATATATTATAAAATGTAATTTATTCATGTGATGGCAAAACTGAATTTTCAACAGCAATAACGCCAGTTTTAGTGTCACATGGACTTTCAGAAATTATTATAATATGCTGATTTGGCACTCCAGAAGCACTTTTATTATTATTAATGCTGAAAACAGTTGTGCTGCTCAATATTATGCGGAAACTACTTTTTTCAGGCTTATCTGATGAATAGAAAGTTCAAAAGAACAGCATTTTTTGACCTGCCATTTGACCATCAACAGTTAGCATTAACATACACGGCAACAACCCCACGTTTTATTCGTGTAACATCCGATATACAGCAGCTCCCCTCAGTTCATCTATATCACACTGACTGAGAGTAGATCATATCATTGAAATTTAAAAAAGCGGTTGACATTTTAGCTGACAGATCTGACAGAAGGTATGTCACATGCTTTTACCTCACAGCAAAACTGATTAAATGAGACTGTCAGATCACTCACCGAGCATGTGTGTGTGTCTGTGTGTGTGCGAGACAATGAGCCACACATGGAGCAGTCAGCCTCTGTGTTAGAGGACTGTGTGTTTAGAAATGTCAGTGAATAAAGACACAGCTGTTTTATTTAATCGACCTGAACTGACAAGAACTAGAAAACTTTAGAGTTTTTAAAAAGTATGGACATAAAGCCAAACCCGACCAACACTTTCAAAATTCTTTGTATTCACTACATGAACATGTGAAACCTTTTCTTACACTCGTGGAAGAACTTTTCTGCTTGGGAGAAAGAATTTGTATATAGTACACACAATTTCTGCATTTTTCCCAAAATACACCACACACATTGTATAGGGCAGGGCTAGTGTGGCAAGAGTGAGGGATAATGGGATTTTATTCATAGAAACACTTTTTAAACAGGGTCTTACAGTCTAAACATTGTTTTATAAGGTGGTAAACCGACCCTTTTTCTACTTGTGGCGTGATTTAGCTGTGCCACAAGGGTAGCTAAACATGAATGACATACAGGAAAGGCTGAGAAACAGAAAGAAATTCAGACTAACAAAAGAAATATGTACACTCTGTGTGTGATCAAGAGAAGCTCTTGCCATCTCCTCTGAATGATGCAGGTATATATCACTGACTATGAAGTTATTACATGTTTCATTACTATGAAATAATGACGGTGTTAAGGATTTAAATGTGCTGTGGGGGTCACATGATTCAGGACTAGAGCAGAAATTCATCCAGATGTTGTTGCTGTCTTGGCAACCACAAACTGAAAACATCAAGTTATATGGGGAGTGGTGTCACTTCCAGACGATTAACTTTGTCAAACATGACTTGTGCTGGGTGGATTTACTCTCAGTTCACTTTGCTGGAACAAAGGAAGTAACGAAGAAGGAGAAAAAAGAAAATAAATAAATAAATAATATAAGACAATAAATAAATAAATAAAAAGGAAGACAAAGAGAGAGAAAAGGGAAGGGGGGAAAACTTTTTGCTTTATTAAATTGTTTTAGTTTAAAATGATAAATTTGGTTTTCAAAACAGTTTCATTAAGGAAGGAAGGAAGGAAGGAAGGAAGGACAAATGTAAAAGGAAAAGAAACTTAAGGGAAGGAAAGAAAAATGGAAAGGAAAAAGGAACAAGGAAAAGGAAAGGAAAGGAAAGGAAAAGAAAGGAAAGATATAAACAAATCAAGGAAGGTGGGAAGACAAATGGAAAAGGAAAGGAAACTAAAGGGAAGGAAAAAACTGAATGGAGAAAGGAAAGGTTAGAAAAAATATAAAGTTAAATCAAAGAAGGTGGAAAGACAAACGGAAAATGAAAGGAAACTAAAGACAAGGAAAGAAAAAAACGGAATGGAAAAAGCAACAGAGGAAAGGAAAGGAAAGGAAAGGAAAAATATAAAAAGCTAAATCAAAGAAGGTGGGAAGACAAATGGAAAAGGAAAGAAAACTAAAGGAAAGGAAAGCTGAATGGAAAGAGCAACAGAAGGAAAGGAAAGGAAAGGAAAGGAAAGGAAAGGAAAGGAAAGGAAAGGAAAGGAAAGGAAAGGAAAGGAAATAAAAGGAAATGAAAGCTGAATGGAAAAAGCAACAGAAGGAAAGGAAAGGAAAGGAAAGGAAAGGAAAGGAAAGGAAAGGAAAGGAAAGGAAAGGAAAACTGAATTGAAAAAGCAACAGAAGGAAAGGAAAGGAAAAGGAGGACAAAATAAAAAGGAAAATAAAAAGTGAAATCAATGAAGGTGGAAAGGTGGAAAGAAAGAAAGAAAGAAAGAAAGAAAGAAAGAAAGAAAGAAAGAAATAAAGAAAGAAAGCAAGAAAAACTAAAGCGAAAGAAAAGACAGGAAAGGAAAAGAAAAGAAGAGGAGGACTTGGACTTCGGCCTTTTTGGCACTGAACTGAGGCATAGTTTGGGCCAAACTAAAATTGGTCTCAGCTGAGCAGTGAAGCCATAGAGTGATCTCTGAGAAAAATGGCACCAAAGACAATGGGCTCAGCAGATCTGGACCAAGGCCAAGCAATAGATAAAAAAAAAAAAAAAAAGAAATACGCCTGAAACATGATTTTAAAACATAAATGCATATCTCCCAGAGGCAAAGGGAGATTTTCAAAACAAAGCTCAATGCTAATGGCCCTCTTCATCAACCATCTTCCTTATTAGGATAATCTGGAAAACAATCATTGGAAGATTTCACTCTTTTCCAGGAACCCCACCCATATAGCATCTCAGTCCTGGCACAAAACCAGGGAAGAGCTTCCTCAGGGAAGAACGTGATGTCTTGACATTCACTGCTGTGAGCTACAGCGTCCTGAAAGCCCTCAAGCTTCTAGGGCCCCTCAACACGCTCTCTCAGAGACAGAAACACTGATTACCAGCACTTGACCTGCTTCTATGCCAAGTCAGCACTCGAAACACCTCGCTAAGGCCGGTTTCACACTAAACACATGTGAACTGCTTCCGCTTTACTTACATGTGCAGTGTGAAATGGGCATTAGCACTTAAACCTTGCATGGAAGTTGAGTGGTTTATGTTTACGTGTTATCATGTTCCTCACAATCCGCCTCATTCAAAGCTGGGTCTGATATTGAATTCACTGCACAAAACATACAGTGTGACACAGCTATTCTGATTCCCAAAAGAATGGGCTGGTTCTTTTAGTGAAAACATTAAAATAATGTTTGTATCTTACAATTCTGACTTTTTTTTCAGTTGCAAGTTTATATCAAGCAATTCTGACTTTTTTCACACAATTCTGACTTTTTTCTCAGAACTGACTGACTAATATGTTCTCAGAATTGCAATTTTTTATATCTCACAATTCTGACTTCTGACTCACAATTGCATGTTATAAAGTCAGAATTATGAGGTATAAACTCACAATTCTGAGAAAAAAATAAATTAAAATCACAATTGCGAGATATAAACTCGCAATTATGAGAAAATGTCACAATTGTGAGTTTATATCTCGCAATTCTGATTAAAAAAAAAAAGTCAGATTTGCGAGTTTATATCTTTATAACTCGCAACTGCAAGTTTATATCTCGCAATTCAGACTTCATAACTCGCAATTGCAAGTTTATATCATAATTCTGAGAAAAAAAAAGTCAGAATTGCGAGATGTAAACTCACAATTGTGAGATAAAAAGTAGAAATAACCTTTTTTATTTTTTATGCGGTGGCGGAAATGGGCTTCCATACCTCAGGGTTGCCAACATCACAAGTTATATAGCTATATATTTTCATGTAAAAACACCCAATTTATACAATGAAAAATTACCATTATAAATATGTAAAATATTATTTGAAAAAAAAAAAAAAATAGATTTTGTTCACTGTAGTGCTGTACTGTTAGACGTATTGCTTGTTTTCTTATTGACCTATTTGAAATGTATTCAAATGTTCTGTGAAATATATTTAATATTTATTTAGTTTTTTCTTTCTCTATAAAACAAGTTTTTATTGTACTGTCATTTTTATTTCTATAAATTTTCATTTTATTATTTTAACTATTGGGTTTATTATATTAACTTTTTAATTATTTATTTTAAATGGATTTATTAATTTAAACCAAAATGCTAACTTTAATGAATTTGATTTTTTTGTTCTTTTAACTGTATTTCTTTAAACTTTTTCACAGACCTCCATACCTTATGTCCCGATTTCAGCAAAGCCCTGACTCACACTGCGACTAATTTTGTGTGACTAATTCTGCAAACTGATTCAGTGTGAATACATCCCCTAAGTGTAGAGAACGGAAAAAAAATATCTAAAAAAAAAAAAACCCTTAAAGTGACAGTTCTACTCAAATCGAAAATTTTGTTGTCACTCACTCATGTCATTCCACACCTAAAGATTCTTCTGATTCTTTGTATGAATACCAGACTAAAAAGTAAGTAGTTATTCACTGAAACTATTTGAAACATCTTTTTTTGTGCGTTTCAGTAACAAATAACATGAGGGTGAATAAATGATGACAGATACTTCATTTTAGGTGAACTATTCCTTTAAATGGTACTTAAAACCCATCCCACGGGTCAAAAATCCACAAAAGCCCTGTATATACAGCTGCCATAGCATAAGGATCAGCTCTCTATCTTTCAGGCCTGATCTCAGGAGCCATTGCACAGAGCAAACAAACAAGATCAGAGAGAATTAGAGCAGGAGGAGTGGTGGAGAACGAGTGAGGACGAAAAAAGAGAGGAGGCAGAACATCTAAATGAATAGATAAGTAGGCAAAACAGTCCGTTTCTGGGAAGTCGCCGTCAAGCGAAAGCTCTGGTTTCACAGGGCTGTTACATAAGAAAGCCAAAGACCTACTCGCACTGGAGCTCGGCCCAGAAACGTAACGTTATATACACACATATACGTACAGGACCTTACGCTAGGATTTAGTTAAAGGTCCACCGAGGCCTATATCCAGAATTTAATCATTATGTTTATTTGAAGGGAATGTCGGATGCTGCTGGAGTGTCTGCAGCACGAATTAGAAAGCTTTTAACGTTTAAGGGTGGTCTGTGAACTGCCTCACCAAGAAAATTCCTGGAAAGACAAACTTATAAAAACATCTTTGACCTCAGATGAACTTGTCATATCTACTGAGGTCTCATCCCTACACCACTGACAGCAGTCAAAAGCAGGCATATGAAAGGCAACTTTACCACTGGGCATTTTAAACTACAATTTATGGCAAATAAATTGTCGTTTATGAGGATTTAAAGTCCACTCATAAACATTTGAAAAAGCATTTGTTGTGCAGGCAAAATGAGGTTAAGGCCAAAGTTTGTTCCCTTTTAAGACAAATGTAGGCAGCATGATGAAGCCCACCATGCCGGTCATGCAGAATCAAAGGCACTTCCTCTATAATCTACTATGAGATGGTTTATTTCTTTATCATTCATAACAGTTTGAGGCCCCGGGCCCCTGATAAATTACCATGTCAGCCTGAAGAAAGAGCAAATTTACAAATAGGCCACAGAGTCAGTCATCTGATTCTAGACTATGAAAAGTGCCCTCAGTATGGCAAAAAGATGCATTCGCCTATTATAGCACAATAATTATCTCATCAAAACAAACAGCTGCGAATTAGACATATTCAGCAATAGTACAATAGGCTTGATGCCTTTGGGCTCAGGACATATGACAGCTGTATACAAATGATCACAAACAGAGAGCCAAGGGAAAACAAACTGAGGATCCAAACAAACCCACAAATTAGCATTGACCCAAAATGCTTCAGTGTGTGAGACTGAAAAAATTGGAGTTGGGTTTCTTTCACTCATTTGTTATAATGGTTAAAGGGACTATTTTCCCAAAAATGAAAATTCTGTCATTATTCACTCACCCTCATGCTGTAATTCTTTTTTCAGTGCAACATTTTTGAAGAATCGCTATGCAGCTTTTGCAATAACATCAACAACTCATAGCGGCCCATCAAACTAAAAAGGACAAACAAACACCACAAAAAGCAACATAAAATCATAAAAGTCATAAAGCCCTATCATAAATGTACATTAAAAATGCAGATTATGTTATGATGCCTACATTTACTTAATGTTTAGTATTTTATTTTCCAATTCTTTTAGACAAAAAAAAGTATAGAACTTTAATTAATTAATTAATTAATTAATTAAATTATTACATACAGAAATAGACCTGATGCCGACACGAAATGTTTACAAACACTATAAACATTGGCTAGGCTATTTTAGTTCCCCTCACTCCACAAAAAATCCTTTCAACTTAACAGTATTCAGAAAAGAACACGAATGAAAAATATAAGAAGCTAGGCTGTATAAAAGACAAAACAAATTCTTTCAGGCTAAAGCGAAACTGAAACTAACGTTGGGTCTCTCATATGACAAATCCAAATGTTTTCGTATTTGAGATGTATCTGAATGCCAAAATATTATTTATTATGTAAACCTGGTTTTGTACTTCACTCGCATTTCAATATCCACATAAAACAAACTGTTTGGCATATCATCACGGCAGTACGTTGATGATGATTAAGCAGTGTGATTTTTCCATTTGTTTGGCTGAATGCATTTTATGACAATGACAATGGACAGGCTGCATTGTCAAGTTAGCAATGCTTAACTGTGTGCGCGCATGCGGCGCCGGCGAAATCACTTGATTTTTTCCTTCTAACAGTGGAATCGACTCCTAATCATACAGAAAATCGAAACTGTAAACGGTTTGTGTACATTCACAATAAAAGCAAATATTTGTGCTTTTGTAAAATACAGAAAAATAGAATGACACTTTCAGCCGTCTTCCTTTCGTGCAGCACAGAAATGAACCAAAACTCTGCATACTAGCTACTTGTTGCACAGTTTTTCTTTTGTTTTGTTAATTAAGTAAAATTATTTATCGCATAGGCCTATTCATTCGTTATATATATATATATATATATATATATTTATGATGTTTTTCTCCACTCGCAGAAGCGCTGCAGGTGCGTGATGTAATGTGTCAATGTGAATCCTCATGTCCTGTTGTTCGCTGCTTTTTGTGCATGTAAAATTAATCCCTGGAAAATTTTTTTTGGTATTTTGAACGGGTCACAGACACTTATCCTTTCTAAAATAATTAAATTCTAATTTAAAATAATCTTGTCAGTTAGCGGTTAATAATTGGTTAACGAGCGTTGGCTGTCGGTTAGGTAAATAACCGAAATGAATATCTCTACTACCTTTCAAATGTTTGGTCAGTAAAATAAATAAATAATACTTACTGAAACAAATTAATTTTATTAAATTGATCAAAAGTGACAGTAAAGTCTTATAAGATTTCTAATAAATGCTCCCTGTGAACTTTCAATTCAAAGATTTCTAGAAAAGAAAAAAAAAATTAGCAAAAATAAGCAGCACAACTGTTGACATTAATAGGAAATGTTTCTTCAGCACCAAATCAGCATATTAAAATGATTTCTGAAGGATCATGTGACACTGAAAACTCACTGTAAAAAGTGACCGTGATTTTAACGGTAACAGACTGTAAAATTACTACATTAAAAACCTATTGGTTAACAGTAAGTTCCCCCACTTATATACGGTAAAAAAAAAAAAACTGTAATGGTAATTTTCCGGTTGTATGCCACTTTTGGAAGTGGAAAAAGAATGTATAATTTACTTTGAATAACTAAATAATTTAATGGGTTTTTTTTCAATGAAATAACTGTTCCTTCATTTTTTCTTATGAGTTGTGTACATTATGGTTGTATGTTACATCTAATGTTGTTAATTGAACGTTTATTGCATTATTTCATCTTCATGTGTGTGTTAACAGTGTTTAGTGTTTGTATGAATGACACTGTGCACCTTCGATATATATGTTAATATTTAAAAGATGCTTGTGATGGGCTTTGGTTCATCATGTGACTTTCTCATCACCACCTGCTTTTAGTGGTTTTCAGTGTATTACAAAGGTACAAAACAGATTTCAGTATTTCCATAGGTTGGTATATTAACATTATAGCAGTTAAGGAAATTATGGTATTTAACTGTAAATTTAAGTTAAAGATTATAAAAGGCTGCTACGGTGTTGTTTTTATTATTACAGTACATTTTATTAAACAGCTATATGAAATTGTAATATTTCACATATTTTTGATGACATAAATGCAGACTTGGTGAACATAAGACACTTCTTTCAAAAACAGTAGTGTATATCAGCCAGAATAATACCAGACCATCCTAAAATAAATTTGAATGATTATATGAATAAATGATATTATTATACAATACAAGGTATTCTACGGCTTCAGAAGCCGTAGTTATTATAAACTGTCGTTGTATAGCATAAATTAATTTTTTTTTTTAAATCTCCTTTGCTGTGACAGAAAAAAGACAACAGAATGAGTTTGGAACAACATAAGGACAAGTTAACAGAAAGTTCATGACAAAAATGCAAATGAAACAAAGACAAGTGGCTCACTGATGTTACATCTCTGTTACTGAAGTCCATAAAATAAATGTGCTCCTCATTTCTATTCTAAGCACTGTACTAATGTGCTCCAGGACTACACTGAGCCTGTCTGTCACAGACACACAAGGTCAAACAAGCACAGTGACACACGTGACAGGCACGTGACAGCCGCCTCCTCCTCCTCCCCAACATAGATATTATGTATTGTTTACATAAATACACGAGAAACTGGTTTAAGAGAAAGTTCTCACAGGGAACCACCATGTTCCTGACAGACCTCAAAGCACCTTGTCAGGAATTTTTTATCATTATGATGAACTTCGAAAGGGCAAAGTGACAGTGGGTAGAGCTCGACAAATTCAAGTCAAACAGCAAACACAGCATTCCGTCACACAAATACGCAAGTAATCCAAAATAAAAATGGCAGGAAAGTGAAGTCTACCTAATCTAAGGATTATAGACATTGAGCTCTCTGCAGTCCAAGTCACAGAATTTAAGCTCGGCGGCTGTGATGACAATTGCCGAGGCAAATCCTGCAATTTTCTACAAGCAAATGAGCCAAACGCAATGCCATACTTCTACTAAACCTTTTTGAGTCTTCAATTCTCCAATGCACAGCAAAAGCACACAGGTCGCCACAATGGCCTGAATCCAAAAAAAGATGGCCTGAAATCCCACAAAACATCAATTGGTCCCTGTGCAATGAAACATACGCTGAAAGAGACAGACCTGAAGGTACAAAGGTGGAAAACATTGAGGAGACAAAGAAGAGTGGAAATCAATAGTTTCCTCAGACGAAAAGACAACACTTTAAAAGCACATCAATACTTGAATAATCGGAGATGATTAGATTTAGATGTCAAAGAAGTGTGAAAATAAACCTGATAAAATATCGTAACAATCCCTATTCTCTAAATATAAAAGGATTTACTCACTCTCGTGTTGTTCCAAACCTGTATGACTTATGACCTGTATGAGATTTTGACAACTGTGCAAGCTGCTCTTTTCCATGAAATAATAAAAGCATGATAATTCGTATGTATTCTATAAACTGTACATTTACTTATGTTTTTACATACACTAAAACGTACAATACTGACTTATTTTCAGCATTTTAACACAATACGGACATACTGACAACACCTAAAATGTAAATTATTTACGTATGAACAACTTTACAGACTTTCATAAATTAATCTGTATGAATATTGAAATTGCGGCATTAATTTTATTATTATCGTGTTCAGTTGTCATATCAATTGCATTAGTAAATTGTTTACTAATTTTTGTAATAAGAAATGATAACATTTTATTCTGTTCTGTGTCATTTCTGCTGCCAACTCATTTCAAAGAAAAACGTTAAACAAGACTACACTTTAAACTAGGTCTGGGCAACTATTAATTGCAATTAATCGTGATTAATCGCATCCAAAATAAACGTTTACGTTTACATAATATGTGTGTGCGTGCTGTGTATATTTATTATGTAGCTATATATAAATACACACATGTACATGTATATATTTAAGAATTTTGTTTATATATTAAATATATTTATATATAATATAAATTATATGAAATATATAATATACATGTATATAAATATATACATGTTAATATATATAATACATAATTATATATTATATATATAATAATACACACACAGTATATATTTTGAAGATATATATATATATATATATATATATATATATATATATATATATATATATATATATATATATATATATATATAAAAAAAGACACACACACAAAAACACATTACACACACAGTATACACGCGTATATTAAACGTGCAAAAACTTTCATTTTGTATGCAATTAATCGCGATTAATCGTTGCCCAGCACTATACATTTTACACTAAATGAGTAACATTTCTGCAATCGCTAAATCATTACTGATCATGTAATGTTTCCTTTGTTTGCCATGGGACACAATGCTTTTTCTCCGACATGCTGTGACTGACAATAGAACCATAAAATACACCAAAAAACCAACATAATTACAAAATCAATTTTTTTGTGTGCTGTAATCCAAATGTTCAGAATCCATACGAGGAACAGAACCACATCCAAGCCTTTATTCAGCGATCTTCGTCTCCGTTCTGAGTAGTGACTGTGAGCCGCAAAACTCGCGCTGGTGCACTCATTACAAATTCAAAAGTTGCCACTTCAAAAAAACTTTACAACAGGTTTTACTGCAGAAAAATCAAACTTTCGTTCTCGCCTGCTTTGTCACAGATTGTGACATGCTGTGTTTCTGTCAAGGTGTGTTTGAACGAGAAATGCACACCTTCACAAAGTGGATCAGGGTAATGATCTGGATAATATTTTCAGCGATTAACAACTTAAATCCTACTCTGCACTTCATACAAAACTATTGTATTTCACCAGAGAGGACTGTGGCTGCAACGCATCTTCATTTGGACTTCTTTTGACATTTTTGCAATAAATAAATTATTGTGATTGCACCTATCTGTCTGTCAAGTATTTTTTATACTGTACAGAAATAGTACGGTTAGGTTTAGAGGTAGGAGTGAGATTAGTGACTATAAAAATATCCTCTTAATGCTATTTTGATACTAAAATGGTAATTTCCCTGCATATTTCAGTCAATTACGTTTATATCTTTTTATTTTCAGTGTAAAATGGGTATGGTTAGGTTTGGGGGTCAAAAAATCTAAATCGCTTACCGATAAAATTATAAAAATGTGCTGATACAAATATCTTAGTTTTTGTGTTTATATAAAAAATACATAGCAATTTTCACATTTAAAACATTAAAATACGACCAAATTGTACATTTTAGCATCAATAAAAAAACGTACAAAAATGTACATTATGTACTAATAGGTATAAACAATGAGACCAGCCTGCTATATTTGAATCCATATCATAGCTTCGAAGGAGAAAAGTCCTGAAATTTATGTCGTTATGGATTACTTCTATGCTTTTTTGTATGCTTTTTAGTTCTAAAGTAAGCAGACAGAACTCAGTGGCCTTTGCTGTAGAGCATAGCAGAGTTTTAACTAAATGTTTTTTGAGTAAACTTCGGTGAAATGTTATGACTCACTATATTATTCTCTCCCTAGTTTGTTTTTCTAAGCCTTTTCCAGTTTTTACCCTCTTAAATATCAGAAAAAAAAAAACATACACAGTGAAACACTAGTAAAATAAACAAGCGGGAAAAAGAACCATAGCCTGTGTGCCATGTTAATTAACATTTACCACCATTATTGGAATCCTAATACGTGACTTTTGGCAGTCATAGTGCTAAAACCCAGAATTTGTTCTGAGTGAGAAAGCCCCGGTCATTAGGAAACCATTTGAGTCTGCTATTACAGGCTATTGAACTGTTATTATTAGCCATGCTATTATTTTTACCTTTATCATCACATGCATAGTGCACAACATTGCACTTATCATGAAATCCTAATTTATAACACCTCCTGCGCCGATTAGTCAGGCATGGTGGTCACACCGCGGAGGGCAAAGCAAGCGCTAATCTTGAGGTTGACCCGGGGTCAGCCGGAAGTTTTGATTGATCACTCAGCAGGCAAAACAGCTGTTGGCGCTACAATTTGGAGACTCGTGTTTGTTAGCTTTGCATTTTATGGCAATGTTGTTAGGCATCTCTAAAAATCAAATTTGTATGAAATGAGATGATCATAAATCGAATGACTCGGAATCAGATTTCACTTAGCTGTTCCTTAAAGGGACAGTTCACAATTAAAGTTATGTCATTTACTCACCCTCATTTTGTTATAAACCATTCTTTCCTCTTAGGAACAAAAAAGAAGAAATTTTGAAGAATGTTGAAACTGCTTTTATTCATACAATGAAAGTCAATGGTGTTCATTGTATGGACACAAAAAAAAAAAAAAAATAGGACATCAAAACATCTTTTGTGTTCTAGAAAGAAAGTTACGAGTTTGGAACGACATAAGAGTGAGTAATTGACAACTTTCTTTTTTTCCATTTCAAAACAATTTCATAATTTGCTAAATATCTATTGTCAAATAGGACCAAAAAATAAATAAATAAATACTACAAATGATGATATTAAATATATATATATATATATATATATATATATTAATAAAAGCATTTTTGAGATTTTATAAGGCATTGCAGATAAAGTTAAAAATAATTGATTGATTGATTGATTGATTGATTGAAACAGGTTCTGAATGAAAAGACTATACAATTATTATATCAGACACTGAAGCACCAACAACTAGTGAGCCATTAAATTAAATTATTCTGACACTGCTCAAATATTTGACTGAACTCTAGTGGCACATTTTTTTCATCATTCAGAAACCACACGCCTATAGACCAGCACCGAGCTCATGAGTCTATCTACATACATGCATTTCTGCATGAACAAATGCATTGTTCTTATGTCTTTGATGTACTGTTAAAACTTGTGATACTCAAACACTGAAGTGCAGTTATCTGTTTCTCTGCTGCAATGGAATGACCATCAGTGCATCTCTAAGGCTTTGCCAAACAACTCACATCATTGTACAAACAGGTTTTTCCCCCTGAGCTAGCTACCATACGTGCTACAGGCATCTGTCTTAAACTGCTCTATGCTGTTCACACTATAACAGGAATTAAGTTGGTGTATGCAAACAAAAATTGATTTTAGAACAATTTCATAGAGTATAGAATCAACGTTTATTCCATTTTCCCTGGAATTTTGCTTAAATCCATTTTTAGGAATCACTGTAGTCTATATATTTTTTGTGTCCGGCTATGCATCAGTTAATTTAGCTACTATACACAAGCATGTAACCAGGTCTTGGGCTAAAAATAACACATACAGCTTGGTGTCTCTGAAAAAGGTGTTACATTTGTGTCTCTAATTTGCTGGTCTCTTCATGAGCCTAGTTTAACCCCACGGGACAATGCTGGAACAAAAGCCACAGAACAGGTGCATTCATAGACTGGAGTCACAGAGTGCCAGTGAAATCACGGTGTCTGCCGCCTCCCCATATGACAAGCAAAAAAACGTGCATCTCGGGACGTAAACAGTCCCACGCCTGCCAATAAGCACTCGGACTAGGTGACCAAACATATTTTCCATTCATCTGCAGGCTCTGCTTTACATTTCTATCTATATAAAGCAGCAAATTGGCAGTTCTCCTTAATGTGACTTTTTTTGTTAAAGGGGTCATCGGATGTAAAATTCACTTTTACATGCTGTTTGAACTGAAATGTGTCTTGGTGTGTGTACATAACCACCCTATAATGATAAAAATCCACCCAGTGTTTTCTTTTTAATCCCTATAACTCATAACCCCTTTCTCAGATCAAACCATTCTCAGATTCTTGGCTGTGACATCACACAGGCCAAGGCCCCTCCCACAATTGCTGACTGACACTGCCATTTAAAGGGGTCATCGGATGCCCATTTTCCACAAGTTGATATGATTCTTTAGGGTCTTACTGAAAAGTCTATAATATACTTTGGTTAAAAATTCTCAATGGTAGTGTAAAACAACACCCTTTTTACCTTGCCAAAATCAGCTCTGCAAAAATCATCTCATTCTGAGGAATTGTTCCTTTAAATGCAAATGAGCTCTGCTCGCCCCACCCCTCTCTATTCTCTGTGGATTGACGAACCTGTTTACTTTAGCCGCTAAACTTGCTAACTATCACATTATTAGGAAAGGCGATTCCAAAGATTCGTAAAAAAAAAAAAAAACCTTAAACTCACTTCTACTGTAAGTGAAGCTGGATCACGAATGATTCGCCGGAACATAGGCGGATATATGTAGATTGGGAGGCGCATTCCCTTCACAAACAAACCAAACCCACTGCTTCTTCAGCAGCGCAGATGTCGGGAGTAAATGACGACCACTACGTTCATTATTACATCCAGCAACACAACAACTCAATCACTCAATCGGATATATTCTTGTCTAACTTACATTTCTGCTCCGCATGGAGGACTAACTATTACAGCTGATCTGAGGTAAGACGCTCATGTCAATTAACTATCACCACACCGACAGGCATCTGAGAATGGCTCGATTTGAAAAAGAGGATATTATTTTTACAGATTAACTAAAAACCACTGCATGGATTTTTATCATTATAGGGTAGAATTGTACATACACTGCCAACACACATTAATGTTCAAACAACATGAAAAAGTGAATTTAGCATCCGCTGACCCCTTTAACCATTGACCCGCCCTGAGTGAGCAGTAATCAGTCCGCCATTGTTTCGACGTCGGAGCAGAATGTCGCATAAGCAATTGAGGTGTTTTGTTGTTGGATCTAATAAAGAACACAGCAGTCATTATTTATTCCCAACATCCGCTGAAGATGCGGTGGATTACTCTTGTTTTTTAAGGAAATGTGCCCCCCGAACTAACAAGCTGTGGACACTGATGACTTGCCTGAGGTAAATGCAATGCTACGTGACGTTTTATTTCCATGCTGTTTTGTTGACGTCTTTCCGTGGTTGAAACACTGATTGAACGATTACATGAGGCGTGAGATGTTGATTCATTTTTATTTGTGTTAATACTAGTAGTACCTTTCTGGGCCTTGAACGTGTCAGTTGCATTGCTGTCTATGCAGGGTCAGAAAGCTCTCGAATATTGTCAAAAATATCTTAATTTGTGTTTGGAAGATGAACGATGGTCTAATGGCTTTGGAACGACATGAGGGTGAGTAATTTTTATTTTTGGGTGAACAAAACATTATGTGTAATCTCTTGTTTTTGGAGTGGATTTCAGAGCGGTACAGAATTGCATTTGGCTCATTCGCTCGTAAAAAAAATTGCTTGATTTTTTTGAAACAATAATAACTATAAAAGATCTACAAAATCTACAAAACACTTTTTAAAGTAGTTTTGAATGAGCTACAGTATGGCACACCACAGGACACAGCAACTTTCCAAAAGTATTTCATATCAATTACCCAGATCTATACAGCAAAATCAATTAAATACCTTTCCTGCCTGCCATCAGGCCAGAACTTTAAGAGAGCAGCAGTATGGAGCTTTTCACCCACACAGCGGCGTGCCATGCACATAAAGCCTCTGTGGCTTCCACGACTGAGGGCCATCTCATGAGCCCTGTTGTGAAAAGGGAATTCGTGACTACAAGTGAGTAAGAGAGAGAGAGAGAGAGAGCAAGTGAAAGAAAGGCCTGGGCTGGCTGTCTTTTTTCAGCCCAGCACGTCAGTCCGGCGCTATTTCATACTGTCGATCCCCAGCCATTCCTGTCACCACATTCCGCCCCACACCACCCCATCAGTGTGTATCTTCACAAAGACAGCTATTGTCCCGCTGGTGATCGCCCACTGACCTGCTCTATCTGCACTGCACTGCTGGTCATCTCAGAGGGACACGCAAACAGCACAGCGAGAAGCAGTGCAGGGGTGTGAGAGGGATGGTGGGGGACAGAGAGAATGGGGAAGGGAGAGAGATAAAGGGAATGAACAGTAGATGAGCTTTCTGAGGTATAGCTGCATTTCTCAGATTAGACCGTTTGGCCAAAGGATGATGAAGAAAAGCTTGTCCATATCCACACTAGTCATCCAGCAACTAACTAGAGGATCATTTATCTAGAATTGTTTTAGCTGATACACTACCAGTCGAAAGTTTTTAAACCGTAAGATTTTTAATATTTTTAAAGAATTCTCTTCTGCTCACCAAGCCTGCATTTATTTGATCCAAAACACAGCAAAAGCAGTAATATTGTGAAATATTTTTACTATTTAAAATAACTGCTTTCTATTTTTCATATCAGAATAATAGAATGATTTCTGAAGGATCATGTGACTGAAGTAATGATGCTAAACATTCAGCTTTGAAATCACACGAATAAATTACATTTTAAAAATATAGAAAAACAGAAAGCAGTTATTTTAAATATTTCAGAATTTTACTGTTTTTGCTGTACTTTGGATCAAATAAACGCAGGCTTGGTGAACAGGACAGACTTCCTTAAAAAAAAAAAAAAAATAAAAAATAAAAAATAAAACATTAAAAATATTACTGTTCAAAAACTTTTGACTTGTAATGTATTTTAGCATTAGTGCTTTAAAAAGGATGAATTTAGACACAACTAAGAGAGGGTTTCAGCATGTCATGTTTTAGCAAGCATTCATTTCAACACTAAAACCCATTAACGCTCCACTTAAGTAACAAATTCGGAGTATTAAATATTAATTCATTTAAAGACATTTACTGGTGAATTTTAAATCACCTGTTGTAAATTAAATTCCCATTATTATACATAACCCAAAGGTCTTAATTCTTTGTGATGACTATGATATACTGAAATAAAATAATTTTCACTAAAAAACTGCCAGTAAATTTCACAAATAACTACAAAGAAACAGCAAGTAGCACATTAAACATGAAATTTTAAAGCAGATCAACTAAAATTGTATTTTCTTGTAAAACATACTCTAATCTTTGGGTTTTTACATCTTCAAACAGCAAAGTGAAAGGTATAAAGATATAATATCTTGCAGAGCTTCAAATTTATATATGTAAAGCAATGTTAATTCCTAAATGAATCTAATTAATTCTAAATAGCATTTAAAGCAATTAATTTAGTTTCTGGTGTGTGTTTGTTTAGAGAAAATAGTATAATTTTATACAATTTCAGGCATAACAATTAATAATATTGAAATTATTGTCTTATTGTGTCGGCCAGAATTTAAATCTTAATGCAAAATCTCTGCACTTTATTTCTTCAGAAATCATTCAAATATGCAGATTTAGCACTCAACTAACATTTCTTATCATTATCAATGGTGAAGAAATCAGGTGCTTAATATTTATGTGGAAATCAATACTTTTTTTTTTTTTAAGATTCTTTGATGAATAGAAAGAAAACAGCATTTATCTGAAATAGAAATCTTTTGCATTACAAATTACTTCACAACCAGGTTTGACTATTTGAACGCATCCTTGGAATAAAAAAAAAAAAAGAAAATGTTACTGACTCCGACATTTTTTTTTAACAGTAGTGAATATTACATGGGATATTATACCGCTTTTGTGGTCTCTACAGTTGCAAACTACAAGAACACTGAACAACTTCTTCCATCCCCAGCCCAAGACTTTTCTCATCAACGTACTTTAAGAACAAAAGATCACAGAGCAAACACAGAGGCATACCTTGCTTGCTCTCTATGAGAGAGGATTTATATAAGGCACTATGCAGCCACACAACCAATGGACTTTTGTCCTGCATTGATTGCCCACAGGGCTGGAACCTATCCCAAATGTCTATGACGAGAATCTACAAGTACATGCTCCGGGCCATGGCCTGAGTCAATCAGCAGCCATTATCCCAATCCATTTCTATCATGCTGAGTGCCAAGTAGAGAGCCCACAGCCCAGCTGTCCAAGGAGCAAACACGCAAAAACCCAAGCTCACTGAACCAGCATTAATAGTGTCAGCACTAGATCACATTGAACATGGAGCTGACACAATAGACGCATTTTACCCTCTGCATGGAAACATTGTATGTTGAATTCATCATATTAGTAGCAGCAAAGGACAAAGCAAAGTTTGAAAAGGGAAGAGAATTTTAGTAACTAAGATTCATCTACACTGCAGTCTGAAACTGTCATGCCAGACATTCCTTTAAAACTACTGAAACAATCAAAGCTTGCAAACAATAACCAATTATCCACTGAACTCTGTGACTCCTAAGAATTCGGAGATGTGAAAGACTGTGCCTTCAATTGATCAGCGCTTATTCTCGATCACTGTGGAGTTGCAACATGTGGTGTAAATAATGTGCAATTCTTTTCTTCAAAGAATTTGAATGCTAATACACACATACCAAAAATTTTAAATCTCTCATGCTGCAAATTTTCCTGTATATTAAAGGGATAATTCAGGCCCAAAAAATAAAAGTGTCTTTATTAACTCAACCTCATGCTGTTTCAAATTCATATGATGTTTTTTTTTTTTTTTATGTGAAACATTTTTAATACATTTTTACACAGACCAGAACTGACAAGCTCAAAAAGGACAAAAACGTCAAAAAAAAAAAAAAAAAAGATCATAAAATATATGCGTGCACATCACTTCTAATTCTTGGTTGATAATAAAATTTTAAAATGTAGTGTTCTATTTAGTGACAAAACACAAATGAAGCAATGTCATTTTAACATTATTTACATAATGTCAAAATAGTAAAAAAAAGAATAAAAAATTAATTGCATAATTATCATTATTTTTAAAATTTAATTTTAAACATAAAATTCATATGGCTTAAGAATACTTGGAATTAAAATTTAAAAATTTAGCATTCTATTCAGTAACAAGACACAAACTGACCAATGTCATTTTATCATTATTTACATAGTGTCAAAACTGTAAAAAAAAAAATAATAATAAAAATAAAATAAAATAAAATAAAATAAAATAAAATGGGAAAATGCAAGCTCTGAAGCAGGGCAAGTTTATTAGGAAATAATTAATAATTATAATTATTTTTAAAATTAAATTAAACACATTCAGGCCTATTTTTAATTTCAGTAAAAATACACAAATGAACCAATGTCATTTTTTTACACTTTGTCAAAATTGTAAAAAATAAAATCTAAATAAATGAATGAATGAATGAATGAATAAATAAATAATGCAATCTTTAAGGAAGGGCAAAATTATCAGGAAATAATGAATTATAATTTGTTTTTAAAATTAAAATAACACATTTAGGCCTGTTTTTCATTCACAAATGAATCAATGTCATTTTAGCATTATTTACATATTGTCTAAATAAATAAATAAATAAATAAAGGGAAAATGCAAGCTCTGAGGAAGGGCAAGAATATCAGGCAACAATTAATTATTTGTTAAATTAAATTAACACATTTAGGCCTGTTTTTCATTCATATGCCTTCAGAGTACTTGGAATATAGTGCATGAGACACTTTTATGGTGCATTAAAGGTTTTTTTTTTTTTGTCCTTTTTGGAGCTTGACATTAACTTTTGTGGAACTTTTGTTGTATAGCAAAGGCTGGGTAATGATTCTACTTCTGCTAATGATTCTACTTCTACTTCTGTGTTTCACAGGAAAACAAACAGCATACAACAAATTTCGAATAATAAGAGATTAAGTAAATAATGGCCTCATTTTCATATTTGTGTGTAATACTCCTCTTTAATTTTAAATGTTTCAGAAGTCTACACATACCTTTTTGGTAAGGAAGTAATCCTCCAGGTTGAGCCTCCATGCCATAATCATATGAATGGTGGACAGCACCGCTCCAGTGATCACAGCCGCTCTCATTCGCACCGGCAGAAGCGTGTAGATGATGTAGATGAAGAACACCGTCCACCATATCCCTTCAGACGCACTGGGTGGATCCACCATCAACAAGCCAAACACCTGCACCACCACTAACACTGCCATGACCAAATAGCTCACGATCCACATGTAGTCCTGGTGGAAGCCGTTTCTGTTACAAACCACCATCAAGGCTAAGAACAGGCCCATGGCTACGGAGAGCACCGAGGCGAACGCCACATCCGGTGGACCCTGGACGCAGTGGAACGCCAGCATAACCCCGCAAACCACAACCAGCACCCCCATGAGCATCGTAAGAGAGCTCTGGTTGAGCCTGAAGAAGTACCGCTGATACAGTCGCTCAAGCTTGGCAGATTTAAACTTTTTGGACTGAAAAACATGAGCCAGACGCAACAAGCAAGTCAAAAAACACCTGTCAGGACCCTTCCTCTCATCTCCGCCATCATCGGGGTCCTCGCCATCTTTCGTTTGCCTCGCATCAGAATCTTCAAATGCCAGGTCCACAGCTCTCAGACCCACATCACCCTTTCGACCATAATGGTCTTCCTGCCAAACGCAGCGTGTGCTGAAGTTGCTGCTGGTGGCGCCCCCTGCTGCACGGGAGTAGTGTTGAGAAGGGGACTCCATAGACTCGGGGTCCCGTAGACAGCTCATGTAGCGTGGGTTGCACAGGGACGAGCCCCGTTTACGCCTTGACTTCCTGCCATTGCGCTCACCCCATGCCGTTTTATGGTTGTCCACTCTTGCAGCTTTAAAGCCATTGACCCAAGACATTCTGAAAGGAAAAAGAAGGTCTATAAGAACAGAAAACCTGCATACAGGGGACATTAAATGCTCATTTTCCAAAAGTTGGTACGATTCTTTCATAATCAAGTCTTAACGTAATGCAACATGTCTGCAACATACTTTGGTTAAAAGAAGAAGTTAACTTCCCGAACCAAAATTTACAGATAATGTACTCACCCCCTTGTCATCCAAGATGTTCATGTCTTTCTTTCTTCAGTCGTAAAGAAATTATGTTTTTTGAAGAAAACGTTTCAGGATTTTGCTCCATATAGTGGACTTCAATGGTGCCCACGAGTTTGAGGAAGAAGGGTTTTATCTAGTGAAACGATCAATTATTTTCTTTAAAAAAAAAAAAAAATTACAATTTATATACTTTTTAACCTCAAATGCTTGTCTTGTCTAGCTCTACGTGAACTGAATGTGTATTCCGGTTCATGGCAGTTCTGATGTAGAACGACTTTGAAGTTGGAAGAGAAAATGAAATGGGAGGTTTTCGACATCCCCTAACCGTCATGAACTGGAATACGCAGAGTTCGCAAACAGCTAGAAAAAACGAGCGTTTGAGGTTAAAAAGTATATACAATTTTTTTTTTTTTTTTTTTTTTACAAATGACAGATCATTTTGCTAGATAAGACCCGTCTTCCTTGGCTGGGATTGTTTAGAGCCCTTTAAAGCTGCATTTAAGCTGCATTTTGGAAGTTCAAACTCGGGGGCACCATTGAAGTCCACTATATGGAGCGAAATCCTGAAATGTTTTCCTCAAAAAACAGTTTCTTTATGACTGAAGAAAGAAAGACATAAACATCTTGGATGACAATGGGGGTGAGTACATTATCCGTAAATTTCTGTTCTGGAAGTGAACTAACCCTTTAATAAACAGGTCATATGGGGTTTCAAAAAATATCTTTTTTGCTGTTTGTAACCTAGCTATCCTTGAATGTAAACAGTCCACATTGTTGTTAATCAAAAAAAGTGCATGATTAATAAACCTACTGTCTCTCAAAAGAAAGAGTCGACTCTGAATCTCCTCAACGAGTTGTCATATTTTCAAATCTTCTGCCTGATACCGATCTACGTCACTGGGTAACATATTAGAATAATCCCCGCCTGCACACGAAATACGAACAGTCTGACCTGCCCACAAACACTTTCACAACTGCCCACTATTTCCTAAAAATGTGCTGATTAATGTTGTTTTGTGAAGCTTTTAGTTTCTGACACGCATGGTACATGGACCAATCACAACAGACTTGACAAGCAGACCAATCAGTGCGGAGTAGGCTTATATAAGGGAGGGGTTTAGAGACCTTAAGCTCAGAACTGCTTTAAAGGAATCATTTCGAAAATCACTGCAAAATGATTCTAATATTAAATGCATATTCTGGGAAAATTTCAATGTTTTCTGATTCTTAGATGAATTTAAACCTGACACTTTAAAATACCATATGACCTGCTCTTTAAAATTCCTCAAAGGTTGTGTAAAACATCACCCTTTTACCTTGTCAGAAACAGCTCTGTTCACAGCGACCTGTTTCAGTGCATCTCTCTTTAAATGATAATGAGCTACTGCTCACCCCACCCCACCCCGCCCCTTCTGTTTTTGGTGTATTCGGTTACGATCAAAAACAAAACTAATCCACTGCGTCCTCAGTGGCTCTAATGTCGGGAGAAATGAAAACTCAAATTCACTTTTACATTCAATTTGCTTACAAGACATTGTTGTCGCTACAGCTACTCTAGCATGAGAAAAAAAATAGTTTACTTTTTAAGCACAAAAGCTCGTGTAGCACAGGCTCTGGGATGCACGTCCACGACATTACGTGTATCCGTGTACGTCTGTGTACTTCCGGCTCAAAAAGAGAATGGCGAAAAACTCCATCTTATTTTCTCCTACAACTTCAGAATCGTCTGACATCGTTGTACCTTTTTGTTTGTAAACAGCGTTTGACTTACTTTCACTTCCTTAGTCTTTGCGTGTTCGCTTTGTAAGCAATTGTGGGCGGGGCCTGAGCAATATGACATCATACTGCTCAAAAGATCAAAACGACTTCATAATTGAGACTGTTTCGGTTTTTGGGGAATAAAAAAAAAAGGAGTGAATGGATTTTTAACATTGTAGGGTGGTTGTGTCCACACACTGCTAAGACGTTTATATGCATTTAATATTGCATCCAATGCCCCCTTTAAATATAAGTAAACCTTTTTTTTTTCATTTTTATTTAATTAGTCATATCAGCATCAAAGCCTATATTCACATTAAAAATAATACAATATACACAATTAAACTCTAAATCAACTATACAAAATCTTTTCTTAAAAACGTAAAAAGCTCATTCCAAAAAGCATAAAGTTTCTAAAAATATAATTTACACTATAAATAAACAATACTGAGGGAATTCCCATGCTAAATTCCTACGTAACCACAAATCATATTTGTGCATCAAATTAATTTCAAGCATTTAAGCATAAGCTGTTTAGAATCATGAGAAGCAAAGTCGGTCAACTGTGTTTAAACTTTTAACCGGTAGCGTATTTACACAGTGAAAGCTGCCAAGTTGTTTAGCGAGGTCGACTTACCTGTGTGGCTTCCCCTTTGTGTGGCGGCACTGCTCTCTTTAGCAAGGCACTGCATTTACTCTAGTGTAGAGAGCTAATATTACCAGCATTTTTCTGAGCGCAGGGTTTGTCAAGTTCCGCGACACCCACTTAAGCACAGGGTCAACAGAAAATCCACGTTTTGCGCCAAGATCTCTGCATCTCTCAGCCACCCGAGTCTGTCGGTACAATAAAAAAAAGAGCATATGCAGCATGAGTGAAGCGTGAAAATGAAAAAGGCACAAGACAAACCTCTCCCCGAGATTATCAGTGTCTGATTACCGCTAATAACATTCGCTAATAGCCGTCGCTGAATACGCTGTTGACATTAATATGTGTTTATTCATGTTTATGCCTCAATAGGTTAGTTAAGAGTATTGATTTCAAGCTGTAATTAACCGGCCATTCTGTTTTCTCAGAAATGTTAATTCACATGAAAAGAGCTGAAAATAAAAGAGGAAATAGAATTGACAGATGCTAAAAACGTCCAATCAATCTCACAGTCAACCCACGAATGCATCAGGAAAAAAAGAACCTCTCCAAATACAAACGTTTGACAAAGACTTAGGTTAATCCAACTGTCCAATCGCAGAGGATTTGACTTTCAAAGCTAACCACAAAAACGGCGTGCGTTTTAAGACAGGAACATTTTCCCAAAATATAAACACAGGGCAGTTTCTAGCTTGCTGTCTGACAACAAAGGACTTACGGCCCGTGTGTCATCATAAGTCAACACTCTGTAATTCAGATTAAATTGTCCATGCTTCCCCAAATTTGCTCAGATGAGTCACAACTTTACCTCATGTCAGGGGCATTCTGCCTTCAAAAGATTTAAGCACTGTCTGGAAATTAAATAAGACCTAACCAACTTTATTTTAACTTTAAAATACATACTTTAACCACAATTACATTAGGAATTTTTAGCATAGGATTGGTCTAAAAATATATTTGTAACATTTTTTCCAGTTTTATACACACACTTACACTTTACATATGTGAGCCTGAACCACAAAATCAGTCATAAGTGTCAATTTTTTAAATCTGGAAGCTGAATAAATAAGCTTTCCATTGATATATGGTGTTGTTAGGATAGGACAATATTTTGCCGAGATACAACTATTTGAATATCTGGAACCTGAGGGTGCAAAAAAAATATTTTTTCAAAATATTGAGTCCTCAAAGTCGTCCAGATGAAGTTCTTAGCAAAGCATATTACTAATCAAAAATTAAGTTTTGATATATTTATGGTAGGAAATTTACAAAATATCTTAATGGAATATGATCTTTACTTACTATCCTAATGATTTTCGACATAAAAGAAAAACTGATAATTTTGACCCATACAATGTATTTTTGGCTATTGCTACAAATATACCCCTTTGACTTATGACTGGTTTTGTGGTCCAGGGACACATCGTTTTTCTAATTCATTAAAAAGAACTAGTCAAAAACACTAAAAATTGTGAAAAACTTTATAGAACTGTTGACAGTTTCTCTGAAACGTGTATTTTTAACCTACAATCTTACTGGAAAAAAAAAATTCTAGAATAAAAAACATTTTCATGTCAAAAATACACGTTATAATTCAACTCCCCTTTAAGCTTGAAAGGCAAAATGTGTATTATTGATCAAAATCAAACCCAGCTATCTAAATAAAGTTACGGTGGTCTGTGGGAAACAAGGGCTGGTTTTTCCTTCATGGATCCTACTCTAGAGACATTGTGGCTTCACATTCAATTGCAAGCACTAATTTAACTTGGCAGGAAGATTCAACCATTCATTCAGTACTGACATGAGGAAAAAAGTAAGAGATGATAAAAACGTTTAACTTGCTGCAGTAAAACTATAAACAGCAGTGTCTATGACAGACGAAAGACTTCAACACCTCACACACAAAAATTCACAGAAAAACATGAGATATGATAAAATAATACGTCAGTGCATACTATATCGCTTCGAATGTGTCTATACCTCAAAAACAAGACCATGAGAGAGTCTACAGACAATCTTATGACCTATCCAGTGCAATGGCATGATTTAGACGCAGGACATTTAAACGCTGCCACAGTTGCTAAACAAGTAATGACCATACACAAACTCTGAAATGTGGAGAATGTGTCTGGTTTCGAGTGCAGTGCATTATAGAGCCTCTTTGCAGTGAGGTTACCGCTGCTGAATGCAAGCTCAACGTACCTGATCGTGAAGAGACAAACGCAGCTACATATCCTTACTCTACTGTTAATACGCTTTCATCAGCGACTGCTGCAACTATAACATGTTGCCCGAGGTGCCTACGCCGCTGCCGCTGCTAACAAGCCCCACAACACACTGCAAAACAAGCACACATTTTAAGAGTAAGCGAAAGCACATCCGTAGGGCAAGCAGCACTCACCGAAAGCCCCCATGAATCAGCAGCGCAACGTGCTTCAATAGCGAAATCACGGAGTGGAACTGTCGCTCGTCCGAGAGCGTGTGTGTACGGCGAGTGACTGACTGGGGCGATGGTTACATTCTCGCACACGCTGCTGATACGGTCACGTTCGTCTTCATGCTTCTTCACTCGCTGCTACTATCCACTGAAGTCTGGAGTCCCCCTAGAGGTGCAGCCACTGTGTTTGTTTGTGTATGTGTGTGTGTGTGTGTGTGTGTGCGGCTTTGGTGTTGCCTACATTGTGGGGAGCAAATGTGAACACGCAGACAGTAAAACCAGATACATTTCTGACATTGTGGTGACCAGCCCAAATACCAGGGCAGGCTTAATAAACGTGCCATATAGAAATGAAAACGTAGAAATGCTAAAAGGTTTAGGGGTAGAGATACTGTTAGATATAGGACATTAGTTTAGTGTAAAAAGTGTAACGTTTAATGGAAAGTCCTCACTATGAAAAACACAGGGTTGTACACTTGCAAGATTGAATTGAGAATTTTAAACCTAGATTTAGAAAAGCAGAATTAAAGAAGATAAATTAAAGTAAGATTTTGAATGTTTTTTTTTTTTTTTTTTTAAAAAGAAGTCTATTCTGCTCACCAAGCCTGCAAAGCTAACCTGTAAAATTTGTAAATATTTTTGCCATTTAAAATAACTGTTTTCTTTTTAAATATGTTTGAAAATGTAATTTTTTCCTGTGATTTCAAAGCTGAATTTTTTAGCATCATTACTCCAGTCACATGATCCTTCAGAAATCATTCTATATTGTCATTTGCTGATTTACATTTATTATGATGATGTTGAAAACAGCTGGATAGAATTTTTTTCAGGTTTCTTTGATGGATAAAAAGTTCAGAAGAATAGCATTTATCTGAAATAGAACTCTTTTGTAACATTATAAATTTCTTCATCATCACTTTTGAACAATTTAAAGCTTCCTTGCTAAATAAAAGTATTCATTTCTTTCCAAAGAAAAAAAAAAAAGAAATTATACTGTCTCTAAGCTTTTGAATGGTATAGTGTACAATGTTACAAAAGCTTTTTATTTCAGATAAATGCTGATCTTTAGATGTTTCTATTCATCAAATAATGCTGAAAAATAATAACAATTAAAAATGTATATATTTTCAGAATTCAGAATATTAAAATGATTTCTGAAGGATCATGTGACACTGAAGACTGGAGTAATGAACTTTGATCACAAGAATAAATGACATTTTAAATAGAAAACAGCTATTGTAGGTAGTAAAAATATTTCAAAATGTTACCGCTTTTGCTGTACTTTGGATCAAATAAATGCAGGCTTGGTGAGCAGAAGAGACTTAATTGAAAAACATTTAAAATCTTACTGTTCAAAAACTTTTGACTGGTAGCATATGATTGAAATAAGTGTGATTTTTAACAAGAAAAAATAAAAGTTGGCTTTACAAAAACTTGTTGAAACGTTTGAAAAAAAATTGACAAAAAATTATATTTATTATATATATGCACTCATTATATTCAGTAAATTAGCTTTTACTTTTATGAACCAGAAGGTAAAGACTTAATTTTTACAGAATACCATTACTGCATTGAATTTTTAAGTCCTGTGAGGTCTAAACTATTCAAATTCCAGTTTATGAAGGAAGTTTCTTGAATGAATATTTTTGTCCAGTTTTGGTGTTTGTACAGATTGTACACTAAATAGACATTTAGTCAAAAAGGAAAGAAAAAAAAAAAAAATAAAAGAGGGCTACTGAAGTGCTCATACCTGGTTGAAAAATTCACACATCAGCCAAAATATGTTTTGCTTCAATTCTAATTTGTCATCAGGTTTCTAGTTCAGGTTAGGGTTTAGAGGTATATGGCTTAGTAAACTAGTAAAATATCTAAATAAACATTGCATCTATAGGAGGTCATTACTAATGTAGCTTCTAAGTTTTCTACTGTATGTGCTGACACTAAATATGTTTAATTGTTCTATGTTGTGTAAACACACGGTACCAGCTACAGGTTTGGACACACTTGACTGACTTCATAAACAAATAAATAAAAAAAAAAAAAAAATTATTGTAGGGTAAAATTTTCCATACGAGTTTCTCTACAAATGTATAATTTTAAATTAAACATGAAATAAAAAAATATTCTTTCCTGTGCACAAACAAGTGTTCAACATATATATTCATTTAATAATGTTTAAATGCTGATTGGGGAAGCCCAGTGTGTGCAGAGCTACAATCTAGGGAAAGGGTGGCTATGTTTATGAAGCTAACATTTAAGTAGTTTGGATTTGTTTGACATTGTTCAGCTCGCAACAAAAAAATCCCATACTTCCAGATATGTTGTTTTATGGTATTACTCTAAAAGGTGAAAAATAGTAAAAAATAAAGAATGAATAGGTGTGTCCCAACCGCTGACTGGTAGTGTATGTTTTTCATCAGAATAATTACATGACAGTACATTACAAACAGACCTGTGGCTTCGCTACCTTTTAAAGTGGTTGTTCTGGACAGTGTTTTCTTTCTGTTTTGCTTTTTGAAGCTCCATTGTGAGGCTTGCCTGTGGATTCTACGCTGATAAAAACAATATGTGCTTGTGCGTGTGTATGTGTGTGTGTGTGTGAGTGGTTAGTGGCCCCACTATGCAAATAAAGCTTTATTTGTTCTGCTTACAGAACACATAACCTTTGAGTGCAGTTTGGTCTCCTTGTCAGAGCTGTGACTAGTGTCCTCTGTGGTCATGCTTTAGGATTTGTATCTGTTTTTACTGAAGCAGATTTCCCACAGCAAATCTCACTTTCATGTTAACATGTTATTTTACAATCATAAACTGATTTATTTGAATCAGGCTCATAGGAAAATCTAAACACATTCAACTTTTTTACCCTGGTTGGACAAAAAAAAGTGCAGAGGTTGCAAGACTTTTTACATTGACAGCAACCAAACATTTCAGATGTGTTGAAAAAAAAAATGTACTACCCAAATTTTCATTTACAACAATTTTCATTTACAAGATTTTCATTATTTAAATGAAAACTACCACATTTTGACCATCTGACCATCCCACAATCACATTAACACGTACCAGGCTTCCTACAATCATGGGAAAATGGAAATATCCAGGAAATACAGATTATCCGGCCTGGAAAAAAATAGAAATTATTCATTAACTTCAAAAAGCCATAGGCATTTGAATAGTAAATACACCTTTCTTTTTATATTCAACTTTTAAATATTAAATGATAATAATGATGCTATTTAATAATAATATAATATAATATAATATAATAATTAGTGTTCTCAAATTAATTGTTGATTAATTGTAATTAATTGCATGCAAAACACAACAAATTTTTATTTTGGATGTGATTAATCATAATAAATCGATTTTACAGCACTAAATATAATATAATATAATAGTGTTCTCAAAATGATTAATCGTAATTAATCACATGCAAAACACAACTAATTTTTATTTTGGATGTGATTAATCATAATAAATCGATTTTACAGTACTAAATATAACATAACACAACATAATTAGTGCTTTCAAATCAATTAAATGTGATTAAAAAAACCTTTTATTTTGTACATGATTAATCATGATTTATCGATTTGACAGCACTATATATATTATAATGTAATATAAAATAATATAATAATTAGTGCTGTGAAAAAATTATTAATCGTAATTAATCACATGCAAAACACAACTAACTTTAATTTTGGATGTGAATAATCACGATTAATCGATTTGACAGCACTAAATATAATATAATTTAACGTAATATAACAAAATTTAATATAATATAATATAATGTAATATAATATAATATAATATTAACATAATTAGTGCTGTCAAATCGATTAATCATGATTAATCTCATGCAAAATGCAAGAAACTTTTATTTTGGATGCGATTAATCGTGATTTATTGATTTGACAGCACTATATACAATATAATATAATAAGCAGTGCTGTCAATAAATGATTCATCATAATTAATCGCATGCAAAACAACTAACTTTATTTTGGTTGCAAATAATCACGATTAATCAATTTGACAGCTCTAAACATAATATAATATAATATAAACATCATAATTAGTGCTGTCAACTCGATTAATCGTGATTAACGCAACAAAAAAAAATGCAACAAACTTTTTTTTGGATGTGATTAATCGATTTGACAGCACTATATAATATAATATGATATAATATAATATAATATAATATAATATAATTAGTGTTGTCAAATCGATTAATCACGATCAATCGCATGCAAACAGAACAAACTTTTATTTTGGTGCGATTAATTGTGATTAATCGATTTGACAGCACTGAATATAATATAATTTTTGCTACCCAAAATTTGATTTAAAAAAAAAAATTATGTTATAGAACATGACTGTTTTTTGTTTGTTTGTTTGTTTGTTTGTTTTTTTTTTTATCTAATTTTGGATTTCAATAATCTCAAATGACTGAAAAAAGGTATAGAAATTCATTGGTCAAAAAGTGAGAGAACCTTAAAATACTTTTTTCCTCAATGTCCTATGGTATTACAAGCACAAACTGATGAGACAGATGATAATAATTAGACTCCAAAATGTGTAAAATTCAACAGTTAACCGTAAATCTTATACTCCACAATATAAGTAAACATATGACAAAATATCCCCCTCTGCATGTTTGAGTGCACAAATACTCCAAACATAATGTCGTTTTAAATAAACGCTTCCTCCCGTAACAGTAAAGTGCCTACCACCCAGAACAATAACTGCCCACACAAACACACTCTTTAACTTTCAAATAAACCCTTATCCCACTTTTACGACATAAGAAAATATTTTGGGATATGAACTTTGAGTTATAGGAGCTGGGCTTTGGCCTTCCACACCAACTCCCACACCAGTTTCACTGCGCTTTATCTTCCTCCGACTCCTCCTTCCAGCACATCTACCTTCTCCAAGCCTCCGTTGTGACTCGCTTCTGTCTGAAGTTTTAATTTCCTGTCTTAAATCTTCAGCAGCCCCAAGCAAAGCATGAAATTGGAGGTCAGAGGAAAAACTACACTTGTCTTGCTACAGGTTCTATCCATGACAAAACATCGTCCTCAGCTTTAAAAGTCTTATTCCAGTGTTTTAATGTGTATTTTGTCTCTGTTACACCAGCAGTCAAGTTGACATTTAATGGATTTGTCCTACAATAACCACACATCTTATCACATGCCTCCTCTCACTCATTTGTGCTGCTATTAAACAGTCAGTGCTTGTCTTTTACTGGTGATTCCATTTTTCCAATAATTAATGCCACACTGTGATTACATACTACATGTTTGTCCAACAATATCTGACATTTAGAGATGATAAATCAGTAGTCCATGGGAGCAATGCAGCAAAGGAAATGAAATGTTATTTAGCAGAAGATTGAGAAAACCTTTTTCTAAGTTAAAAGATGTTCTGATGGGAACATGTTCCAAAGCTTTTTGCAAAAAGGAAAAGAGACAAAAGAGACAATTATTAAATAGATTATTAAATATTAGAATATAATATTTGTATTCTAAAACAGATTTGATTGCAACAGACAAAATATTTTGTTGCCTACACTGAAAAAGGAAATGGCTAATTATTTTCACAATTAATTAGAAAGAAATGGCAAAAAAGTAAAACATTAAATAATACATGGAATTTTAAAGTAGAAAATCTGAAATGGTATTTTCTTGTAGAACTCCAATAATGATACTGGGATGGATACTGGGATGTTTTTTTTTTTTTTTTTTTTTGCAGTGTACTGCCATCTAGGGTTTATAAAAATGCAATAGCTTCTTCATTTGTTTACTAAATACGACAAACATCACACTTGTCTAAATTCCCAGTAATCACTAAATAATGCTTATTTATAAGTTGCTCCTCTCAAAGTTAAATCTGTAATGTTTTATACATTGGTAGGATTTGATTAATTTAATTAATTCACTTGCTTCTTGATTTGATTCAGTGTTTGCGAATTTGAGTTTTTCCATAAGATTTTTAAAGCCTTTCTTCGACAAGCACAAGCAAATAACATTACAGAGTCTGAGGTTTCAATAATTACTGATGCAAATAAATAAATGGCGTGGCTTTGCGTTTAATTCTAATAATCATTTTCATGTTTCAAAATGTTCGCCAGAGGGCAGCATAAACTCAATTTTGCCTGGTGTTCATTGCGTCATGAAACAATCCATTCTGGCTTATCTGATTTTGCTACAAGTCTGTTCCAAATGCACATAATGCTCATCTGTGATGTTTTAGGAACATGACATTCTGTCCATATTACATTATTACAAAATATGCAAATAGTCTAAATATGTAAAATATCCTAGGTTGCGTTTTTTTTGTCTTACAAGTCCATCTAAATTGGTAAGAGGAAATAAGTATGTATGTGTGTGAGAGATACAGCTTACAAAAATCTTTTGTCTTTTTGACATTGATATAACCTCCTTCAAAAGTCAATAGTTTAATCTAAAATAGACAGCACTGCAAGTCCTGTTCCCATCTAAAATGCCAGATCAGTGAAAAACGAGAGGAGCTACAGTATCCTTGTGCCCGCACAACCAAAGATACTGACTCTCTCTGTCACTGAAGCATCGTGGGAAACAGACTGGAAGATGCTGTACATTTTTGCTCTATTGTAGCTAACATAACATGCAGAGACAACCGTAGAGTGACATGCTACACAAATGAACATGTTACAATTTTTGTAGGATTATTGTGCATGCAGATTTTATGGTCTTACATTAATTGAGAGACTACAAAAAATATTTGGTGTAAAAACGCATTTGACACCCGCAGGAAATGGTTATAAAAAGGAAAAACTTAAAAGAAATTGTGACACGAGAAAACTATACACTTAGTTTTACCCTTTACAGGAAAAGTTCAACGAAAAAATGAAAATTTGCTAAAAGTTTAGATGTGAACAGATTTGCAGAAATTTAGCATTACATTACCTTACATGAATGGGTGCCGTCAGAATGAGAGTCCAAGATAGCTGATGAAAACATCACAATAATCCACAAGTAGCTAATCCATACGAGTCCAATCTATCAATCAATCAATATTTGTAAGAAACAAGACCATCAAGATGTTTTTGACTTCAAACCATTGCTTTCAGATAAAATCCACTATCCATAGTCCTTTATCTATAATGCTGCTTTCTCTAAAAAAAGTTGTCTTGTCTGAATTAGGACAGAAATCAGGGTTGCCAAGTCCGCGATTTTCCAGCAGAATTGGGCTACCCTGTTGTTTTTCATGTCCGCGGGTTGAAGTGACCCCAATAACGTAATATTTAGTCTCTGGAAGGGTCATTTTACCAGGGGAACCCCACCACAAAAACATGTATTTTACCCCCCGGAACATGATTTTTAACGGGGACCCCCCTTGAAGCGCGATTGGGCTACTTTTGGACTAGTTTTGAGTAGCAGTTGGGCGGGTTTTGTTGTGAAAACCCTGAGAGAAAATTTCCACAGATCAAGCATGGATAACATCATTTAAAAGCAAAAACAGTTAAAAATAGTTCTTAAAGGAGATGTCCACTTCCAGAACAACAATTTACAAATAATTTACTCACCCCCTTGTCATCCAAGATGTTCATATCTTTCTTTCTTCAGTCGTAAAGAAATTATGTTTTTTGAGGAAAACATTTCAGCATTTTTCTCCATATAATGGACTGATATGGTGCCCCGATTTTGAACTTCCAAAATGCAGTTTAAATGTGGCTTCAAACGATCCCAAATGTGGTTGTAAACGATCCCAGCCGAGAAAGAAGGGTCTTATCTAGCGTAACGATTGGTTATTTTAATAAAAATAATTCACTTTATATACTTTTTAATGCCAAATGCTTGTTACGTCTTACTGTGCCTGGACTGTTTTTGTTCTGGTTCATGACAGTTAGGGTATGTCGAAAAACTCCCATCTCATGTTCTCACTCAACTTCGAAATCATCCTATATCGCTGTTTTACCTTTATTGTTAAGGGTTTTTGATCTTCTTTGCATGTTCACTTTGCAAAGACTGGGTCGGAACTTGTGCAGTGATCTAGGATGATTTTGAAATGATTTTTGAAGTTGAGGGAGAAAATACGATTGGAGAAAGGCAAGACAAGCGTTTGAAATTAAAAAGTATTTAAATTGTATTTTTTTTATGAAAGTAACGGATAGTTTTGCTAGATAAGACCCTTCTTCCTCAGCTGGGATTGTTTACAACCACATTTGGGATCGTTTGAAGCCGTATTTAAACTGCCTTTTGAAAGTTCGAAATCGGGGCACCACAGCAGTCCATTACATGGAGAAAAAAGCAGAAATACTTTCCTCAAAAAACATAATTTCTTTACAACTGAAGAAAGAAAGACATGAACATCTTGGATGACAAGGGGGTGAACACATTATATGTGAATCTTTGTTTTGGAAGTGGACTTCTCCTTTAACCAATGTGTCAGTGGGTTTTGATGTGAGAGGAAAGAAGAAACAAACTCATCTACACGTTGAATATCCTGAAGGTGAGATGATAGATAGATAGATAGATAGATAAATAGATAGATAGATAGATAGATACCGGTGGTGTGGAACTAATGTGTCCCTATTTATGCTGCATTGTAAAATGAACTGGATCAGCTCATATTAAACCGAACCATCTCTATGAGTCCTAAAGGACAACGTGAAAAGTGCTGTTCCATTATTTATGAGGAATAGGGTAATCTAATCCTTCCTTTCACCAGTGCATTGCGTTTGCTGTCAATGATGAATTCACACGAGTCCGATTCAAACCTGTAACATTAAAAATGCAGGTCGCCTATGGGCGTTTATTCGGAAAGAATGAATGCGCGGTCACGATGCTCGCGATGCAATAAACCAAGTGAGAGGCGCGCATGCGATGCTCAAACATGCTGTCTGTGTAGGCTGCCTAGGTAGAGATACAGCCGAGCTGTTGAGTAGTGAAGTTTGGTGATTTTTATCGCTAAAAATCGAATTAAAATCCCTGTCTGTTTATCGATCTTTTTATCATGCAGACTAAGTTTTGTCAAGAATTATTCTTCACACACTGTCGTGTTCTACAAAGATGTAACCGACACAAATTCACCTGTTAGTGCCTGATCCGTAAGTAGTCTTTAGAACGTAAACAGTGCTAAATTGTAGCGGCTTGTTTGTTTTGCAATTAACATCGTTCTGCCTTCCACTGGGAAGGAACAGTCCAGTCGTTGCTTTTTGTGCAGTGTTCACTGTTAATTCCCCACTGTTTACCGTGTGTTTGCTCCCTTGAGAGACAGCTGAACAACACAAACACGTTATGCAACACCTGACTCAGTCCACATTATGTCTTCTGCTTCTTTGAAGAGTTTTAGTTTAGACAGCAGCATTGCTCTCTAAAGAGTATTTCACATTATAATGTTGTTCATTTTCTATCGCTCAAGCCCATTTTGTCATTTGTGATTTTCTATTTGTTCGCTCCTTCATTCATTCTCATAATTTTAAAGCGGTCATGACATGGATTTTAAAAATTATTTTAATATGTTCATTGAGGTTTACTCATAATGTTAATACATTTTTTTGCGCAAAAAACAAACAAACAAAGAAACAACAACAACAAAAAACGCTGTGGCTCGTTGAAGCGTCCCAGAAGCGGCTCTCCGTGCTGCATCGCTAAAGTTAGGCTATCCCTATCCACCCCCCAACCATTTGAATTTCCATAGGTAAGATTTATTTTAATGATATTCTAATGGACAGCATTGTGACATCACAGCGCCTGGAAAACAACGCTGTAGTCCAAAGGAGCCGTTCATTGTATTTCTTGAAAAGGGATTTTTTAAAAATTAGATATCTCCCTTTGGAGTGGACTTTGAGATTTGTAACTTTGTAGATCTTTTTTATGCCCAAACATACACACCACACACTGACTAAAATTCAAAAAGTGAAAAAGCATAATAGGACCCCTTTAAATAAATGCTTTGTTTATAATGAGGAGGCCTTTTTAAGCTTTGAAACTTGCAGGATGTTTTAATGGTACAAAGACCTCTTATATGCTAAAAGATCAAGGCAAATTTGATTTCTCATGTCATGACCCCTTTAAAAGGATTTACAAAAAGTTTTTACCGAGATCTTCATGGTCTTATTGTTTTCACAATGACTAAAGAAAACAGCTGCCACAGTGCTCAGTTTCAAAAAAAAGTTTTAAACTCCAAACTCAAGCTCTTAAGAGCTTTCATACATAATGCATGCCAGAGGGTTCAACCCAGTGAGCAAGTCCATGGGACAGACTGACAGACACAAGGACTGAATGAGCTTATAGGGCTGCCAACATCCTGCCAGAAATTTAGCCTTCTCTCTCTCTCTCTCTCTCTTTCCGTCTCTGCTCTGATAACATTGTGGATTTCAAGCCTCTATTCATGTTTTATTCACATGCACCACTCATATGGAACTCAAATTGATGGGCCCCCTCCTTTGCTCTCCATGCCTGACTGTTCAGAGCAACATGTCCTCATCTATTATGGATCTTAGATCTACTGGACAGTGGAAATTAAAAGTTATATGAGAACCACCATCTGCTCTCCGCTGCTTCTATGTTATCACTATAGATCACTATTGTCATTGGATAAGTTGATATATTTTTTGAAGGATTTATATAGACATGTGTTTCATTGTCTCTTTAAAGTTAGTTTCAAATATTTAAGATTTTTGCTCAGCATTACTGATATGTAATATCAGAAAGCGTAGAATTCATCATAAAATTGACTTTTGGAACCCACATAAAGAACGTAACGTGCAGCGCTTGTCTAAATCTTTTCCAAAAATGTGACCCTGGACCACAAAACCAGTGTTAAGTAGCACGAGTATATTTGTAGCAATAGCCAAAAACACACTGTATGGGTCAAAATGATCGATTCTTCTTTTATGCCAAAAATCATTAGGATATTAAGTAAAAATTACGTTCCATGAAGATATTTTGTACATTTCCTACCATAAATATATAAAAACAATTTATTAGTAGTATGCAGAATTTTTTTGCACCCTCAAATTCCAGATTTCAAATAGTTGTATCTCTACCAAATATTATCCTATATATTATCCCATAACATCCCACACATTAATGGAAAGCTTATTTATTCTGCTATCAGATGATGTATACATCTCAATTTAAAAAAAAAGTTGACCCTTACGACTGGTTTTGTGGTCCAGGGTCACAAATGTGTTGGCTAAGCATGTCTGTGTTACATTGTATTCCTGAGTTGTGTATTTATAATTCCCCTGCTTTCTGAGTACTGCTTTGGAGAATTGAGTACTGCTTTTTCAGAATTGTTCTGCCATGCATTTCTGGGCTCAGCAGCACAGAGAGCATTTAAGACAGCCCCGTCTCACTACAATAGACCACACATGGGACAAGTTCACATATTTGACATAAACGCAGAAAAAAAGAGACACCTGACAGCCCAGCATTCTGTCCCAAACCACAGCACTGTCACTGGATCAGATCTGTTTTCCAGTAAAAAAAAAATCTCAGCAATTTTAAAACTAGACAAATTTGCTTTAAGATATGATAATAATATTGACTTTCCTTTTTTTGACAGGTGTTTTACCTGTATTTTGAATTTTGCACTGCCTTGTCTTTTAGGGTTAACAGAAATGTTTGTATGAAATGAATGAAAACTTTATTCAAGATACATCGCGTTAGTGTTGGGCTAATTTATTTAATTATTTACTTAGTTTCATTGCCGGCAACTCCAGCACAAGGCTAAGAGCAGCCTAATGTTTTTAATATAACTTAATTTGTGTTTAACATGATAACAATTTAATAGAAACAGTGTAAGTTTTTAATGCTTACATTTCCTTAGTTATTCAAAAAACAGCTACAGAAAACGAGCAAAGAATATTTACTTTATCAAAGAACATCATCACTGACTAGCCTAGCCTAGCGCGAGTTTATGCACTTTAATAGTACCATAAGTGAATAAAATAGTTACATCACTGTATGATGAATACATTTCTTGCCCCTTATTTACACTGCACACGTCTGCGGTGCTAAACGACTTAGCACCCCCCATCCTCTCCTCTCCCCTCCTTGCTGAACGGGATCAATTTCAAAAGTGAAAGTAAAACCGGAAAAACAGCGGGCATTAGAAAGAGATTGCGCGCTTTCGCGAGCATCAGCAACTGCACGCAAAAACAGATTGCATGTTTTGAACAGATTGCAAAAACAGATTGCAAGCAAAAACAGATTGCCCGAGACACCCCCTCCCGCTCAACGTGTCTTTGTGTTTACACCAGCCACCTCGCGGCAAGTTTCTGAAGTGCCCCAGAAGCGGCTCTCTGCGCTGCATCGCTAAAGTTAGACGCCTAGTCTATTTTTGACGGATAATAATAATAATAATAATCGTCTCGCTATCGTCAAAGGCATCAGCAACAGGCGATATCTCTGACTATCGTCGATACACAATACTATTGTCTGTCGGACGTATTGCAAAAAATGTTTTACTGAAGTAAAAAAAATACTTGTCATGTTTGGTTAGATTAAACGAACTCTGGTGCGATTGCTCTGTTAGTGCGGTTCATTTGAACAAGTGTGAACGCTGCCATCCGAACCCTGGTGCGCACCAAACAAGTGGACCAAAAGAGATGGGTCTCAGTCCGCTTCCAAACAAACTCTGGATGCGGTTTGAATTAAATATGAACGCAACACGGACCAAAGACTTCTAAACAAACCCAAAACAGGGAGTAATGACAAGACGCAACGCTATGCAACATGACTGCACGCAGGGAACAAGCGGTGTATCTAAAACAAGATGAGCAGAGGGTAAACGTGCAAAGAGGAGGTAAAGTGCCTTTTATGAGCTGTTTGTGAGTTCGCAGGCAGTAAAAATAAAAAATAAAATCATATACATGAAACGAGCGCGCTGAGTCCAGCAGACGGCATTAGGTGTATTCGACTTAAAGCGGAACTGAGCAGACCGATCAGTGAATGGGTACTTTGATGTCATACACATGCATCAACCCTTTAAGTCAAACGCGCCTTTTCCTTTCTTTGGTGTTCGGTGAGTTCCGCAACGAAATATATGTCATTCATCCCGACCAATCAGGTTGTGAACGTATCACTATGCCTTTAGGTTCGGTATCTTTAGGTTCGCTGTCAAAAATGCCAGTGTGAACGCTAAGCAGACCAGAACCAAATGTATCATTTTCCTTTTTGGTCCGGACCAAATGAACCAAATGAACCAAATGAACCGAACTACAAGTATGAACACACCCTTATTATATACTTAAGAAAAAAAAGAGATAATACAAAATACATTTTAAACGAAAATACAATATTAAGAAAGCTAAATTGCACTTTATTTTTTTTTAAGAATTGAGATTTGCAATATAATCATTATAATATAAATGCATTTTTATAGTCCATGTCTATTCACCAAGGGTTCCTTGGCCTTAAAAGGGTTGAAGACACTTGCTGTAGAGCTACAAAATTAATGTGGTCTGGAAGTATTTGACTGGTTCATATATGACTTTTAATGATAAATTTTAATATGTGACCCTGGACCACAAAACCAGTCATTGCTAAGAACTTAATTTGGACAACTTTAAAGGCGATTTTTTCAATATTTAGATTTTTTTTTGCGCCCTCAGATTTCCAAATAGTTTTATCTCAGCCAAATAGTGTCCTAACAAACCACACATCAATGGAAAGCTTATTTTTTCAGCGTTCTGATGATGTATAAATCTCAATTTCAAAAAATTGACCCTTATGACTGGTTTTGTGGTCCAGGGTCACATATATTGGTGAATCCTAAAATAAACAATGGTATAAATCTGATATGTAACCTTCATAACATGAATGAACTCCGAGCCAGTGTGATGCGAGAAAAATGAGAGAACACAGAGGCATAAAGGAGTAAGTGGGGTGAAAGAGAGAGAGAGAAGGGGAGGGAGCTGAAAAAGGAATAAGACAGAGAATATGAGATAGATACTGGCTAATGTGCAGGGGGAGGGGGAATAGGAGAGGGAACCGGAGTTTGACGCTACAGTACACTTCACTTCTGCCCTGGAGAGGGAGCGCACCATGACCAGCTAGCTGTGAGAGTGTGCACTCTCTCCACACCTCCAACTGAGTGAGTACAGGCACTTCTCTAACCTTTAGCACAACCAAAATTGCTTACAGTGTGTGTTTAGTGGATGCTTCACAGACTTTGGTATGAATATTCAGTTTACTTTAGCAGTGTGCTCTGAAAAACCTTTTAAAATACTAAATATTCACTCACATATGTGGATAAATACCAGCTCATTTTAACAAAAATTACGCAGCTTGACATGTTCTACAAAATGTGAATTAATTTTTAAGTCTCTTATTGAGGCCAGAATGTTATTTTGACTCTGCTGAGGTTGTAACTCTTTCTCTCAGTCTCTTTCTGTCCAAAAAAATATGTTCAATATGCTGTTATCATGCAGATGTATATGGAATACGCACAGATTTTTGTTTGATCATAGTGTCTGTGGAGCTGTTGGCATACTTGCAGGCACTCATGGTGTTTCTTTTGTGTTGGGGGAAGGAGTGCATTTGGAACCGCTGGGCTTCCTGTGTGGGGTCAATTAAATACTGCATGAGACTAGAGCACTAAAAGCCTGTCCCGTGAGAAGAGGAGTGCTTAGTGTGTGTGTGTCTGTGTGTGTGCAGTGAAGCATCAATGCGCAAAGCTTTGATTAAATTTGATAAACCAGCAAAGTTTTTAGAGGTGAAGACATTTCCTTTAATCAGCTTTATAGAAACTGATGCTTGTTTTCTATTCAACAGGAAGCAGGAATAAAGGTTAGAATGAAGTGCTTTATGGCATGGAATAACCTAGTAGTGTTGTTTGGTACAGTATTGTGTAGTATGCAGTATATTACTGTATAACACACTACCTGTCAAAAGTTTTTTTAACGTTTTTTTAAAGACTAAATTCATTAGGATTTTAAATTCTATTTTTATGTTTTACATTTTAATATACACTACCAGTCAAACGTTTCTGAACAGTAAGATCTCTTCTGCTCACCAAGCCTGCATTTATTTAATCCAAAGTACAGCAAAAACAGTACAATTTTGAAATATTTTTACGATTTAAAATAACTGTTTTCTATTTTAATTTATTTTAAAATATAATTTATTCCTGTGATCAAACCCACATTTTCAGCATCATTACTCCAGTATACGGTGTCACATGATCCTTCATAAATCATTCTAATATTTGGATTTTTTTCAGGATTCTTTGATGAATAGAAAGACCAGAATCAGAATATTAGAATGATTTCTGAAGGATCATGTGACTGAAGTAATGAGGCTAAAATGCTAAAAATTCTGCTTTAAAATCACAGGAATAAATTACATTTTAAAATATATTCAAATAAAAAAACAGTTATTTTAAATAGCAAAAATATTTCTAAATGTTACTATTTTTTGCTGTACTTTGGATCAAATGGCTTACTTTGGCTTGGTGAGAAAAAGAGACTTCTTTAAAAAACATAAAAAATGCTACTATTCAAAAACTTTTGACTGTTAGTGTAATTCTGAAGTTTGTAATTATAAGACAAATAAAAAATGTACTCTGTGATTATTATTATGAGTTTATCTGTATAGTGAAAGTACAAAAACAATTTTAACTAAAAGGAATTGTATATAGAGATTATAACAAGATTATCTGCAATTTGGTTCGCTAAAAAGGCTTTAAATAAGTAAGTAAGTATATAGCAATAATATGGTAAATAAATAAAATACATTTAAAAATGCAATTACTTTCTTAAACATATTATACAATTTTAAAGCACAAAGTATCAACTACATGTTAAAAATGTTCTGATTTTTATGGTGAAATCTTTTAATCCAGAGCTTAATTGTTGTTACTTTGTGACTTCAAATCATTATTTGTTTTTACATTGGATTAAATATACAAATTTGACATTTTATACAATTTGCAGTCATGTTTAAATAAATGTTTGTTTTACAAATTATTTTTTTTAAAACAATAAAATCTTAAGGAAATTACTGATCCAACCTTCACCTTTCAAACCATTGCAGTCTTCAAAAACTGCTGAAGATGGACTGCTCACATTTACATTTATGAATCTGGAAGTTTTTTTTCTTTTTATATATACATTTGATCAGTTCATGCATTCCCAGTGAAATAAACTATAACTTTGCCTTTATTTTTGCACTTATACAAACTCATTTAACCTAATTTGATTACAAATCTTTCTCCACACCTCAGCACTTACTGTACTCATGCCTTACCGTTGCGCAATTTTAGCACTCACTTGAAATTTGGTATGGTTGGACTGTGTGAGCTATAGCATCTGGTAAATTACTAAATATAAGCGTGGGTATTGTAGATCAAGTTGCCTTTTATTACCTTTCTCGATTCTTGATGTATAGTTGCTCAGTCATGTCATTTGATCAGGGGTCAATGCCATGGTGCTGCTATACTGTGTTATGTAGCCAAAGTACATCTATAACTCTCATCTCATCTGGGTGACTTGCGTCATTCTGGTGTCCATATTCCACTTTCGCTGCTTGTGGTTGAAATACAAGATGCCGTATCTATTTTTATCACCTCGCGCATATATCAGCGGGAACTCATCTTTGATAGGAATTGTGTCCTTGGTACAATAACAAGACGTGTGGGAATTTAGGATGTACTGTGTAATTAAGAGAGACTGAGTTAGATAAGCAGCAAGCTCTTATTTAAAAAAAGAAAGAAAGATGAAACTTTGCAAGATAACACGACGACAGGAAGTTCTTACCGGGATAGGATGAGGTATCAGTCTATTTGCTGCTGGTATTGATTGATCCAGTCCTTTTCTAATCTGGAATAGAAATGAGAGGTTACCGAATTTAAGTCCTCACTTGAACTGGTTTTCCATGCTGCAACAAAACATAAAGGATGATCAGATTAAAGGGATAGTTCATCCAAAAATTCTGTCATTAATTACTCATCCTCATGTCGTTCCAACCCCGTAGGACGTTCGTTCATCTTCAGAACACAAATTAAGTTATTTTCGATGAAATCCGAGAGCTTTCAACCCTGCTAGACAGCAACGCAACTCACGCGTTCAAGACCCAGAAAGGTAGTAAGGACATCAATAAAATAGTCCATGTAATGTCAGTGGTTTAACCTCAATGTTATGAAGCTACAAGAATACTTTTTATGCACAAAGCAAGCAAAAATAACAATTTATTTTCTTCCGTGTCAGTTTTCACATGCGTGTGGTGCTGCTGACACAGGAGCGTTGTTGCAAACCTGTAAAGATGATATTTGGAAGAGTGCTGAAGAATGTTGGTAACCAAACTGCTGATGGTCACCAACATTCTTCAAAGTATCTTCTTTTGTGTTGAACAGAAAAAAGAACTCATACGGGTTTGGAACAACTTGAGGGTGAGTAAATGAATTAAGTATAGTTAACATATATAATATTTAATACTTGATTTTTGTATACAGTAGCAGAGTTTAGCCTCTGTGAGGGCTTCTACCTTACTCAGCCCACTCTTCTGTTCCTCATGGGTCATCAGTCTACATCCAGGCAGCTTTCTGTATGCACCCAGCAGAAGAAAAGCAAGTAGAGTGGAAGAAAAGCTATATTTAGATCAACGGCACACACAAAAAAAGCGTGTACCGTCTTTCTCCATTGCTTAAGCAGAGATGGAGTGACATCCTCACTTTCTGTCCCTCCACTCACCCTCATGATTTTCTTCACCTCAAGCTCTATCGCTTTTTTCCTCTCACTTTTTTCTCCCTCCAAGCTGTACTCTTGTTCAGGCGATACCTGATTTACTTCTGATATCTATAAGATGTTTTTACTTTTACTTTAGAACCAGGGTGTGAAAACTTTTAGAATTTGAAGATCAGGGTAAATTTAACTTATTTTGTCTTCTGTGAAACATGCAAATATCTTCTGTAGCTTCTGAAGGGCAGTACTAAATGAAAAGCAAAATGATATTTAGGCAAAATAAGAAAAATTCACGCATCTTCTTTCTGTTCAAAAGTTTTCATTCCTCGGCTCTTAATGCATCGTTTTTCCTTCTGAAGCATCAGTGAGTGTTTAAACCTTCTGTAATAGTTGCATATGAGTCCCTCAGTTGTCCTCAGTGTGAAAAGATGGATCTCAAAATCATACAGTCATTGTTGGAAATAGTTCAAATACACAAAAATGCTGAAAAACCAAAGAATTTGGACCTGAAGGATTTTTCTGAAGAACAGCAGGCAGTTTAACTGTTCAAGACAAACAAGGGACTCATGAACAACTATCACTAAACAAAAAAAAAAAAAAAAAAAAAATACAGCTGTGGATCATTCAGGAAACAAGACAGCATTTTGTATGACCCCTTTTATTTTAGTAAAATAATGAACATTTTGCAGATTCTGTAAGGTGTATGTAAACTTTTGACCTCAACTGTATATTTTCACTAATGGGGATCAGAAGTAGTAAAAACTACATTTTCCACATTATAAATGATAGACTTTCTTGACAATATTTAATTTTAGATTCTTTAATATTATTAATATTTTCTTTTTTTTTTTTTAAGGTCAGACCATCCTGTGAGTTTCACGTTTACTTTTTACATCATAGTGCTCCTGTATTTTAGTTAATTCCTAACTGTAATTATTATTATTATTACTGTATTTAATATATATTGCTCTATATAGTGTTATTTTTAAGTCTTAGTTTTCAATATCATTAGGATTTCAATATACTTCTATTAAATAATTCTATTACATCCCCATTATAAGAGCTGAGGTAGCTTATATGAGTGGCCTTGCGTTTGTTTTAAATTTCGTCCACTTGCGAGCATGTGTATTAAGTGTAAAAAAGAAAGCGCAGCAGTAACATAGCCTCAAGATACGCAGCTCTAAAAGCCACAGCGGACAAAGTTGAATTAAGAAAGAGCACATGCTTCCAGTAGCTATAATGGAGTTCAGAAAGCGGTCCAAACAACCTGGGGCAGCCTCAGGCCTTCTTTAGCATGCTGATTTAATACAACCTGAAGAGGAAAAGGGTCCGTATTCATGAGCCGCTGATTCATTTTCGGTGGTACCGCCCCATTATGGCTGCGTGCAAGCTGACTCACCTTGTGTTCATGCATCATGCTATTGTCAGGAGGACAGTAATGCTGCTGTGAAGGCATCCATCCCCGACCTCATTGGGCGGAACAGATTTACTCTCAGTGGGATCAGGCCTGGAGAGATTAGCAGACAGAGAGAGGTTATCAAGATCAAGACTCCCGGGGAGTTTGTGTGAAAATGTTCCGGTGCTTTTAAAGATACAAAACAATGTAGGATAATCATAACGGAGCGGTAAATCCTTTTACTGCTATAACAAAAGGAAACCAAATAGAACCACCCAAAACAGTGTTATGCCACGAGATACACAAGTACAACAAACAAGAAGTGAACACTGAGTAACTTACATTATGGGCAATATTGATAGTTATTTTTTGTATGTATGCTCTTTTAGTGAAAATAGTTCCAAACAGAGGTTGCGTTAACTGAACATTGTCCTTCATTTACGGATTTTTTTTTTTAATCAGTGACGGAAAAATCTGAAGGCCGTCCGTCATTTTGACAGATTACACTGAGGGTGATCTATTGTAACTTCTAACTGTAATTCCCACCCTGTCCAGTTGGTGGCGAGTGCGCTCCAGTATAGCAGCAGAGCACTGGGTCCAGAACAAAAATGAAATTGTAACCAATGTTTTGCTATGTGTTTGATTACGCACAGGCGAGTACTCAGAAGCTACGATCTATCACGCCACATTAAAGAGCACCAAAACGGTATTTATTGCTTGAATTTTCTAATGACATGGACAGAATTTGAAATCTGAGACTTTGTTTCATTTCAGAAGTAGCACAAAGCTTAGCCTACACTCTTAAAAATAAAGGTGCTTTAAAAGGTTCTTCACAGTAATGCCATAGAAGAACCATTCAGTAAAAGGTTCTTTAAAGAACCATGTCTTTCTTACCTTTTTATAATCTGAAGAACCTTCTGTCGCCATAAAGAAGCTTTTGTGAAATAGAAAGGTTCTTTATGGAACCATTTAGACAAAAAAGGTTCTTCTATGGCATTGCGAAGCACCTTTATTTTTAAGAGTGTATTGCAATGTATTGGATGGGAGGCACACTATGTACTGTTAATTCATCAACTGAAAACAGCATAGACCAAAAGATCGTTTGGGATTTAAGAATTGATATTGGTTCATAAAATTGAGAATATATTAAAATCGCTGTCACTGCGGCGTGTGATGTTGAACATGAAAAGTTACATCGTCTCATCTGTTCTCTTCAAAATAAATGCATAAGCCTATACCTGTCGTCCTGTAGGTTCATAATTAATGTGATAATGAATGTTATTATAATTAAAATATGAAAATTAAAATGACAGGTAATAATAGATTATGACGCAACCTGTTGTGAGTATCCAACAGCGGCGTTCCAAATCGTTTCAATAATTCTGAATAATTCAAAAATTCACTCATAAAGAAGTCACTTGTCACCACTTACTGGCTCAATAAAGCAGATAAACTATTGTTATTGTAGCAAAACCATTGTTAATTTGTGGTACTTAACTACAATAACCTTTTTTGTAGTAAAACCATGGTTAATTTTTGTAAAATTGGCGAAAAAATGGGAAAAAATTAAACCAGAGCTGTTGTAAAAAGAATTTAGACAACGTATTTCAGTAGTCCATAATAATTTAATGAGGCTGGGGTCAAAACACTGATTGTCCTTTTTAAGTGTATTATCATTCATTCATATTAGATTTAGAAAACACTTAATTCACTTTTAATTCACTGTTCCCCATTATAGGACACCAAATGCATTAGTGCAATTAGTTTCCCAGCTGTTTCTCATCAGGCAGATGTGTTTGTTTGCATTGTTAATTCATGCACAAGTGAGCTTTTAGTGTCGGCTCCTGATTTAACATTTGCATTAGCTTTTGGAGTCTTTTGCTGGTGTCAGAGTTTTCTGCTCATTGAAACAAGCAGGAAATGAAATGATTAGAGCATCCAGGGAAATGCTACCATACGGTACATTAGTGCAGTAATCAGACTAATTCACAAAATTTATTTAGTCATTTAACAATAGTGAAGCAATGTCAGTGGATTCAAAAACTACAATCACTAATTGTTGCACAGTGACAAACTGCTTGACAAATTCAGACTGCTTATTAAGCAGCAATAATTTTGCTTAAAGCACTCAAACATCAAAATATTGACAAGAAACTGATCAGAAAATGAATACCTAAACGGAATCCAGTTAGTGTGACAGAGCAGCCTTACAGATTAATTATAATAATGTACTTCATGTATAATGTTAGGATATGTTATATACTGGAAGCATGAATGCATTTGTATGTAAATAAGATTTGCATATTTAAATTCATGTTGATTAATTTTTTTCTGGATAAATGAGAAGGGGTGATGAATAAGTATATCGCTATAAATGACAGAGACATATTGATAAATTCCAGGTGTAATTCTTAATAATAAAATAAAATAAAATATAATAAAAATAATGGAATAATTTAAGTATCCCTGGCATACAGAATGGTTAGTAAAATATTTTATTTTTATTTTTTTATTTATTAATTATTGTCCAAATGAATATCAAATAGGCAAATATAAAAAATAAATTAACAGAGCTGCCTTTAGCAATTCACATTTAGTCAGTAAAGGATTAGTTCACTTCCAAAATGAAAATTGCCTAATAATTTACTCACCAACATGTCTTCCAGGATGTTTATGTCTTTCTTTCTTCAGTTGAAAAGAAATTAAGGTTTTTGAGGAAAAAATTCCAGGATTTTTCTCCATATAGTGGACTTCAATGGGAGCCAATGAGTTGAAGTTCCAAATTGCAGTTTCAGTGCAGCTTCAAAGGGCTCTAAACAATCCCAGCTTAGGAACAAGGGTCTTATGTAGTGATACGATCAGTCATTTTATTTTTTTTATAATTCAAAATTTATATACTTTTTAACCACAAATGCTCACCTTGCACTAGCTCGACTTGCTCTAGTCACATGCGGTTAGTTTTTCATCTGTGTATCTTGGTTAAAAAAGGTAGGGTAGAGCGAAAAAACACATTTTCTCCTCCAACTTTAAAGTCCGACATTGTTTTTACCTTTTTTTCGTAACAGCCGTTTAACTTTCTTCGCATGTTTGCTTTGTAAATACTGGGTCGGTACTTCTGCCTTTGTCACGCGTGACCTTTCCAGGATATAATTTTTATTTTATTTTATTTTTCGAAAATGACAGATCATTTCACTAGATAAGATCCTTATTCCTTAGCTGGGATCGTGTAGAGCCCTTTGAAGCTGCATTGAAACTGCAATTTGGACCGTCAACCCATTGATCCCCATTGAAGTCCACTATATGGAGAAGAAAAACCTTCATTTCTGTTCGACTGAAGAAAGAAAGGCATCTTGGATGACATGGGGGTGAGTAAATTATCAGAAATTTTTTATTCTGGAAGTGAACAAATCCTTTTATCCAAACCAACTTACAAAACGAGTAGCATCGCAAGTATTTATCATACAAGACAAAAGCCAGCAATACTAACAAGAACTACCTGTTACTTAATAGTTCACCAAATATGTGCCAGAAAACTACAATGCTTTGCTATGGCACATTTTACAATGTAAAGGAGATGTACAAGAAATAGGCCATGTCAGAGCATGTAAAGTACATGTAATTTCATTTTAAACATAACATTTTTCATTTAGTTTTACATATATCTAGTCTTAGTTTTCGTTATAACGTAATGGATCTGGTTATCACAATGTAACGAGTATAGTTTCACACATCCCACTTGCAAAGCACCTGTTTTTCCTGCTGCAGGAGAATGAGATCTGAGTGTCTCAGTGTCTCGTGTGAGAGGTAAACATCTCCTCCCCCGCTGCAGAACAGCATCTCCAGTGTGTGGAGCGGGAGAAAATGGAGCCTGATTGAATGTGAGAGCAGGCGGAAGAAAGGCAGCAGCGGCAGAGGGAGGGCGTTTGCTCTCAGTGAACAGCACAACTCAGCTGCTGCAGTCAGGGCATCAATTTTGTATAGGCGTTGAGTGCGGTGCCAGTGCGTTCGCTAGCATCGGTGCTGAGGCTTCCCCTCTCCCTGCCAGCCTCTTTACCGCTGACCATGGAGAGCAGCTCGCGTCTCGCTCGACCACAGAGTGATGGGGGGCGATACGAGCTGTCTCTATAGGCATGTCCGCGTCCGATTCTAGCGCAGCGCTGCTCAGCTGCAAGGTAGGGATAGTTTGCCTTCTCTCTCCCTCACATGCACTTTATCTCTGTCACTCTTTCTCTCTCCCTCTCTCTCTTTCTTGCTCGCTCGCTCACTGATTTTCTCCCGCGCTCTCCCTCTCTATTTCATTTTCACTCCATGTGATTCTATAATCAATCAGTGCTGCTTTGGTGGAGTGAATGAATTTTGCATGCATTCTGCCTGGGTCATAGTCTATTAATATCCTCATGTAAGCCTTTTTTTATGAATAAATTATTCTCAGTCGAGATGCACGTCTTAGCTTTTCGACCAGCAGACTCATCAAATGCATTCAGCTGCATTGATTGTTTAATTGAGACTGTGTATTACCTGACTAAGAGATCTCATATCTCTATGGTTTCAGAGAGTATTACAAGTTGTTGATATGTCATTGTGATTTTTTTATAACCAGCAAACCATGCTCAGAATTTAACCAGTTTTAGGTAAAAAAAAAAAAACAAAACAAAACATGAATTTACATAAATGTATATATTTATATACATTCAAATTAATATGTTCTTGCATGTATTTTTTTCTGAATTTTATTCCAGAATATTATATACCTGGTCTTTATAGGTTTTAGGTTTTGGACACTATTCATTTGGCATAAATAGATGGCATGCTGTGTGTTTTTATTTTTTTAAAAGTCCTGCTAAATACTATTCTAAAGATAAGAAACATTATTTTATATTATATTATATTATATTTAAAATACTCTTATAAAGGTAAAAAATCTAGGAGCAAATATCTTTGATTAAAAATAACAATAATAATAATAAAAATAAATAAATAAAAAAATGCAAATTCATCCAGTATTCAACCTTCTTTCTGATAATGATTACTGATATAATATAATGCAAAAATTGCACCATTGCATGTGTTTATTTTGTATTGTATCCATGTTGCATGTGGTTGCTTCTTATGGACTACTCTGATCCCTGTCCTCATCAGGACAAGTTCTGCCGTAGCAAGCATCAAATTCATGCTGCTTCATATAGGACATTGGATCAGATTTTGACAATATGCATGAAAATAGGGCAAGAAACTGTTTAAAATATAGGATAATGAATGACTGTTATCTAACAAGCCTTGTGGACAAGGGGATGTTCATTGATTTTACGCCTCCTGTTGGCTGTGTGCTGCTATTGCACAACAAATTGTGAATAGGAATTTTGACTGCCCTGCGTTTATATCTGCTGCCCAGATGCACAACCGTTGTACTTTAAACCTAAAATAAACACAGTTTAAGAATTTGAAAATTTGTATAGCTTGGTTCAGTGATGTTTAAACAGTATTTTTGACTCATAATTATAATTAATTAATTATAATTCAGATGTGACCAAGGTGGCCATTTTTTGGTATACATTATGATGTTCTGCAAAATTCTGCAAAAGTCACTAATAGGAAAATTTGTGACATTGATTATGTGAACTCCATGTTTTGGAAGCTTGTTTCTTTATTAAAACTTTACTTTACTTTATTAAAAAATAAAGTATTGCATTTTTCTCTCATAATTCATACTGTTTTTATGAACTTGTCAGAATTGTGAGTTGCTTGGAATTTGGAATTGCAAAAAAGTAAGTCAGAATTCTGAGTCTCTCAACTGTATCTTGTGGAGTTTACATTTCACATTTCTGACTTTTATCTCAAAATTGTGACCTGTGGGAACTTTTTCACGAGAGATGAAATACGTACCAATAAGTACATCACTGCAGTTCCCAACAGAAACTAGAGGCGGTAAAACAGCAAGCATTTGTAATTGTTTTCATACACAATTATGATTACAACTTCATGCGTTTCACTTTCTGGTGTTCTGACAAATAATGCTACCTATCAGATTATGCTACCAACAGTGTATTTTTAATCCTGGAAGGGTAGTTTTAGGGTTGGGGTAGGTGTACACGACAGGATAGCACAAATTGTCAAAAAACTGGATGTAACAAGCTTGCTCAGAATCTTAGCCGGCATGGAGTTGGACTAAGGATGTGGAATCCTTAATATTGAATTAAATTTAAATTGAATCTGTGAAAAACATGACTCACGATGAAAGAGCTGAAAGATGAGAGACTGAAAAAACAAGCTAAAATGGAATGCTTGCGATTGCGTTTTTATGTCACATTCGTTGTTCATACTATCGGGTAGGTTTAGGTGTAGTGCAGATGGTAGGCCTAAGTTATTTTAAAACGTCATGCAGCATTAGAGTTATAATGCCACTCAACAGACATTTTAAGTCAGAACTGCGGTGACACGTACAAAACCAACATCACATAAAACATGGTTAATACAGCTGCGCCCAGAAACTAACAATAAATTACATTTTCTATCTGTTTGATTGTGTTTTATTACCATCACCTACCCCAACCCTAAACCTACCCCTCATAATAATGCAAAAACAGTCATTATTGTATAGTATATCTGTATACCATTTAGCCTTTACCATAAAACATACCTTAGGTATGTTCACCTGTTCCAGGAAAAAAAAAAAAAAAAAACACTCTTTTAGCGCCAATCAGTGGACATTTCTGTTGGAAACTGCACTATTTTGTGTCTCGCGAAAAAGTTCCCACAGGTATGTTTTCGCAATGACACCAGGTTGCAACTTCCTGCTTCCATTTGAAGCTCAAGATCAGTCATTCTTTAATTATTCTGGAGAACATAAGGTTTTACACAAACTTGTGGAGTTTATGTAGCTTGAATGCTGCTGTCGAAAAGCAAAAGGAAAATAAACCGATTACTATGACAATCTAAAATTCTACTAAATAAATAAAGGTGACATATCATGAAAATCTATTTTTTCCGTGTTTAAGTGCTACAATCGGGTCCCTGGTGTATCTACCAATCCAGAAAGCATGAAAAACAACAACCCAGTAGCTTTGTTTTGGTAAGCCATTCTCTGCAAGCTTGTGAAAAAACGATGTGACGTAGAAAGGGGGTCTTATTATAATAAAACTGCCTCTTAATCTGCACGTTTCCACCCACGGCACCGTCATTTTGTTTTCGTAAGCGACAACAGTGTACCAGTTCTAACGCCATGGCATATGTTCGGCAAAACATGCCAACTGTTCTGTCATTGGCTGCACAGATGAACACTATTTAGTGTCCCAGCCTCAGAGGAGACAAGAGAGCAGTGGATTTATTGATTTATTTACTATATATTACACTGCTTCCACACAGAGATAATATAGACATAACCGACTGTTTTTATAACTTTATTTTATAACTTTTTATAACTTGCATAACTGTGTGTTTTTAACATAAACATGTGTATTTGACAGTTTAAGCACAATAAGACATGAAAGAGAACTTAGTTTAGTACTCACATGCCGTGTGACAGCCGCTTTCTGTGCGCGTGCTTCAGATGTGTGTGCAAAGTTTAAACTGGTATGGCTTTAAAAACACATGGTTTCAGAGCGATAGATATGATAATCAAAACCAAACAGATGTTTTTTAGCAGAGTATCTGATGTAGGAGCTGTAAAACACAGCCCTATTCTGGAAAAGGGGGCGGTGAGCATCAGCTCATTTGCATTTAAAGAAACATGCACGAAAACTGTTTCTGCTTCCACTCAAAAAAGGCATTTTCATAATGATATAATAAATGATCTATTGGGTATTTTGAGCTGAAACTTCACAGACACATTCTGGGGACACCTGAGGCTTATATTACATCTTGTACAAAGGGGCATAATAGGTCTCCTTTAAAGCTTCATTTAAGCTACATACAGTAAACATCGTATGCAACCTTTTCTGGGAATGTCTGATGATTTAAATGAGTGTTGTAAGTGGAATATGGAGTGAGGTGTTGTGGAAACACTCTTAGCGGATGAGGTTGCGATGCATTGTGTCTTTTAAAGGATTACATTACTCTATCGATCCAGGTGCTGAGCGAAAAATTGCTTAGTCTGAAAACTACTCAGAGTTAATGTACGCTGTGTGTGTATGGAACACAAAGCAGGTAGTGATGTTTATGTGGGCGACCCCTGCATCACTATTACCTCCTAGTGGCCAAAAGTAATAATAAAAAAAAGTGTTTGATATAGTGTGGTGTTGTGCTTCAAAGCCCTACTCTGTCTTTCTTTTCAATTATTTCTAAGCTGAATACATGAAAGAGATGAGCATGGCGTAGATCATTCAAGAGTTTGTTCAGGACAGCTCTGTGATGGAGATGTCTCCCATAGCAGGGCTGGATTTTAATTAACACGTTTATTTAGACAGGAGATATGTTTTAATCGCACATAAGAATCTTATCTTAGCCGGCGTCTGCTTAATTATGCTTAATCTCTTTCGACGGTAGATGTCGCAGACACCTGTGCCCTGCGGCTGCCTTTGATATTTAAATCATATCCTCACTGTGTTCTGGATTTTGGAGGGAAAAAAGACAGAGAGAAAGGCTGGTCTGGAGGGGAGATCAGAGGGATGCAGGAAGCCGTAGAGGAAAGTTTGTTGCAATGCTTGTTTACGGTCACTTGGTCTTTTGCTATTGGTGCATTTGGTGATTTCTCTGTCTTTGATTTAGTTTTCAGTTTTCATGCTTTATTGGCATAAAAATATTTTATATTCATATTGCTAAAGCATTTGCAGCAATTGCTGTGTGCATTTAAAGCCAAATGGATTTGGAGAAATTTTGCACTGCATCACTTTAGAGGTGGGCAATATATATATCACAACAGGGTTATTTTTGCTTTAAATAAGGTCTTTATGATTTTAATACCATAGAAATTTTATAATTCTTGTCAACCAGTGTCAATATCACAAAAAAACTAATACTAGCCTAAATTAAAAAAACAAACAAAAAAACTCTAGCTCACTAAAGACAAGTAAACAGTTGGCGATTAAATTAGTATAAATAAGTATAAAACACTGCATATTCTTCATTGTGTAAATTAAATTTAGATTTCTTTTTATTAACGTTACAAAAGTGATTTAGCCAAGAGCAGTGAGAGATTTTCTATTGTTGTTTGATTAACATGAGTCACAGACATTAGAAATATTAGACTGCTGTCACTTTAACAGTTGCCCGGATCCAATATACAGTCACATGTTACAGTTACATTTTTGTGACCACGCAGAACAGCAACGTCATGTGAGTGCGTAACTGCGATAGAGATGATAGTCCAAAATCTCTTCTGGTTGACAAATTTGTACCAGTTAATTGTGTCTACTGGTATATCGCCCACCCCTACATCACTTACTCACCAATAGATGCTCTGCAGTGAATGGGTGCCGTCTAGGGATGGGCGATATCTTATCGTTTGCGATATACTGGTAAAAAATTTTCCCCACGATAAGAATTAGTCTTCCCACGACAATAACGATAAAGTCTAAAAACATATTTCGATGTGTGAGAATGACATGCTAAAGACGGACGTGAAACTAGTATATCACTAAATGAGGAGCTCCAATCTGGAGCTGGTTTGCCAAAACTGTGCAGTGCGACAAAAATCAGGCTGAACCTTGAATAACATTAAATGTACTAGTAGCAAGTGTGCGATGCAGTTTTGCATGTGTATGAGCCTGTTTACAAACCTGTTGTCCAACAAAGATATCATTTATTGGAATGCTTTTTTTCCAAATTAACTTTATAACATAGTAGAGTGTTTGAAATAACCTTTCGTGATCAGCCGTGGTTTCATATCACAGAATGAGGCTGAAATCATACTATTTTATAGTATTCTAAAGGCTATGTCGATTAGCATTGCATTAGAAATATACTTTATTTTTATAAAATACACAAAATTGCTACAACACAGAGAAACCATATATTGTAGCAATCGTATGTTTATTGTCTTCATGTTTCTTCAGTTAAAATTCCTCTATCTGTGTTTTATTCAGCTACAGCGATAACTTGATTAGAGATTCCTGAAGCGTCGACAGTACTATTACTTCTGCAATAAAGCACATGTGGAGTTTCTGCGCAAGGGCGCCCCCTGGCTTCCAAATCAGAAGGCGCTTTATTGCCAAGTGTGTTTCACACACAAGGAATTCGTCTGAATGTTAGGAGCTTCAACTACAGAAAGTACAATTTATTTCACATTCCAGTGAATTAAACAGTCATTACATTACGTGTGTACTCAGTAATGCCCACAACACCCTATTTTGAGTAAAAAAAGGGAAAGATAATACTTTTCTGTAAAGAAACAAGATAATTCCCTGAATTATCGTCATTGATATCGAGGTTGCAATAAATACCAGAAATTATCGTGATAAATTTTTAAGCCCATATCGCCCATCCCTAGTGCCGTCAGAGTGAGAGTCCATAGCTACAGCTACAGACCCACTGTAATTGACAAAGAAGTAGAAAAGGCATTAAATATAACAATGAATAAACGTAACCATAATAAAATGTGAAAAGATTAACACTCACATTGGACTCCTGTCCTTTTTTGCAGAGTTCTGCTGATTCCTACACGAGTAGACCATCGGATTCCGACCTGTCCCTGGAGGAGGACAAGGAGGCGTCTCGGCGTGAGGCCGAGCGCCAGGCCCTGCTCCAGCTCGAGAGAGCCAAGGTTCATTTTCTCATACAGATACACTGTCACTTACCTCTCATCTTCAAGTAATGTTAGCTGTTTTCTTTGTTTTCTTGTAGACCAAACCTGTGGCATTTGCAGTGAGAACCAATGTCAGCTACTGCGGGGCTCTCGATGAAGACTGTCCGGTTCAGGGTGCTGCCATCAACTTTGAAACCAAAGATTTTCTACATATAAAAGAGGTGGGAAGCAATCAACGAACTGAGGTTAACAGTTAGCTTATGTTTTACTGTTATGTTTTTTGAGCACATTGTCTCTCATCCAACAGAAGTATAATAATGACTGGTGGATCGGGAGGCTGGTGAAGGAGGGGGCAGATATTGCCTTCATCCCCAGCCCTGTTAAACTGGAGGCCATGCGGATCAAGCAGGAACAGAAAGCAGCACAAAGGTCTGAACTACTGTTGCATCTCATCATATCTATAGTCAGGGGCATAATATAGTCTGGGGACAGGGGAGACATGTGCACAATTAGGCTACATAACATATCTAGGCTGTTATTTATATGCAGGCTATAATAGGTTATGTAGTTGTCTATAGCTCTGTATCATGCTTGAAAAATTTGGTCTGTATTTGCACTTTGAAATTTGAGATTAGCCTAGCCAACTTTGATTATGGCTGCACTTATTGTTTGCACTTAATACGACTAAGAAAAAACTGTTGTTTAGACTATTTTTGATTATACTGTTTTTATTTATATTTGGGAAAAGATCTTCAGTTAGGAGGTCAAACGCTCTTGAAGCTCATAATTAATGTACGGTTCTAACTTCTAAGGTCTGAAGAGACTCACATGAAATCATACAGGAGAGAAGCCAGTCAGTTGAGTTTGTAATGTATGTAAATGCAGGAAATGGGATTCATATAAAAAAATTTGAATTTGAAAAGTCCCCCCACTTCTCAAACCAAAGTTACACCCTTGTCTATAGTTGTTATTCAATACTGTATAAATGACCAATTTAAAGGAATAGTTCCTAAAAAGGAACATTTGCTGAAAATGTACTCACCCTCAAGCCATTCAAGATGGAGATTAGTTTGTTTCTTATTTTGAACAGATTTGGAGAAATGTAGCATTACTTGCCCACCAGTGGATCCTTCGTAGTAAATGGGTGCCGTCAGAATGATAACAGCTGATAAAAACATCTACAAGTAATTCTCAAGACTCCATTCCATCAAATAACATCTTGTGAAACGAAAAGTTGCATGTTTGTAAGAAACAAATCCATCATTAAGATCTTTTTAACTTCAAACTCTTGCTTCTATTTAAAAGTCCATAATCCATGATAATGCTTCCTCCAGTGAAAAAGTCCATCAGCGGCTGTCCTCTCACATCAAAATCCACCAACTTATTTGTTTAAAACTACCGTTTAAAACTAACTAATCAATGTAAAATCCCCACCACTAATACAGAGCAGTACAGTTGGTTTGGAATGCACAAAGACAAGCAGACTGATACAAATAAAGAAAAGTGAAGATTATTAGTTTGCATGTTTGGTGAAGTATACCGTAAGTGAGAAATAAACACTCTTACCTTCAACTGTTGTGCTATTTATAAGAAATCTCAGCACATATACCACCAGTCAAAAGGTTTTGGACAGGAAGACTTTTAATGTTTTTTAAAGAAGTATTTTCTGCTCACCAAGCCTGCATTTATTTGATCCAAAGTACAGCAGAAACAGTACAATTTTGAAATATTTTTACTGTTTAAAATAACTGATTTCAAAGCTGAATTTTTAGCATCATTACTCCAGTCACAAGGATACTTCAGAAATCATTCTAATATTCTGATGTGCTGCTCAAAAAACATTTATTATTATTATTATGTTGAAAACAGCTGAGTAGAATTTTTTCAGGTTTTTTGATGAATAGAAAATTCAGGAGAACAGCATTTATGTAAAATCTTTTGCAACATTATAAGTGTCTTCATCAAATCGTTTGATCAACTTATAGCATCCTTGCTAAATAAAAGTATTAATTTGTATAATTTCTTTCCTAAAAAAATGTAATTATTAAAATATTTAAACTTTTAAAATATTCAAGCTTTTAGTGTATAATGTTAAAAGCCTTTTATTTCAGATAAATGCCAATCTTTGGATCTCTCTATTCATCAAATAATCCTGAAAAAATGTACTAAACTGTTTTAAATATTGAGGATAATAATATTAAAAATGTTTCTTGAACAGCAAATCAGCATATTAGAATGATTTCTGAAGGATCATGTGACACCGAAGACCGCAGTAATGATGCTGAAAATGTAGCTTTGATCACAGGAATAAATTACATTTTAAAATATATTCAAATAGAAAACAGTTATTTTAAATAGTAAAATTTTTTCACAATATTACTGCTTTTGCTGTATTTTCTTCTTTAAAAATATTTTAAAAATGTACGGTCCAAAAACGTTTGACTGGTAGTGTAAGTTCAGCATGGGATCTTCATTCATAGTATAGTATCAGCTGGCATGCCTCAACCTATAATTTCTAAAATGTTTGTATTGTTAACAGGAAAATGGGAGGAAATGCTTCATCTGGAGGCTGGCGGTCTACTCCTCCTTCTGCAGGTGAGAGGTATTTAAATACTCTCACACAATGCTGTTTTACTGTAATGCTAGTATTGTTGAGTCACTTTCATTCCTCTGCAATTTCCTTCAGGCTATATGCTGAAATTGTTCTACCATTATGAACGCAAACAACCTGTTTAGCTTTTCTTAAACACATTTCTCTTGTTTTAAACAAGCCAAACAGAAGCAGAAGCAGGTAGGTGGTTAAAGTTCCTTCCTTGCTCATTCCATAGTGCAACACAGTCCCTCAAAAAGTGGTATTAAATATTCACAGTTTTTGTCTGGCCTCTCAGACAATTCTCTGCAAGAGATTTTAATGCTGGGTTATTGAAACTGCATCCCTTAAGGCTACTCATTAGATGTTGAGAAATGTTAGTTAAGATCCAGAGCTTATGAGACATAACTGTGTGTGTGTGTGTGTGTTGTAGACAGAGCACGTTCCACCCTATGATGTAGTTCCATCCATGAGGCCTGTTGTTCTGGTCGGCCCCTCGCTGAAAGGCTACGAGGTAAATTATATTAAACTTAATCATCATGGCAATTAAGAGACAGGCCAGTTGTTCTGTATGCAGGGTCCAAAATGAACAAAAACCAAGTTGAGTTTGAGGGGTAAATAAAAAGTTAGTGTTACTTTATTGTTAACTTTTGTGTCTTTTAACTAGTGGTGAGAAGGTTACTTTAGTAATGTAATAGGTTACATCTTACAAATTACCCTATTTAAAATTTAACAAGTAATCTATTTCATAATCTGATTACATTTGATTACTTTTCTAAATTTCTAATGTTTTCAACTGTTAATCATTTTCAAACATTTAAACCAGGCAGGGTTAACCTTACTGTCAGACTTTCAAAATTCTTCATCACTTGAATTAAGATTATAATAATTTATTTTTAATGCACAGCCACCACAAAATCAGACGTTAGCACCTCTTTTTACTTTGGGATCATACTGAGGTTAAATAAAGTGATGATTTAAAATCATAACAAGAAAAAGAAACTCCCCAACACTAGTTTTAACTTACACCTTTGTGGAGAATTTATCATCAGAAATATGCCTAAAGGCCTTTTTTTCTCCAGAACTCAATGTGACAACATATATATTAAGCTACCTAAATGAAACTATGAAGAACAAACATGTTATTTCTTTATTATTTATGTAATATTATAGCATTTATTAAAATTTACAGTTTTCACTTAAGTTTTAGTCATTTTGTTATGTGCTTTAGTATATTTTTGTATATTTTTAAAATATTTCTATGCTTTAATTTATTTTTATTTAATTTAATATTAGTAATTTTATAAAAATGTTGCTGCCAAGGCAACATTTCTAATCTTCAATTACGTTAAGTTTAAGTCATTCATGCAATATTTGCATTTTATTTTATTTGTAGTTTATTTCAGTTACTGAAAATTATTAAATAGGTTTAGTTTTATTTAACAATAAAAACACTGGACAAAATCAGATTTTGCAACAAATTTATGCAGAGATTTGATCTACATGATGTGATACACAAATGACAATGACAATGATATATTTAGATGTAATAAATAATATTTCTATCAATAAATTTTTTATCATTTAATAAAATTAAAAATACTGTTTCATGACCTATGAAAAATATTAGTGGTCATTATTTGTATTTATATTAATGAAACAATATTTATATTTAGCATAACTCCATTGGTAACACTTTATAATGAGGTGTCATTTGTTAATATTGTATTAACTAACATGAATGAAAATGATCAATAGATTTATTACACAATTTCTTAATCTTTAATAAAAATACAGTTCACAGTACATTAACTAATGTTAACAAACACTTGTGATTTTAATAATGCATTCGTAATTGCTGAAATTAACATGAACTAAGATTAATAAATGCTGTAGAAGTATTGTTCATTCTTAGTTCATGTTCATGTAGTTAACTAAGGTAGGGCCCTATGATTTCCGCGATGTGGAAAACGCGGACAGAAACGTGGAATCCAGTCATAAAAACGGAATTTACTGAATAACGCGGAATGTCACGGAATTTGTCATTACACTTAAATCAAGTGGTCATTACACTTAAATCAAACCGCAACATGGACTAGTTTCTTTAAGTATTACACCACAAAAATACCATTTAAATGTGAATCCTGCATGTTCTGCGTGTATCTGTTTTAATGAATGGAGCAGGCGAACGGTTTCCTTTACTACACACACTGAAGCACACGTGATGCTCGCCGTGATTTCAGCGATTTTCAGGACATAAATGCATGAACAATATCTGCTGAGAGTCACTTCATGAGCATTCGACCGTTCCATTTTAGGAAAACTAGCATTATATCATATACACACAGAAATGTAAAGGTAGACACAGCAACCCGTCAAAATAAAAGTCCCATTTAACTTGAAGACATTGTGGCTTACTACTACTACTTTTTAGTGTATAATCACACAACAGTTCATTCCATGTTTTAATTTTAATAGTAAACTCCCCTTTGTTTGCAAAAAAAAAAAAAAGGTTTGCTTAATTTTCAGTAATTAAAAGATAAATTAAATTAATATTTAATGCCTTCATTTGATAACCAGAACATTTTAAATACACAAAACACAATTTTTATAATTTTAATTAATTAGACATGCTCTTTGATTACTAAAATTTAATTTGTCCATTAAAAAGGAGTTGAGAAAAATTAAAACAGGAAAAAACAGAATTTGAAAAAACAACAACAAAAAAACAGAATTTGGGAAAAAATACAACGGATTTCATAGGGCCCTACTAAGGTTATCTAATGAAACTTATAGTAAAGTGTTACCATTATATTTAATAAAAAAAATTGCAAAAAACATGATGAAGTTTCATGGCCTATGAAAAATAATTATAGTCTGTAAATTCTCATAATTCATGCACTATATGTGACTCTGGACCACAAAACTAGGGTAAATTTTTCCAAATTGAGATTCATACATCATCTGAAAGCTGAATAAATAAGCTTTCCATTGATGTATTGCTATGATAGAACAATATTTGGCCGAGATACAACTATTTGAAAATCTGGAATTTGAGGGTGCAAAAAAATATTGAGAAAATCACCTTTAAAGTTGTCCAAATAAAGTTCTTAACAATGCATATTACTAATCAAAAATTACGTTTTGATATATTTACAGTAGGAATTTTACAAAATATCTTCATGGAACATTATCTTTACTTAATATCCTAATGATTTTTGGCATAAAACAAAAATCAATAGTTTTGACCCATACAATGTATTTTTGGCTATTGCTACAAATATACCCCAGCGACTTAAGACTGGTTTTGTGGTCCAGGATCACATATTGGCAGGCATGGAAAAAAGCTCATTTTGGATCCTGTTGTATATGACTGCTCAGGCAGTGTAAGATACTTGCTTTTTCAGTTTTAATGTGTGAGAGGATTCATGAATGTAAAATATTTAAGTCCAGCTGTGACACGGTGTTCTGGACACATTTGTCAGTCAGCTCCTTAACACAGACACCAGGGACCTGCTTCCCCTGCTGACTCTCTACCCTCTATTTCTGGAGTCATTCATTTTTCACCCCTGTGTCTAAGTAAAACCACATCACCTCATCCAAACCATATTATCCTCATACAAGACTCTTCTTCCAAATCCCCTGCTTAGGACTCCTTATTTTCCCTCTACGATCCTCAGACAACAAAATCACTGGGTGGATGTTAACACTATTAATAGCTTGGGACCTAAATTACCTCAGATTGACATGTTAATTACATACAAAACGTTTCTGGCTGAATGTAGTATGAACGTTTTCTCACAATCTTCTGACGCAGGTGACTGATATGATGCAGAAAGCCTTGTTTGACTTCCTAAAACACAGGTTTGATGGGAGGTGAGTGTAGAAACTGTTTGTTTCACTGGTTTAGAGCTTACAAGTGAAAGCGCTAATCTCTTAAAGGAACAGTTCACCCAAAAATCATTTACCTACCCTCTTTCTTCTGTAAAGTGTCAATGCTTCTAGTGTTCTATATTAAGCTATATCTGAAGGTGTATTTTTGTAGTTAGTATGTGGTTTCATGGCAGGATTTCTATCACACGGGTGACTGCAGATCTGTCTCTGGCGAAGAGGTCTGTACTGAACAAGAAAGCTATCATGGAGAGGTCGAACACACGCTCCAGTCTGGGTGAGTGAAAACATAATCACGTAAAGCTGAATAGTGCAATAATATAAAGAGTGATCAAGAATTTCTTTGTATGAAGGACCTAATATGGGATCATTTGTTGTTTCATGCCTGTCTCTCTCTCTCTTTCAGCGGAGGTGCAGAGTGAGATTGAAAGAATATTTGAACTGGCTAAAAGCCTGCAGTTGGTGGTCTTGGATGCAGATACTATCAACCACCCCGCACAGCTTCTCAAGACCTCTCTTGCCCCCATCATTGTCTATGTCAAAGTGTCCTCTCCAAAGGTACAACAATATTTACCAGTCAATGAATCACTTACTCTTCAAAAACTACAAACTTTTCCAATTACAGATTTATATTAAAGTTCACCCAAAAATGAAAATTCTGTCATTTATTGCTGACACGGAATAGAAGAACATAGGCTGCTGTTGCTGTCTATGGAGGGTCAGAAAGCTCTCGGGATTTTATCAAAGCTGTCTTAATTTGTGTTCCGAAGATGAAAGAAGGTCTTACTGGTTTGGAACAAAATGAGGGTGAGTAATTAATGACAGAATTTGAATTTTTGGGTGAACTATCCCTTTAAGTAATATCTAGCTGATGGTCAAAAGTTTTCATACACCTTGCAGAATCTGCAAAATTGTAATTATTTTACCAAAATAAGAGGAATCATACAAAATGCATGTTATTTTTTATTTAGTACTGGCCTGAATAAGATATTTCATGTAAAAAATGTTTAAATATAGTCCATAAGAGAAAATAATAGTTGAATTTATAAAAATGACCCTAAACTAAATGAAAGTTTACTTTATTCTTAATACTGTGTTGTTACCTGAGTGATCCACAACTGTGTTTTTCTTTTTTTGTTTGTTTGTTTAGTGATAGTTGTTCATGAATCCCTTGTTTGTGTTGAATAGTTAAACTGCCAACTGTTTTTCAGAAAAATCCTTCAGGTTCCACCAATTCTTTGTTTTTTTAGCATTTTTGTGTATCTGAACCCTTTCCAACAATGACTGTATAATTTTGAGATCCATCGCACTGAGGACAACTGAGGGACTCATATGCAACTATTACAGAAGGTTCAAACGCTCACTGATGCTCCAGAAGGAAAAACAATGCATTAAGAGCTGGGGGTGTAAACTTTTGAACAGAATGAAGATGTGTACGTTTTTCTTATTTTGCCTAAATATCTTTTTTTTTTTCTTTTAATTTAGTACAGCTCTTCAGAGGCTACAGAAGATACTTGCTTGTTTCCCAGAAGACAAAATAAGTTGCATTTATCCTGATCTTATCCAGATCCTATTGCATTGTGTTTCCTTCTAGAGCATCAGTGAGTGTTTGAACCTTTTGTAATGGCTGCATTTGAGTCCCTCAGTTGTCCTCAGTGTGAAAAATGGATCTTATAATCATACAGACATTGTTGGAAAAGGATTCAAATACACAAAAATGCTAAAAAACCAAAGAATTTTCTGAAGAACAGCAGGCAGTTTAACTGTTCAGGACTAACAAGGGACTCATGAACAACTATCACTAAACAAAAAACAAAGCTGTGGATCATTCATGCAAGAACACAGTATTAAGAATCAAGTGTATGTAAACTTTTGAATGGGGTCAATTTTATAAATTCTACTATTATTTTACTCTTGTGGACTATATGTAAATGTCATTTATGTGAAATATCTTATTCAGGTCAGTACTAAATAAACAATAATTAACAAAATTTTGACCTCAACTGTAAGTAGGTTCAGATCTCCCTGAAGCGTAGCTCCTTCTTTTGTCCCTCATTTTCTCATTGTCACTCATTCTACCCCAGGTTCTTCAAAGACTCATTAAGTCCAGAGGGAAATCTCAAAGCAAACATCTCAACGTGCAAATGATGGCTGGAGATAAACTAGCACAGTGCCCACCAGTGGGTCCCAGTACTACGCACACATTCAGCTCCTGTTAACATACATTAAACCTAAGCAAGTGAACACATGCAATATCCTGCACTAATATTGTTTATTTATTGCATCTGTCTTGCATTAGGAAATGTTTGATGTTATACTGGATGAGAATCAGTTAGAGGATGCCTGCGAACACCTGGCCGAATATTTAGATATATACTGGCGTGCCACTCACCTGCCAGGCTCCGCCCCCCTGAACCCTCTAGTGGAGCAAAATGTAGTAACACCACCCTCAGCCAACTCTAGCCAACAGGTGAGTGTTTAAATGTTATGACCATCACTTGTTGTGATGAAGCTTAAGTTATCTTAAATGCTCTGTCATCCTCTTTCTCCAGTTCTCAGAGACGCAGGAGCTAATTGAATGAGCACTACCACAAGTAAGGGTAAGTGTTGATTTGATTTATGTCAGTTAAGAACATTATTGTGAATGTGTATTTCCCTGTCAGGGCTTATATCAATTTTAAATATTAATTTAAAAATAATGTTAAATGTGCACTTGCTTATTTTTATTTCATTAATAATAATAATATAAAGAAATTAAAAGTTTCACAATGTAACTGTTTTATTTTATATGCATTTTCCCGTTTTTTACTACTCACTTCACTATATCTTGGTAGCCCCCCATTATTACACTTTTGTATAAACTGACATTTCTACTGTGGCATCTGTAACCAGTGTTATTTATATGGAAACCTGTTTCCGCCACTAAATAAAAAGTGAAAAAAGGTTATTGCGACTTCTTGTCTCAAAATTCTGACTTTTTTTCTTAGAATTGCATGATACAAACTTGCAATTCTGACTTTTTTTCTTGCAAATGATATAAACTCACAATTGCAAGACATTGGGTTATCTCACGATTCTGTCTTTTTTCTTGCAAATGCGAGATATAAACTTACTATTCTGACTTTTTTTTCTCAGAATTGTGTAATATAAACTCACAATTGCAAGACATTGAGTTATCTCACAATTCTAACTTTTTTCTCACAAATGCGAGTTTATATCTAGAAATTTTGGCTTTTTTTTTTACGTTATTCTAACTTTTTTGGTCAGAATTGTGAGATAAACTCATAATTGCGAGTTATAAAGTCCAATTTTGTGGAGAAAAAAGAACTCTCAATTCTGACTTAACTCGCAATTCCGTGTTATAAAGTCAGGATTGCAAGTTTATACCAATTCTGAGAAAAGAGTCACAATTGCTAAATATAGACTCGCAATTCTGAGAAAAAGTCACAAATGTGACTTAATTTCTTTATTTCTCAGCATTGTGAGTTTATGTCTCGCAATTCTGATTTTACTATTTGCAAATGCTTTTAGATTTAGTTTATATCACTAAATTCTGAAAAAAGCCATATTTGCGAGTTTATATCTAGCAATTCTGACTTTATAACTCGCAATTGCATGTTTATATCACACAATTCTGAAAAAAATCATATCTGTGAGTTTATATCTCACAATTCTGACTTTATAACTCACAGTTGCAAGTTTATATCTCAATTCTGAAAAAAATTCAGAATTGGGAGTTTGCATCATGTAATTCTGAGGAAAAAAAAAAAAGTCTGAATTGTAAGATAAAAAGTCACAATAACCCTTTTTTATTATTATTTAGTGGCGTAAACAGGCTTCCATATTTTTGTACTATTATAGTACTTATTAATACTTTGAAATCATTAAGTTTTTATATTTAAGTTTTCTGTTTGAGTTCGTTTAGCAATTCTGTTATATGCTTTTGTCAATTTTATTAGTTTCAGGTTTGTATTTTATATTTCTGTTTAGTTGTTTTGTTTACTGTTTACTATTCAGTATTTCCGTTCATTTTAAGAACAAATGTGTTTCATTTTTTAAGTTTTTCATCTATTTTTCTATTTTATCTCATTTCAGCTGTTTTAATTAACAAACATTATTTTTAAGCTTTAAATGGGTCATCGGATGCTAAGTTCACTTTTACATGTTGTTTGAACATTAATGCGTGTTGGTACTGTATGTACACATCTACCATATAATGCTAAAAATCCATGCAGTGGTTTTTAATTAATCTGTAAGAATAATATCCCCTTTTTTAAATCGAGCCATTCTCAGATGCCTGTCGGTCGAATCTTTGTGATCGTCTTTCCTAATAATGCGCTAGTTAGCAAGTTTAGCAGCTAAATGTGGCTAAAGTAAACAGGCTCATCAAACCACAGAGAGAAGAGAGGGCGGGTCGAGCAGAGCTCATTTGCATTTAAAGCAGCCTCTACCAGAATGAGATGATTTTTGCAGAGCTGATTTTGGCAAGGTAAAAAGGGTGTTGTTTTACACTACCATTGAGAATTTTTAACCAAAATATATTATAAACTTTTCATTAAGACCCTAAAGAATCATATCAACTTGTGGAAAATGGGCATCCGATGACCCCTTTAAGGCCTGTTCACACTAAGGATGATAACTATAGAGATGACACTAAAGATAGTTCTAAAAATCATCGATAGTACAGAATAGCAGAGTCCACACCACAGCTATAGCGAAAAAGACAGAGAAACAATATCGTTGGAATCACTTGCAGAACAATTTTTTCCAGTTGATGAACAATAAACGACACTGACACCCAATCAGAATCAATCCTGCTATCACAAGCTCGAGAATTTAAAGCATCAGACGAGACTGCGCTTCGAATAAACAAATGAAATCCTCCGCTGGTGTGGATGCTAATATAATTATCTTTATAGTCATCGTTCTTGTTTTGAACGGGCCTTTAATGACAGCGCTGTAAATTAAAAATGTTGTGTGATGCTACATCCAGTCCATTCAATGTCAATATAACATCACCCATTGACTGTCAGAAAGCATGTGGCCAGCATGTTTAACCATGATGCTCACTTCCTCCACTGCTTTCTGGTTGTTATAGAGTGACACAGAACATTCCAGAAAGATCCCCAGAAAATTCCTCAAAGGCCAGCCACTCACTGCCCCAGAATGAGATGGGGCTCAGAGCAGCTGCCCCCCTAATGAGAATAAGGAGGAACGGAGGAATGGAGAATGAGATGAGGGTCAGCGGAGAAGTGGACCAATCCCAGCCTCACTGACAGTGACAACACACACCCTCCCCTGCACTAACATGTGTCGTCCTTTACATCTCAGGACCACTCTGCTGCACACACACACACACACACACACACAGGTATACACACATTCAACTGGTCTGAGCATCCCTGCTGAGCCCCATGCTGAGATCAACAGGGGTTTCCCTCAACCCCTTGGTGGTGCCGTCTGTCCACCAGGTTCTGCCAGCCTTACTCTTATCTCTGGGGTGAGGCTGGCACTGGCATCAGAGCATCTATACAACGCCCTCACAAAGAAGGGCACCACATGCTACTAACATCCAATCCGCTCACTCAGTCTACACCTCCTGCATTGTTTTTGTTTTGTTAATACCTTTTGCACAATACACTTAATTTCAATCAATCGTCAAATACAATTTACTCATAATTAATAACCCAAAAGGCTTTATGTAGCACAACCATCAAATGACTAATTCATATACTAAAATCACACTTGGGACTTTTTGTAACTGAAAACATTTTTATTTTCCATTATGTGCTGTTCTAGTGTTCTTGTGCTTTTTCATCATATTTGCTGGAAACTTTAAGTTTATGTTAACCAGGGTATATCAGCTAGTAACTAATCAGTATTTCCAATCACACTGCACTATCACCTCTTCAGATCAATGAAAAGCAGACCACATGAATGTTTGTACATCTTTTGCCTAGATCTCAGTATTGCACTAAACAGCCTAACATGTTATTTATTTTGTCTATCAGTGGTTCTCAACTGAGACCTCGAACAGCAGGTGATAAAACTATGCTAAATGAACAGAATAAAATGCAACTAATATTATATTCATGCATAGTTAGGATGGCAATACAAGAGAGAAAATTAAACATCTAATCAAACTATATGTGACCCTGGACCACAAAACCAGTCGTTAGCAGCACGGGTATATATGTAGCATTAGCCAACAATACATTGCATTGGTTTAAATTATCGATTTATCTTTTATGCCAAAAATCATTAGGATATCAAATTTTCCATGAAGTAAATTTTCTACCGTAAATATATCAAAACTTAATTTTTTATTAGTGATATGCATTGCTAAGAATTTGGACAACTTTAAAGGTTTTCTCAATGTTTTTTTTTTTTTTGCACCCTCAGATTTCAGATTTTTTAAAATAATTTTCGGTCAAATATTGTCGTATCCTAACAAACCATACATCAATGGAAAGCTTCTTTATTCAGCTCTTAGTGATGTATAAATCTCAGTTTTTGTGGTCCAGGGTCACATATGGCATTTTGATGCATGTTTACCAATACATACCAATATGGATACACTGAATGACATGCTCTCATCCTAAAAACCATGCACGAACTGAGACAATATTACTCAAAATATTAAACTTCACTTGTAATATGAAAGTGAAACATGGTTTGTGCCCCAATGTTTTCTATCTACTACTAATTTAGATGATTTTAATTATTTTAGGTTATTTATATTTGAATTTGTATTATTAAGGTTTTATTTTTAATATAAACACAATTTAATATTTGATTTGAAGAACTTCTTTTTCTTTGTGCAATAAACTATTTTAAAGCTGTGTTGGGTCAGCTGAAGTCTGTGTAAAGGCAATTAAGAGAATTGTTTCTAAATACATTATAAATGTATCGCTGAAAACAACTAACAAAGACAGTGAACTATGTAGTACTGACTTGTGGAGTTAGACCGTTAAACAGCTTTTCACCATTTTTGTGTTGAAGATTTTTTGGGCGGGGCTGAAATAGTAACTAAAGCGCATTAGCATTAGTGGTTCGCCAGCTCAATCGGGAGTTACTGTCATTACCGTTAGTTACTACAGCCTACAGTTTGCTAGCTATGCCTTCGTCACAAAAATGCATATTACCTGGTTGCGATCATTTACAAAACAACTCCATCCATTCAGGTTGTAGCGGTATTTGACAGTTGAGAAAGGCGGCAACTTTTCGGCGAGTGGGCGTGGCTTCTCCGCCAACAGCGGATACGCCCTCCAGAGTTTAAATTTTTTTTTTTTTTTCAAGATTTTAATAGCTTATTTTATTTACTTGTTTTTTGTCATTCAAATTTGGCTAATAACAGCTAAAAACTTTTTTTCTGTGGTGTGACAAATTCAGAACATAATTAATATTGCTTTACACAGACTTTAAAGAAAAAAAACAGTTGAGAACCTCTGCTCTATGCTAATGGTTTGAATTACAGTGACATCTAGTGGTTTTGATTGAAACTTTACAAAAGTGAGACCCTTGCAAACAACTTTTTCACACAAGTAGGCCCTATAATTGTACATAATCATACCATTAATTCAGCAACAACAGTAGATGTGTAATGGTATGATGATGTACTGCTTCAGAACCACTGTTTTATAACATCCTTTTCTGCATCTTTACCATCAACACTTATTTGCATGATAAGTGATGATCTTGTTGACATATCTGCTGCTGTAATTGTTGAGTTTTGCTTGCTGCTGTTCTTCCACGCAATAACAAAATCATTTACAAAGATTATCACACATAACAGAATGACTTATGTCTTATTTGCAAGACAATCTTTTAACTAAATTATCACTAGTTTAACTCTTTGCATACATGCACATGCAGTCCCATTGTACATTCAAGCTAATCATGACTATGCATGACAAACAATCAGGCATTTGTAGAAATAAACAGCACTGTAAACTGAATAGGGAAATGCAATCGACATAGAAACATATAGACCATCACAAACATCTGCTTGAGAGTGTATACAGTTTGCACATTAAAATTCATTCCCCTCATCTATATATAAATGCACAAACAAATGACTTTCTGTTTGTTTCAGGTGTATATATATATAATATTATTTGCATATATTGAACAAAAAATGTTATTTGGGACCATTTTGAATCTTCTGTCAATTTTTAAATCACTGCATATGAAAAGCAACAAGCAAGAGACACAGGCTTTAAAGCACAATGAGCTCTTCCCAGTCAAAAATATGCTTGATATCCTTCCAGGTAATTTGTACATAGTCTAGAACTATGTCTTTGGGTCTCCAAAGTATATTTTCAAGGCTAATTGTTTATTTTATTAGATATTTACGTTGTTCTCTATCACAATATACTGTACTGTATGCAACACTGGAGGAAGGAGGAGGACAATGGCATGGACTAATAAAGGTCTATCACTGAATAAAGGGAAATCAATATGATTGCACTATTTTGGTTTTGTGTTTGAGGTTTTCTTTTGGTTTACAATGCAATAAATGCACAATGTAAGTGTGTAAACCCTCTTCCAGTAGTTAACTTATCATATTGTACTAATGTGACAACACTGACCCAGCACTAAGTATGAAAAAAGAAGGAAAAAAAATAAGAAAAGTGTACTACCTGATGCTGAGCAGAACTACTGTGTGCTCTGGGGAAGAAAAAATAATTAAAAAGAAAATAAAAAAGAATAAGAATGGTCTCTGCATGGTTTCTGTCACTTTTGCATGTGTTGTTGATGCATGACATGGTTTTAAATCAATATATAGATGTTTTAAAGTTTTATGAATTTACTTTAATAACTTGCTGTGTAACAAATAAATAATATAGTCTGTAAGTTGATATAAAGTCATAAAATCTGCATGCACAATAATTATAAAATAATAAAAATAGTGATGGTGACATCTCAACTTTAACCACCCACATGTAGAATGACTGGAGAATCACAAAAATAAACTCCAAAATTTCCACTAGAGGTCAGTGCAGGAACAGTGCAAAAGCAAAATGATTCAAACTCTGCTTCAGACCTCTGAGTGTAAGCAAACTTTTTCTAAAACTTTGAAAAAGAAAATGATCTTTTTGTTATTTCTACAGTTTTCATATTTATAAAACGTTAGGTTGAGTAATTGCTACTTTAAGGAACTATTTATGAACCTAGTTTAATTCAGTTTAGATTGATTCAGTGATATGAAATTATATTTTCGACTTTAAAAGTTAATGTTACCACATTAAGAACATTTTAATTACCTGCTAAAGCAGTTTTACAGTGCATGCATTTTTATGTATCAATGAGGTCACATTTTGACATATATTCGACTCAAAAACACAAATGTGAGAAAACTGAGGGCCAAAGTCACAGATTTATGCTATAATGCACTCAATCCATTAAGTTATGGGGAAAGTGGGGTAAGATGAGCCAGTGGGTAACTTGAGCCACCCCCTGTGTCTTGGCAACTGTACACTTTTTTTACGGTCATTTGACCATGTATTTTGGAACTTACCATAATTTCTGCCAGACTGTGAAAAGGAGAAACACATGACATGTGTAAAAACTATTTTTAGCCTGTCAAAGTAAAATTTTAACATAACAGATGTACATCAGAGCAAATTTATCCAGGTCTAAGAATATTTATGATGCATATAGGTGATTTAGCTAGCTTTAAAACCATGCAAATAATTTAGCCAAATATTAGCCCGAATTGGTAGGCTAGCTAGTTTATTCCAAAATGCCAGTGATGGGGCAAAGTGAGCCAAATGCTGTGGGGTAAATTGAGCCTGCGTTTTAACTTTCTTTACCATGAGGCACTGGAGTTAAGTTAAATCTCATAAGTATAAACTGGTATTTTAATAATATTATTATTATTTTAAAGGGGTCATCGGATGCTAAGTTCACTTTTTCATGTTGTTTGAACATTAATGTGTGTTGGCAGTGTATGTACAAATCTACCCTATAATGATAACAATCCATGCAGTGGTTTTTAATTAATCTGTAAAAATAATATCCCCTTTTTCAAATCGAGTCGTTCTCAGATGCCTGTCGGTGTGCCGTCACACTGACAGAGGCCGCTCCCACAATCGCTGATTGACATGAGCTCTTACCTCAGACCAGCTGTTACAGTCCAGTAACTTTCCATGTTTTGATACCAGAGCAGGGATGTAAGTTAGACAAGAATATCTCCGACTGAGCGATTGAGGTGTTGTGTTGCTGGATGTAATAATGAACATAGTGGTCGTCATTTACTCCCGACATCTGAGCCGCTGAAGATGCAGTAGATTATGTTTGTTTGTGAATGGAATGCGCCTCCTGATCTACATATATCTGTCTATGTTCACGTGAATCATTCATGATCCAGCTTCACTTACAGCAGAAGTGAGTATAAGCATTTTTTTATGAATCTTTGCGATCGCTTTTTCTTATAACGTGGTAGTTAGGAAGTTTAGTTAGGAAGTTTAGCGCCTAAACGCGGCTAAATGCGGCTAATGTAAACAAGATCGTCTTTCCACAGAGAGAAGAGAGGGGCGGGGTGAGCAGAGCTCATTTGCATTTAAAGGAACAACCCCTTAGAATGAGATGATTTTTGCAGAGCTGATTTTGGGAAGGTAAAAAGGGTGTTGGTTTACAAAACCATTGAGAATTTTTAATCAAAGTATATTAGAGACTTTTCATTAAGACCCTAAAGAATTATCTCAACTTATGGAAAATAGGCATCCGATGACCCCTTTAAATCAAAAATTCTCTGTTTAGTTTGTTTTTGGGACAGTTACAACTTTGGTGTTCAACATATTGTTATAGAAATGCAAACAATTAAAGGTACTGAAATGTAAACTTAAAGGAGACGTCCACTTCTAGAACAACAATTCACAAATAATTTACTCACCCCCTTGTCATCCAATATGTTCATGTCTTTCTGTCTTCAGTTGTAAAGAAATTATGTTTTTTGAGGAAAGCATTTCAGGATTTTTCTCCATATAATGGACTTCATTGGTGCCCCGATTTTGAACTTCCAAAATATAGTTTAAATGCAGCTTCAAAGGGCTCTAAACCAGGGGTGCTCAACCCTGGTCCTGGAGATCGACTTTCCTGCAGAGTTCAGCTACAACCCTGAGCAAACACACCTGAACCAGCTAATTAGGATCTGAAGGAGCACTTGATAATTACAGACAGGTGTGTTTGATTAGGGTTGGAACTAAACTCTGCAGGAAAGTCGATCTCCAGGAACAGGGTTGGGCACCCCTGCTCTAAACGATCCCAGCTGAAGTAGAAGGGTCTTATCTAGCGAAATGATCAGTCATTATTTTCGGAAAATAAAAATTTGTATACTGTTTAAGCACAAAGGATCGTGTAGCACAGGCTCTGGGATGTGCGTTCTTGAACGATTCGTTCTTTTTGAACGAATCTTTAATGTGACTCGGGAAGAATGAGTCGTCTCGGGGAGTGATTCGTTCAGTCGTGCATACGCAACATCCTATTAGGTTCTGTACTGGAATTAGTTAACCTGTTTCGAGTCTTCTGGTTTTTCGAGTCGTTTGTTCATCTTATGGGTCACGTGATAAACGAACGACTCAAACCCAAAAAACTTATCAGATAAGAGGTGAGGTGAGCTAATCATAGACTAAAGACTAAAGGTAAACAATGAATTAATCTTTTCTGTTTCTTATAGCATCATAGTTTTGTCTTGTTTGTGGTGTGATCAACGGTTGTGTAAGCAGTAGATGTGTTAGGGAAGTAACACGTAACATTTTAATTATATTTTGCTAAAATGAACGAAATGACTCGAAAAAAAATTTGTTCATTTTGCTGAACGAGACTCAAAGGTCCAAGTCTGTAAAATGATCCGAACTTCCTACAACTTCAGAATCGTCTGACATCGTTGTTCCTTTTTGTTTGTAAACTGTGTTTGATTTACTTGCACTTTCTTAGTCTTTGCGCGTTCACTTTGTAAACACTGGGCCTGTAGTTCCGCCTGCGTTCCACGTGACCTTTTGACGTGATTCAGTAGTAAGTAGTGTCGTGAACGCGCATCCCAGAGCCTATGCTACACAAGCTTTTGTGCTTAAAAAGTATACAAATTTTTATTTTCCAAAAAAAAAAATTGTTTAGAGCCCTTTGAAGCTGCTTTTATACTACATTTTGGAAGTTCAAAATCGGGGCACCAATGAAGTCCATTATATAGAGAAAAATGCTGAAATGCTTTCCTCAAAAAACATAATTTCTTCATGACTGAAGACAGAAAGACATGAACATCTTGGATGACAAGGTGGTGAGTACATTATTTGTAAATTGTTGTTCTGGAAGTGGACTTCTCCTTTAATTTGGTTGGTTTTATGCTGTTAAAGTTTGTATTTTTTTTTTAAAGAGGAAAATTATCTTTAAAATTTTACATGGGTTTGAATCAGATTTAGTTAGACAGTCATTTTACACCCAGATGGTGCATCTTACCCACTTACTTGGATCAACTTACCCCTAACCTGGGGCTAATTGAGCACAGGAGCACTATTTTATAAGAAACTATAATTTCAGAACCCTTTGTCGTAGATACTTTCTGATAATTGAAAATGATAGGAAACATTCTGGAGTTACTTTAGATACATTCATTGTACTTCTGCCTCATTTTCCCTTATTTAGAAGACCGCACAAGTAAAAATGGCTCATCTTACCCCACCCTCTCCTAAATGTCAAATTTTATTTTCCACCCTGTTGCCATGAATTTAACAAGAATTTAGCATGACTTTGGCTTGAATTTAGCATGACTTTACTTTTCAGTAAAGCAGTAGTTTTGTAAGTGTGCAGCAAATTACATTTTGAGACCTTTGCCTACTGTTTGAATGTGCTGGATTTGCAGTTTCAAAGTATGTCAGGCTTGTTTGTAATTGTGTTTACAAGCACCGTGAAGCCGACACACCATACCTCCACACTTTTCCAACACTACTGAGTGGGTCACCCTGGCACAGGAACTCATTAACACATGCTAATTAGCTGCCTGCTGGGCCTCTGTCTGCTGCAAGTGGGCGGTTGTGGGTCAGGGGGTGTTGTTGGAGTCTTTCTCTTTCTCTCTCAGTTGGTGTTCTAGTAGCAAGAGCTGATTACTAGTGTGGCCTGATATGCTCTCAGTATCACATTCCCTGTCATCAGAGCATAATGGGGCCGGTAGCAAAGCTCAAAGAGAGATTTGGCTAATGAGAGAGAGCTGAGAGAGGTTTTTTTTTTTTTTTTTTTTTCTCGAGGTGGTCTGGATCGACTGACCAGAACGTAAAGTGCGACAGAGAGCAATTCCACTGATCTTCTTGACCTCGTCGTACTATTCATCAGATCCACACATGCCCCAGAACAAATGGGATTTGCCATTTCCATATGCTGCTTCTCTTCATTTCACTATGCTCCATTTCCCTCCCGAGAGGCTGACACTAAAAATGCTTTCATTTTTATCTGCAAATGACACAGCCATCTGTCACACACAAGGGTTTATCTTTATCTCTCGTGCTGTCAACAAATGCTAAACTTCCATCTACATAAGTTACATGCATGAAACGCTACAAATATACAACATTACATGCGTGTAAACGTTACCTGTGATGTGCAACATCCCAGCTGTAACAAATGTCTTTGTTTGTTGCTTTAACAGCTAGATATGCAGTACAGATTTTTCACTGCAAGACTCAGACTGTGCATAAGAAAATAAAGGACAGTTGTTTATAGACCCAGTGCACCAAAATGAAGGCAAGTCAAAATATCTGAGGTCCTCTCAGAAGGAAATTAGGGCATTCACAGATCATTAAAGGTTAGAGTCGTTAGAAGGAGGGACAAGAATGTGTGAACAGTCCTATTGTCCTCATGTCTGTGGCTATTGATGCTGAAAGAAAACAGTTTAATTGATTACTTTGGACACACAAAAAAAACATGTCGGAATATGCAGGAAATCTGGAAAAACTGGCAAAGGGCCTAATTTAGTTTGCATGTGGTAGACCTTCTAAGAACGCATGACTATGCATATAAATGTAAAGTAATGGGACCTTGAACATTAAAGTACAAGCTATTCTGACATGGTAATTTTCTGCTACATGAATCTATATAAAGCATCTTATTTAATTGTAAATATTTTGGTCAGCACATTTCTCAAACATTTTATGGGACTGTGATAAAATATTTATGGATGACTGTTTCCACCACTGAAAAAAAAAACGGTAATTTACATCTCGCAATTTTGACTTTTTTTCTCAGAACTGTGGGATATAAACTTGCAAATGTGAGCTATAAAGTCAGAATTTGAGTTATAAATTCACAATTCTGAGAAATAAAGTCAGAATTGGACTTTATAACTTGCAATTGCGAGTTTATATCTCGCAATTCTGACATTATTTCCTAGAATTGCAAGATATAAACGCACAATTGCAAGTTATAAAGTCCAATTCTGAGTGGACAAAGACTGATATGTTCTCAGAATTGCAAATTTATATCTTACATTTCCGCCACTGAATAAAAAATTAAAAGAAGGTAATTTGAGACTTTTTATCTCACAATTCTGACTTTTTTTCTCAAAATTGGGGGATATAAACTTGCAATTGAGTTTTAAAGTCTGAATTTTTAGTTACAAACTCGCAGTTCTGAGAAATAAAGTCGCAATTCTGGGAAATAAAGTCCGAATTGTGAGATATGAACTCGCAATTGAGATACAAAGCCCAATTTTGAGGGGAAAAATAAGTTCTCAGAATTGCACATTTATAGCTTATGTTTCTGCCACTAAATAAAATTTTTTTAAAAAAGGGTCATTTGAAACTTTTTATTTTACAATTCAGACTTTTTTTTCTCGCAATTGCGAGTTTATATCTCGCAATTCTGACTTTTTTTCTCAGAACTCTGGTATATAAACTTGCAATTCTGGTATATAAACTTGCAGAATTTTGAGTTATAAACTTGCAGTTCTAAGAAATAAAGTCGCAATTCTGGGAAATAAAGTCAGAATTGCAAGATATGTACTCGCAATTGAGAGTTATAAAGCCCAATTTTGAGGGGGGAAAAATATTCTCAGAACTGCAAGTTTATATCTCATGTTTCCGCCACTGAATAACCTTTTTTTTTAAAAAAAAAAAAAAGGTAATTTTAGACTTTTTCTCTTGCAATTCTGACTTTTTTTCCGAATTGCGTGATACAAACTTGCAATTCTGCCATTTTTCTCAAAACTGTGGGATATAAACTTGCAATTGTGAGTTTTAAAGTCAGAATTCTGAGTTATAAAGTCAGAATTCTGGGAAATAAAGTCAGAATTGCAAGACATGCACTCGCAGTTGTGAGTTATAAAGCCCAATTTAAAGGGGAAAAATATTCTCAGAATTGCAAGTTTATATCTCACAGTTCTGACTTTCTTCTCATAATTGCGAGTTTATACCTTACAATTCTGAGAAAAAAAGTCAGAATTGTGAAATAAAAAGGATGAGACCTAAATAGTACATAGTTGCATTTTAAAATACATAAAATTAAGATAAGATATTTTGAGTATGGTTTACAAGAAAAAAAATATTTCAGTTTTTCTCAGTTTTAATTCGATGTGTTACTTTGTAATTAATTCTGAAATTTCTTAATGAAGATTGCTTCTGCACTGATTGTTTTTTCTACATTTAAATACCAAAATTATAATAGTATAATAACAGAATAATTAACCGTTTATTTTTAAATAATAATTAAATCATCTAATTTAAAATGTTTAATATTTTATTTTAATTTTAAATATATTTTTTATAATTATTTAATTGTTACAAATTCTTAAAAAAAATTACTGACACCTCTATTGTGCACGTTTAGATCTAATAACACACACCTGTATCTATATGCACAGAGGTTTTTAACTGAGCCTTTATCAGAAGAACCAATTATTGCAGTACTTTGACGTTCAATACTATTTTGTCTTACATAATTATCTGCAAAAGATGCCAAGTGACCTCGAACCTTGGAGGTTAAACGTTAGGAACCCAACTGCCATCTTCTGCCACCTCCTTCCTCTCCTACAGCAGCTTGTGCTGTGACACACGGGGCTGTTGATTTATTCAGCTCCACCTGCTTTCCTGTGCTTTGTGCCCTGCTTGTTACAGCAGGGGAATTCTTCTCTCATACATACTTCATGCGATCTCCACCCCTGCTGAGGATACTACGAGCCTCATACATGATACCACTAACTGCTTCAGTAGGTTGAATGGCACATATGACAAGATAACAAAGGTTCCCAGGCAAATTAAAGACAAAATATTGTAATTCCACCACACAGTTTTATCCTTAATGGCATTTGAAGTGTGACATGAGACAAAGCATGTTAGGGACATAAAATACTTGATAAATCTTAATGTGTCTCTCATTGAACGTACTGCTCTGAAACCATTCAATGATGAGAATTTAAACCATCTAATTTTAATTTGGAGAATAAACTAATTTGCAAGCAGGGGTGAAGAGGGAAGTGTTTACGTAAGGTCTATCCCACTCAGCCTGCTGTCTCTAAGGTGTTTAACATACAAATATAACCTTGAAAGAGTCACTGGTGTCTATCAGATCACTTTAGCCTTCTGAGACTCCCTGAGGGCTACGATTTTGAACTGCCCCATCAGGCAAATAAACTTTTGGCCTCCCACTTGTCATTAATCAAACTACAGCGTGTCCAAAACAAACAGAGATGGGGATCAAAGAGTAATTTGTCCAATAATCCAGTCAGTTAGTGTTGCAAACAAACCTTTTCATGGTTTTACTCAAGGGGATTTCTATGAGAAGTCATGCGAGACTTTACTGTAAAGCGACTTTAAAACTGAAAATAAACCAAACGTGTGTCATACATTTAATCAAGACTGTAACCCTGTGTTCAGGAAGGGTGGAAAAACGTAATAGTTTAAGAATTAGCTATTGAAATTTTGGGGGGTGTTTTATCTGGAAGGCATTTGTTGTCATATGAATTAAAAAGACCTTGGAAAATGAAAGCAAAACACAAGTCTCCTCCTAAAGAAAGTAGGCAATTCACAGATCATTAAAGGTGAAAGTAAAGTCAGTAGGCGGAGGGACAAGAATGTGTGAACAGTCCTATTGACCTCATGTCTGTGGCTGTTAGAGTGAAAACAACCTAATTAAAGACTCTAGAGACAACGACAATGGCAGAATATGCAGGAGAAGCTGGCAAATGGCATGATTTAGTTTGTATCTGACAGACATTCACGTATTAAAATGTGATTTATAATATAAATCTATTTGTATGTAGTCTTTTGTAATTACAGAACTACCCTAGTGTGGACATTTTGGAAAACTCGTGTATAAAATGAGCATTTTAGTGGAATTTTTTATTCGGTAAGGATGAGACTAAAGTTTCCCAAAAGGCTGAGTAGTCGGGGAAATACGCATCCGGACGGATGAAAGAAGAATGTGAGACGTCATGAGCTCGGTGCAAGCTGATTGGCTGTTGCGCGGCATATATAAACCCACTGTCCGTCGTTCAATCATTTCGGCTGCAGGCAATTCGCAGTGTTGTATATAGAGAAACGCGCATCCTCGTGTTGCTCTGTTTTAGGTGTTTTTTGTTTTTCGTTTATTTTGTTTGGTTATAGGATATCGGAAAACCATGAAAGAAAGAAGAAACGCACAGCCACTGGTGGTCAGATGTAAACTGGTGCTGGTTGGGGATGTTCAATGCGGGAAAACTGCGATGTTACAGGTTTTGGCAAAGGATTGTTATCCAGAGGTCAGTACAGCATTTCTGAAAGAAGCCCATTCGTTAAATTAATTCTTAAATTAGAATATAAAGCGTAATGGTTTTGTCGAATAACAAACTGTCATTTTTCTCACACATGTTGAGAATTTCAGTAATAGTTTCATTGTAACATGTTTTGGTTACCAAGCAAGTCCATAACAATAATGCATACATTAAATCGTTTTTCATAGAGCTAAAAAACGATACGTAAGCATTTAAAGTGTCATTTTTCCCTGAGCATCACATACATGCAGCATCACCATCGTCGATCCGTGTTAATATGTTGCATCTCCTCCACAGACGTATGTGCCCACAGTATTTGAGAACTACACGGCCTGTCTGGAGCTCGATGACCAGCGTGTTGAATTGAGTTTATGGGACACATCAGGTAAGATTAAACGGATGATCAGTTACTAAATGTTAAAATGGACAGTAACATTGTTATTTGTGCATGTTATGCAACTTGGATGGTACATGTATTGAAATGAAGCAGAATCAATGTAATGAAATGTTATGTGAAATGAGGAGAAAACATAGTATATCAGTTATGGTATTATACAAAACATTAAAATATATTATCAGTACATTTTTCGCTTTTGGGTGTATTCATAGTCAGATTAAAATTATGTGGAGAAAACACTAGACATTGTAAAATACATTGTTGTTTGACTTAAAAAAAATATATATGCTATTGTCTTGACAATTTGTCTCACAGCCCTGTTGCTCTCTTTGTGGTTATAACAAATTGTAGCTGTTTTGTATTCCGTTCAAGGCAACAGTCTGGCTTGTTTGAACCGTGTTGGGCCAATCCAGTCATGCTGATTACTAAACTACCTGATTAGAATATTGAATTTGAATGCAAATATAATTATTTATGCTAGTGCTGAAACAGTGCGGGAAGATGTAAATGCTGAATAATTGCAACAGATGTTTGCAATGGAACAACACATAAAAACAAATTTCTACAAAGCTTTATATGCATTTGATTTTTAATACCAGTCAGTAATTCAAAACCGTGTGCTTCGGGCCAAATTGAGTGTGATCAGAACTTCTGTCTGGTCTAAAATTAATAAGCAGAGATGATTTTTATTATTATTATTTTATTGTGTACAGACAAAAAGCGAATAGTGTTTTCACAACGCGTCATCAATTGGCACTGAACGTAAACAATGCCACTGAAACGAACAAAACTCACATATTTTGCTGATTATCGCTGCTGAAAATGGTCAGCTATTGTCATGTTTTGGGCTGTGCTAATCGGTCGGACCGGGAAAAACATTTGGAGTACTATAGACTGCCAAAAGTTAAAACAAATCAAAGAGAAGAGTGCAAAAAAACTGTCTGAGAAATAAAAGGCGTTTGTGGTGGGTCGACATGAACCAGGATTTCCAGGTCAAGAATTTTGACAACATTCGCATTTGTTCTTATAATTTTCGGTCAGGTAGCTGGAATATTAGGCTAATATCTTAATACTGCTTGTATGTATCTTTACCACCTATTAACTTTAGTTTGTCAAAATATTGCGCCTTTCCTGCTTACTAAGTCCTTCTCTATACGGTTTAGAAGATTCCACATTTTTTTTTCGTGGTTCAGACAGCTTAAATTAATAGAACAACGTATTCAGTAGTACATTAACACAGAGTATCACCAATATGACCGTGCATCCCAGTAACTGACCAAACCGTGACATAAGTGCATAGTTAACTTGGATATTGTAAACTTTTTTTTTTCATCCTCAAAAGTGCTTGTTGCGTTAATATTAACCCAGTACCTTGTTAATATGATTTTAGACTGAAGCAGGTGATGATAAACCCTCTGCGCCCTTAATACCGGAAGTTGCATAAAGTTAGCCAATCAGATTAGTACTTGCCAAATCGAGAAAGTGTTTTCTAGTTTGATGCAATATGCATCAGGCATGAGTCTAAAAGACGTCTGTCTTTCTATCAGCTGCCATGTGTAGTCAGCAGACTAACGAGGGAGTATGTGGTCACTGAGGCATTTCACATCTCCCCACGGTTTCCCATTGTAGCCTATTGACCTGATTACAACGTGCTGTTTGTCTGCTCCGCACTGCTCATTTCTGAATTCCTAGTAAATGACAGACATGATAATCTCACGTCTGTTTGGATGTGTGGTAAACGCACGCCAACAGAAGCATCATAATTAGCACCCAGAAATGTCTGGCCGTCCACTGACTGTGAATTGTGGCTGATAGAACTAGGTTTCTGTGATGTGTTTGTCTGTTGGATGCGTGAGAGAGAGACTGGCAGACGGTGAGTGAGAAAGCAAGCAAGCAAGGATTGTGATTCCATGTACAGATTGTTGAATGAAATATGCGCTGTTAATATGCCTCAGTCCTTTGCTCGTGCTTTTTGATCTGATTTAGTCTGCTTGGAGACAAGCCAGCTGAGTCACAGAGTACGCTTTAAGGGGATGAGTCCCGGCTTGTATGAGGATGAGAGGGCAAACCAGAGATTTATCTAGTTTTTAGCTGTTAATCATGGCTGAGGCTGTAGATTTTAAACTCTGTCAAACAGATATTCCAAATCAAATATAAACTGAATTTACTGTGTTCATGGGGTGAAAAAATGCGTTTAGTGATGATGATAAATTAATAATTTGGCAAGAAAAAAAGCAATATTTAAATATTTCTTTCAACACTGCCAATATTCACACACCAAGGCGGCGAAATATAGTGTAGGATTAGGTGAACACAAAATTATTTCTGTACTGTTGCTGATGAAAAAAAATACACTTAAAATAATTAGGGGTCAATAAGATTTTATTTATTTTTTATTTTTTAAATAAGTATCTTATGCTTGCCAAGACTTTTATTTTTGACCATTTAAAACATCTGTTTTAATAGTATGCATAATGCAATTTATTCCTGTGATGGCAAAGGTGAATTTTCAGCAGCCATTACTCCAGTCTTCAGTGTCACATGACCCTTTAGAAATCATTCTGTGCTGACTTGAATGAAATCTTTTAAGGACTCTTTGAATATAAAGCTCAAAAGAACAGCATTTATTTAAAATAAAAAATCTTCTGTAACATTATAAATGTCTTTGCTGTCGCTTTTGATCAATTTTATGCAAGTAATTTCGTTACTTAAAAAAAAACATTTCTGTGATGTACGCTACCTGTAAGATTTTTACGTTTGTTTATTTTTTTTAAGAAGTCTCTTCTGCTCACCAAGGCTGCATTTATTTGATCCAAAGTACAGCAAAAACAGTCCAATTTTGAATTTTTTTTTCCATTTAAAATAACTGTTATATATTTAAATACATTTTAAATGTAATTTATTTGTGTGATCAAAGCTACATTTTCAAAATCATTACTCCAGTCTTCAGTGTCACATGATCCTTCAGAAATCATTCTAATATTCTGATTTTCTGCTCAAAAATAATTTTTTATTATAATTATGTTGAAAACAGCATACATTTTTCAGGTTTCTTTGATGAATAGAAAGAATAGAAAGATTTATCCAAAATAGAAATCTTTTGCAACATTATAAATCATCACTTTTGATCAATTTAAAGCATCTTTGCTAAATAAAAGTATTAACCTATAATACCCCCGCAAATAAAAATAAATAAATAAATAAATAAATCTGACTCGACACTTTTTATTTCAGATAAATGCTTTTGATCTTTCTATTCATTAAAGAATATTAAAAAAAAAAAACACTTTAAAAAAAGTACTCAACTGTTTTAAATATTGATAATAATAAAAAAAAAATACTTTGGATCAAAGAAATGCAGGCTTGGTGAGCAGAAGAGACTTCTTTAAAAAAAAAAAAAAATTTAAAAACTTTTGACTGGTAGTGTATGTTATTCATAAATATTCATACAAAACTGCTAAATGATGACCCATTACCTTCAGTGCACAGTAAAATGTTTAATTGCTGCTTTAGTTTTGTGCATAAAATCAAAGTGGTGCCAAAGTCATAACCAACAGTAATTAGTTCATTGCACTTTCAATCACTCTGAATTCAATTACTGCTGAAATAAATTTAGTTTGAACCCAAGTAGAAATGACAGTTAAATGAATGGAAACAAAGATGTTATAACATAACGATGGCAGTTTTGATATGCTGTTGTTTATGGGATGTATTCTAGAATTTAAGCTCTGTGATGCTACTCGGTGTGAATGAGGCTTCTTATTAGTCTTTTCCTCATTGATTAAGCTGACCTCATCACTGGGTTGCTTCCTTTGAGGCCCAGAAAGGATTTACAGGTGAAAATCAATCTTCTCACTTAATCACGACAGCCAATTGGACCCACTGCAGGCTCTTAGAAGATGGCCGTCTGTATTTCTAATATGGAGGCTATATTTAATTTGCATTGAGGTATTAGCAATGGATTAGGTGGCATTTGCCGTTACGCTGATGGATGTACATTTTTGCGAATATGAATTCTGCTGCTTCAGTATGGGATGACTACACAAGATTGTGTGCATAAAAATAGTGCTCCATTAGCACATTAAAACAGCCAGTAGATTAATGGGCTCTCCAGTGGCCATTGGCAGTCGATGACAGGCAGCAATGAGGAAGCTCTGAGATGGTATTCCCTGAGGGGTCATGGCCAGCCCCTTGTAGTGAGAGAGAGGGGGGATTCTTTGTTGGGCCCCCGTCATGTTCTGTGAAGGAATCTCTGGGATCTTAAGGAAAGGGGGTGGGGGATATGGAGAACGCTCTAGGTTTTGTTCTCATCATCTCTACTGGGAAGATGGACAGGGGCTTTCATTTGCTTCTAGCTCCTTTGTGAGCGCTGACCTCTCTCAGCCCCCTGCTCGCATTTACATGAGTCTGAGAGTGCTGATTAATTCCCACAGATTCCACTGTGTTGAAGTTTACTCTTAGTCAGCTTTTTCTTTCTGTGCCATATGATATGTCAGCTAATATGTAGTGTTTTAGTATTATTTGTGTTAATATTTTGAAAAAGCTTTGATTTATATTTCAGTTTACATTTCAGTTTTAATATTCCTTTGATATTTAATATTTCACTTCAGGTTTGTTTTCAGTTAGTTTATAATTTGTTTTTCATCTAATATTTGTTTTATCTCAGCTGAACTGTTTTAGTTAACAAAACATCACCGCTAATAAATTCAAATGCAGTAATTTATATAAATTCTTTACCAATCCAACATACAAAAAAATAGCTTTATTTTTTTAGTAAATATGTTTTAACTATATAATTTTAATTTTTAGGTTTTTAAAGAATTTTTTTCCACATTTAAAAAAAAACGTAGTTTTTAAACATTTAAACTTTTAACATTTCAATTACAAAAGTATTTTTGCACTTTTTTAACTACATGTACAAGTAATGAATTCAAGTAAATATGTTTAAAACAATAAACTGTACATTAGAAATACATTTTATTTTTAAGTTTAAAAAAAAGTATTTTTTCCACATATTTTAAAAAAAGTTTAATTTTAAGCTTTTAACATTTTAATTGCAAAAGTATTTTTGCACTTTTTTAAACTACATGTACAAGTAAATTATTTCAAGTAAATGTTTAAAACATTAAACTGTACATTAGAATTTTTTAATTAAGTTTTTAAAGAACTTTATAAAGAAGTTTTCCCACATATTTAAAAAATTAATTTCAAATTTTTAACATTTTAATTACAAAAGTATTTTTGCACTTTTTTTAACTACATGTACAAGTAATGAAAAGTTTAAAAATTATATTAAAAAATATTTATAATTATTTAAAAAAATGTTCCCACATATTAAACCCTTTTAAGCTTTTAACATTTTAATTACAAAAGTATTTTTGCACTTTTTTAAATACATGTACAAGTAATTATTTCAAGTAAATGTTTAAAACATTAAACTGTACATTAGAAATATATTTTTTTAAGTTTTTAAAGAATTTTTTCCACATATTTGAAAAAAAAAAGTTTAATTCCAAACTTTAACATTTTAATAGTTAAAAGTATTTGTGCACTTTTTAACTACATGTACAAGTAAATTGTTTGAAACATGAAACTGTATATTAGAAATAAATTAAGTTTTTAAAAAATTATATTTAAAAAATGTTTTTAAATTATTATTTAAAAAAAAAGTTCCCACATATTAAACCCTTAATTTTAAGCTTTTAACATTTTAATTACAAAAGTATTTTTGCACTTTTTTAATTACATGTACAAGTAATTATTTCAAGTAAATGTTTCAAACATTAAACTGTACATTAGAAAAAAAATGTATTTTTAATTTTTTATAAAGAATTTTCCATTTAAAGAATTTTATAAAGAATTTTTTCCACATATTTAAAAAAAACATTTAAATTTTAAACTTAACATTTTAATTACAAAAGTATTTTTACACTTTTTTAACTGAATGTACAAGTAATGATTTCAAACAAATTTCATAAAGAATTTCGCACAAAAAAAACTTTTAATTTTAAACTTTTAACATTTTTTTACTTTTTTTACAAATGTAAACATTAAACTGTACATTAGAAATATTTAAAATATTTTATTTTTTTAAATTTCTTAAAGAATTAAAAAAAAATCCCCCACATATTTAAAAAAAACGTACCATTTTAATTACAAAAATGTTTTTGCACTTTAATTACATGTACAAGTCAGTAATGATTTCAAGTACACAAAATCTACAAATTTAAGTGAATGATGGTAAATTGCGGATCAGGAACTGATCTGATCGATTCAGTTAGTTCATTAAGTAAATTCATCAAAATGATTCAAATCTATAACTTCTGAGTCTTTTTCAGTTACTCTTTAATAGAATCATTTGTTATTTGTTCTTGAATTATACTACTATGCTAAATGTTTGCTTTTTTTAGTTACACTAACTACAACACAGCAAAAAGGCGTATTGTCTGGCATTATTTTAAAGCACACAGTCTTTATCTCATCACATTCAATACAGCCAGCAAGCTGACTCACTTGAATAAAATGATTTATTTTGCTCTGCCGCTGTAGATTGAGGGTAGAGAAGCAGGAAACAGTGGCATATTACTTTCATTATATGATACCATCTTATTCACTGTTGAATGATATTTTCTTTCCATAGTAAATGGCAGATATGCCATTAAGCAACAATAATTGACAGGATCTGTTATCACGGTCTCATTGAGACTGCCAGAGATGGCTTAGTCATGAAAGGCAAGAACTGTGAACATAACTCTTTTAATAAGTACTGAAATTAATCATACCCACTTTAAAAAAAAAAAAAAGACCACCTTTTCAACTGAAGTTTCCACGAACCAAACGGTGACGTCAGGTGCACAGCAAAATGCGAGTGGTTTATTGTGTTGCAGAATGTGTCTAATGCAACTTCCAAGTTACATTCACAGTTCAGAGTCATTGGTAAAACAGCTAAATTAGTTTTTCAAAGAGTGAAAGGGTTCAGCAGATGGAATGCGGTGCGGCTCTCGCCTGTGCGGCACACAAAAGCAGCCCACTCCACCTCCATCTGTTCTCTTCACAAGACTCTTCCTGCGCCCAAGGAAAAGGCCGTCTCATATCAATCACATGCACACGTTGGCCCACTTTTCAGCTAAGCTAGTTTTGCTCCAGGCACGGCGTCACAACAAAAAGCATTTATTCTGATTGTAGCAACTCTGCTCTGCTCTTTTTTTCTTTCCACCCTTTTTTGCACGCTTCACAACCCCTCCGTCTGTTAATACGCAGACAGCATAACATCCTTCTCTTGTTCAGCCGGGGAACACGTGGCCTAGGGTTGAGAGCGGAGCAGAGGTTTGTTCGATAGAGCAGTTCTGTGATCCAAGACTGCGAGTGGTACAGGAATCAAGTTAGGAAGCACTCACTGCCAAAAGTGGAAGCATCAATGTGTCCTTTTCAGATTTCAGACAGTGGTTTGAGTGCGATTTGGTAAGCTCACCACGTGGAGGTCTTTGACTGCTGGATTGTGTCATTTTGTCAAGTTTAATTGAAATTGCTTCTCAGTCCCTTGGTGTACATCTACATCGATCGCTGCATTAAGATGAGCAGCAATTAAATGCAGCCTCATGCTCAGCTTTGTGTGTCCGTGATGTTCTGGTAGGAGAGAAAAATAGGCGGTGATCTGTGCTTCCGAGTGAAGTTAGTCTGCAGTGATCCTTTAAACTAGTGACCTCCATAATGAAATGAGGGCAAATTGGCTTCATACATTTAATTTCATATTGATGTTAAGTTAATTAAAATGAATCGCTCAAAGAGACTTGAGTCATTTTGAACTCTGATGAATCCTTGACTGAATGAGTTGTAATTGAATCAACATGAAATGAGTAAATGAGTGAAGGATTCATCAAAGTGATTCACTTCTTCAGTCTTTGTGAGTGATTAATTAAAAGAATTGTTCAAGCGTCATGTTGACAAACAAACTTAATTTTGGTTCCATTAATGATTTGGGGCTTGTGAGAAAGTAATGTTTGGAAAAATAAATGTAACATCATTGCCGAATGATAAGTTAATTAATGCATACATTTAAAGCAATTCTTGCAAAATGGGTGTTTGGACTTTACAGATATTTTCAGGGATACTACAAAACACCGTAAGTGTTAAACTGTGTTTGGTTCACTAAAAAGATCTAGATCCGAGTCATTTGTTTGAGAAATTAGACTTCGTTGTATGCGTTTGATTCACTAAAAATCCATTTGTTTGGGAATCGCTGTACATATTTGATTTACTAAAAAGATCTAGCTCATGAGAATCATTTGTTTGGGAATTGTTTCGATTTCGCTGCTTTCACTATATGTGTTTGATTCACTAAAAATAATCTGCTCATACAGATCACTTTGTTAAACTACACGGGACACGCTGTATTGATTCACTAAAAAGATCCAGCTTATAAGAGTCTTTTGTTTGGGAATTTAGACTTTGCTGGTTGCACTGTATGTGTTTGATTTGCTAAAAATAATATTCTCATATGAATCATTTTGTTTGGGAATCAGTTAAACTATACGAGTCCCGCTCTATTGATTCACTAAAAAGATCCAGCTCATGAGTCATTTGTTTGGGAATCATTTAGATTTCGCTGTTTGCACTGTATGTGTTTGATTTGCTAAAAATAATATTCTCATATGAATCATTTTGTTTGGGAATCAGTTAAACTATACGAGTCCCGCTCTATTGATTCACTAAAAAGATCCAGCTCATGAGTCATTTGTTTGGGAATCATTTAGATTTCGCTGTTTGCACTGTATGTGTTTGATTCACTAAAATAATCTGCTCATATGAATCACTTTGTTTGGGAATCCATTATACTACACGGTTCACGCTGTATTGATTCACTAAAAAGATCTAGCTTTGAGTCATTTGTTTGAGAATTTAGACTTCGCTGGTTGTACTGTATGTGTTTGATTCACTAAAAATCAGTTTGTTTGGGTATCGGTTAGTCTACACAGGTCATGCTGTATTGATTCACTAAAAAGATCCAGCTCAAAAGAATCATTTGTTTGGGAATTGTTTAGACTTCGCTGGTTGCACTGTACATCTTTGATTTGCTAAAAATAATCTGCTCATGAGAATCAGTTTGTTTGGGAATCAGTTAAACTACACAGGTCAAGCTGTACTGATTCACTAAATAGGTCTAGCTCCTAGCCATTTGTTTGAGAATTTAGATTTCGCTGGTTGCACTGTATATGTTTGGTTTGCTAAAAAAAATCCTCTCATATGAATCATTTTGTTTGGGAATCAGTTAAACTACACAGGTCACGCTGTATTGATTCACTACAAGTTCCAGCTCATAAGAGTCATTTGTTTGGGAATTGTTGAGACTTCACTGGTTGCCCTGTATGTGTTTGATTCACTAAAAATAATCTGCACACAAAAATCAGTTTGTTTGGGAATCTGTTAAACTTAACAGGTCACGCTGTATTGATTCAATAAAAAGATCTAGATTTTATGAGTCATTTGTTTAGGAATTGTTTAGACTTTGCTGGTTGCACTGTATATGATTGATTCGATAAAAATAATCTGCTCATAAGAATCAGTTTGTTTGGGAATCAATTAAACTACACAGGTCACACTGTATATTTGATTCACTAAAAGATCCAGCTCATGAGAGTCATTTGTTCGGGAATTGTTTAGACTTCACTGGTTGCACTGTATCTTTTTGATTCACTAAAACATGCTCATAATAATCCATTTGTTTGGGAATCAGTTAAACTACACAGGTCACGCTGTATTGATTCACTACAAGTTCCAGCTCATAAGAGTCATTTGTTTAGGAATTGTTTAGACTTCACTGGTTGCACTGTATCTTTTTGATTCACTAAGTATATGCTCATAAGAATCAGTTTGTTTGGGAAATTAATTAAACTACACAGGTCACGCTGTATATTAGATTCACTAAAAGATCCAGCTCATAAGAATCATTTGTTTGGGAATTGTTTAGACATCGCTGGTTGCACTGTATGTGTTTGATTCGCTAAAAATAACCTGCTCATATGAATCAGTTTGTTTGGGAATCAGTTTGTCTACACAGGTCACGCTGTATATATTTGATTCACTAAAAGATCCAGCTCATAAGCGTTTTGTAATTTGTCTGGGAATTGTTTAGACTTTGCTCGTTGCACTGTATTTGATTTGCTAAAAATGATCTGCATATATGAATCAGTTTGTTTGGGAATCAGTGTTCTCAGGTCACGTTGTATATATTTGATTCACTAAAAGGAACCAGTTCATGAGAATCATTTGTTTGGGAATCGGTTAGACTATACTGTTTGTGCAGTATGTGTTTGATGGTCTAATAAGAATCACAAAGGTCACGTTTGATAGTTGAATATACTAAAAAGAAAAACTGATTCAATTCATAAGCGCGTTTGTTTGGGAATCACTTGGACTACACTAAATGTTTCGTTTTTGAGACGTAAGCTCCATTTTTAATGGCAAGTTAGTAAATATTGCTAACTATGAGGCTTCTACAGTTGTATCACGGACTCATGCAAAGACCTGAAGACTGTTACATATGAAGCTCAGGAGGAGACGAAGGCCAAATTAATCCAGAAAAGACGACTCCACAATAGTGAGGTGTATATAAGGCTGTTTACACCACCCAGCATCTCCTCAGTACCAAGTGGGTGGGCATTGCGCTGTATCAAATGATTGATAGACAGTTAAGGGATGCCTTTAGGAAGAAGGCGCTCTGCAGATGGTTGACTCCAAGGCTGTTGCTGTGGAAACAGGGGGACTGAAGGTATTGCATGTGTGGGGGGGCACAGGGGGGTGGGTGGCTTACTTAAGGATTCTGAGCAAGAGCAAGAGGAAGTGCTCACCCCAGCCCCATCGCTCCAGTTGCATAATCTACTAGAAAAAAAGAAATTGAGGGAGAGAGCGAGACACACAGATCAATGAGGATTTAGAGCTCAGTTGTCATTTTCTTCTCCTCTAAAATCCCAATATGGCAAGCAGTGAGAGGAAGAGGGCTTTAACAGGATGTATGCTGAGCCGACTGGAAATGAAGTGATGACCAGGGGAGCTCTACCTCCGGCCTTTGTCTGATTCTGTCTGCAGATATATACAGCGCATTCACATTTGTCAGATCTGCTTTTCTTGAATTCTAGCTTACAGACTTGGCTTACAGACAACGTTTTTAGAAATAAAATTGAAGTAATTTCAAATTTAAGTTCATCTTCAGAACACAAATTAAGATATTTTTGAAACTCGAGAGCTTTCTGAGACTGTATAGATGGCAAAGCAACTACCACGTTCAAGGCCCACATTTCAGTAAGGACATCGTTAAAATAGTCCATGTGAAGACTGACACGGAAGAAAAGAAATTGTTGGATAAAGTTGTTATTTTTGTTTTCTATGAGCACAAAAAGTATTCTCAGAGCTTCATATCTTTACGGTTGAACCATTGATGTCACATGGACAATTTTAATGGTGTCCTTCCTCCTTTTGTGAGACTTTAATGTATCGGTTGTGTTGCTGTCTATGCAGGGTCAGAAAGCTCTTGGATTGTATTAAAAATATCTCAATTTATGTTCTGAAGATGAATGAAGTTCTTACGGATGTGGAACGACATGAGGGTGAAACCAGGCTCTTGTTCTCTTATCTGTCTTGGGCATTTGATTATTTTAACAATATGTCAAAGACACTTAAACTGCACTTGAGGCCCAATGAAAAGAAGTTTATCATGTTTTTTAAAAAGAATTGTAACTGTTGCATGTTTCAATTGAAGAAGGCATATTTGTACTCGCGTATTCACTAGCATCTCTCTCTTGTTTCAGGATCTCCATACTATGATAATGTGAGGCCCCTTTGCTACAGTGACTCTGATGCAGTGCTCCTTTGTTTTGACATCAGTCGCCCAGACATCTTTGACAGTGGACTTAAGAAGGTAACTAGATATTCCTATTAATATTCAGTCCCTGCACTGACCCTGATTCCCAGGAGCTCATCATTACATTGTTCTTCCTTCACTATAAAATGTTTTGTCGGGTAACCTATGTTTTGTAGTAACGTGAATTCAAAAAATCTTTTAAAGCAAGTATTTTTAATTTAGACTTTATGAATGATTCATTTGTTCTTCTTTTCTTACTGTACTTAATTTTTGGGCTGCAATATTTCTCACTTCATACTTGCCAGAAGTGTTGGCACTCAAAAACCAAGATTATGATAATCGCTGTTATGCAAAACCCTAGTTAGAAAAATATGTTTTCTCTCTGTTTTGCAAGAATTGGTTCATCTTAAAATTGCATATTTCTCTCTGTTTGCAGTGGAGAGCTGAGATCCTTGACTTTTGCCCCAGTACTCGTATTCTTCTTGTTGGTTGCAAGACAGACCTTCGGACAGACGTCTGCACGTTGATGGAGCTGTCCAATCAGAAACAAACACCCATCACTCATGAGCAGGTAAAAGTTGTTTCTTAGCTCCGTCACATTGATCTTGCTTACTCTGTAAAACTGCTTTTTTAAACTAAACTACACTACGTTTAGGGTTACTATAAAGAATGAATACTTTTATTCAGCAAGGATGCATTAAATGTATCGAAAGTGACAATAAAGACATTTATAATGTTACAAAAGATTTCCATTTTAAATAAATGCTGTTCTTTTGAATTTTCCTTTAATATTCAACTAAGAAACCTGAAAAAATGTATCAGTTTTCCAAAAATATTAAGCAGCACAGCTGTTTTCAACATTGATACTAAGAAATGTTTCTTTAGCAACAGATCAGCATATTAAAATGTTTTTTGGAGGATCATGTGATACTGAGGTCCAGAGTAATGGATGCTAAAAATTCAGCTTTGCCATTACAGGAATAAATGACATTTTTAATATATACGTTTATCTTAATATTAGGGATGTAACGGGATTATCAATATTATGGTATCATGATAGCAAATCTGTCTCGATATTATATCCTGGTCACATGACGACATGAAACAATTTTCCGGTCTTCCGGGCCAAAAGTGTAATTTTAAAATATATTTTAACTTTATATTCTAACATAAAAAGCATTTAAAGTTGTGTTTTTGGCCATTATGCTTTGGCACAGTATCTGTCAATCCAACTAAAACCAAAAACACAATATGGCTTAATCCCGTCATCAAGTCTGTTTTCAGTGCGCATTTCAAACCGAAGCATGCACTTCGTCAGGGGATCAGCTCATGATCCAGTGTTTTGTTTTGTTTTTTGCGCCTCAGAACGACTCCGTTCACAGTGAATGAATGCAGTGAACTCGTTTATAGCATGTGCTGCGAGTTTAGCGCACGTTTGGGAACGTGACGGCCACCAGTTATGCTTTATTTTCACGACAGATGATTACAGCATTTGTAGTGAGACGCGTTTTTGTAAGTCTGTTTTCACTGTAGCTGGAGTTTTATGTGAAAATAAAAGCTCTAATGTCGTTTCCGTCAAAATAAAAGCTTAAAAGTGCAGTATGAATTGCTGACAGTTAGCGGTGTAAATGGGTAGCGTTACTGCAGTTAAAATTCAAAATATCTCTTTCAAGTGTAGAAATTAGGAAGGACAATAAGAAGTATTGTAATTCCCCTACTGTGGTGAAAAGCAAAAATAATATACCTATGAAATATTCATTTTCATTTATTTTACAGTGCAGTTGTTTTACAATACAAGGCTATTACTGTCATAGGAATAGCAGTAAAATAAAAATTGTTATTATAATATTTGTTTGGCTTCATAAAGCACCAGTGTGAATGTAATTTAGACAGAGACAGTATACCACAACTAAAAAGAGGGTTGAGTCCCCTTTAAATTTCAGGTACAAGTCAATTCACTTTTTTCTGACTTGTGTTTTCCTAGTTGAAAACATGGGTTTGAGCTCTTAATTTTAAACTCTCAAAGTGCATTAGATAGAATAATTAAACTTTAAAATGCACAAAATGTTTATCTTTTTCCAAGGATTCTTTCAAGTAAGTCTTTTTAAAATAAATATTCATATTGAGATATTATCATATCATGAGATTTTGATATGGTTACATTCCTACTTAATATAAATAGGTACATGAAAAGGAAAATGTCATACATTGCCATTTTAAATTAATCAATTATTTTACTTAGGGCGCTGATTTATAGAGACATAAATTTCACACAAAAATTAAATGTCGTTCCAAACCTGTAAGACCTTTGTTCATCTTGCACAAATTAAGATATTTTTGATGAAATCCGACAGCTTTCTGACCCTGCATAGACAGCAATGCAATTACCATGTTCAAGGCCCAGAAAGGTAGTAAGGACATTGTTAAAATAGTCCATGTGACATCAGTGGTTCAACCTTAATTTTATAAAGCTACAAGTATAATTTTGTGCACAAAGACGACAAAAATAACCACATTATTCAAGAATTTCTTCTCTTCTGTGTCAGTCTTCGACGTGCGTTCACGAGAGTATCTTTTGAAACACTGTAGCTTCTGGTAAGGCTGAGAAACTATAGCAAACTGAGTTTGTGCATCTTCCATCACAGGGCTCTGCCATGGCCAAACAGTTGGGCGCTGAGGCCTATCTGGAGTGCTCGGCCTTCACCTCTGAGAAGAGCATCCACAGCGTGTTCCGCACAGCTGCGCTGGCTTGCATCAACAAGCTACAGCCCCTCGCCAAACCCAGCCCGACCCGCCGGCTGTCCAAACGCCTGCTCCACCTGCCCAGCAAATCCGAGCTCCTCTCCTCCACCTTCAAGAAGGAGAAGGCCAAGAGTTGCTCTGTAATGTGAGTGGAGAACTTCAGCCCCCATAACAAAAGCTACACCATTCCCTGCGCTTTGGTCTGGGGAAGGGGGGTGGGTTCCGATTGCCACATCATCGACGTGTGGAATCCTTCCTCACCCCCCAAAGAAACACCTTTCAGAACAAGTGGACACCTCGCTGTCCTCCTTGTCCTGAGCTCTTCAACAGTGCATATGTAATTTCAGTACTGTATCTTGCTTTTCAAACCAGATTCGATTATCAGCCTCATCTGTTCACTCCTTGTTATCAATTACGTTGCTGTGCCAGTTGAAGCTCAGAATGATTCAACTTGGTCAATGGGAAAAGGATGTTTAAAAAGGTTCTAATCTTCAACGTAATCTATTTGATGTATAGCTTACGTTGAAACACAAAACGGATACCTACAGTACGCACTAAATTTGTGAAACCGGGCTGTTGTGGAGCTGTGCGCAAGGCCTTGGTCATGTAGAGGAGAGGCGGCCCATTTGGCATTGTCACTCTAGTTGAATTGGCTGCAGTGTAGAAAGAGAAAAGTGATTTTTAAATAGGAGCCGTCCATATCTGAAAGCCAAGATGGAGGAATAGAGAGAAACGGGCCAAAAATATTTGTAAGAAGACAATTTATGATGCTACCAAAGTCAATTTTCCCTTCTTTCCTCTACTAGAACACTGTTTGATATATACACGCTTCTATTTTTAGAGGCAATAGCTATCTGAGAGATAGGATGGGTGTGACTGGGGAACATATTACAGTGATTATCTGTATTTAACGCCTCCTGCTGCTTTCTAGTGTAGGCAACCATGAATTTGCAAAGGGATCCCTACGCTAGTTCTGCGAGGGCTCAAACGGACTAAATTTGGCATAAGCGTTCGTTCCTGAAAATGACCTCCAGAGAGATGTCGTAGCACTACGTTGAGTTTCTAAGTCACCTGGTTTGAGATGTTTAAGATCAGACCAGCTTGGGTTTGTCATGCATCTTATGTAGCATTCTGCCATCAAGCAGCAGAATCTCCCGTTTCATTGCCTCCATGCTCATTTGCAGCACTAGCAGCTGAAATATTTGTGGAAATTATCGTCCAATGTGTTTCTAAACTTGATTATCAATGGCAAAAACATGTTCTTCTTGTGCAAAGTGCTAATCTTGAAGTCTGCTTTCCACCACAAAGCAATAATTATGGTTGAAGTGCTTATAATGCAAAGTGTGTACAGTGGCAATAAATAAAACGAAAAAAGGCTATATAAATTCATGCTACTGCTTTGTGGACATACGTATAGTTATGTGGATATACATCAGCACTGCTGTAAAAACAAGCCAATATATTGTGACTCTGTTCAGCCTTTGTTAAAGTAATTAGATGAAAATATGACCACTGGAGTGCAACACATATTTTTCTTTTTCTTCTCCTTTTTAACCAAATAGGAATATTAGTGTTCTGTTCATGAGCATAAAGGGAGGTTAATGTGGAGTAGATGGACTGGAAGGAAATTCAGACTGGACCTTATTAATATACGGATCAGCTGACCTGATAAGGGCTTTGATGTTTGTGAATCTGCGAGGTCGAACTGGAAACGGAAGCCGACTTTTGGAATAAAACTGAACAGGCTGGACCTGTTTAATGAAAGATATTTTTCCATTTTTGAACTGTTGTTTAAATAATTGTTTTTGCTTTCTTTGTGTTTACATGAAGTCAATATTTTTCTCATTTTGTTCAATCATCAGTGGCGGAAGGGAAGATGCGAGCAGCCGCTGTGGCTGTTTACAAGCTCCGTCACTGTGATCACACACCAAATTCCTTTTGCATTGTCTAGTGACTGCGTAAATAAAGAAACTGAAGATGAATTTTGGGTGCTAGGGAGTATGAACAGCCTGCATACATGTCACACGGCTGGGCACACATTGTATCTGCCGATTTACTTGTTTAAGTCATGTGAGCATCCCAGAGATGGACGTTCAGTCATTATGCTGCCATTGCACAATGTTGGGTACGAATATGAATACACTTCAAGCATGTCCTCTAGTTCTTCAGTTGTACATATCCTGTTTTGTAATCTTTGTAAGACATCTAAAGTGTCACGAGATTAAATATTTGTTCATGTTGTGGATTGACAAAGATGTGCTTGATGTAAAATTGCTTGGTTCTATTTATTTGGATTCATCATTTGAGGTAACTATTTTCAGTTTTGTGTTTTACACGGTTTTATTTCAAAATGTTATTTTTGAAATGACTTCTCCCTTTGTCTTTCCAGTAATAAAGCTTGCCTTTGTGTGGCACACATGACTTTTGCATATTTGAGTGTTTTATTTGAGCATTTTTGACTATTTTACTGTGAAGGCTAAACAGTAATATTGTGAATATTGAACAGCAAGTTTTTTTTTTTGTTTTTTTTTGAAAGACGTCTTTTCTTACCAAGCCTGCATTTATTTGATCCAAATTACAGTGAAATCAGTAATATTTATTTATAAAAAAAATAAATAAAAATTACTACTACTATTGAATATAATTGCTTTCTATTTTAATATATTTTAAAATGTAATTTATAGCAGTTGAGAGAACAGCTGAGTATATTTTTTCAGGATTCTTTAAAAAGAAAGATCAGCATTTATACAAAAAAAAAGCTTTTGTAACATTATACATTATACCATTTAAAAGCTTTGAGTCAGCATAATGTGTTTTTTTTTTTAATTCGGAAAGAAATTATAGAAATTGATACTTTTATTTAGCAAGGATGCTTTAAATTGATCAAAAGTGAAATCACCGGAATAAATTAATTCAAATAGAAAACAGTTATTTTAAATAGTAAAAATATTTTTAAAAATGTATGGTTTTTGCTTTACTTTAGATCAAATAAATGCAGGCTTGGTGAGCAGAAGAGATTTCTTTAAAAAAAAACATTACAAATCTTACTGTTCAAAAACTTTTGACTGGCAGTATATATATATATATATATATATATATTACTCCAGCCATTACTTCAGTCTTCTCACATGGTCCCTCAGAAATCATTTTAATTAATGACATTTAATTACTTGTTTTACATTTAGCAAATATAGTGGCATTCTTACAATTGACACAAATCCATCAATAAAACACAAGCCTTCCTTCTGTTAGCATCCCTTATCGACTGTTTGGATGCCAAGTGGGCTGCCACGTTGGCACGTTCCTCCCTTTCATCAGCCAGTCTAAGACATCTCCCGCCTTAACCACATATTTACCTAGATTTCTTGGATATTGAGCTGGGGTGCTCATCTGTCTCAAGACACAACATCTGGGAAGGGTGTGGGGCACAAGCTGCTGCCAGTGTCCAAAAGAGGAGCGCTGCCAGGAGGCCAGGTGGCTGAGGTGGAGACCCCGACTCAGCAGCCAAGAGACTTCCACACAGGCCAGCTTCAAGTCTCACTGGGAAACAGCTCTACAAAGACGACCATAATGAAGTTGCTCATTGGGTGCATGTAAAATGAGCTTTGCATTATAAAAGCAACGTCTCTCAAGGCTTATCCAACTAAGTAGAACATTAGATTAAAGAAGTGCTAGTAGGAGCGGGATGTTTGTTTATAGCGGAGCTATCTGCAGACGTTAAGTCCCTTGACCATCTGTGAAATTACTTTTTGTGCATTACAGTGTTTTAATCCAGTGTGCAACAGAGGACTAGCATGACTACAAGTTTTAACACACTACAAAAATAATTTTCACTCAGAAGCTGCTGTAACTTTCACAAAATAAACAGCAAGTAACACATTATTATCCCCTTTCACACATTTAACCTGGTAAATTACCATTAAATTACCAGACTGACCTTTCTGGTAAATACACAAATGTGCTGTTCACAGAAGCAAGTGTTCCTCGTTTTACCAGTAAGATGTTATTGCATGGGCTATGCGTAAGGGGATGATTACACAGAATGTGCTTTTTCTCTTAAAAACACTCAGTCATAATATTTATAATAGACTGGAGCTTTTTCCTGAACGCAAAAGTCTCAATAGACTGGAACGGTGCTTCACATTCCGGTTTCTGGTAATTCTAGTCAAAATAAGGCATTTCCCGAGCCAATAATATACCTTAAACCTCTAAAAAAAAGGTTTTTTTTCTTTTGTTTGTTTTTTAAGGACATGACGCCATAGTTTCATCACTTAACACTGTCGCAATGAACGTCTTTTTTGCAGTAAAAAAAAAATTCCCTTTCTGACTCACCTGTCATAGTTAAATGAGTGTGTAGATGACATGAAGCGACGTGAGATACAGCTGCATTCAAAACATATGAGCGCACATACAGCTCCCAATCGGGGCAAAGTTCACAGAATTTTTTGTCCACAAGTTGATAAGAGCACTCATTATTTTATTATTTAACACACAACATTTTAACTTGAGTGCTGAAAGCCATTCTCGTTTTCTTTTGTCAATGTTTATGCAAGGTATACAGCGCCGGACACGAACAGATTTGCTGGTACGCAGACAAGTACTTTACATAAATGTCTTAAGCTTATTGCTGTTACTGTGGCTGCCAACAACAGCACATCTTAACCCTGTGCTCATTTATATATTTAGTTAAAGACCTTTTTTCTGAGTAAACGATGAGTGTCGCCATTACGAATTCTAACTTCCGATTGGATGCTCTTCTGTTCCGGTCTCCATAGAAACCCATTCAAATAGCGCCCAATCTGTTTTTAAAGTAGATGACACGAAGCTGCCGACCTTATCTACACACTCATTAAACTTTGAGCAGCGAGGCACTGACAAATGAGGTCACTGCGACATTGCACAGTGATGGCGCTATGGAGCCATGTGCTTTTTAAAAATATTTTAATAGGTTTAATATTAGATTATCAACTCGGAATATATGCGAATATGACTAGAAACACTGGACATCGGAAATGCAAGGCATTCTTCAGGTTAAAAGTCAGGCTGACTTCCGCGTTTAAGAAAAACATCTATATTGGAAAAAGTTTCAGTTTAATTAATTAATTCGTTTTTGTTTTTGTTTTTTACCCATTTTAACATGTATTTCTATGGAGACCGGACAGGAGAGCAAAGCCACTAGAAGCAACCATTAGCCGAAAAAGCATAATGGCTAAAGCTAACGCTTCCAGTCTGGCAGTACTTGGGAAAGGAGACCAGAAGCCGTTTTCTTTGAATGGATGTCAATGGAAGAGAGGCTTCACTACGCTGAATAAACAGCTTTTTAGAAGAAACGGCTTATCATTTAATGAATCAACAACCTATCTGCAAATCTTCAACATGTTTTACACTAAACTGTATTTTACCACAAAAAAAATGCTGTTTTATAAGAGAAGTCACTGACTTTTTCCGACAGGACGGATTCAGTTTACGGGACTTCTCTCTATGGTATCCGTAAACGGCGACTGAGTGTTCCACAATACTGACTGAAATTTATTGATGTCAAGGCTGTGATGTGATTGGTTATTGAGGGACACGTGATCCAAGTTAGCCGTTACGCTTTCTCTAATAGTGGGTAATACAGACCCTCTCATCTCCCTATAGTAAGACACTGAGGAGAACACCCAAACGGAAGTTAGAATTCATCATGGCGGCGTTCTACAGTTACTCAGGAAAAAGGTGCAGTCACAGTACATCCGAAATTGCATACTGTTTGAGTGGGTACCACATTTTATTTTTAATTTCCTTCGCAACCACTAAAAAGTATGTTTTATATTGCATACATATGAGTAGTATGAATGAAATTCAGAAATACTACATCCACAATGTTGTTACTATCACATGACCTACCAGCGTCAGTTGCCTTGCTTCACTGCCATACATAAATCCTCAAATAAAGTGCCTATTGAATGCGTACTTCATAATCTCGCCATAAGTAAAACGGCCTATTGTTTTTTAAATCCACCTTATTCTTTAACGTAGAAGTAAGCCTATGGGCGAGACTTCCGGTTCATTAGCCGCTATATGCAAATAACGAGAAGAATAACAGTGTGCAGCAAACGGTAAAACTGTTTGCACTACAAACCAGTGTGTTCGTAATTAAGATAGTACATTAATATAATATGGTAAAACACGGAAATTTGCAATATCAAGCAGCAACAAAACAATCCATTTTGACTAGCTGTTTTGTATACTTTAAAAAATAGCTGGATGTGAATGAGGCCTAAAGCCAGACCCTTAAAAATTACAAATGGCTGCACCTACTCTTTCGGGAAAAATAAGGTAGATACTTATTCAGACATGCAGTAATACTTATTTGACTTATTTTTTTCGCATGCTATATAAGAGGGAAGTATTTGATTATGGGCATCTTCAGTCTGTTAGATGGCATGTGCATACTGAAAAAATGTAACGCTATTTAAGCATGAGAAACAAAACTGTATGAGACAGGTGTTGTCAGATTTTATAGGTGATTTCAAATATGAAATGTAATTGTAAGCTCGGTGAACAGACTGGAAGAATGTTTCCTCATTCAAATACACAGAACCTGTACTTGCATGACTAAAATAGCTGCCGGCAAGGCTTTTCAAAGATGGCCGCAGAGTGAAATGACTTGCCTTCTGGCAGGGTCTTGAGTGTGAGGTGTCCATCTAGCTCATGTTTACATAGACAAGAAATTTAAAAGCAGTTGAGCTTACTGTAAACATCTCTGACAAAGCTTTATGACAGACCCAAAACAGACGTCTTGCGTCAGCACAATCTTTCTTGTTCACACATAGCATCATATCGGTAGTTTACTGGTAATGCTACAACTGCTGGTACCGGAAAATTGCCACAACTGATTTAGCAGCATTTTTGAAATGGTCCTGTTCACACATGATCTCTAACCAGTAACTTACCAGTAAAGACTGGTAAAATTAGGTCTGTTGATTTAAATATTAAAATTTTAAAGTAGAAAGACTAAAATAGTATATTCCTGTTAAATATACTGCACTTTATTTACAACTTAAAAAATCGACAACAACAAAATCGTTTTTTACAATTTATAAACAGGCCTAAAAGACCCACTTCTGTGATGTCAGTGTGGGAGTTTATCAAAAGCACTGCCCTCCTGCTTCAAATCAGCGAGTTTATGGGGTCTCTGACCTCTTGAACACCTGCGGTGCTTTTGATCCGCTCAACAGCGCTTATGAAAGCATGCTAGAAGGATCTAGGTTATTGTTAAATGCCATGTTAGACACATGCAGTTAAAGTCCAGGGTCCTAAGGGTCTAGTCTCACCTCAGCCCGCTCCAGTAGGCGCTAACACAAAACAAGGGCATATACTTACTCATATGCATGGAAAGGGAGATGTAACTGCATACGTTGATAGTCATAGTAAATTAGGCCAACATCTGGACAGACACGGGGAAAGGAATTGCTCACTCGGCTATGAACAGACATGGTTTAGGGCCACAGGCATCATGGCACAGTCTAAGAACCAGACAAAATTGCTGGGTAGGAAACTGATTTGTTTCCGTTGTAGTTTATTTTAAATTTTGCTTGTTGCACTGACATTGCCCTTATAAGCTACATTTATAGCTATAGTGATACCCCATTTTTAATAGTTGACCATTATTAGTATGCTGACTTTGGAGCCTATAAGATATGAAAGTGAGTCACAAAGATGCTTTAAAAAATGAGACAATATTTCTGTGAAAAATCACAAAATTGTGAATCATATAAGCATCAAAATGAAATAGACTTTTAGAATACTGAAAATAAAAGATATAAAAAGTTCAATTAATAATTATAATATTTAGTAATACAATTTTGTATAAATAATAAAAAATAAATCAGTAAAACAACTGAGAAATAATACAATTATAAAAAATGTGTGTGTGTATATATATATATATATATATATATAATATATATATATAATATATATATATATATATATATAGTGATTTATTAATAGTTAACCATTATTAGTATGCATACATTTTAGTCTATAAGATATGAAAGTGAGTCACAAAGATCATTTAAAAAATGAGACAATATTTTTGTGAAAAATCACAAAATTTTGAATCATATAAGCATCAAAATTAAATAGACTTAAAGAGTCTTTTGGAATACTGAAAATAAAAGATAAAAAGATATAATAAAAAGTTAAAGTAATAATAATATTTAGTAATAAATTTTCTCATAAATAATAGAAAATGAATCATTAAAACTGAGAAAATAAATTATTAATAAATGAGTAAATAAAATAAATGATAAAAAGTAATAAAAATTTTATATATATATATATATATATATATATATATAAACAAAATTCGAAAATCACAAAATTTTTCTAGCAGTCATTTTTCTAGTGCTTAACTAATCATCAAAATGAAATAGACTTTTAAATTATATTTAAATATATAAATGTATATTTAATAATAATAATGTTAGTGATAAATGTATACTGTATAATCCATAAATAAAAGAAAATAAATCAAAATTTTTGTTTAATCATACTTTCCTATATTACCTTGAGTAAAACTGAGAACATTCAATTATTAATTATTCACTGTTAATTATCAATTATTATAATTTTATTGTCTTCCTGTCTTGTAGAAATGGTTCAGATCATGGATGTCAAAAATATAAGGAATGTTCATTTTTGCAATGGGTAAGTTAGGTGGTAACTGGATTATTATTTATTTATTTATTTTTTGCTATTAAAATTAAATAATAGTTTAAAAATAGTTATAGATAAAAAAATATTTTAGATAAATAATTTAAATTTCACCTGCGGTGTATCTCAAGTATTCATATAAAACAGGCAAAGAAAAATAAAAAACTGTTGCCGAAAAATGCAGTTTATGTCAAAAATACAAATGACATGGGGTGTATGATTTAAATTTTTGAATACAGTCAACAAGGTCTAGATCTCAACATTTTTAATTTATAAGGCCTATTGACTTTCAAAAAGAAAAATGCACCCGATCTTTAGCACAAAATAATTAGCAGTGGAAATCGTTTTCCCCCAGTGATCATATTCTGACAGGTGGGTCTTGTGTAAAAGCATCTCAGCATCAAGCATCCCCCAGTACATCTTTTTTCAAAGTGTCTCTGAAAGATCTGTGAGCTGCGATCCTAAAAATCAGATCAGTGTTTCGGTTAGGGTATCTTCTTGTCTGAATGTGTGTGAACACACACAGCTCCTGAGGAGGGAAAGCGAGCATCGCTCTCTGATTACTGATGAGCCGTCTGCCTCTGCAGCAGACCCACAGACACTTCCACCCTCTCTCTGTCTCACACACAGTCTCTGCCGCAGTGCAGGGCCCAGCCAGATCATCAGCAGCCATCACTAGTGTCTCTGTCTTACTACGGCGTGTCAGGGTCAGCATGACAGTCAAGCACTCTATTGTGCCCTCTTGGCGTTGAGGGTGATTGATGTTTTCATATTGGGGCACAACATTTCAGCGGTGTATGTAAATATATATATTTTTTCGTGCAAAAATAATGTGACGTATTTGATCTGGCACTCCATTTGTGAAGGTCCATAAGCGCCTGTGTGCCCTGGGCAGACTAATGAAGCAGACGGAGCTGCGAGGATAACATGTGCCCTGTATTTACCCTAGTAACAAAAATGATTCAAAACCCCACAGAGCAACTATTACACTCTAATACTGCAGAATCATATAAACGTCAAAATTACATAGACTTTTAGAATAGCAAAAATAAAAGATTTAATAATATTTAATGGTAATATAACAATGGTAAAATAGTAAAATAACAATAATATTTAATAAAATAACAATAATATTTAGTGGTAAATTTAAAATTAAAACTGAGAAAATCTTAATAATAATAATAATTCTTAAATACAATTTATACATGTGTGTGTATATATATCAAAACATAATATAAAATTCATATTAAATATTTTAAATTATATCTTTTTATTTATTTATTTTACATTTTCCATTTTTTGATAGCAAGACAGGAAGACAATTCATTATATATATATATATATATATATATATACACACACAATTCATATATTTAAATTATATTTTTTATTTACATTACAATTTTTTGACAGCAACACAAGAAGACAATTTCTTATATATACATATATATATATAACGGCGGCAGAGACTGTGTGTGAGTTATAATAATAATAATAATATTTAATGATAAATTTCCCATAAATAATAGAAAATGTATATAAATATTTGTTTCTTACAGTAACTTGAGTAAAACTGAGAACATGAAAATATTAATAATAATTATTAAATACAATTTCATTCAATGTCATTCAATTTAATAATAATTAATAAAACTAATAATTAATAATAAAAATAATCAATTTAATTAACAATAGTTGCCCACAGAGCAACTATTACCCTCTGCTATAGCAGAATCATACAAATCTAAAAATTAAATACTTTTAAAATGCTGAAAATAAAAGATATAACAATAAAGTTAAAATATTTAGTGATACATTTCCCATAAATGATAGAAAATGAATCAAAATATTTTTTTCTTACAGTGACTTAAGTAAAACTGAGAAAATGAAAATAATTAATAATAATAATTAAATGCAATATAATATGAAATTTTATGTTTATGTATGTATAATGAATTGTCTTGCTGTAAAAATGGTTTAAAAAAAAACAAAACAAAACATGATTTTATTTGTATACAGTTAAGAAGGTCTAGGCCTCTGAGGTGAGATCAATATTTCTATTATATAATAATATTATTTTTAAATATTATTATTTTTCTAATTTAATTCAACGTTTTTCATTAGAAAAGAGTGCTATGTCAGCATAACAACTTAAGTGAAAAGTTGAAACTTTCTACAACTTCCAGGTTTAAAATACATTTTGAATTCCAGATATTTGGAAAGTATTCAAATTGAACATAAACTTCCACTACTAAGCTTGATATTAGAAACAGAATGTTAACAAATAGTGTTGCGTAAATATTCAAGGTTTTATGCTCAGTTTGTTCATTTTCTATCCAAATATTATTTTCAGAATTACCCTAAACCCCTCATAATGGCTCAAATTTATTCATGGAATGTTAACAAACATTCTAAACCATTTTGTTTACCCAAGCAAAATGTCTTTTCCATGTGTGTGCTCCTTTAATCATCCTGCAACCAGCTGACATTAGTCTGATCCCGTAGTCTCCCATGAGCACCCTGTCCACCCACTCGCTCTCTATAGGGCAAATGCAGACATGATCAATTGTTCAACGTTCCTGAAGCTCTGCCAGATTCGCTTTCTTCCGTTGTTTTGCAGCAGAAGCACTAAAATTTTCCTTGTGTTTCTAGGACACATCCAAACACATTAAACGGTATGTCCTGTCCCATGATTCAGTCAAGCAAGTCAAGTGTTTTCGAGTTTCCTGTCTGGATGAGTAATCGCAAATTTAGCTGTGATTCTTTTCAGCTGTGTGTATTTATTTCCGTGATTCATACCGCCGCTCATTTAATTGTCTAATTAAATATTGGTTCCGATTATAACAATATCCGCATGCCTGCTCTGCATAAACCCGAAAACAGGATATTGAGCAACCCGAAGAAAAGACACACAAACATGCAAAGATATGCACACACTCGCATTGTGCTTTTCCTCGTGCCATCACTAGGCAACGGTGCACACAAAGGCTGCGGCAGTGGCAGCGCGGTTTGATGTGCAGAATGTGACAGTGTTGAATGCGCTGAGTGGGGCGGCCGGAGCAAAGCCGTGTATTCAAGCCACAAGTCAGGTTTACTGACATTGTTCTCATTACCTCCAACTGAAAGAAAAAGAACGAAATATAGGCGAGCACTCAAGCGATGACCAACCGTGTCCTGCAAGTAAATCTGCCAAACAACAAGGAGGGGGTAAACCACTGTGTACTGAACATGGCCAGGATGATTCATCCCTGTCAAACCCAGACAACTCACCCAAATGCGCAAATACGCTTTTTCAGTTCAAGTGCCATGATGGGATTAAATGTAAGTTATGTGTGCTCTGCGTTGGGGTCACCCAGTCTGGGTTTATTTTGCAATAATACTGACTGTACGTTATCCTGCACGAGGGGATGTTCACACAAAATGCGTTTTTGTGATTAAAAATGATTTAGACATAGAGATCCAAAAGTTTGCACCAGAAAGATCAAAGTTAAGCATATTTTAACTTAAGCATTGCATTTTTAAATCACCGTGTCATGTGCGAGACACTGCAAAAGACACAAGTACAGGCCGTTCACACAGAATGCATTCCACTGTGTTCCCTATTTTTCTATGTAAATTCACTAGATGGATGTCTTTAGTCTTTGCACTCATGTCTCACGTAACACGGCTCTCAAAATTTTTAAAAATGTGCCTTAAGACATCACATTTTTTTAATTTCACTGCTCTGCATCTTGCTTTTTTAAACACTGAGACAACTTCTGTTTGATCTGCCCAAAATGCAACCACCTTGCTTATGTTTACAAGAAACACTTAAAAAAAAGCTATGGAAAAGCACTGCAGTGGAATACGAAAACACATTCTGAATGAATGACGCCTAACATGGCTGCTTGCCAAAATAAATAAATATGTGAACATGACATTTTTGAGTTTATATTACTTTTATGTCCTCCACTAAAAAACCTTGAGACCTTGAAGAGGTCATCGGATGCTCATTTTCCACAAGGTGATATGATTCTCTAGGGTCTTAATGAAAAGTCTATGATATATTTTGGTTAACATTTCTCAGTGGTAGTTTACCTTATTAAAATCAGCTCAGTTTCCAGTAGGGGTGGAAAGGGGTAAATTTCCGGAAACTTTCCATGGAAACTGTGTCCGGGGAATTTTGGAAATAATCCAATTTGGAAATTTAACAGGAATATATGGGAATTTACCTGAATTTATGGGAATTAATTGGAAATTTGAAGAAAATTTAGAAAAGCTGTCTCATAAACTAATATAAATATCAACATTTTGTTTGATCACAAGCTGACATGCATGCAAACTAATATAAATTTTAGAAATGACTGGATTTTTTTTGGAATCTGTGATGCTTTTTACCAGGATTCAACTTAAAAAGAACATAATTTATTCAAAACTGAAATCTTTTCTAACAATGTAAGTCTTTACTATTACTTTTTATTAATTTACCACATCCTTGTTGAATAAAAGTATTGAGTTCTTTTCAAAGAAAGAAAATAAAAACATACTAATCCCAAACTTTTGAACAGTGCTGTTCTTTTTCCTTTTTCATTAAAAGAATCCTGTAAAAAAGTATTACAGGTAATAAAAAAAATATTAAGCAGCACAGCTGTTTCCAAAATTGATAAATCAGCATTTTAGAATGATCTCTGAGTGATCATGTCGCATGTGACAGTGAAGACTGTAGTAATGATGTTGAAAATTCAGCTTTTTCTTAGCAATGCATTATATTTTAGAATGAAAATTAAAACATAAAACTATTATTTTAAATTGTAATAATACTTCACAATATTACTGTTTTGTTCTGTATTTTTGCTGAAAAATAAATGAAGGCTTGATGAACATAAGAAATCATAAGAGATGTTCAAAAACATTAAAAATAGTAATGTGTCCAAACTTTTGACCAGTTCTGTACTTCTGCTCGATACTGGCTAGCAGAAGGTAGAAGAAAGAGCATTGCAGCTTAAGCTAGCACATGATACTTAGCCTCATAAATTGTAAATGAAATAATGCTAACTAGCTTAGTTAACACTGAGGCATGAGACATACTGTATAAACATTTTGGTATTTGCTACTTAAACTTACCTAAACTTAGTTACTTTACACAAGTAATATCAAAACTTAGATGTAGTCCTTGGGCTCAAATGCAGCAAGTGTGCCTTCAGAGAAAATGGGGGAAATTCCCTTAGGTGACTACTAGGGGGACTGTGTGGGGGAGGGTCATTTTTTGGACTGTTTTTTAATTATTATTATCTCACCTAAATGTTTGCTCAGTCAGTGTATTTGTTTTTACAATGGTATAATTTAGTTGCACAGTAGCTTACACACAGCACAAGGAATTTTTGAACATATATATATAATTTTGTAATATTTATGTAATTTACATGAACACTAACCATAATGGACATTTTGATATTTTGTGTGCAGGATTCAAGAAATGATCTGTGTATGTTATAGAGGACTGCACAGTGGATGTAGGGTGTGTGGCCTTAACAGCCCTGCAGTAAGCAGTGTGCTGTGTGCATGTGATTGAGCAGTGTGTAGGGTAGAAATTCAACTAAAATTGCATTAAATCTGGTTGTTTTAACCAAGATTATGCTGCAAGTTTTTCTTCTCAGCCACATTTACAATCCCAGTTCCTGCAATTTTGCAAACTCCCAGTTTATTCCCAATAATTCCTGTTTATTCCAGTTAATTCCCATATATTCCCGTTAATTTCCATGGAAAGTTTACAGTCTTGAGAATTCCCGGAATTTTGCAACCCTAGTTTTTAGCAACCCGTTTTGTTGCATGTCGCTTTAAATGCTAATGAGCTTTGCTCACCCCGCCCCTCTCTTCCATGGGGTGATGAGCAGACTGTAAACTCTGGCCGCATTTAGCCGCAAAACTTGCTGACTAGCACATTATTAGGAAAGGCAATTTGCAAAGATTCATAAAAAAAGCCCTTATACTCACTTCTTCTGTAGGTGAAGCGAGATCATGAATGATCAGTGATGGGAATAACGGCGTTAGAAATAAACAGCGTTACTAACGGAGTTATTTTTTTCAGTAACGAGTAATCAAACAAATTACTGTTTGCCCCGTTATAACGCCGTTACCGTTACTGACGATGAAATGTGGCGTTACCATAATTTATTATAACTTATTATTTTTCAGTTTATATGAATGGATGCGTAGCGTACCTGTATTTGATGAACCGTAGACTCTAGTGTGAAGGCACACAACTAGCCGTCGCTTTCTCTTAGAACCAGAATCACGAGGATTTTGTTGTGGTTTGCTGTGAAAGAAAGATACAGAGCGAGAGAGTCTTTTATATCATGCAGAATTGATGCGCTATATGTAAACAATGTTCGTTGTTGTATTTTCCTGTCAAAATAACGGAGGTCGTTCGGAATTCTTCAGCTTTTAAGAACTGCCGGTTTCTCCGGTAGTAGGCAGAACTAATGCGCAAACGGCAATCTCACTGGCTGGCGCTCACATATTATCGTCCCCGTTTTGATTTCAGCAAATCAGTTCGAGCGAACGCAGACAACGTGATTAATATTCATGAACCCAGCAGATCATTAATCTTTAGTGTGTTTTATATTGTTGTTCGTAGTAGAATTCGTAGTAGTTTTATCTTATCAGTATTATTTTTCCCCCCTTTTTTATAGATACACTAAATGACAAACAATATCTTAAGCACCACCACCAGTCCTAAGATCAGTCAACATGACAAATGCATTTGTACATGGTTATTCTAGTAGTTCTAATTACTAAAGTTTAATGCTAAATTATTATAATATCATATTATACTGCTTGACAGCAAAAGTGTACTTTCAGATGTTTAAAAAAAAAAAAAAAAACTAGCAGCAACAACAAAAAATGTACTAGCCAATGGCAATTCTATTGCCAAGGTGTCCATAGAAGGTTGATAATATTTACAATATTTTTTTTTTAATTTGATAGGTGTCTCGCACATCAACATTAAAATACATCATAGTAGATTACTGTACAATGTTTTATAATAATAATTTATTCTATTTAGTGTCCATTTCATTCATTTAACATACTTAATATTGGGGACATCCAAGTTACTTGACATATTTGAGCATTTTTCTAAAAAAAAGTAACACAATAGTTACTTTCCCTAGTAATTAGTTACTTTTATAATCATGTAACTCAGTTACTATTTGTGAGAAGTAACTAGTAACCCTAACTAATTACTCTTTTACAGTAACATGCCCAACACTGCGAATGATTCACGTCAACATAGACACATTTAGGTAGATTGGGGATTGGTGCATTCCCTACAAAAATGAAAGTAACGTTAATCCTCTGTGTCTTCAGCGGCTCAGATGTCAGGAGTAAAGGACGACTGCTATGTTCATTTTTACATCCAACAAACAAAACACCTCAATCTGAGATTATCTTGTCTTCCCCTGCACTGAAGTCGACACAATGGTGGACAGCTCACAGCTCACTCAGGGCGGATCTAAGTCAAGATGGTCATGTAAAACAACACTTTTACTTATCAAAAACAGCTCTGTTCACAGCGAGCCAATTCGGTGCATGTCTCTTTAAATGATAATGAGCAACTACTAACTCCGCCCCTCTCTTCTATTTTGTGTATTTGGTGGCGTTACCATCAGAAACAAAACAAATCCACTGCATCCTCAATGGATCTGATGTCGGGAGAAAATGAAGACTCTTATTTTTACTTTACATCCAACTAAAAAACATCTGCATTGCTTATGAGACATTGTTGTGACTACAGCTGCTCAAACGTGAAAAAAAATGCGGACAGCATACAACTGGCTAAGAACGTAAATATGCTAATACAGGACAGTCCGTCAGTGGTCGTGGGCGGGGCCTGTATAGTATGACATCATACTACTCAGAAAATCAAAACGGTTTGACAATTAAGACTGTTTAGGTTTTTGGGGATTAAAAAATAAGAAAAGAATGGATTTTTATCATTGTAGGGTGGTTGTGTTCACACACTGCTAAGACACATTTATATGCAAACAGCATGTAAAAGTGAATTTTGCATCCGATGTCCCCTTTTCAAACCCAAATGCTTCCTTTATACTCAATGTGTTCACATAGAACAGGATGTGTGGTGTGAAGAACCATGAGATTTTATCACCTCAGGGTCCTTAAATTACCTCTGTGCCATTAAATAAAAAGGAGTCCAACTCTGAGTGCATTACACACCGTGGGAAAGTACTATGTTGTGTCAGACCTTCACTTCCACCTTGTCAGCTGATTGCCTGACCCATCCAGTTCAAAGCACAAAAATAGCTACTGTTACTGTCAGACTGAGGTTGGTTCTCAAAGGCACAGCTCTTACGGAAAGGTTGAGGATCCAGGAATTGGACTGAGTGAGAATTGATGTTAAAACCCAATGACAGAGCTGCGATTAGGAATCACACTCCCTGAACAAGCACTTGAAGGATGTTTCTCCATGTACTCACAAGGACTATATAGTAAGTGAAGCGCAAAGTGAGCTTGAAGGAGGTTATGTAAGAAACACAGAGTGACTTTATGTTCCGTGCTGCTGACAGGATCCAAAAACAAGTCATGTTCTTGGTATTTGGGAGTTGATGTAGCTTTCATCATGCTTCACTGCTGTTTTTCACTTCACAGTTGTTCTTTTTGATAGTGAGGCAAGCAAGAGGTACTTTGTGTTTTTAACATTTTGTTTTTAGATAATGGTAATACTAAAGTATAATGATGATTAAAACTGATAAAATTAAAATGTAAAAAGTATTTTGAAAAATCTAAAACAAAAAACTAGGGCTGTCAAACGATTAATCGCGATTAATCGCATACAAAATAAAAGTTTGAGTTTGCCTAATAAACGTGTGTGTACTGTGTTTATTATATATATTATATATGTGGATTATTATATATATATAAATACAAACACATTCAGGTACATATATAAGAAATATTTACAAGTATATGTATTTATTATAATTTTTATATAATTTATATTATATATATATATATATATATATATATATATATATATATATATATATATATATAAATACAAATATTTTTTACATGGATAACATATTTCTCTTAAATATATACATTAATTTGTGCTTGTATTTATAAATACATAATAATTACACACAGTACACATGCATATATTAGTCAAACTCAAACTTTTTTTGTATGCGATTAATCGCGATAAATCATTTGACAGCCCTACAAAAACCATGATGTAAAATATGGCGTTTCCGCCACTGAATAGAAAATGTAAAAAAAAAAATAAAAATAAAAAAAAAAGTAATTTAATCACACAATTCTGACCTTAATTGCAGAATTATGAGATATAAACTTGCAATTGGGAGTTATAAAGTCAGAATTATGATAGAAACTTGCAATTCTGAGACATGAATTCAGAATTCCGTGATACTGAAATTGTGAGTTGTAAAGCCAGAATTGTAAGATATAAACTCGCAATTCTGACTTTTTTCTCAGAATTGCATGATGTAAACTCACAATTGCAACAAATAATATCAGAATTATGAGATATAAGCTCACAATTTAGAATTTTTTTTCAGAATTGCGAGATATAAACTTGTAATTTTGAGAACATAGTCTTTTTTGCCTCAAAATGGGACTTTATAACTCACAATTCCTAGTTTATATCTCACAATTCTGAGAAAAAAAGTCAGAATTGCGAGATACAACCTCGTTTATATCATAATTAAAAACTCACAGGTGCAAGTTATAATCTCGTAATTCTGACTTTTTTTTGCAAGTGTAAATTTTAGGGCTGTCAAACGATTAATCGCGATTAATCGCATATAAAATAAAAGTCTGAGTTTGCCTAATATATGTGTGTGTACTTTGTGTAATTATGATGTATAAATAAATACAAACACATTATTTTACACATTATATTTAAGAAATATTTACAAGTATATGTATTTCTTTTAATTTTTATATTACTTATATTATATATAAATAAAAATATTTTGTACATAACATATTTCTCTGAAATATATACATTAATTTGTGTGCATTTACATATACATAATAATTACACACAGTACACACAAATATATTAGGCAAACTCAAGCTTTCATTTTGTATGTGATTAATCGCGATTACTCGTTTGACAGCCCTAGTAAATTTATATTACGCAATTCTATCTCGCAGTTCTTACTTTATAACTCGCAATTTCAAGTTTATATCATGCAATTCTGACTATAACTCACGATTGTGAGTTTGTATCACGCAATTCTGAAAAAAAGTCAGAATTGTGTTTATTTCACGTAATTCTGACTTTATAACTCACAATTGTGAATTTATATCACTCACTTCTGACTATAAATCGCAATTGTGGGTTTATATCATGCAAATCCGACATAACTTACAATTGCAAGTTTATATCTGACTTTATAACTCACAATTGTTTATATCTCACAGTTCTGAGAAAAAAGTCAGAATTGTGATATAAAAATTTGTAATATTCTTTTTAAATTTTTTATTCAGTGGTGGAAATGGGCTTCCATAGTAAAATGAAAAACAAATATTTATTATTTTTAATATTCTGCACTATTTCTAGGTGACTAATAAAAATTTCATGCTAAATTCGGCTCTTTGGCTCAGATGGTTATGCTGATAATATAATCATCATGTATTAAAATTTTGGCATAAAATAGAAGACTTGTGGACTCCACTAAATATCAAAGTACCACCACAATAAGTCTTTTTCCATGTAAGTACATAAAATATTCATCATCTCAACCTGCAGCAAGGTCTGTTTTGACTTTGTGCTTGTGTGAACATCCTCTTTATTTTCATGAGCACTCCATCTTTCTCAAGGACGCATTGATACAGACCAAATAACCAAGAGCTGTCTTACTTTGTAGATTTGTTTTTCCCTACGAACAGATATAATCCTCGTCTTCATGCATTTTCACAGCGGTAAGCCTGTTGTCATGGGAACATGAAGACGTACACAGGGAGAACGTTTCCCCCCTTGTTCCAATGTCTTTATCCTACAAGATACAGACAGTCACTCAGACTGTGCATCCATACACGGTGTGAATATTAACACTGATGTGAAGGGCTCTTCTCATAAATTTTTCATACGCTGAACAGCTAACAATCACAAAGAGATCAGATCAAGAAAATACATCGGCCGGCATTGCATATTCCATTGCATTATTCATTATAAACACACTGGATTCAATCTGAGAACATCTAGTTTACCTAAACAAAGCTAGGTGACATTTATATGTCCAGGCTGCATAGGTCATGGCATTTGCATTTGTCTGTGGCTGTAAGTCTTTCAGCCTGACCTATTTCTATAGTCTGAAACATGCTGGTATAGATAAAACAGACAGAACACACACACACACACACACACACAGCAAAATGTATTTCCTATGTGACGGAGCAAATGTGAAATAATGCGCCTTTTCAGGTGACTGGTGTTGCCTAAAACCAACAGTACATCATGGTAACTGCTTCAAGTGATATAGCGAACTTGTTTACAGTTCCGTCAATGCAGCTCCATTGGCCATCTCTCCAATCGCCTGCACGACTCATTAGGCTAAAGGCCTTGCTAATGGTAGCCATGTAATTGGAGTCATAAATAAGGCAGCCCCATCCAGACAATCACTAGACAACCAAAAAAAAGAATGCCTGCAGGAGATAAAAGAGGCCTTATTAAGCAATGCCAAAAACAGACAGCATGAAGTACGGAGAAATTCTCTTTAAATTTTTCTTTCCTGTTTTGCCCACATGAATCCAAAATATAAACCACTGCACTGCCGCTAAGCAATTAATGAAAAAAATAAATAAAAATAAAATAAAATCTGCCATACAGGAATAGTTCACCCAAAATGAAAATTTGAACATTTTACTCATTAGGCCACCTAAGATGTAGATGAGCTCTGAACAGATTTGGAGCAATATAGCATTGCATCACCTGATCCTCTGCAGTGAATGGGTGCCGTCAGAGTCCAAACAGCTGCTAAAAACATAGTAACCCCACATCTAATCCACACAAATCCAATCCATAAATTAATGTTTTGTAAGGCGAAAAGCTGCATAAGAAACAAATCCACAAGGTGTTTTGCCTTTAAATCAAAATACCAGTCCATGATCCATAACAGGGTCAGAAATTAACGAGGGCTTGTCGCAAAAACGCCACCAAAATGAACAAAAATTCAAGACAAAAGGGAGCAAAAAATGCCCCTGCAAAATTAAACAACATATTACAGCTGTCGTGATCAAAATTAAATGTAAAAATTAATGAAAAGTATCAATTCATAGAATTACATTTTGATTCGCTCACACTGCATTAGATTGCTTTTGCATGCTGTTTTGTGAAGCGTTGAGCCTTATAACCAATTAAATGCGTTTTTGATGAACTTAGGAATGCATTGGCCAATCAGAGGCTCTCAGATTAGTCAACGCAAAAAAAAAAAGCTGGAGTTGTTGATAAGTTTGCACACTCACGAATTCCCTCATCATAAACAACACAGTGCAGATACGATGTAAATAAAATATGAATTTCGTGGCTTCAGTGATTATAACGGGAGTTTTTGCATAACTTGTGCTAGACTTAGCTAACATCAGGCACCAATGTGTTTGTCTATGTAGATAGAATGTGACATGCCCAAAACGAAACAAGAACATTTTTTGTTTTCTATGTCAATATTAATAATCATTATTACAATATAAAGAGCAATAATCTACAATAATGATTTTGTCATAATGTTGCAGCCTTATGAGTTTCTGTTTTTTGCATGTATAATATAGATACAATTTTAAACAGTCTATTGTTATTCACAACAGTTTTAAATATTGATTAAAATAATTGGGTACATTTAAGTATTTGACATTAAAAACAACATTCGGTTTTTAAAATAATAAGGCACTCACAAATGTGATCCTGGACCACAAAACCAGCCATAAGGATCAATTTTTTGAAATTGAGATTTATACATAATCTACAATCTGAATAAATAAGCTTTCAGTTGATGTATGGTTTTTTAGGATAGGACAATATTTGGCCGAGATACAAACTATTTGAAAATCTGGAATCTGAGGGTGCAAAAAAATCCAAATATTTAGAAAATCGCCTTTAAATATGTCCAAATGAAGTTCTTAGCAATGCATATTACTAATCAAAAATTAGGTTTTGATATATTTACGGTAGGAAATTTACAAAATATCTTCGTGGAACATGATCTTTACTTAATATCCTAATGATTTTTGGCATAAAATAAAAATCGATAATTTTGACTCATACAATGTATTTTTGCTAATTGCTACAAATATACCTGTGCTTAAGGTTTTGTGGTCCAGGGTCAAAAATGCCCCTGGAAATCAATGCCAGAGGGCAAATATTGCCCCTTAATGGAAAAGTTAATTTCTGACCCTGATCCTTAATAATGCATCCTCCAGTAAAAAAAGTCCATCCCCTCTTGTCCTCTCACATCAAATTCCACAGAAATATTTGTTTAGAACTGTTTTTGCTTGTAAATAGTGTTTGATCTGTGCATATTTCTCTCCTGATACAGACAAGATGACTTTTTCACTGGAGAAAGGACTCGTATTTCGCCAGAAGCAAAAGTTTGAAGTTAAAAACGTTGCATTTAGTTTTTTTGGACTCTCATTCTGACGGCACCCATTCACTGCAGAGGATCCACTGAACCTGTTAAACAATATAAAACTGTTACAAAATATGTCTTAGAAATCTTTGTTGTTTATGCATCAGTAAATCAAAAAGTTTAGTCACTGTCTTGATTTACTGACGATTTACTGACGTGTCCAAAGCTCAGTTGCTTCAAAGATGCTGAAACCATCGAGCAATCATATTATGCTTGAAGATGTTATAACTCAGACTATCTCAGTGGCTCTGACACAAAAGATATGGACTGTTTGAGTGGGTGCAATATTATAGATGCTGCTTATGACATTTGCAGTGATTTACACATATGGCATTTGCAGTGATGTGTAGTTTGTGCCTCTGCAGTAAATAAATTATGGACAACAATGTTTGTTGTCCCGATGACTGCACTGAAAATGATATGCTAGGCCAAACTGATAAAGTGAAACACACATTGGAGTTTGAGATTTTTTTTTTTTTAAACCAACATCAGCACCACCATTTTGAAGTGATTTATAGGATTTATTTTAATACAAGTAAAACTTTATGGCAGTTTTCAATTTGATGTTAAGTGACAGCATCTAAACCAGCTTATGCTTTTGTTTAATTTGATATATGATGTCCACACAAGCTTTTTATTAATAAACGTTACATTTTTACAGTTCTTCAACCTGTACCAGATAAACATGGGTATATTATATGAGTCTTCCCTATTCCATATCCCCATAAAACTGGATCTAATTGGCTTTATTGAAAGCAAACAACAATTTATATGGTGGTAAAAAATCCATAAGTGCTGTAATTCAGTATTTCTTTGCGCAGTAACATTGCTCAGCGCCACCATCCTGCAAGCAAATGCTTCCTCTGTGTCCAGTTTTCCCTCTAGTGATATCCGCTCAGTGGACATTATATAGCCTTCTATAGCTCTATAAGAGTAAGTTTGAAGGTAATTACAGATCACCATTTTAATTTCTCATGCTCACAGCGGAATGATGATCTCTTTTTAACTCTCACAAGTGGTAACACAGGGTTTTGCTAATTATTAACATTTGAAACAAGAGGCTTCCAATCTGTCTTCTGGAAATCCAGCCAAAGCACAGTCTCTGCCAGAGCTGTACTCGTGCCCTAATGGTGAAGACCATCTGAGAATCTCTCAGGAATCTAAGGGCCTTCTCTGCCAAATTGAGCAGAAGACTATACACTGATCTGAATCAGAAAGTGCATTTACTTTTGCATTACATTCTTTGACATCTGTAGTGTCATGATGTAAACACACAAGCTGGAAACAGTTGAATCAACACAAACAAATGCCATCAGAGTCCATGCTAGTAGACAGATACACAAAAACACTCTACTGTCAGTTAAACTGCCTGAGGCGAAATGAGGGCTCATACACTGTCAGAGAGAGCAGAGTGTCAACGAACTACGGCTCTTTGTATTAAATGCCGCTTTATGCGATTTATCGTGCAGCCTTATTTTAATATAATCAGTTGGACTATGCTGGTTGACCTCCATGGTTTTGATTAACTAACACCGACTCATAAGAGTTATTTGTTTGGGAACTGGTTGGGCTGCACCAGCTACACAGTAAGCTTTTGATTGACTAAGAAGAACCGACCCATAAAAATAATTTCATGCTTGTCGCGCGGTCTTTTCTCGCTATAGATTCAGTAGCGCTGCCGCTGCCATTCAATAGTAGCCTAGTGCAAGAAACACAAACACTGCTAGAGCATCCCAGTACGGTGTTCCTCTGAATCAGTGGAAGAATGAACGTAAAACCAAACGGATCTGAATCTCACTCATTTGTTTAATTTAAAAGTGAACCAGTTCTTGGTTCCCAGCCCTAGGCCCATTAAATAACAGATAGTGCATCATGTTGATTCCTGCTACAGAGAGGTGTACTGGGATTTTAAAAAAAGGAGATTGATAGATAGAGAGACAAAGAAAGAGACAGAGAGAGAAGCAGCATGCCAAGACTGTCCGAGCCCAGATCCTGTCTAATTAAAGAGCACAGTGGGGAGGGGCACAAGGTAGCTCTGTGGAGAGGACAACCCGAATAAAATGCGCACAAATGTCAATGCCAGTCTCATAAAAGCATAGAAGTTGTCTACCAGATTGTTCAGTTTAAAACACTGTTGATTATATATATATATATATATATTCCAAAATACGATAGTGATGCTCATACTTGCATATTTCACCAGATATGCATTCTGGCTTTATTTCAGTGTTTCCCTGCCCTTTGCAACCCCCACCCTCTCATGCAGGCAGATGGATAATGACATGAGTGAGAATGCCCAGGGAAATAAATGTGACAGAACATACAATTTGGCTTGTTTTATGCACCATTTCACACACTATTTCAAAATATCAAGAATAAATCTAATTGTTTAAATTATACACTCTAAAAAAATCTGTTAAAATAGAGCACAATGTATTGTATTAATATGGATTAATTTTCCATATTGATTTTTTTTTACAGGTGTTTAACCTGTATTTTGAATTTTTCACTGCACTGTCCTTTAGAGTTAACAGAAATGTCTGTAAAATTAATAGATAATGTTCTGGTAGAATATTAGCAGTACATTTTCTGTTTATTTCTTTCTTTAAAATATTTATTTCATTTATAATATTTTTTTAAACTGACATAAAGGGAAGGTGGAGGGGAGAATAAAGAGAGTAAGGCAGACAAAAGAGTGCTCCTGGCATGAGGAGCAACAATTTTTGTGGAGAGGAAAGCCTGGCTGAGCCAGATGGGCCGGGCCGTGATATGGAAAAGCAGCAGATGTCCAAAAAAGCTTCGGCATGGCGCTCATACCACTGCAAAGCCTCGTGGTCCAGCCGGCACATGGGCATCACACACCTGAGCCACTCCAGATCTCTTCCACTAATGGCATTAATGGGAATGCAAAGCTCTTGTTCAGTTTGAATATTACTGTTAGAGATTATAAACTAAGCCAAGATTATTAAAGGTCTGGAAAGGTATGACACACATATTTTTTAAAGCCATTCCTGACATTAAAATAAAGGCAAAAGATGGTTAACATTATAAAGAAAAAGTGACTTATAGAATCAAATGACTTACCCATCCATATGTCACATATGTTAATGGAAAATGATAAAACTGTATAAACGTTAAATAGTATTTTCCCATTCTTTGTGGATTCATTCATATATATATACATATATTTTTATGAAAATGTAAAAAATATATATATATGCTGGGGACATATAAATAACCAAATATATAATGTAAATCATCAAAATATAACGTGCTATAATATTATGCTCACATTTCAACAGTTAATCTTTAAAAAATACAGTAAATCACCTCCCTTCGCAGAAACAGGAGTACTTGGTTACCTGTGGCAAGTGTTATTTTCATACTCTTATCTAACACGCAGATGCAGAGAGGGGTCAGGGCACTATTGTACTATTGTAGACCCTAGAGCAGATGGGAATTCAGTGCATTGCTCATGGGCTTACTGGCATATTCAGAGGAAATGCCCTGAGTCACATTTCAACACAGGTTTTTCCAATTTACAGCACTGTGCTTTTTTCATTACACCACCAGTCACTGCATTTCTGCCAAAATCCCCCCTTGAGTATTACAAATATTGGGTGCCAGAAGATTTAATGTGTTAGTCTAAAGACTGATAGCCTACGATAAATAAAATGGCTTATTATGGAATGGAAAGTACTTCCATTAGTCTTTTTGTTGTCTTTTGACGTCAAAGGAAGTGTCCAATTTATCTCACCTGAATATTGGCATAAATGCATCTGCTGTTTCGTAAAAGGTGGTCAAATTAGGGATTCTAACATGGATGGGTTGCATGGCATCCCCTCTTTCTCTGAAACCATGAACAAAACAATGCAAGGTGAAAGATAGTATGACCAAGACTGCATTAAATACATGTTCACCAAAGTTTTGTCCCTCCAGGTGTTCTGTGCAATATTGGCTGCAGAGAATATTAAATATTATCCACCTTTTTCTTCCCGTAAGAGCAGGCGTGGCCATTTGTAACATTAAATGTTATGTGTCTGGCTTCCGGTCTCATTTGCGTCGTTTTGCAGCTTGATATTGCAAATTGGTGTATCTTACCATATTATTTTAATGAATTGTCCTAATTATAAACACACTGGTTTGTAGTGCAAACAGTTTTACCGTTTACTGCACGTTGTTGTTCTTCTGGTTATTTGCCTATAGCAGCTAATAAACCGACAGTCTCACCCATAGGCTTACTTCTGCGTTAAAGAAGGTGGTAGATAGTGTGGTATGGTATGTTTACTACATACTGTTTGCCGTTCTGACTGCCATTCCAGACGATGGAAGCAAAGATGCCTGTAATTCCTGATGCCTGCGACGGAAATGGGCTTTTGTTTGAAATGTGGCTACACTTGCTGGTAGAAAGGCAGAATTGCTTCTTGCGTTAAATAATTGAACACCTTTAACTGGGTTGAGGTTAATATGTTATCCTAATAATGTTAAGGTATTAATTTTCAGAATGAGAATTCATGAATACACATTGCGTTTACACTTTAGTCTATTAAAACAATTATTTGAGCGTTTGTAAAGTAGCGCCCTCTGTTGAGCATCTCAGAGCAGCGCACCAAAATGTTTTTAGGTGCAATGCAGTTTCAGCTCCAAAATCGGAGTTCTCTTCATAAATTGACATTAAAAGAACAACAATATTGGGGCATGTTAGGGCTTAACAGGAAAATGTAATGAAGAAGCAGAAATATAAAGCAGAATATAGAAAAACATCAACATTTGTACTAAATAAATTTCAATGTAATACAAATAAAATTTGCATTGTTCTTCTGATTTATCAGATATAGTATATGCCTGCTGACAAGATGTGCTACTAATGTTAAAAGTACAGCAAATTAAAGTAAATTAGTAAATTAATGCATTGAATTAAACATGAAATTTTGTAGTAACTCTGCATTATTATATATATTTTTTGTAAAACATGCTTAAATTGTAATTTTACAGTGTACACTACCAGTCAAATGTTTTTAAACAGTAAGATTTTTAATGTTTTTTAAAGTACAAAGTACAGCAGTGATTTCAAAGCTGATTTTTTTTAGCATTATTACTCCAGTTACAAGATCCCTCAGAAATCATTCTAATGTTCTGATTTGCTACTCAAAAACATTTATTATTATTATTATGTTGGAGCAGAGTAGATATTTTTTCAGGTTTCTTTGATGAATAGAAAGTTCAGAAGAACAGCATTTCTCTGAAATCGAAATCCTTTGTAACATTATAAATGTCTTTATCATCACTTTTGATCAATTTAAAGCATCCTTACTGAAAAAAAAGGATGTCAAATAAATACTGATCTTTGTATCTTTCTATTAATCAAAGAAAAATATTAAATATTGATAATAATAATAAAAAAAATCAGCATACTGGAATGATTTCTGACAGATCATGTGACACTGAAGACTGGAGTAATAATGCTAAAAAATGTAGCTTTGATCACAGGAATACATTACATTTTAAAATATATTCAAATAGAAAGCAGTTATTTTAAATAGTAAAAACATTTCACAATATTACTGCTTTTGCTGTATTTTGGATCAAATAAATACAGGCTTTGTGAGCAGAAGAGACTTCTTTTAAAAAACATGAAAAATCTTACCATTCAAAAACTTTTGACTGGTAGTGTAGCTCATTCTGAGAAAAATGCAATTTATTATTTTTAAGCATGACAGCTTAAATTCCCGACCATTTACAGATATAAACCTAAAAAAAACCTGACATTGTGTAACAGAACAGAATCCCTTTATTCAAGTATGAAAATGTAAAGCACATTTTTAATTGTAGCATACAATTCAATTATGTAATACAAATCAACACAACTATAAAGGCAAATTATTTAATTTGAACAATCAGTCATCTGAAGAGGTCTATTTTATAAATCTGATTTTGAAGTGCATAGAATTTTGCATGACAGTAACACTTAAGTCCTACAAATCCTGATTGAATTGGTCCTTCATAACACAAAGGTGAGAGTAAGAGAATATGGTATCAAAACAAAACTCAAATCTGATACGGTCTTCTGTTTAGTGATACTGTTAAACATAAGCAACCTTCTTAACACAAAGTAAATGTTTTGGTTTGCGCAAAACAATTCGAGACCTGATCACCGCTTTCTAAAGTATGATGCATTTTGCTTAAAGCTGTGAAAGACTGCTATAAGGTTAATGCTTCATACTGATCAGAACACATTTGAACCAATATCAACAAGTAATGAGTACTGTTATAACAGGCTGTGACCTTTAGCAGAAGGCACAATAACATTTCAGTGAGAGAAATACAAAACAAATTTGATAAATCTGCTTCAACAGCAGCCTAGCATATTTTTAAGATATTTGGATGAATCTCACAAAACCTGGGTCACACCTCACACCGAAATCAAAAGAAAGAAGTTATTTTGTGTTTGTGTGTTTTGCATGGCATCATTATAAATGCAATTCAAAAATTGTAACCGCTATTTAAAATTGAATTATTTAAATTCTGTAATGTATGCTAAACAACAAAAAAAAAAAAATTAAGTGCATTACTGTTTTACTATAACATATATATTGTGTGTGTGTTGTAATAATGAAAATTATAATTGAAAATAATAGATATAACAAAAAATAGCTATCCTAATTGAATGAGGAAAATATTATACTGAAAAAAAAATCTTTATAGTGCTAAAATAAGATAAACGCAAAATAGAATTTTTCATTTGTTTCTTTTGATTTTAGGGTTAAATGTGACCTATTTTCGTGAGAGTCATTTGCTGTGTTTCTGAATTATTTTCTATTTCAGCATATTTTGTATGGACAAATCTGCTGATTCTTCAAAATAAACTGAGTGCTAGGCTTTGCTCCAAGTGTGAGGCATAAACACAATGGTTACAGCAAAGTTTTGAGCTATTACGTTTTAGTTTGGTTTAAGTGGTTTACACGCCCTTTCGTTTTGACATCATTTTATATATATATATATATATACGTGACGGAGGTTTTAACTCAAAAATCTGTAAACAGCCTAAAAATACAAACTAGAGAAAATGGAATCCAACAAACATAAAAGCAAAAAACACTGAAATGAAAGACAAAAACGGACATTATAAGTAATGAAAGCTAGGACAAACTGAAATCGACTTGCATCTCTTTTACTAGGACCTCATAATTAGAAAGGCCCATAAATAACCTTTCTAGATCCTGCACTCTGGAAGATCAGGCAGAATCAACTTTAAATTCTCATAATAAAAAGATTACCTCCATTGCAAAGTGCCTCTTAGTGCTGATTACGAGAAAAAAAAGGTTGTCCCAGCTGTACCCATTTAACTGTGCTATGCCATTTGTCCCTTATTTGTCTCTATCCAGATGTTCCAATCAGTTGTTACTAAGGATAGTTTGAATGGAAGAAACTGAGTTAGAAGAGACAGGCCAGCAGCCTAGTGATTCTAACCTGAAACAGGGAAGAGGAAGGTGGTACCGTATGTGAGGAGTCGTTTACACCCTAATGACATTCACATTTTAGCAGTCCAGTGGGTATCTTAAACTCAGCTGAGTCTATTGAACAATCCGTCTCAGTAAAGTGCACCCCAGGTTTGTACCAAAGAAAATAGAGGATGTGAAACACACTGCCTTCACTCAAGTAAACTAAAGAACAAAGCTAAACATAAAGACTGAAATGAAACGTTGTTGAAACAGCGTTCCTGACCAAATCAATGCTGCAGCAGATGACTGTGGCTTCCACACAGTGTGTTTGTGAAGAGACTGTGGTCAAGCGCACACGTTTGCCATCCTTTTGAAACTTCTCAAGTGCTCGATGCAAATCAATCAGCTGTTATTCCTTTCTCCCGCAGTTCCTCTGTCACCCGCACAAGGTATGTAGGATCTGGATAACCAAAGCTAAAAAAAAAAAAGGTAAGTTAAAGGGATAACTCACACACAAAAAAAGAAAATTCTGTCATTAATTACTCACCCTCATGTTGTTCCAAACCCGCTAGACCTTCGTTCATCTTCGCAACACAAATTAAAATATTTTTGTTGAAATCCAAGAGCTTTCTGACCCTGCATAGACAGCAACGCAACTGACACGTTCAAGACCCAGAAAGGTAGTAAGGACATCGCTAAAGTCCATGTAACCTCAGTGAATCAACCTTATAGGGGTCATGAACTGCCTTTGTTTTTTTATTTTGTACTGTTCTCTGAGGTCCACTTATACATAATTTAGAAGCAATAGGCTATTTTCTGTCCTGTTTTTAGCCCCATTCAGCAAAACACTCTGTTTGAATAGGCATGGCAGATTGTAAACTCGAAAGTAAACACCCACTGCTATGATTGGCTAGCAGCGTACATTCATTCCTCATAGACGGACGCCGCTGTGATTTAGGTTTAAAACACATAAATAACTCAGTACATATCAAACTATCTGTATGTAGAGACAAAGCAATAGTGACCATGTAATAAAAACAGCAACATCACTGTCAGATCCAATATAGTCAGCATCGTCTTTTAGTTTCAACCTTTTTGAAAAACTCCGCATCAAATTCTGTTGCTCCGGTTACTAACGTAACCTCAAATCCCTGAGATAAGGGAACAAGCGTTGTGTCATTGACGCTATAGGAAATTGTAAACGAATCTGTGGTAAAATGAGGTAAACAAGGAACAGAGTTCTTACTGACGCGGTCTGAAACTTAAAAAATAAAGTTCATCCACTCTTACTCAACGTTTGGATCAGAAGGAAGGCAAATCAAAGACACTGCAGAGCGTCCAGTTATTTTCAGGGCCATCTTTGTCGTATGATTTCTGTGTAGACCTGAGTGGTCGCCTCTCTGGTAAACGTTATGCGTGAATTGGTGGGCGGGGCTAAACAGGCAGTGATGTGGATCTTCTGCGAAGGTGGGGCTTAAAGGAGAAGTCCACTTCCAGAACAAAAATGTACAGGTAATGTACTCACTCCCTTGTCATCCAAGATGTTCATGTCTTTCTTTTTTCAGTTGTAAAGAAATTATGTTTTCTGAGGAAAACATTTCAGCATTTTTTTCCATATAATGGACTTCTGTGGTGCCCCAGGTTTGAACTTCCAAAATGTAGAAAGGGTCTTATTTAATGAAACGATCAACTGTTTTCATTTATATTATATTTCATTTATGTACTTTTTAATGTCAAACCCTTGTCTTGTCTTATTCTGCCTGAACTGTTTTATTCCAGTTCATTACAGTTAGGGTATGTTGAAAAACTCCCATCTCATGTTCTCCCTCAACTTCAAAATCGCTCTATACACTGTTTTACCTTTTTTGTTAAGGGTGTTTGATCTTCTTTGCATGTTCACTTTGCAAAGACTGGGTCGGAACTTCTGCAATGATGTAGGATGATTTTGAAATGATTTTTGAAGTTGAGGGAAAAAATACGTTGAGGGAAAATTCAACATACCCTAACTGTCTTGAACCAGAATACACAAAGATCAGGCAGACCAAGACAAGAAGAGCGTTTGAGATTAAAAAGTATTTAAATTGTATAAATTTTATGAAAATAACCGCTAGTTTCACTAGATAAGACCCTTCTTCCTCGGCTGGGATCATTTACAACCACATTTGGGATAGTTTGAAGCCGCATTTAAACTGCTTTTTGGAAGTTCAAACTCGGGGCACCATAGCAGTCCATTATATGGAGAAAAATCCTCAAAAAACAATTTCTTTACGACCGAAGAACAAAAGACACAAACATCTTGGATGACAAGGGGGTGAATACATTATTTGTAGATTTTTGTTCTGGAAGTGGACTTCTCCGTTAATCTACCTATTACATCATAACAAGAAACATTCCAAAAGCTGTTGTTTTGGCAGACATGCCTTCAATATAAGCTGTTTTTAGACTAATGACAATGTTTTGAGTTCTAAAACTTACAGGATGTTTTTATAGTACAATGACCTCTTATATGTCAACATATCAAGGCAATTTTCATTTCTTAATTCATCACCCCTTTAATTTTACGAGAGTTACGAAAATACTTTTTGTGTGCAAAGAAAACAAAACAAAAAAAAAGACTTTATTCAACAATTTCTTCTTCCGTATCAGTCTTCGACACACGTTCACGAGAGCACCACAACATGCGTGTGGTGCTGCTGATGCAGGAGTTGGTGTTCTGACGTAGAACCCAGATGCGCTACGCTTTGTTTACAAGCAGAAGACACATGTTGTACATAAAACCGTCTTCGTAAACATGTCTGAATATTTCAACTGAGAAGATGACTTGCAATTTTTTGCCCAGCCTTACTAATTTGAACCAGAATATACAGACAATGAACTAAGAGAGATGGATGTTCTATGTCAGAACGCCAGCTCCTGTGTCAGCAGCACCACATGCATACCTTGTGATACTCTTATGAAAACGCGTTGAAGACTTGAGAAGAAATTGCTGAATAAAGTCATTATTTTTGTTTACTTTGCGGTTGAACCACTGATGTGACATGGACTATTTTAATGACGTCATTACTACCTTTTAGGCCTTGAACGTGGTGGTATCGTTGCTGTCTATAGAGGGTCAGAAAACTCTCGGATTTCTTCAAAAATATCTTAATTCGTGTTCAGAAGATGAACAAAAGTCTTACGGGTTTGGAACGACATGAGGGTAAACAATTAATGATTTTCTTTTTTATTTTTGGGTGAACTAAACCTTTAAATTGATCAAAAGTCACCCTAAAGACATTTATAATGTTCATAAAGATTTGTATTTCAAATAAATGCTGTTCTTTTTAACTTTCTATTCATCAATAAATCCTTAAAAATGATTCTACAAAAATATTAAGGAGAACAACAGTTTTCTGGTCTTCAGCATCAAATCAGCAGAATGATTTCTGATGATTTTTTTTAAATGCAATGTAATTTGAAAAACGTAATGGGATTACTTAAACTCCAAATTTTGACTCTCACCCAAACCAACAGCTTTGAATTTTAAAGTTTTATGCTCAAAAAAGTCAAAAAAGCAATTCCATACCCATGCCTGTGGTATCACTGATTCCCCAGATATAATTTACCAAGCAACTAAACTGCATACCATCGTGGTCCGCCCCATATGGAGGTCTTGTGGTGAATATCATTCCAGGTAATGACATTATGCATGCCGGTGGTCATGGAGGTGCCTATGGTGAAGATGAGGCGCTGCTCGAAGGCCCGCCGCAGCATGCGTAGGACACGGTTTCCCTCAGGGCTGTCTGGCAGGTATGCCACCCGGTCTGTGCCTGGATACCTCACTCCAGGGTTTGGATGCTCTTGCTGAAAGAATTTTAAAACATAACCGTGTGTGATTACAGTTTCCGTGTGGAATTAATGAAATCTGTTCTGTGGTTATTTGAATGCAAAACACGCTGCTGTTGTAATCTGCCTGTAACAGTACTTACCGCTTGCAAACCGGGAGGGAAACTGTAAATAATGCATATGCAGCCATAACCTTCATGTCCAGGCAACTCCAGGTCTGGGTCTCTTTCAACCATCATGGTCCCATTGGCCGGCTGGTTACCAATAAGCTGTCCATACACCAGCCTGCAAACAGGACAAGCCTTTTTGACTTGAAACGCCTGTTCTAAGCAGGACCGACAGAACGAGTGGCCGCACTTGTCCAGAGATGTCTTTTCCACCATTTCGCCCATGCAGATAGAGCAAACGGTGCTCTCTTCTTCATGAGTGATGGCTAATTCAGCACCGGTCCTTGCTGCAGCCTCATGTTGCATGGGTAAAACCACACAGGTGTCCATATCTGCATTTTTCCTGTATTTCTGCTGTTGCCTCTGCGAGCGTCGTGGTTGAGGGGGAGGTGGAGGCAACAAGCTCCCTTCCCCGTCGGGCTCCATCGCCGTCACGCATGGTAACAGAGAACGTTTCCTTTTAGGAGCCGCTTCTTGTTTGGTCATCTCCTTCCGGGCACAGCGGCATAAGTCTATGAAAGCTTTCCGTGTAACAGGAGAAATCGGCCCCTCCATCATGCCAGTTCTGGCCCTGCTGCTGCCCTCCACCGGGGAGAGCCGCACGGCACAGCAGCCGCCACGCTCCCCGCGCCGGATGATGTCTGCGCTCAGTCCCTGCTTATCCTCGAAGTCGACCAACCAGGGTCGTCCAGCGGCCGCAAGGTAATCCCACACCGCCTGCGACACCAGCACCTCGTCACTGCCCTGCCCCGCTCGCACACTCATCTCATCAGATGAAACTGTGAGGAAAAGAGATCAGTTTGCAAGAGTCAACGTGAAGCCACCATGAACATTAAAAAAATGTTGCAATTATTTAGTATTTTGCTTAATTTCTTGTGTCTTCCTCAGATATATTTATTTTAAATAACCATTTAGTTTTTTTTTTAGTTACTTTTATGTAGTCTTAAGAACACATAATAATTATATATATTATTATATTTATAATATAAATATTAACAACTTTTATCTTTTAAAAAAGAAAAAAAAAATCTATAACTATCTATCTATCTAAACAATTTTTAAAGAAAAGTGAAATGTATATTTTAGGTGACTGACTATTTCCTCAGATGTTTTATTTTAAATAACCATTTAATTTTAATTTTTATGTAGTTTTATTTAGTCTTTCGAACAGCATCATAATTCTACAAAGAAAACTACGGTAATGTTTATACAAAAAATAATTTAAAATGCTGATTAAACTAGTTTTAGATGACATATAGCATGTCACACTACAGGACACTGCTGTGACTTACTGACGTCATATTAACTAACTAATTACAGTAATAATCGACCTTTTACCTTTTTTTACAATTTTTGAGGTTAAATATTAGCTTGCACTTGTGCTTGTTATCAGTTCATCCTTTTCTCGTAAGGAGAAACATATGATGAATAATATACGTGTAATGAGTCAACCCTGCATAAATTCACAATACTTCACACCTGACAAGAGCTGCAGGGTAGCATGCAAATTCATCTCAGCCAGCTCTTACAAGCTCCTTGTGCTTAATCTCTTATAAAAAGGATTACATTACTAGGTTTAATCATCATAACATAATTTCCCCTTTTACAATCCAATCGATTTGTGGCTGTGCAGCAGAAGGGTGGAATATTCTAGACAATGAAGTTTCTTGCATGAATAGGCTGTGCTGAGTATTGCTCGTTGAACACCAACAGGCAGCTGTGCAGAATCACATCAGCTGCTCTGAAATGTGTTCACTGTATAAACAAAGGATCGTTCTGTGTTGCTCTACCTGCTCTTGCTCATGAATGTCACTTGATGCTTGCAGTGATTACATTATTGAAACTAAATTACCTTGTGATCCCATAAATTCTCGTTAATTGCAGTAACAGGCCTATTTCCCTGTTTTAGAGAAAATAAATATACAAGTTAGATCAATACATTGTTGATTTTCCGGATTGTCCAGCAACCTGACAGATGAAAAAAAGGATGGCAGTTGCCTTAAGCTAAGCATTTCCTAAACAAGAATGACAATAATGTAAAAACACATTGGGATAAAGCCTATTGTGTTCATGGAATAAATCATTTCACCTTCTGTAGTGACTTTGCCGGAAGAGATGAATGTAAAGGGAACCTACTGCAACTGGAGAATGCCTGCTTCCACTCGACGAAGAAGTCAACAGACGACCGCTGCATTGAACGTGCTGTAAAACTATGACAATCCTGGCGAAATAATGCTTGGGATATCCTATTCAAGTTCGGATGACACTTCGCTAGATCAACACAAACCAGCTCAGTCTCTTTGTGGTTTTCCAATTCCCCGTCCTTGGCCACAGGAAGACAACATGCATACAAAGAGCATCGTTGACTGTCACGACGAGACTGTTTAGTCTTTAGCTCGTTCGCCACACCAGCTCGGTGTCTCTATGTCATATTTCGTTATCACGTACTTTCCTCTTAGTAATCACATTGAAATATCCCCCTAATACAAGATAATGTAGGCAGGAAGTTCGTCACTCTAGTCTGTTGGCTGAGCCGGATTAGAGATTATGGGATCTGACCACTGTGTGGCGCTGTTTAAGACCACATCATCGTCTTGTAATTTTACTGTCTGACCTTTATGTTTTTTTTTTTTGTTTGTTTGTTTGTTTTAACGCCTTCTGTATATATTAACGGGACTGATAGATATTTTACATTAATGATAATTTTGATTATCACTTATTAACAATACTGTCATTTATTATTGTTATTATTTAATTATTTGTATTTAGTTTGATAACACTTTTTGTAATTTGATGACAGTATTGTATGCAAATCACCCTGCCAATAAAGTACTAGACAGATTAACAAAATTAAATTAATTAACATTTATTTATTGATATTGTTCGCTGATGCTTTGGCAATATTGTATGCAAATTATCATGCCCATAAAACAGATAGATAGACAGACAGACAGATAGATAGATAGATAGATAGATAGATAGATAGATAGATAGATAGATAGATAGATATATTAGATTAGATTCAATTAACAAAATTATAATAATTAGCATTACTGCTTTTATTTATTTATTTATTTTTATTTATTATTATTATTTTTTTCCTGACATTTTTTATGTGTTGATGTATTGTATCCAAAAGAATCATGGCCATAAAGTAGATAGATAGATAGACAGATAGATAGATAGATAGATAGATAGATAGATAGATAGATAGATAGATTATTATTATTATTATATTTCTTTTTCTGTTCATTTATTTTATATAATTTAAACAATTTATTTATTCACTTCGTCCTATTTACTTCGTCTTAAAGAAAAGATGGTACAAGAAAAAAGTGAAAAACATTTCATATTATTTATACGTATGATTTCTATGGTCGTGCATCAGCTGACACTCTTTACAGTCGAGGCGGAGCGAGGATTGCGTTACTATGGAGACGCATTGCTCGGGGTGCGCGCATGGCGCGGAGCGCGCAGCAGAAGTCGCTAGAAACGTTGAGATGATGCGTCACTGCGCGCCAGTGAGTAGACACGCGCGGATCCAGTGCAGGTTGACAGAGAGAGCGGCGCATAAACAGCTAGCTTCTGTCTTTATGCATTCGCCTTGAATTGACAGTATAAATTCAAAACAGTACCACAGGCGAGAGGACGCGAGTGGCAACGCACATTTTGGTGAAAACTGAAAGAAGATATCGACATGTGAGTTTGACCGGCAGTGTTAAGGATGCACTAACTTACTAGCTAGTTAGCAAGTGTGTTCATAACCTCTATCAGGGAAACATCAGATTTTCTCGCATACAGTTGTCATTAGATATGGACATTTAAGAGAATACCAGTCGTTCTCGGAAAGAGTGTTTTAAATTGCATAGAAAAACGTCTATTCGTAATCGGTGGTGAAAATAGCGCACATTGTTCCCACAGCAGAGCTTAGCTAGCTCTTTAGCAGCTAGATAGTTTAGGCCTGTAGTTACTGCACAGCTAACATCAGAGCTGTTCTCAGTTTACTATTGCATGATTATTTTTCATTTAAGCTGCATTACTGTAGAATACATTAGCAATGTTTGCGACCTTGATTAAGCCTTACACAGATCAAGGCTTGCAGGGTGTTCCCTGCAGGAAAAAAAACACATGCTTAATCCAGCCTAAGTTGGTTTGCTGGTTTAAGGTGGTCTTAAATATAGCTAGTACGTTAGCTAATGCTCAGTTGGGTGGCCAGTTGGTCAACTAAAGGGTATGTTGGATGGTTTTAAAAGGGTTTGGATCACTGTTCATTATACTGTGTGACCACCCAGCCTTCAAGCTAAACTACCTGAGCATCAGCTTGGCTAGCAGGAAGAGAGACCATCTTAGTCCATCTTAAATTTGCTGATTTAACTTGTTTCAAGTTTGCAGCAGGAATTATTCATGATTAAAATTTCAAAATGGCTAGTAACACAGCAAACCTAAACAAAATGTACATTGCAATAGCTTGACATGTTAATGGCTATGATTAAATTAACTACCATTTAACTCTCAGTACAGTAAATTACACTTATTTTGTATAAAATATACACTATATTTTAAACGTTTGGGGTTATTTTTTTAAATAATCCCTTTATTCAGCAATAATCACTGATCTGTATTATCTATCTATATTATATAGTTCAGAGGCAAGAATGCATTAAATTGATAAGTAACTGTAAAGACATAATGTTACAAAAGATTTCTATTTCAAGTCATGTGAACTTTGTATTCATCAAAGTATCCTGGATAAAATGCAAAACGGTTTCTGCAAAAATATTAAGCAGCACAACAACAATTTTCAGCATTGAGCATATTAGAATGATTTCTGAAGGTTCATGTGACACTGAAGTAATGGCTGCTGAAAATTCAGCTTTACATCACAGGAATAAAGTTTATTTTATAAAATTACATGTAAATTAAATGTAGTCTTGGTGAGCATAGAGACTCCTTTCAAAAAATATCTTACTGATCCCAAACTTTTGAAGGTAGCTGTATGTCTAAGGTATGACAAGTATTAGTAGTCAAGTATGTATGGGCTTGTGGCTATTGTTAGCCTATTCCTGCAATCCTTAGCTAGTGGTCATGCATTTAAAAAAACAGTACAATATTAAATATTAATTATTATTATTATTTAGTCACTTCCTTATTGCTAGGGCTTGGTTCTGCCATTGTGTTTATTATAGCGGTGAAGCTCAAAGTAGTTTGCTGAGAGGCCATGCGTGAACCTGCCAATCGATACAAACTGGTTGCTACGGTAACGTTATTGCTGCTCCACCCCCGCCAGGGCCTCCTGCTCGCACATCTTAATTTAGAGCTGCGCTTTTAGCGTGGACTTCAAGAGTTTGCCTTTTAACAAATGCACTTAGCTGGTTGCTTAGTTTGCCATGTACACTATTATAATTAAATGTCATATTGAAGTGTAGTATGACCTTTTCTGAAGTTCTGCATGATTTTTCAAATATATTCTGGATTTTTTGTAATATTTTATTCCATTCATTTTACAGGCAGCCAGCAACTGCCAAGTGGTATGACAGACGGGAGGCCGTCTTCATTGAATTCTGTATAGAAGACAGCAAAGATGTCCAAGTTAAATTTGACAAAACAAAGCTTGATTTCAGGTACATCTTTATTCCGGCCATTGTTAAAAGTCTTTATGCTCCCATGCAAAATTCAGTCATCATCACATTGTCCTTACAAAATATGATTACTCAGATTAATATGTTTGTAAATGTTAATGCTTGCCTCTTAAAATGCAATATAGTCAACATTTTTTTGTTTTAGTTGTCTTGGAGGGACAGATAACGTGAAACACCATAATGAAGTAGAACTATTTGAGTCCATTGACCCAAATGTAAGTACACCACCTGATGGTTTCTGTTCTAATTCAGGTTGTACGAGCTCAGTCTGCATGGCTCATCTGTTACTGCGTGTTACATAAAACTCTGTTATTCTTTTGCAGGAGTCTAAACACAAACGCACAGACAGGTCTGTGTTTTGCTGTCTACGAAAAGCAGAACCTGGCAAGTCTTGGCCAAGGTTAACAAAAGAAAAAACGAAGGTCAGAGATTGATCTATTTAAACTGTTAAAGGATCAGTTTACTTCCAGAATAAAAATGTTCTGATCATTTACTCACCCCCATGTCATCCATGATGTCTTTCTTTCTTCAGTTGAAAAGGAATTAAAGCTTTTGAGGAAAACGTATAGTGGACTTCAATGTTGGCCAACAGGTTGAAGGTCCAAAGTGCAGTTTCATTGCAGCTTCAAATGGCTCTACACAATCCCAGCCGAGGGTCTTATCTAAGGAAACGATCAGTCATTTTCTAAAAAAAATACAAATTTATATGACTTCTTGCACTAGCTCGCCCTCACGCATTACGTAATCATGCACGCGTAATATAGGCGGAAGTACCGACCCAGTGTTTACAAAGCGAACGTGCAAAGAAAGTCAAACGCCCTTTACAAAAAAAAAAAAAGGTAAAACAACGATGTCGGACAATTTTGAAGTTGGAGGAGAAAATGAGATGTAGTTTTTGCCCTACCCAACCTCTTTGATTCTAAGTACACAGACCAAGAACTAACCATGTGTGACAAGACGAGCATTTGTAGTTTAAAAAGTATATAATTTTGTTTTTAAAAATGACATTGTTTTGCTAGATAAGACCCTTATTTCTCTGGGATCTTGTAGAGCCATTTGAAGCTGCATTGAAACTGCAATTTGGACCTTCAACCCGTTGGCCACCATTGAAGTCCACTATATGGACAAAAATCCCGCCATTTTTTCCCTCCAAAAAACTTAATTTCTTTGCAACTGAAGAAAGAAAGACATGAACATCTTGGATGACATGGGGGTGAGTAAATGATCAGGAAATTTTCGTTTTGCAACTGAACATCTCCTATAACATATAACTTTACTTAATAATAAGGTCACATAATTTAATTAATGTTTCTTAATGTTCTCTGTACAGCTTAATTGGCTCAGTGTTGACTTCAATAACTGGAAGGACTGGGAGGATGACTCAGATGAAGAATTGTCCAGTTTTGACCGTTTTTCAGAGGTTTGTGTCTACATGTGTTACTCTTAATAATGTAAATATTCTTTAAATTAATCATTAATAAATAAATCATGCTCATTTGTTTTGTTTTTGTTTTTTTTTGTTTTCTTAAAGATGATGAACAACATGGGTGGGGAAGATGACCTACCAGATGTGGATGGTGCAGATGATGTGAGAGAAATATTCAAGCCATAATGTTGTTAAATTGGCCAGAAGAAAATAGCTATTTTTGCTATAATATTATCATTTCAATAGGCATCCTATTATTTTGACTGTTTTTGACTGGTTTTATTTAAAATTCCAGGAAGAGTCTGCAGATAGTGATGACGAAAGTAAGTTTTCTTACTTTATCTGTCCTCCTCTAGGTGACTTTTGTGTGTTCATTGTATTATTTTGAAAATCGATGTATACAGTTGAAGTCAAAAGTTTACATACACCTTGCAGAATCTGCAAAATGTTCATTATTTTACCAAAATAAGAGCGATCATACAAAATGCATGTTATTTTTTTTTTTATTTAGTAGTACTGACTTGAATAAGATTTCACAAAAGACATTGACATATAGTCCACAAGAGAAAATAAGAGTTGAATTAATTAAAAAAAAAAACTTGTTTCAAAGTTTACACACTTGATTCTTAATACTATGTTGTTTCCTGAATGATCCACAGTTGTTTTTTGTTTGTTTGTTTAGTGTTTTGTTCACGAGTCCCTTATTTATCGTGTTTCCTTCTGAAGCATAAGTGAGCATTTGAACCTTAGTTGCGTAACTGAGTCCCTCAGTTGTCCTGAGTGTGAAAAGATGGATCTCAAAATCATACAGTCATTGTTGGAAAGAGTTCAAATACACAAAAATGCTGGAACACCAAAGAATTTGTGGGACCTGAAGGATTTTTCTGAAGGACAGCAGGCAGTTTAACTGTTCAGGACAAACAAGGGACTCATGAACAACTATCACTAAACAAAAAAACAGTTTTGGATATTTAAATTCAACTATTAGTTTCTCTTGTGGACTATATGTAAACGTCTTTTATGTAAAATATCTTTTTCAGGTCATTTCTAAATAAAAAAAAAAAAAACATGCATTATTTTTTATTTTTTTTTATGACCCCTCTTATTTTGGTACAACATTTTGCAGATTCTGCAAAGTCTATGTAAACTTTTGACTTCAACTGTATGAGCAGTATATATATATTAGCTGTTATAACTTTTTATAGTATTAATAAACAGTATTAAAAACAACAGACAACCTTTGACACGTTTATTATTTAAAACTAAAATATAAATTTATAAAATTAACCTTTTTTTTTTTTTTTTTTTCCAGAAATGCCAGACCTTGAGTAAAGGAGCAGCAAGCTGTCATGCAGAAAAATCAAGAATTTTCACTTAACACTTAAATGAAGAGAGAGACTAAGTTTGAGGTGGTAGCTATTTAAAAACTGCATCGTTTTTGAAACTGTTTTTCGAGGTCTTTCTGCAGAAAGTCGCAAGGGATGAATTTTTACTGTTGTGTTGATGGCAACGTCAGCCCCTTGACAATGCACTCTTTACTTTTCTGTTCTGCATGGACGATTACGAGCTCTCAATGATGTATTGTGGACACCATTTATGGTCAGTTTACTCAATGGCTTTTACAGTCTTGGGCTTTTTCCTCAATGTCAGTGGGGTTATTGCATCATGTAACGTATACATTGTAATTTGTAGTAATGGAAAAAGGACATGAATGACTTTATGAACGTATTTTGCCTTCTCCCTCTCATTCAAACTGTAAATTTTATTTAATTCTTATTATTTTGTTTGTTTGCGTGTGAGCGAAGGAAGCATTGTCTTTGGGCACCACTTCATTGCCTGCCAAGGCATTTGATTTTTGCTGCATTTGAAATCAGAATGGCGTATTCAAAGCCCTTGCACTGATCCACCGATGAACCCCCTGTTTTATGTGTTTTAGCTGCAGTTTTGCCCCTCGGATAGGTTTATGTGTTAATCCAACATGTTCAAATTACATAGTCCTGTCTGTACACGCTGCTTTATGGAATTATTTCAGGTTGGCAGTTAGTATTTGTTGTTTTGTATCACACTTAGACGTGTAGCAGGCAATTGTACACTGGTTTCTTCCATATATGTAAAGAGAAGTGATTAAAAGAAGCATATGCCTCACCGCTGTACAGAACAAAGGGTAACTTATCAATAGATGACCAATTTGTGTTTGCACTCTTAATATCAATGCAGGTGTGACTAAAAGAAGAAAACAATGTTGTGACCTGTCAATTCAGGTTTATAAATTTCAGTTTGTTAAACGCAGTGAGGTTTTTGTCTACATATTTCTAATAAACTGTCTCTAAACAACACGTTGAATTCTTTGTCCTGTATTTGTACATCAAGGATCATTTGCAGTAGTGTGTGGTATTTCAGATCACATTATTAGAAGCACTTTTTTTTTTTATTTAAACCCTTTCTACTCAGTTAAAATTAAATTTTAAAAATTGTTATCCAGCTTTTTTATTTTACATTATAATGTTTTAATGCTCACAGAGCATGTATAATTAACACAATTCTAGATATGAGATATATCGTGAAATCTATTAAAACTGATATTAAAGAAAGCGATATAGATTTATTAAATCGAAGAAAGGACAAAATTTGTAGATGCACCCCTGAAAAAACAGGCTTTATAAGTTCCGGAACATTGTGTCCTTGCTCATGGGAAGAGAACAACCTTCCCGCCGCCACAAGATGACGCTATTGTTCCATGTTTGCTAAACAAGCCTGGCAAGAATGAATTTGCACTTTGTGTTTTCGAGAAGTGATACCACATCGATGGGACAGCACGTGTTTAAAAGCTAACAGTCCGTTAAATGCCTTCTTGGAAAGTACATTATAATTATAGAGTTAAGTACCAGCAATACATATGCTAACTGAAGGTTTGTTAAATCTTAAGTTGATTTCTGAAATTAAAACCGGAGACATTTCCTTGTTCAGCGATCAAAATATCAATGAAATCATTTGTAATTATCTACAAATTAAAAAAAAAAAATTGTTTTTTAATTGTTGTCGTTTCCATATATTAATGTCATAATTATGTTTGAGAATCCAACTTATCTTAGTTTATTAATAAGCCTACAATTCACCAAAAATCACACTATGAAACGTAAATAGTAACTATTGCAAATCAGAGTAGGATTATAACAATATTAAGACTTTACAAAAACATTAAAAAGAAAACAATAAATATAAAAACGTGATAAAACTGTATTCAACTTTTTTTTTCTTTTTTTTTTTTGACTATTTTCTGACTATTTTAGATCTTCACAAACTGTACGTTTAAAGTAATTGCAATTTGTCAAATAACTTTTTCCAAGTTATTTTGTTTATGCTTTTGGAAATGGATCTTTACTATCTCTAACCAGGGTTATATTTTACATTTTAAGCTAATTTTTACCACAACTAAGTGCTTTCTGCAAATGTAATTGCACGAGTTTATTTATTTATTTATTTAGCATTATTCATGTCGGAGTTGTTACGGCAGAAGTTTCAGAAACGTTCAATACTGTGTGCAAAACAATTCTGCAACCTTATCATGACGTGTTATTCATATATATTTTTTGTTGTTGTTGTTATGTTATCCACCCTATTTTCTCAATGCGGAAGTAATATGTGAGGCTTCCGGTTCTTAAGCCACCATAGGGAAATAACGGTAAGAATGACGAAGTGCTGTAAACAGTAAACTTTGCATTACAAACCTCTGTGTTCACAGTTAAGATTAAACACATTAAAATAATATGGTAAGACACCAGTATGCCAAGCAGCAAACGAGCGGTTTTGTACAGATAAAAATAGCTGGACGCAGATGAGATCGAAACCAGACGCATTAAATTTACAAACGGCTGTGCCCACTCTTACAGGAAAAATAAGATGGATAAAGTGCACACAAACAGTATTACTTTGTTTTAACATGTATAGATAGTATGTGACAACAAATAATGGTGTGTGTTTTGATAATTGATGATAATAAAGCTCTGCTCTCATCCAGGTTCTTCACAGTAGCCATAGTAGTAATCATTATTTTGAACGTGCCGTGAAACGGGGACATTTACGGAGACAGAACATAAAAAACCGGGGCTGTCTGGTCACCCTATCACCACTTTTCAAGCTACCAGAAGAATCCCTTATGAAAATTAATGTTTTTATTATAGTAAAAGTGTATTAACCATGTATTTCTGCAGAATGACTACCATTTGTATAACCGCAGTTTTACTACAAATACAATGCTTAAACTGTGGCTAATTTGTGGTTATCGTGGTTTAGCTAAACTGTACAAAATCCTGTAAGTCGCATTTCACCCCACAGAGTTCTTTAAGGTTGGTCTCACATCCACAACATTCACTATTAAACATTCACCACATATTTAATATTCATCCCAGAATGAAAGAAATGACTTTTTCTTCACCAAACGTACTATATTGTTCTACCACATTAGGTGTGAAGAGTCCACAAATTTTAGCACCAATCTCCTCAATCATCCTTATGGTTTGAGGTAAGGGTTCCACTGAACACTAAGTTTTCAGTCCTGAGGTTGTGGAGTCCAGAAAAATGGGTTCCTCAATAACCTTTATAAGTTTCTCAAAGAACTGCCCTTTTTAAAACCAGATTTTTGGGTTTCCAGAGGGTATGGTATCTGGGGAGCTCCAAAAGGTGACTTTAACAGTGTAGAGATTTTTTTTCTTGGTGTCTGGATTTTTTTTATGTATATTGTAAGGATGGATGTAAGTTGTAAGGATGGATGAATAGCATCTGGAGTATGTTTTGATCAAGAGTTGATCTGTAAGGCCTGGAATATTTTAGGGGGTTGAGTTCCCTGAGCTAGCATTTTGTTTAAGATAGTGGCGGTATGGGAGGTCGGGGAGGGTTGTGTTGGTGTCAGCAGTCTGTGCTAGAGGTAATAGAAAAATCCTCACGCAAGCGGTTTTAAGCTATCTCTCCTGTGCGACAAAAGGTGGCTTATGGACACATGAGCAGGCAGTGGCGTGGAGTAATCCTGCACACAATGGATGTACACAAAGTTAACCAACTCTGAGCCGGCCTTGCAGAACTACCGTGACTTGTATCTCAGCTAGAAACACCTGTTCTCAAAGCAAATGCATCTGGCCTGGTCGGTTATCTTGCCAAAAATGATACTGCAGTAAACCATGACAGATATTTGAAACCAAGTTTATTTAAGAAGTGCTTCACCTTACATGACCTCATTTAAGGTGAAGTATGATGACTGAAAAGATTCTTACTTGCAATACGATGTTATTATCTGGGATTGTTTTTATGCCTGGAATTAAGTATAGAAACACCTAAAATTCTTGACTAAACAAACTTAAAGTGTTTGACATGGTTTATCTTTCAGACTAGTTAGCACACTGCTGTTTTGCAAAGGACCACTTATGCCGCAGTGCTGTTTGCATATATAAAAGCTCCTATCATTTGAGACAACGGCCTAACCGCACCATAAAAATTTTAATCAAAGAAGGCAACAGAAACTGTTGCTGCCAGCATTTTGGTTCATCCCAAATGAAAAAGCAAAAAACACTAGCGAAGCAGTATCCTTTCACTAGTCTATAGCTCACCGTGATTGCCCAGAGAAGAGGCTCAGTGTTGCCCCCACCCCTCTATCACCTCCTGCCTCCAAACATGGATTTTCCAGAGCTTTATTGGGCCTCAGGCCAGCAGTCCTGCCAGCTCACACAATGTAAAACTCTGCCTAATCAGTTCTGCTTAGAACCAACTGGCTCTGGCCTGACCAGGGTACAGGGTGCTATGGCAAAACCCTTATTGTGTGCTGTGGAAAAGTCACTCTTCATGCAGTTAGAGTGGAAATGGTATTATAAGCATATGTGGTTTGTGTGGGATGCTCTAGATGTATTGATGACAAGACAAATATTACAGATCACAAGCAAAGTGATATAGCTGCACAATGTGTACACAATGTAATTAACCTATCTAACATATCAAAATCCAAACAACTAATTAACAACATTGTAAATATTACATAACACCAATTATATTTACATTTATGAACTTTATAGATGTTTTTATCCAAAGCAGTTTACATTGAATCCTGTTATATTATATAAATTACATGTTAAATGACTTTGCGTTGGATGACAACATCTGCCAAATGATATTATATTACCATTGTGCATGTGTATATGTGTGTGTATGATAGATTAAATATTATTTATATATTTAGTAGTAATAAATTATACATATGTAATAGTTATATTAAATGTATAAAATTATGTAATTATGATAATAATAATAATAATAATAATACTAAGCACTGTACACTGGATTCTATGTTTTAAATGTCATATATTGCTTTGGATAACAGCATCTGCCTACTATTTTATATATATATATATATATATGTGTGTGTGTGTGTGTGTGTGTGTGTGGCAGGAGGTGATAGAGGGGTATATATATATATATATATATATATATATATATATAAAATGAATAAATATTTAGTATTTATATATAAATATAAAAATATGTAATTATAAAAATATAAAAAAAAAATAATGCTTATTATTTTGCTTTGGATAAAAGCATCTTACTATTACATTATATTATATTAAATTAAATTAATGCACTGTGTATATGTGTGTGTAATAGATTAAATATTATTTATATATTTAGTAATTATTAATTATAAATATGTAGTATATATAAAAATATAAAACCTATAATAATAAAAATATATATAATAACAATAATAATAATAAGCACTTTAATGTATTTTGCTTTGGATAAAAGCATCTGCCTACTATTATATTATATATTAATAATTCTATTCTATTCTATTTGTGCATGTGTATGTGTGTGTATATATAATAGATTAAATATTATTTTTGTATTTAGTAATAATTATAAAAATATGTAGTATTTATATAAAATATATATTAATTCTAAAAATATAATAATAATAATAACAATAATAAAAATAATAAGCACTTTACATTTAATTATTTGGATAAAAGCATCTGCCTGCTACTATTATATTATATTATATTATATTATATTACATTATATTAATGCATTGTGTATATGTGTGTGTCCATATATAATAGATGAAATATTATTTATATATTTAGTAATAATTTATAAATATGTAGTATTTATATGGTATAATTTTAAAAATATAATAATAGTAATAATAATAAGCACTTTACATTGCATTGTGTTTTAAATTTACTGTATTTTGCTTTGAATAAAATCATCTACCTACTATTATATTTTATTATATTATTTACATTAATGCACTGCTCATGCATGCACATATACTGTATATTACTTAGTTTCATTCTTTCATTTTTTTTTTTTTTATGTTGTTACTAAAAACCCTCATACTTACTGTCCTGTGCATGTGTAGTGTCAGTTTTGATACGTTAGATCCGTGTGAGGCCTCCTTCTGTTGTATGAAAGGTATTGTTTCTTTGTGTCAGCACTTAATCCACACTGTGAAGAGCATTAGACCCTTTTAGGGGCTCTAGTGTTGTAGCTGGGGCCAGAGAAGAGGCAGTTCCAAAACACTGTTCCCTATCATGAGCTGGGATAGTACAGATGTTTTTAGGAGCCTTTCCTTGAAATGTCATCATATTCCCATGTCTGACTAATACAATATTTCACTTTCGCCGTTTTATGACCTTTCTCCTCCAGTTTGAGAAAACATATTTTTGTTGTTAGTTTTATGATAATAAAAACAGCAAAAGTGACATTTCCCACCAAGATACGTTTAACGTTTTAACATCGCTCAAATGCACATTTGCGACCAGTATTTTAAGCTTTAGAGTGGCGACCGTAAGCTGAGAGGAGAAGCGGGACAGAAAAGGGTTAAGAATTTTTTGTTTTATTTGATTTGTTGTATTGTCCACAGCCCCCTCCCACAATTCTGCCAACGGATTAGAGTGTCACTGAGGGTCACAGTCGTTATAAATACCCCTCTGGCCTCTCGCTGTCCCACCAGAGAGGTTGAATGTCTGCAGGACATGCTCATCATTTGTCTATCCGTGTTCTTATATTAAACATCATCTAGAACTTTTACATAGATGCAGAGCTCACCTGTCAGTTTCACACTTGAGGTTTTATGACAAAAACCACACGTTAGAAATCAACGGAACAGATGATTTCAGACTTGTGAAGGAGGGCTGCTCTTCGCGCAAACTCTGTAGGTTCTAGAAGCATTTATGCTTCGTTTTCCATAGTTTTACGCCTTTGTTTTTTGTGTCCATCCACAAAAAAAAAAACAAAGGGAACCCATCAAGAAGCTATTTTTGGTTCCTTTGGAGGTTCTTCTCCCTCTCACACTCATATCCCTCCATTTTTTGGCATCGCCTTTGAGTTTTCGCAGCCATGTGGGAGTTCCGGTCCATGTCTTTTTGGCGGGCTGTGTTTGCCGAGTTCTATGGCACCATGTTCTTTGTGTTTTTCGGGCTGGGATCAGCTCTGCGTTGGACCACCGGACCGCACAACGTGCTCCAAGTTGCCTTCTGCTTTGGTCTGGCAGCTGCCACACTCATCCAGTCCATCGGCCACATCAGTGGTGGCCACATCAACCCGGCTGTCACGTTCGCCTACCTGATTGGCTCCCAGATGTCACTGTTTCGTGCTTTCTTCTACATCTGTGCTCAGTGCTTGGGAGCGATAGCTGGAGCCGCTGTGCTGTATGGGGTCACGCCAAGCAATATGAGAGGCAATCTTGGCATGAACACGGTAAGAGGGTGTATTCGATTTAGTGAGCTCATTTCTTGAAATAATGGCTGTGATTCTGACTGATTGTTTGAAACCATAGAGATGTCAAAACATCATTGGAGGAGCTATTTTTTAAAGTCAGTGTTGCTAGTTCTTCGTAAAGTGTATGTGTATATCTGCTTTCAGCTTCAGCCAGGCATCAGTCAGGGAATGGCCACCACCATCGAGATATTCCTGACTCTGCAACTTGTGGTTGTGGTCTTCGCTGTGACGGATGAGAGGCGAAATGGACGACTTGGGTCTGCTGCCCTGTCCATTGGCTTCTCTGTGCTTGTGGGCCACCTGCTGGGGGTAAGAGGCCATTCACAAGGACTGAAATTCAGTCTTAAAATCTCCGGTTCTCAATTGGTTTTGCATAACGGCCCACATTTTACAACGCAAAACAGGACTAAAATGTCAACAAAAACTCTTGCAAATAAACACTGCTCCAAAAAATTCTACATTTGAAATTGCCTAACATGTGGAACAAACACTAGGCCAAATATTATTTTAGTAATTAGCAGTTTTAAACTGATAATTCACCCAAAATGGAAATTTCTTTATTATTTATTTACCCTTAAGTTATTCTAAACCTTTATTCTGTGTAACACAGAGGAGATATAAAAAATATCTTTTTTGTGCATACAATTTAAGTCAATGGGGTCCAGTGTTGTTTTGTTACTTCCACTGTATGGACAAAAATGGACGAATATTGTTCAAAATATCTCTTTTTTTGTTCTACATAAGTTAGAAAGTCATTCAGGTTTGGAACATGTTGGTGAATAAATGATGACAGAATTACATTTTGTGGGTGAACTATCTTTTCAAGTAACAGATAAATACTGTAGAGTTTGTTTAAAGACATCTTTGAACATTTTCTCCCTTGTAAAGGTTACTAAGCCTATTTAATTTTACATTTATAATATTAAATGTGATTTTATCAGTACCATTTTTGGATCAAGACCCACCAGTTGAAGATGACTGACACTACCGATTATGTGAATACTTACATATATTAAAAAGCATCTTGATTATTTATTTATTTGTTGCAAAATGCAACTATATTATTGCCCAGCTCTTTACATAAATTTGGATATATATGTCCAACTTTATCTTTGTACATACAGTATTGTGAAATGTATTCACCTTATTTTTCACCACGAAATCTGTGAATGTGCGAGTCTTCCGGTTTATTAGCCTTTGAAATGACGAAAAGAATCAAGGCCCGTTCACAACAAAAACGATATCTATAACTATAAAGATAATGTTCTGAAAATTGGGAACGATATCGCTGGGTGATGAAGGATAAAATACTGACAGCTAATCAGACTTTATTCAAATTAAAAGGACTTGCTTTTGAAATAGCAGGCGACATTGTAGAGAAGCAAACAGAGAAACATAAAACATAAAATTACCTCAGGGATTCAGCGCTAGTTTGGACAACATTGTCTTGCCTCTTTTGAAGCTGCAGTAGAAAAGAGTATGTATTGTTTTTATTCCACTACATTGACTACATTAAAGATCAGGGCCCGTATTCACAAAATATCTTAAGGCTAAAAGTAGCTCGTAACTTGCAGATTTAGAAGAAAATTTAAATGCAGTGGGCGTCAATCCTAAATTTAGTTTTTTTTTTTTGTTTTTTTTTGCTGTAGTATTTCACAAAGCGTTTTAGTGCTAAAACTAGCTCCATAAATCTGTGAAACATTAGGAGTAGTGAAGAGAACTCTTAAGTCACTAAGACCAAATCACAAACTATCCTCCATGCTGAAGAAAACAATACAAACGAGCAGCACAGAAATTCTAATGGTTTCCACCACAAATACCATTACAAACATTACAAACCATCAACTTTTAACAATTAAAACCATTACATAATGGCTTCCTGTAGTGTTTTGAGACATGTTCCATTTAGATTTAGTGGTTTTTACAAGCCACCAATAGAAGGTGACCAGTTACCAGTAAAGACCAACAGGCATCATTACAGTTATCATTAAAACCAGTACAATTTCCATTATAACCAGTAAAATAATTTAAAATTCTGTGATGGTCTGTGGTGATTTTTTTTTTTTTTCAGCAGGGCTAAAATGGCAATCTGCCTCAGAACATTAACATTTTAGAAACACGCTGCATTTATTTTCACATATATGTTTTCCTACTCATCTTTTTTGGTTATTGGATTTCCTCCTTTTGTTTGCACGTCTTACTATCAGGATATGTATATAGAAAAGGCTGTTTATATGCATATCCACTAATTTTTATTAATTATTTTTAAACCTTTATTTGAATATGGCAATATAATATTGGGCTCTACAATATTTCTATGAGTAAACCTTGTGTGCATAGTTAGTAGGGCTGCATGATTATGACAAAAATCATAATTGTTAATTATTCCCTTGAAATTGTAATTGCAATTATTAATTATGATTGTCACAATTTACACTGCATAATGTTTTGAATAGCTTTGAAGCAAAGCTATTTTTTCATAGTTTGAAGCAACTGCATGCCACATTTTATATACAGTTTCTTTAAATATAATAAAGTAAAACAAAAAAACACCTTAAAAAAAAACCTTAAGGAAAAACACACACAATCTCACACACACATTTTAAGCAAGCAGAAGAATGTGGGGTTTTTGGGGGGGGGGGGGGGGGGGGGGGGGGTTTGTAAGACTTCTCTCTGTTCCTTAGTAAAAGTTTGTCTCAGCAGCTGTGTGAATAGGTTTTAAGAGAAAACTCTTAGCTAAAACTTTTAGTGCTATTTAGGAGAACTTTTAGTGGTAAGATAAAATGTTTTGTGAATACGTGCCCAGATAGTTTACGCTAGATTCACTGTTTAGATGCACTCGAAACATGCGTGCTGAAAACATCTGCTGGTTGAAGTTGTGTATATGTAACAAAAACAGTTCGCTGGTGTGGACGCTAATATAGTTATTGTTGTATTTATAGGCCCTGTTCACACCTGGTATTAACATGATTTTTTGCGATCCGATCACAAGTGGACAACACTAACCACAGGTGTAAACGGGGTGTAAAATGTTTTGAGCTTGTCCACTTTCAGAACTCATTCGATCGGATTGCTGTTGTAGTATAGTCCAGTTTGTGGTCGAATGCGTTCGAACAGCTGATAAAGACCGCCTGCTCTCCGCCTACTGACCTAATACGTATTCACTGCAAGACGTACAAGGATGCGCGCTAATCAGATGGAATTTAAACTTTGACTGTCCGAAACTAAACGAAACTAAAGCGGCTGCTCTCCACATTTTCTCTTTTGTCTAATTTTGCGAACGTTTGAAATTTGTCTGAGCTTATGTCTTCCATTGCTCTGAAATATCTGAAAAAGCCCATACATATACCTGAACAAAACTTTGTGCAGCATGTTTGCTATTAACACTAGCAGCAGTAAGAACAAGAGCGCGATAACTTTAGCCCTCCAGCTCCTGTTTTGACGCCGACAAAGGGATCCGCCCATTTACCTTCCTCTTGATGTAACTGGCTCCACGTGGGGGTAATGTGGTCAGAAGTGGTCGAAAGTGGACAGAAGAGATGGATTAAAACACCAGGTGTAAACGGCTACGTGTCTCCATTGTCCACTTGTGATCCGATCGACCAAAACACACCTTAATACCAAGTGTAAACAGGGCTTTAGTTACCATTCTTGGTGTGAATTGGCCTTAACAATTTGCAGAAAACGGTAAAACTGTTTGCACTACAAACCATTGTTTTCATAATTAAGATAATACATTAAAATACTATGGTAAGACACCAGTAATATCAAGCAGCAAAACAAGATGTTTTGTACAGCTAAAAAAAAAGCTGGACGCGGATGAGACCGGAAGCCAGACCCAAATTTACAAATGGCCATGCCCACTCTTCTGGGAAAAATAAGGTGGATGTGTCATCGCAAAAAGTAAACTATATTATCAACCAGATCTAATCTGCTAAATGTGATTATAAGGCATATTAAGATATCAAAAACATTCAAATCATGATTATCTGTAAAGCTGCTTTGAAACAATGTGTATTGTGAAAAGTGCTATCCACCTTATTCTTTAACACAGAAGTAAGCCTATGGCTGAGACTTCCAGTTTGTTAGCCACTATAGGAAAATAACGAGATGAGTAACAATGTGCAGTAAACGGTAAAAAAGTTTGCACTACAAACCAGTGTGTTCATAATTAAGATAATACATAAAAATAATATGGTAAGACACCAATTTGCAATATCAAGCAGCAAAACAAGCTGTTTTGTACAGCTAAAAATAGCTGGAAGTGAACAACACCAGAAGCCAGTCCCATTTTACAAAATAATCAAATCAATTTGACTTGACTTGACTTGACATGAATCTCATTGCAGATGTATTACACTGGAGCTGGAATGAACCCTGCCAGGTCTTTTGCCCCTGCTGTGCTTTTTAGGAACTTTATTAACCACTGGGTGAGGCATATTTCTATTGTATTCAGATGAAGGAACGTTTTACTAACTAATCCATAAATGTAACAAAGTTCTCTCTCACTTTCTGGTAGGTGTACTGGGTGGGCCCTATGATCGGCGGTGCTATGGGCGCTTTGCTCTACGACTTTTTGCTCTTTCCCCGGATGCGCGGCCTGTCCGAGCGGCTGGCTGTGCTCAAGGGCAACCGACCTCCCGAGGCCGAAGCACAGCAGGAGACCCGGGGGGAGCCGATTGAGCTCAAAACACAAGCCTTATAAACACTGCCAGGAAACTTTGGATCCCTGACGCGACATTGATCATTTCACACACCTCATCCTCACACACCTCCTACATAAAAAACGAGTTTGCTGTAGGGAGAATCACACACACTTCCAAAGGCAATCGAGACACCCTTTCCCAAAGACTATGAATGAGGGTAAGAAGAGGACTTCCTGTTGAGGACTGCGCTCTGTACCGCCAGGTACAGGGAGCGAGATCAGGTGGCTAACGCCGCTCAGGGGCACCTCTGTCGTTTCTAGTCTACTAAGAGTGAACTACACTAGAAGTGGACTTCTGCATGCTTTCCAGTTTCACAGGGTTTAAATCTGACACATTCATTTCAGTTTATTTTCTTTGATTTTTCAGAGATGTGACACGTGTATTATATTATTAGCATTTTGCAACCGATTTCTTTATATTCTGCTTACAGTCAACATTATTCAGTTGTGCGTGGTGTGTGTGTGTGTGTGTGTGTGTTTTCCGAGAGTTTACAGTTTGGCTCTTCCATTTCCACCATTCGCCATGTGTTTGTATTAATGCAATGTTCTTTTTTCTATCTCCAAAAATGAAGGAATCACTCCTTTAAACCTTGGTTTAGGTGGATGTTCATTCACGACTAAAAGCTTTATAAATCCTTCGGGAATTTGGATCCCTCTTTGAGTCTGCTTCAAACTGTTGTATTGTTTAACTGTGTTTAACGTGTTTCTTTAAAAGAAGCACAGTCACACCATCATTCATATAAAATAAACACAAAATACAACTAGTCTGTTATACCCTAACTTTTAGCTTTTACCTGATAGAAGCACTTCATTTTATTCCCGTTGTGTCAGTTTCAAAACTTGAGTTTAGTACTTCCAAAGTACTACATTTTCATTGAGTCATACTGTTTCAGGCATTTTCATTGAACTATTTCTGGCATAAATCTGCATGCATAGATGTCCTGTTTAGATTAGTGGGATTGACATTATTTTGTGTGTAAATAGCTAAGACAAAAGCAATGATATTTTTTCTCAGGCAAGAGAATGTTTGTATAATTCATTAATTTAAACCTCACTAATGTGAGCAGAACTGGTTCCAAACATCGTGGACACATTATTATACAATATAGATGGATTTGTTAGGGAGTACTCCACTTCCAGAACAACAATTTACAAATAATTTACTCACCCCCTTGTCATCCAAGATGTTCATGTCTTTCGGTCTTCAGTTGTAAAGAAATTATGTTTTTTGAGGAAAACATTTCAGCGAAACGTTCTGTCATTTTTTTCGAAAAATAAAAATGTGTATACTTTTTTTAAGCACAAACGCTTGTGTAGCACAGGCTCTGGGATGTGCGTCCACGATGCTACGAATTAGTGATGGGTCGTTCTTGAACGATTCGTTCATTTTGAAAAAATCTTAAATGTGACTCGGGAAGAAGGAGTCGTCTTGGGGAACGATTCATTGTCGCGCATGCGCAACATCCTATTAGGTTCTGTACTGGAATTAGTTCACCTGTTTTGAGTCTTCGGGTTTGAGTCAGTCGTTCATCACGTGACAGCCCCATTAGATGAACGAACAACTCGAATCTTAAGCCTCGAGAGACGAACTAATCAATTATTTTTCCGGCTCACACTGCATTGATTAAGCTTATGGGGCTGTCACGTGACGAACGAATGACTCAAACCTGAAAACTTTTCAGGTAAGGTGAGCTAATCATAGACTAAAGACTAAAGGTAAACAATGAATTAATCTTTTCTGTTTCTTATAGCATTATACTTTTGTTTTGTTTGTAGTGTGATCAGTGACTCGAAAAAAGATTTGTTCATTTCCGCGTGACCTTTCGACGTGATTCAATAGTAAATAGCGTCGTGAACGCGCATCCCAGAGCCTGTGCTACACAAGCTTTTGTGCTTAAAAAATATACAAATTTTTATTTTCCGAAAAAAATGACAGATCGTTTCGCTAGATAAGACCCCTGCCTTTTCCTAGATAAGAAAAGGCAATCGCTACCCCAAGATGTTCTGTCACTCTTTGCCTTTCTGCACTCTTTCCAATAGTGTCGTCTTATTCAAGATCTTACTGAAAGGAAACCAGAGTCGTCTGAAAGATCTTCAAACCTCACCACAGGGCTCTGTAAGCACACTCTTATTATATAGTCAATGTTTACATGAAAACTAGATACTGTTTCCTGCTTTAAGTCTTGTGTAAATATTTGCTTTTTTAACTTCAAATGACTGTTAAAGTTCAGATGAGTATAATCACTTAAAGTTAGTGAATGTCTCTTCATTGGTAGTTCGATGAGCACTTCAGAGTGTTAAATAATGCCACAGTGCTTGAATTTCATTAACAATTGACCCTTCGTAAAGACACGCCCCCCTTCGTTACCACACATCATGTTCTCAAGCAGACAAAAATACATCACGGAGCAAAGAGGACATTAACAATGCCGACAGACAAGACAGAACAGCTTACTATAGGTTTGAAAAAGTCTCAGCTTACAAATTTTGTCATTTTTTAAGAAATTCAAACAATAAATACCGTTTTGTGCCTCTTGAATGTGTCGCGGCAGATCGCTGTAGCGCCTCAGTTCAAGCAGCACGTCAACCGATCATCTCTTCCTCTTTAGATTACTAGTTATAGTATGAGATAAACATGAATGAGCAAAAGAAGGTATCTTGTTTTAAGCGCGGAAAAACGTATATACACACACCATTTTTCAATTTAAAGTCCACCGACGTCCATCTACTTTCCTGTCTGGGTTGTTTGTCCGAAAAAAAAATGTCAAATTCGGCGTTATGATTGGTCAGATCGCCTGTCAATCAAACTTCTGGTGAATTTAGAGTAGACGTCACAATTACGAACCTTCCAGCTGATGGCTGAAAAACACTGGTAACAAATGGAGGGAAACGTAAAATCCATAGAATAAGAGAAAAAAATGATTGTTGTGGATGTCAGAATCAGAATGCAAATAATTTTTTATAGAACGTTGACGCCATTTGAAACTAAATGCAGACGTTTAAACTATGGACTATGGATGAACCCTGAAGCATACATTTGTTTTAAACTGTAGGTTTACGTAATATTTACATATACAAACATACTGTATTAGCCCTACAGTTACAGCATGAAATACTATTTAAACCTATGAAATTTTTCATAACATCTATTTTATATTACAATTCTTTTTTTTTCCTCACAAATGCAAATTTATATCTCCTAATTCGGACTTTATAACTAGATTTAACTCAAAAATAGCGAGTGTTAATAGTGTTTTCAGGACACGTCATCAATCGGCCGTATTGGTGCCACTGAATGTAATCAATGCCACTGAGCCAAATATTCCATATATTTTGCTGATTATATTGCTGCTAAAAATAGCCAATGTTTTGGGCTGTACTAATCAGAGAATCTTGACAACATTCCTGTTTGTTCTATTAATTTCCAGTCAGGTCGTTGAAATATTAGGCTAATATCTTAATACTGCTTGTACATATCTTTACCACTTAACTTTAGTTCGTCAAAATATTGCACCCTTTCCCCCTTACTAAGTTCTTCTATATGACTTAGCAGCTTCCACACGTTTTTTCTGTGGTTTAGACAGCATAAATTAGCAAAACAACATATTCAGTTGTACATTTACTGTGCAATCCATGCTGTTGTTTACATTCAAGTAACTGACCAAATCGTGACGTAAGTGCAAACTCTCGTATTCTGAGATAAGAAAAAAAAAAAAAAAAAAAGGCAGAAGTGTGGGATATAAACTCATGATTCTGAGCCGAGGAGAAAAATCAGAATGATGAGATATAATCTCGGAATTGCGAGAATAAAGTCCGAAAAGTCCAAATAACTCAAACTTATCTTTTTTATTCTTTCACTCCATGGCTTCCATAGACTGCTACTTGAAAACTGTCATCTTCTGCCACCAGATAGGCTCCGCCCACAAAAAAAAACATCATCACTATTTGCAACCACCGAATTGGGCTTCATTTTCAAACTTTGTTTTTCTTTAATCCTATGAAATGTGAGAGAATACTTTATTCTGGACAAATGCTTAACTATTTAGTACTATGACAAGAGACAACAACTCAAATGGCTTTTGAATTTATTTTTCAGATTAAAAACATGGAAAAATGAACAATTCTTTAAAAAAAATTTATATACCTGCTTTACAAATTGGGTCACAAGTATTAAAAACAGAAAATGGCAACTTTAACATTTTTGGTTGACAAATGTTAAGTGCTTTAAGCTCCTCTCTGGCCGGTAACATGAATATGACAAGAGTTTTGTGTATCGATCAGGCAGGTGCACATCTAGCACATTTATCAGTTAGTGCTACAGAAAGAACATCTAAAGAGACAACAGAAACACAAATGTGTGATACTCCCCTACTGGACTAAATACACACAGACAGTTACTGATGGCACCTTTGAAATACATCCCATTTGATATTTCATATTCAGAGCACTAATATGATTGCTTTATATTTTACAAGATATAGAATAGTATTGTTGGACGGCAAAATCACAGTCTATGGAAGAGAAACTATGTATATTACATTTCAATTTTAAAGATGGTGCACACACAACACTGTAGAGTACGCAGAGACAGTAATATGTCTACATGTGACATAAAACCTTATTTTGTGCATAATGTGATATGTATTTTTACATGAGAGATTTGAGGGCTGCAATGATAAAATTGAGCTATAGATCATTTTGTGCAACTGGAGGAACAAATAATACATGACAGAGCAGAGCAAAACTTGCTACTGATATGTAATTTAACAAACTTTAATTTTACTGGCCAAACCTGACTGTAGACGAATACTGAATATTGAATATGTGGTCACACAGAAGTCATGCAAATGAAACAACCAAATAAAAAAAAAAATCTGTCTACATGGAATATGGCACAAAACTAATATTTGCATAAAGTTTAATAAAAACCTATTACTCCTAAAAGGTCTAAAAGAATCTACTATTGGTCACATATCTAGACTGAATTGTTTTTTTGCATCGAATTTAGAGGGAAAAATATCCTCTGGCAGACAGAAATGTGTATTATGTTAAATCTGTTTGGTCTCTCTTGATAAAACCACCTGATAGCAAATAATTTCCTGTTTCACTTGTCAGTTATAATGCTACTTTCAAGAGTAGTCATAAGACCGAAACAGGGAACGACTTGTGAGTTTAGGTACTGCACGCTAATAAGACTCTTTTTGCCAGAGGTTTACCTGCTACTCATAGAAATTTATAAAAAGTTGCTATAAAACATTTATTATGATGATTGAGTTAAACACACTGTTTCTTTGAACTGCACATTTAGTGTGTTTATGCAAGCAAGTGTGATGTTGAGTTGTATACAATCCATGTGATAAAGACTTACCAACAACGATTCATGGATATGAATTTAAGAATACAGATACACTTGTTTCGGGAACAAATGGATAATGTGTCCTTTTGGGATGTGCGAGTTATGCTGGATGTCCTTAGAGCACCAAGCCATCCGATAGCCTTTGTCCAACAAGAACAGAGGGACTGTACCTCTAATGCAGATCTTTGTTAGTATTTTGACAAATCGATGACAAAATTCCCTCCAGTGCTTCCATGTCTATTTCTTCACTTGCAGGGGGAGCTGGTGGCCTGTTATAGAATAAACAAAACTGAAATCGTTAAATGTTAAAGAACAGACGTGCAAGTGAGTCAGCAGAAAGCAAAGCTGATAACATCAAATTTACTAGGGATTCTCAGGAAACCTTACTGCGGCTGTGACTCACATGGGTGATGGGTAGAGTGGTCCCTGGACAGGTATTTGCTCTGGCATATATGAGGGTGTAGACTGAGGATGTCTGGGGTAGGGCAACAGAATCACAACAGTCAGTGGTTAAACAGTCACGGCAGCCAAACATTTACTCGGATGCTATTGCTCTATACTAAATTCTAGTGAGCTGCCTACCTAGACAGCATGTTTAGGCAGCATAGTCACTGTGAGCCTTAAAAGATAGCTAACTCCAACTGATATCACATGTTCCTTCAGTGGTTAAGCCACTTCCAGGAAACAAAAATGTACAGATAATTTACTCACCCCTTGTCATCAGAGATGTTTATGTCTTTCTTTCTTCAGTCGTAAAGAAATTATGTTTCTTAAGGAAAACATTTCAGGAATGCTCTCCATATAGTGGACTTCTATGGTGCCCGCGAGTTTGAACTTCCAAAATGCAGTTTAAATGCAGCTTCTAAGGGCTCTAAATGATCCCAGGCGAGGAAGACGGGTCTCATCTAGTTGAACGATTGGTCGCTGTTTTACCTTTTTTGCAAAGGCCATTTGATCTTCTTCACACGTTTACTTTTGTCGGTACTTCTGCAGCGATGTAGGATGATTTTGAAGTTGGAGGAGAAAATGAGAAGCGAGTTTTTCGACCTACCCTAACTGTATTGACCCGGATTACACAGAGTACACATGCGCATCGCAGAGCTAGACAAGATGAGCATTTGAGGTTAAAAAGCATATAAATTGTACATTTTTAAAAAAAAAAAAATAACTGACTGTTTTGCTAGATGAGACCCTTCTTCCTCAGCTGGAATCGTTTAGAGCCCTTTTAAGCTGCATTTTAACTGCATTTTAAAAGTTCAAACTCGTGGGACCCATTGAAGTCCACTATATGGAGAAAAATCCTTAAACATTTTTCTCAAGAAACATAATTTCTATACGACTGATGAAAGAAAGACATGAACATCATGGATGACAAGGGGGTGAGTAAATTATCTGTTTGTTCTGGAAGTGATCTTCTTCTTTAAATTGATCAAAAGTGACGGTAAAGACATTTATAATTTTACTATTTCTTAACTGTCTATTATGGAAACCTGTTGCCGCCAATGAATACAAAATGTAATCGTGACTTTTTATCTCACAATTGTTTTTTCTCGCAATTGCGAGTTTACATCTCACAATTTTGACTTGTTTTCTCAGAATTGCATGATATAATGTCACAATTCTGAGTTATAAAGTCAGCATAGCGAGATATAAAGTCAGAATTGTGGGATATAAACTCGCAATGCTGACTTTTTTTCCTCGCAATTGCGAGTTTATATCTCCGTTCTGAGAAAAAAGTCAGTATTGTGAGAAAAAAGAGAAATCGCAGTTGTCTTTCTTTATTTGTTTATTCAGTGGCAGCAATGGGCTTACATAGTAATTTATTAAAAATGTACCATGGTTTGCACAAAATTATGAAGCAGTTTTCAAAAATGTTATTTAAGCAGCAAATCAGCATATTAGAATGATTCTGAAGGATCATGTGAAACTAAAGTCTGGAGCAATGATGCTGAAAATTCAGCTTTGCCATCACAGGAGTAAATTATATTTTAACACATCAAAATAATTGTATTCAAAACTGTAATAATTACACAGCTATTTTAAATTGTAATAAATAAATGTAGCCTGTCTTGGACTATCTCAGAGTATGTTCACACTTCGGTTCGTTTGGTTCATTTGGTCCAGAACAAAAAGGAAAATGATACATTTGGTCCTGGTCCGCGTAGCGTTCACACTTGCATTTTTAAAAGCGAATGTAAAGATATCGAACCTAAAGACATAGTGAAATGTTCGCAACCTGATTTTTCGGACTGAATGATATATATTTCGTGACGGAACTCACCGAACACTCCAAACAAAAGGAAAAGGTGCGGCAATGCGTGTGTATGACATCAAAGTACCCACAAGTCGAATACACCTAATGCCATCTGCTGCAAGCTTGTTGTGTATACATACGATTTTATTTTCACCACCTGCAAACGTACGAAGAGCTCATAAAAGGCTCTTTACCTCGTCGTGGCTCCACGTTTGCCTTCTGCTCATTTTGTTTTGGATACACTGCTTGTTCCCTTCTTGAAATCATGTTGCATAGCTTCGCATCTTGTCATTACTTCCTGTTTTTGGTTTGTTTAGAAGTATTTGTTCCATGCTGCGTTCATATTTCATTCGAACTGCACCAGAGTTCATTTGGAAGTGGACCGAAACCCATCTTTTTAGCGGTTTCGGTCTGCTTGTTTGGTGCGCACCAGGGTTCAGATGGCAACGTTTACACTTAGGGTGTATTCACACCAAGAAAAGTCTGCTAGTTCACTTGCTTTGGGCCAGACCAAATACAATGTTGATTTTTATTGTTTGGTGCGATTTACCTTAACTCAAATGAACTGCACCAACAGAGCAATCGCACCAGAGTTTGTTTTAATTGAACCAAAAATGACAAGTGTGAACACACCCTCAATGTCTTGGACTATTTTGCTCATTCATTTTTTGGGGCTTAGAATATTGCAATGTTAGCTTAGCAACATGCGTTAATGTCTGACTCTACTGGAATCAACCACGAATGTTGATTGTAAAGGATTGTCTTGTGCACTTGATGTGCTAGTTAGTGTTTTAAGACAGTTTGTTTAGGATGCTGCCTCAAAAGCCACTGATGGCTCTTTTTACAAAAATGCCTTCTGATCAGAAATACAATTAGCATAGTGCATCTCCTATCCTACTTGTTTCATATGAGCAGCCAAAGTATAATTATACTTACGGGGAGAACATGCCTGCATTCCTGTAAGAGGAAAACAGGTATTTTATACATCACACAATAAAGTATAAAAAAAAAAAAAATACAACACTGTGTATATCTGTGGTTTTAACAACAATTTGATTATTCCAATACGCACATGTTTGGCCCATAGACATTGTTCACAGATGGTCCGTACATATCCATAGAGGTGTCGGCTGGTACGCTGGAGGTGGAGGAACATGGGTCTCCTCTGAACATGAACAAAAAAAACAATATGACAGACAGTCAATGCCTATTCAGGGCTCGAAATTAACTTTTTTACTTGGTACTGATGGTGCTCCCAACTTCAAAAAGTTAGGAGCACCAAATGAATATCAAAGAGCACCACAACTGCCAATTGAGCAGAACAGCCAGCACTCGGCATTTCTTTTTAGTAATGCACCGATCTTGATTCTACATGAACAAGATGTTTATTTTCTTTATTACAGGTAGACCCATTTAAATTAGAGGTAACAACTGCATTTTTAAACAATCTACAGTATAAATAACAAAAAATAAACGACACAGTTATTTCTTAGTCGTATTAAGTGCAAACAATAAATGCAGCCATAATCAAAGTAGGCTAGTCTCTCAATATTTAAAGTCCAAACAGAGACCGAATTTTTCAAGCATGATACAGAGCTATAGACAACTACACAACCTATTATAGCCTACAGCCTAGATATGTTACGTAGCCTAATTCGCGCGCATTGGGGAGCCGCTCTCTAAACGTGGGGTATTAAAATTGCTTTTGAATGCGCGTGGGCGTTTTACTTTCAGTTTCGTTTTAACGATGGCGCGAAACTCTCGGCGGTGCTGAGCGTGCATTCTACAATACAAGACATTAATTTAACAAAACAATTTGAAAGTGGGGGACACAAACGGGAAAAGAGTGTCCCCAGTGGAAATTACGCCCCTGCGTGAGTGGAACTCTGAAGCTGAGTTATCATTTGATGTGAATGTATGCCGCGTTGTACAGTATATTGAGACGGAGGCGCTAGAATTGACTCTATGCACGCGTTTGATCTCAGTCCGCTCAGTTACATGCGGTGCACCACCGGAAGCCGTTTTCGCTATTGGCGATAACTGTGTGAAAATGCAACAGGAGAGGATGACATACTACACTTGCTGTTTACAAGAGCTTTCCTGGATAACTGTGAATGACGTAATCGTATCGTGAGGCAATCAGCTTAAAGGAACACTCCACTTTTTTTGCTAATAGCTTAGCGTAGATCATTGAATCAGATTAGACCGTTAGCATCGCTAACGGTCTAATATGATTCAGTGATCTACGCTAAGCTATTAGCAAAAAAGTTGAGTGTTCCTTTAACAGTAAGAAAGAGAAGGGCTTCAAATGATATATTTCGAGTTACAAATACAATTTTGAGGGTGAGTATTCTCATGCTATAATGTTATACGAATACCGATTCTAGCCATCTCCGTTTCTCACAGTTTATATATGTCTTTGCATTATTTGTATTTATTTATTTATATATCTGTCTAGTTACATTTTATGTACATTGTTTCCATCTTATGTGTTTTTTTTTTAATTAATATACATCTTGGATTCTACTTTACGAACGTTACTAACTATAAGTAATATCTCAGTTTCTAGTAAGGATCAGGTGACAGGAGAGATCTGCGTGAGGAGGACATGTTTCAGGTCGATGAGGAAGTCAGAGAAGCCGCATAATTTGGGAGTAGGAGGACACAATCAAGACTCTAGCTAAGCAAAGTTAACATTTTAAATAGAGATGCACCGATCGACCTGTGTTGTGCCAGATATTGCTTCTGTAGCCTGCGTTGCCACAGCAGAACTTTTTTGTGTCTGCGAACAACACTGGTGTTTCGTTACTGAATGAATCCACGTTTTTTAACTAATCAAGTGAGTCAGTGATTCAGTAATCCATTCATACAGGCAGTTGATTGCCTCGTTTCTGAATGAATCAGCTGTTTGAACGAATCTGTTGAACTCACTTATTCAAACAGCTATTTGCTGCCACTTACTGATTTGGTTTCAGTTTATTTTAATTTCATTGCCTACAGGTGTAGAAAACACACAAACATACAAACAAAAAACAAAAAAACAAAAAAAAAAAACAGAAGACAAATAATCATTTAAAATTGTATTTACACAACATCACTGTGCAGGAAATGTTTAACACTGTATCAAAGTTGTTTATATTTGCATATTTACATTTCTGGATTATATGTTCAGTTATATTTATATGTTTACATTACTGCAGTACAAGTGTTCAAAGTTATTTATATTTATATGTTTACATTACTGCGGTGCATCTGTTCAAAGTTATATATATTTACATGTTTACCTTACTGCAGTACAAATGTTTAAAGTTATTTATATATTTACATGTTTACAGTACTGTATTGAAACTGTTCAGTGTTTATTATATTTAAAAGTTTACATCCCTGCAGTTGAGGCAACATTGTATAAAATATACATATTTATATTATTTATTACGAAAATAAAATAAAATCATCAATCTCCAACAAACGATATCTTGTCTTTAATCCTTTACCCAAGCTTTCACTAATTCTGGTAATTACTATAATGTATAACTATATAATACTATATGTAATACTTAAATTATAAATCGCTGTCAAATGGATCTTATGAAAGAGTTTTGCCGCTAGTATCCACAAGTTTCCAAGGGGTGCTACTGTAAAAAAGAACGTGGGTACAACTTCCAGTGAGGCGGCGGACGTAGTATACCAGTGGTATTTTGTGTGCTAATTAGCGAAGAGGCTAAGTGTTTTTTAGACTATTGTTTACTTTGTAAAGATGCACACCTTTATGAGAGACGTTACGTTCTTATGGACAACATATGCTTTTCGAATTTGTGTTCCCACATCATTAGCAAGTTTGGATCGCTAAATCTTGACTGTCAACTAGTGAAATGACATTTGAACCGAGACATCAGACCTTGTGTTAAAGGGTATGCCAGATGAAGCCTCGATTCGAGGCTTGTTAAGGCAGAAATCCCTTTCGTAAAAGTCTCACTTTCTGTCCAGTCATGTACGCAATTCACTTTGCGTGTCCTAATGTTCGACCCCCAGATCTTACTTTGCCAATACATTTTCATTGGGACCTATTTAATAATTATATTTTTAAATACCCAGTCATACAAGTAATATGAAGAATACAAATTATTTCAGGAAAATTAAATATATGCCATATGCGATTAATATATGTGTGCATTATTCTTCTATTACCTCATACTGATATTCGTACTGGCATTTAATGGCACTGTTCAATGGGTAAATTAATTTATCAGAGTCAGAAATTAAACAAACAAACACACTGACGGTTAAGCTTTTATTTGTATATAACATGGATCGATCTATGGAAACTGTGGCAAATGCTTCTTCTGACGGAGCTTCACAGGCTTTTGGCTGCTTTATTTTTTACTAACCACCAGATCGCGCTGTTTTCGACACTTTCGAAGCTTTGAATCTTTTCCCGAAATAGTCAGAGGAAAGTCTTGGTGCTTCACGAGGCTTCATTTGCCCGTCACCCCTGTCAACTGTTGAATAAATGAGTGTCACGTCCCGCTTGTTTACTCTGAACCGGAAGATGCTCCCACTTTTGACGCAAGGCCTCATGGGGCATAGGAAACTTGTGGATACTTCGCTATAGAATGCGCTATGCAGAAGTAAATAGGCTGACCGAGATTCTACCGGAAATACGTTAGCAGCGTTCGTGCATAGAGTCTATTGCGTCTGACAGAATGTGCGCTGTAGCACGAAATATAGTATATTTCTTCAAAAGCAGATTGTGGAGACATTTTAATTGTCCGCAAGCAAAAATCGTCATATCGCACACCCCAACTGCAATGTAATTTGTGCAAATCCGGAACAGAAGTTGGTTGACAGAGGGGGAAAAAAAACGTCCAGTTCCGAGTTTCAGCGGAGCGCAGTGTCAGTGACAGGGAGTGATTGACGGCTAATATCCAAAATCTGCATTAGAGTTAAGAATGTAAAGATCAAGTTTAATTAGTTAAGTAATGTTGGAGAGAACGGCGAAACTGTCACTGTATCAGCTCACAGCAGTCTGGGCAGTAGTTAGGCTAGCGAAAGTTTTGTAAAGAAATGAAAACAAGTTGCAGCACAACAATTTTTCGCATTCGCACAAATGCTTCCAAATATATTTTGAGATCACGCAGATTAAATTTTGGGAGCATATGGTCGCAATTTCGAGCCCTACTATTACAGTACCAGTTAAATGTTGTGAATTAATTTCACTGTCATACTTTATTTCAGAAACAGTTCATTTTATATACCCACAGTTGTTTTAACATATGTGTTCATAAAATTATCTTTAAGTTTATAATATTTTTTTAAGGTTTCCTTATTAATAACTGAGGTAAATTTGATGACATCTTGAAATGTGATATTAATTTACAGCAAAATAATTGTACTTACGGGTTGACTACTGTTGTTAGTTTGAATGGTAGGTATCCATCAGGATTAGGGGGAGAAGGCACTGTTTCAGGACACGAGAAAACAGATGCATCATTTTTTAAATGTTTCTCTTATATTTAGCATAAAATACATCAGGTTTTTTTTTAATAAATATTAAAATATATTGATTTTGTGCATTATCTCTGTTTATTAAAACGCTTCATGAAACCTCAGTATACAGGCATTGTCTTTAAAAAAAATCGTGTTACACACCTGTAAAGAATTTCCTAAATACATCATTCTTTGGTAAGTCTGGATACACATGAGTGATACAGTTAATATCCCGTATGCGGTCACCAAGGCCAGCTGAGTCCAGGTCCTTCTTAGTGAAGGGTTGGATATTCTGGATTTTCCTGCCTCCATCTAAGCAGACGAAAAGAGTGATACAGAGCAAACATTTTACTGCAAATCCTTAATGGCTCAATACATTTTAATTAGTCTTGCTGATCTATATTACATGTAAATACACATGTAAATGTAAAACTTTTATTTGTAAGGTAAAATAAATCTTTTCTTTACTTCAAAGACTTTAAAATTAACTTTCTTTGTTCTTTAAAATTTCAGTTTCACCACCATTCAAAATTTTAGCGTCAGGAAGATTCTTCTAAAAAAAATTAATACTTTTATTCAGGAAGTTTCCACAAAAATATTAAGCAGCACAACTATTTTCAGAAATGTTTCTTGAGCACCAAATCAGTATATTAGAATGATTTCTGAAGGATCATGTGACACTAGAGTAATTGCTGCTTAAAAGTCTGCTTTGCCATCACAGGAATAAATTACATTTTTTGAAGCTGCAATGAAACAGAAATAGTTTTCATTTTGTGACATGCATCTGAGATTAATACAAAATGATCCTGCATGCTTCGCCAGAGAAAATCTTCAATTTTCACCTTAAAGACATTTTGACATTTTGATTAAGAAGTATAAGTAGATGAATTATCATTTCATGCCAACTTTAATTTGTTATTAGGGCTGTCAGTTTAACGCATTAATTAATTAGTTATGAAAAAATAACACGATTAAAATAAAAATTAAAATTAAAATATTAATGCAGTTAATGCGCTGACCTCGACCCTAGACCTGTACATCATCTTATATTTCATATAGTTGACTGTTAACAACTATGATGTAGGGCAACAATTCCATAAATGCAGTTATGCCCTAAAATTCAAGATATTGATAAAATTCAAGAAAAAAAATGCTCCTGTATGTGCTTTTTCTCATATTTATATATATCACATATCACACAATATCACACAGGCAGCAAGAGGAATATGACAAGAATGCTGATTTTGTCCCGACCTATCACAAGCTTAAATGTGATTTTCTACAACAATTCAGTAAATAAGAAGTTAATATTGTGTTATATTTTAAACACAATATAATGTGTTTTTGCTCAATCTTGCAGAGAACATTATACTTTTGAAGCCATAGCAGAATTGTTGCACGTTTCCGAGCAACACAGCAGTGTTTAGTTTCTGAATGAATCCGCATTTTCAAACAATCGTGTGAATCAATGATTCAAAATGATTCGGCCATTCATAAAGAGAGCCATTTACTTCATTTCTAAATAAATCAGCTGCCAGCCACTTTCTGGCAGATTTAGTTTCTTATTTAGAGTATAATTTCATTACAAAATAACAATAATAATAGTAATAATAAAAATAAAAAACATTAAAGGGATAGTTCACCAAATAAAAATTAATTCTGTCATCATTTACTCACCCTCATGTCGTTTCAAATCTTTCTTTTGTGGAACATAAAAGAAGGTATTTTGAAGACTGTTGGTAACAAAGTTGTTTTGGTTAATAATGACTTTCATTGTATGAAAAAAAAAAAAAAAAAATCTCAAATTATCTTCTTTTATGTTCCATAGTTTACATTAGGCCATTTCAGCCTAAATGTTTATGTTGAATCAAAAGCTACAATTTGTAATGTCTACTTGACACTTTCTAATTTATCACAAAAATAGCTTTAAATAATCTTTTGTGGGTATTTTCAGTGTCGAATTTATTTTGCAGTTAATTAGAAGAATTAATCGACACATCATGGAATTGTTTAGATTAAAAATTGTAATCGACTGACAGCCCTAGTAATAATGTTTCACACTATATCTTCACTATAGACTTCACGCAAAAACAAACCTTAACAATTCCACACTTTTGGACAAAAGTGCATCATATACAGTAGTATAAATATTTCAGACTTACTATCACTGGGACCCACATAGGCGATGGTGATGCCACCAATCTCTGAGTCGCTAAAGCGCAAAAGAAAGGTGCCATTGGGTTGGTTTTGCAGTATGACATGGAGATGTTGTTTTCCAATGAAGCCAAAGATCAATCTGCAGGGGCAATGAGAGGCAGACATCTAGTTCTCTTCATTTCTTTAGTTATCTAGTCTTACGTAGTTCTCTATAAAGTGAAAAACAAACTGAGGAATTGTAACTGTACCCTTCAGTCCAATAGTCTCTCAGGCATTTCTTTGTGAGATCCATCACGCCTTCAAACCACTGCCAGAAGGTGAAGTTTCGACCAGGCAGAACTTCCTGTGTTAAAACAGTCACAGAAAAAATCATTTACATCAATTCGCCAGTCAGACCTTCTGTTACCTAGTAATGCACATAACCAAATACATGTTAGTAGCACCTTGTTGAACTGAGCCCAGGACACTGGCATATTGCTGAAATCTTCAGAGATGTCTGGTTGGTCGAAGATCTTTTGGGCGAGAAAGTGAAGGTTGTATCTGTCCAAGCACCGCTGCGTCTGCACTTCAGACATGAACTTACTGCTAAGAGCTTCACACATCTGCTTCCAGGGCACGCGCTCCGGAACGATAAACGGTATCCTGTTCTGAAATCACCACAGCACAGAGCATGCATTGTCGATTTGTTTACAAAACACTGAAAATGGTCGACAACAGGGAAAAGACGTGTGATGGGATCGTTCAGTGTTACTCACAGACTCAGAGAAGGCACAGTCCCATATGATGGTCGCCATAGCGTTGATTTCCTGACTTCCATGTACAATTACAACCACAGGAAGAGAGATTGTCTGTAAGATGAATAAGGCAGTAAGTTACTGTACTGTAGTTACCTCACTTACACACACTAACATACATAATTCTTTATGCATCAGTCTCTCCAGGATTTTGCAATTGTAGAATTTAGCGCCAACTCTGCATTATTTGTAGTGTATTTCTGGGAAAATATGTTCCTTTAGAGGAAGTTAGCTCATCAAAATCCATAATTCAAAGCTCAAAAAATAAATCAATACATGTTAAGCTGTCCTGTTGCTGTGCTGCAGTGAATGCCTTTGAAAAGTGAGCAGGGATGATGACCATATGGAGCACTGGGACTTAAACATTGTGAGGTTCATATACAAGTGTTTAAAAGGAAATAAAAGTTCCATTTAGGGCTGTCAAATCGATGAATCACAATTAATCGCATCCAAAATAAAAGTCTGTTTACATAATATATATGTATGTGTGTACACACATACTAAGTCAAATCGATTAATCGCATCTAAAATAAAAGTTTGTGTTTACATAATATGTGCGAGTACACACATACTAAGTTAAATCAATTAATCGCGATTAATCACATCCAAAATAACAGTTTGTTTCCGTAATGTATGTGTGTGTACACACATATCAAGTCAAATCGATTAATCACATCCAAAATAAAAGTTTGTGTTCACTTAATATATGTGTGTGTCACACATACTAAGTCAAATTGATTAATCGCGATTAATCACATCAAAAATAAAAGTCTGTGTTTACATAATACGTTTACACATATACTAAGTTAAATTGATTAATCATGATTAATTGCATCCAAAATAAAAGTTTGTTTACATAATGTATGTGTGTGTACACACGCCAAGTTAAACCAATTAATCACAATTAATCAAATTCAAAATAAAACTTTGTGTTTACATAATACGTGTACACATATACTAAGTTAAATTGATTAATCATGATTAATTGCATCCAAAATAAGTTTGTTTACATAATGCGTGTGTACACACATACTGAGTCAAATTGAATAATCACGATTAATTGCATAAAAAAAAATCTGTTTACATAATGTATGTGTACACACATACAAAGTCAAATCGATTAATCGTGATTAATCGCATCCAAAATAAGTTTGTTTACATAATGTGTCACCCATACAGTCAAATCGATCAATCGTGATTAATCGCATCCAAAATAAGTTTGTTTGCATAATGTGTGTCGCACATACTAAGTCAAATTGATTAATCATGATTAATTGCATCCAAAATAAAAGTCTGTTTACATAATATGTGTTTACACACAACCTAAGTGAAATTGATTAATCTCATTCAAAATAAAAGTTTGTTTACATAATGTATGTGTGTGTACACACACCAAGTCAAACCACTTAATCGCAATTAATCGAATTCAAAATAACACTTTGTGTTTACATAATACGTGTACACATATACTAAGTTAAATTGATTAATCATGATTAATTGCATCCAAAATAAAAGTTTGTTTACATAATGCGTGTGTACACACATACTGAGTCAAATTGAATAATCATGATTAATTGCATAAAAAAAATCTGTTTACATAATGTGTACACACATTCAAAGTCGAATCGATTAATCGTGATTAATCGCATCCAAAATAAGTTTGTTTGCATAATGTGTGTCGCACACACTAAGTCAAATTGATTAATCATGGTTAATTGCATCTAAAAAAAAAGTTTGTGTTTACATAATGTGTGTACACACATACAAAGTCAAATCGATTAATCGTGATTAATCGCATCCAAAATAATTTTGTTTACATAATGTGTGTCACACATACAGTCAAATCGATTAATCGTGATTAATCGCATCCAAAATAGGCTTGTTTGCATAATGTGTGTCGCACATACTAAGTCAAATTGATTAATCATGATTAATTGCATCTAAAATAAAAGTTTGTGTTTACATAATGCGTGTACACACATACAAAGTCAAATCGATTAATCGTGATTAATCGCATCCAAAATAATTTTGTTTACATAATGTGTGTGTCACACATACTGAGTCAAATCAAATAATCATGATTAATTGCATCTTAAATAAAAGTTTGTGTTTACATAATGCATGTGTACACACATACTGAGTCAAATCAAATAATCATGATTAATTGCATAAATAAAATCCCGTAAAAACCCAGTGGGACTGATATATGAATCTAATATTTTCAATATGAATACATCTGATTACAGTGCCTGTCCTGATGGCTAAATGATAAACTGAAACAATTCATTGCAAGAACATAAATTAGTAAAAGAAGAAGGGCAACTACCTGAATGCTGTAAGGGCTCTCACAGCCCGTGATGGTTATTTCTGTGGTAAACAACAAAGCGAACTTTTCCTCTGTCACTGACTCAGAGCCCTTCCTGTCAGCTCTTTTGATCTTCCTTATGGACTGAAGAGGAAGATAGCATATGACAATATCGATATTACAGCGAGATGAATAAAAAAAAACAACACTTTCAAAGAGCTGTTTGCGACAAGACCCACCATGTTTCTAAAGGTAGCACATGTGCTCTTGCTTGAAGTGTTGTGCTCTAAGATGGCCGTGCTGTTGATAAGTTCTCCTACATTTTCACTTAGTGTAGAAAAAGAGAGAGAACGATCATAAAAAAATGTTAGCATATTTTATAAGTGTTACACGTCTAAAATGTTGTATTGCCACTGTATGGTTAACAGCTCAACTGAAACCCTGATTCTGTTTGCTTATCTTCTTGTGCCTCCACTTCCTCTTTATGTCTGAGAACTGCAAGAAAGGCTCTCAAATGTATGACATGTATAACTGCTTGTACAGGCAGATTTCAACATATGGCAAAGGCACAAAAGTGACATTACAAAATAACGATACTTAAGTCGTAGATCAAAGATGATATAGCACACACGCAACATTCTTCAGCATCATATTTTCTGTTCACCTTCGGTTTCTTTGGTATGTAATTGTAAAATGACATTTTCATCTCAGTTACAAGATATTAAATTCTATTTTTCATCACCTTTAAAAATGCTTTTAAGTGCATTTGCAGTTGTTTAGCATCTAGGAATGATCTTGTTATGAGATAATATGGTAGCACTTTACAATAAGTTGCAATTCTTTACGACTATATAAGACATAAGACATCATGACATGCATATGACATCAACACTTTTACAGCATTTATTAATTTAATATTAATTTACAAATACAGTACTGTTTATTTTAAATTTAAAATGGTTTGTGTTAAATATTGTGAAATATTATAATACTTTTAAACTAATCTTTATTATTTTCATTTATTTTAAAAAGTAATTTATTCCTGTGCAAAGCTGAATTTTAGCAACCAGTCGTCAGTGTCACATGTTGAAAACAAATGCGCTGCTAAATATTTTAGTGGAAATTGTGTGGGTTTTTTTTTTTTTTCAGGATTAAATAATGAATAGAAAGTTCTAAAGAACAGCATTAATTTGAAACTGATCTTTTGTAACAGCATAAACGTCTTTACTTTCACTTTTGATCAGTGCATCCTTGTTGAATGCGGTAATGTATGTAAAAATGAGCATGTATAATAATTTTTTTATATTAATACATACTGTAAAAGTACTGCTCATGAATTCAAGATACCTAATGCATTTTGCAAAACATTTTTACGTTTTCTAACCTTACTGTGAAGTATTTTTTAATTAAAAAATAAAAGAATGATAAAAATATTTTATTAAGAATTATAAAATAAACAAAATTAATTTAAAAAATAACAATAAAATACACTAATGGCTTATTTAACTTATTTATTTTAAATTAAATAAAAAAAAATCTGTAAACATGCTCTATAAAAGAGACCTGCATGTGTGTTTAAAAAGACAGCATGCTTACGTGGGTATAACACCTTGACCCAGGTTTCTCGCTTGAGCCTCAGTAACAATCTGAGCCTTCAACAGAACGGGTTTTCCAGGGGCCATCTTCTCTCCCAGCAGATAGCGTACAGTGGTGGAAAACTTGGACTGGGTTTTGATGACCTGGGGAGGCTGCTTATCTACTACCAATGAACTGAGATGCGAAAACAAAAAAAAATACAATATCAAACACCAGAAGAAAAAGCACTTACATTTTTCACAATTGCATAATCATTTGTTGTGATTGCATGATGACGTAAGTTGCAGTCTTATCTTTCTCAGATCTCAAAGAGGCCTGCATACCTTTGTATGAGAGTCTTGAGCAGGTGTGCCAGGTTATCCTCTAACGTGTGAAAATGCTCAGCGTCTCCGTGGTCTCTCTTCACCAACATGAGCTCCTGCCTCAGTTTGCCATTTACTATAAGCACTTGCTCACACCTGCCACCGAAAAAGTAAAAAAGAAAAAGGAGGACATTTAGGCCAAATAAGGCAGATTCCAAAAGGCTGCATGACATCAAATATGTGAATAAAACCAGTCAAAGAAGACAAAAATATGATCCACAGTACATTGAATACGAGTACACTTGCTAGTGACGCAATGTAGATAATGCGTATTGTGTGGTTTATTATTGTCTGTCAATCTGCTGAAATTCAAGAAGCACAAACCAAGCATTAAAACCATGAAGACAAGCCTGTTGAATTTTTCAAAAGAAAGCAACAAGATCTGATCTCAACATATTTTAACCCTCCTCTTCTGTTCAAAAACTCAGTTTGCCAAGATTCATGTAAAAACAGAGACTTTTTTTATTTTTCATGATTACTTCTAGTGACTATCTGCATACTGATATGTACAGTTTAGGTCAAAACCTGTACATTGCAGAATCTGCAAAATGTTAATTAGTTTAAAAAGGATCATACAAAATGCATGTTATTTTTTATTTACTACTGACCTGAATAAGATATTTCACATAAAAGATGTCAGATGTTCAGCATTTTTGTGTATATTCCAACAATGACTGTATGATTTTGAGATCCATCTTTTCACACTGAGGACAACTGACCCTGTTCAAAAGTTTACATACTCTTGATTCTTAATACTGTGTTGTTTGGTTTGTCAGCATTTTTGTGTATTTGAACCCTTACCAACTATGACTGTATGATTTTGAGATCCATCTTTCCACACTGAAGACAACTGAGGGACTCATATGCAACTATTACAGAAGGTTCAAACGCTCACTGATGCTCCAGAAGGAAAAACTATGCACTAAGAGCCAGGGGTGTAAACTTTTGAAATGTAAACATTTTTCTTATTTTGCCTACATATCATATTTTTTTCATTTAGTACTGCCCTTCAGAAGCCACAGAAGATACTTACATGTTTCTCAGAAGACAAAATAATTTACCCTGATCTTCAAATTCAAAATGTTTTCTCCCCGCAGCCCTTAATGCATCGTTTTTCCTTTTAGAGCATCAGTGAGTGTTTGAACCTTCTGTAATAGCTGCATTCGAGTCCCTCAGTTGTCCTCAGTGTGGAAAGATGGATCTCAAAATCATACAGTCATAGTTGGTAAGGGTTCAAATACACAAAAATGCTAACAAACCAAACAACACAGTATTAAGAATCAAGCGTATGTAAACTTTTGAACAGGGTCATTTTTATAAATTCCACTATTATTTTCACTTGTGGACTATATGTAAATGTCTTTTATGTGAAATATCTCATTCAGTTTAGTACTATATAAAAAATAACACGCATTTTGTATGATCCCTCATATTTTGGTAAAAATAATTAACATTTTGAAGATTCTGCAAGGTGTATGTAAACTTTTGACTTCAACTGTACATGCAAAAAGTACATGGAAGTATGAATATTATCTAACATTTTTTGTACATGTGCTATTTGTACTTCCTCTGCCTTTTGCTTGTGTCCTTTTCTCAAAAGCTGGTTAGGGTAAAATGGGTTTCTCACACCTTCTGCATCAGTTCTGCAACAGTCCAGTATATGAGATCCAGAAAACTACACAACCAAAAACAATCTCTGAAAGTTAAACTCAAATAGATTTTTTCCAGAGTGCTTCAGAAGACAAGTCTCAATTTGAAGTAAACTTTAAGCCCTCTTTATTTTATATTTTAGCATTTGACAAGTAACAAAAAAAGACGAAAATCTAGCGTGAGTCAGATTAACCACAACAAAAAACATAACATTATCCTAATCAGCTTTTGTAATGTTAAACCTTTTGCAATGCATAATGTTGCTGCAATATGAAGCTCATGGTGATATTGAGAAATGTAGTTCAATAAATTTGTTTTAAAAACATCTGTTTACTTTTGTATGATAAAGTTTTGGTACTGTGTTGGTTCACCACATACAATTTAATTTGAATCCACAAGCAAAACTAGTTCAGAAACATAAACTATTCAAAAACTGTTTAATAAAACATAAAAGAAGTGGAAAGTGTTTTAACATTCAAGAAGAGACATCGAAAGAAGTAACCATAAAGGAACTATGTTTTGCAACGGGCCCATTGTTAAAAAAGGCGGAGGAGCCAAAAGTAATAAAAACTGAAAGTAAATCATGTTAAGAGGAATCATGTATCTGATAACATTCATGCAGTAATACAACTGAAAAAAAACATCACCATGTCTGCAGAGGCCCAAGGTTGTCATCGAATTGCAAGCCAATGGATGCTCGGTGCTGTTCCCACCTCCAAGACTTAATTCTGAGAATAAGACAGGATTGGCACTGCTCCAGAGCACACACGGCTTCACGAAGGAGCTGTACACGCTTCTATAAACACACACAGACATACAAAAACCATGAAAAACAGCTCCCCTGCAACTACTTTTTCTTCAGTTTTCTTATTCATGTTATGAATTTACCTCTGCACAGACTGAATAATTGTACTCAAGCTGCTGTATGCGAGTCTGTCTAGCGACTTGATCTGTTTTTTGTAGATCCAACTCATTTTGACCTTTAGGGAGAGAAGACAAAGTGTCATTAGATATACTGATATGCATGTTTGCCTGTGTGCATGCCTATTAAGTCATTAAGTGAAACTGTATCCTTTACAAAGTTAGAATCCTTTACATAATCCCCTGATTATAATAACTCAGTCCAGTTGTTACAAACAGTTGATCTGTGTTCTGGCTCTTCATGATGTTCTTTTTATTTTCACAAATTTATGTAAATGAATGAACTATGGTTATCACCTACTACAGAGTACAGTTTAGAACAATTGTCGTTTGCTTACTATATGAAATTGCAAAGTATATGAAAAACAATCAGCAGATTGCATTTAGGTCTGTCAGTACAGGTCATCAGGATGCCTGAATCATGTCCGAAAAGGTATAGTGTTTGAAAGAGAGTGAATTATCCCTTAATTCGTTGAGGCTCTCAGTGAAGTGTTGATCACCTCTAAGGTTGATTCTGAACATCTAGAGGTGTTGTAAGCCACCAAATTTGACATGGCCACTGTATTTACAACCTTGCGGCTTTGGTGTAATCATGGTGTTTTATCTGTATTAGGATTGACATCTGTGATTGAAGACATCAAGTCCTCTGAAAAACTCTCAGCTCACTCCCATGCTCACGTCACATTTTGTTCGATTTGATTTTTGCTTCCTTTTCCTTTTAGGATGATTGATGATGATTGAGCCTTCTGATTATCCAATCAAAAAGCCACTTCCCATTTTACTGTTTGCAGAAACTATATGAAACTATTTCAACATTTTAATAATTACACAAAACCTAGAGCACTAGCATGTTGTATGAATTGCAAAATTCTCTTTCTTTCATCCACATGCTAATATAAAAACAAGTGATTTCAAGCTGTTGAAATGTGATCAGCAGCGAAAAAGAACTCATTTTGCTATATGCAACTATGAAAAAATATTTAGGAGCACCAGTGCGACTGACCCGATCAGCATATTTGTGTTTGCACTGAGAGGAGCTTAAAAGGCTTCTATGTGTTTTTGCAACATTAAGTAATGTATCACAGACATATCTCACCAATCCTTTGATAAACAAAGTGTAGAGAGAGTATAAATAAGAGATTCATTGTGCAGCGTAGAGAGCTTCATTGATTATAATGGAACTTTGTGAGATTGCAATGAACTAAGATGAGTGACAGCTTTTAATGATTTTTAAGGGAGTCTGTAAAGGAGATATTGATTTAATACAACAGTTAAATAAACAATAAGTTAATCTTAAGTGACTTACATTGATGACTATAACACTATGGTTTTGCTCTATCTTGTCATTAAAAATAGTTTGAAACAAGTCACAACTGAGCCGCTGCACATCTCCATTTATGAATAAACATGTGTTTTTAAACTAATCTAATGAGTCAATGATTCAATTTCCCATTCAAAAAGACAGTCACTTGTTTTACTCTTGAATGAATCTGCCGTTCGAACGAATTAAATGAATGAATGATTCAGTAATTAAATTAGTGACTTACTGCCATATACTGGCAGTTTTAGTTTCATTTTTACAGTTATTTTAATTTAGCTTTTCAGTTATTTAAATCATTTAATATTTCTGCTTTCAAAATTTTTTATTTAAAACAACAATCTCTACATGAATTTATGAAATTGATTGCACTCATGCCACCTCTGAGCCTCATTAAACATGAAAATACACCTACAAGTCACTTTTGTGTTCTTCTGTGCCACCTCTGTAGTTTTTGTTTAATTAATTTTGTTAATACGGATTTCATTTGATTGGTAAATTATTCTTATTCTACTTATTCTGTTGTTTTAAATAATACATTTTAAAAAAGCTTATAAAATGTAATGTAAAAAAAAAAAACTGACATAAACGATGACATACTTTTGGAAAAATGCCATTACAAAGGTAAAAGCTAAATTTCCCTGTAAATCACTTTAAGGAGTCAAATATCACCTCGTAATGGGAAGATTCATTTTTGATCAGATTTTTTGATTATTGATTAGAAGGTGCTCCTGAAATCTCTCACTTCCCTTGACTAAATCACTTTTGTAACTTTAATAAGAAGAAATATATATTTGATTTACACAGTGAAGAAAATGTAATTTTTTTTTTTTTTTTTTTTATACATTTTGTATACATTTATATGATGTACGTAGCATTTCTTATTTATTTGTTCAACTGTTTACTTGTCTTCAATGAGCTTGAGTTAAGTTTTTTTTTCCCTTTTAGGCTAGTATTATTTTTTGTGATATTGACAATGGTGACAAGAATTATGAAATCAAAAACATTATCATAGACCTTATTTAAAGCAAAAATAACTATATTGTGATATATATATTGTTACTGTGAAATAAAATTACTCATATCGTGATATAAGATTTTAATCATATCGCCCACCTCTATTACATATAATAGTATTTTCATACTGCAGACTTTCAGTTTTGGCATGTCATAATCTTGATCATTAAATAAGCATGGAAAAACATTGGCTAATTGTGAATTTTTATTAATAAAATATTAAAGTAATTAATTAATTTATTTATTGTGAGATAAAATCAACAATTCAGGTTAATCTAAAAATCATTATAGAGGAGCAAATTATGTCATTTTTAAGAGTTGCAAGAGCTGTATACTGGACTGTAAATATTTGCAAATACTGTAGGCTATCAGACTTTCAACTGCAAAGAATTAAAATAACAGTTTTTCCAGTGCAGAGAATTTCACATATATGCACTTTCACATTCAATGCATTTCATACAAAGACTTCTACACAAACAGAAAAGTTAAACTGACCACTTATTTAAACTAACTTTTGAGCTTATAACTCTAACTGCTGAGCCTATGTTTTATATTTTACATTAATGTGTTGTGATATCAACTATTTGCTCGAACTTCAAATCAAGGCTAGACTTGTTGGAGCCCTCATGATGGAAACAACTGTTTACACATCTGCTGCTCTAGGGCTTGTCTTATTGCATTTCTCCCCTTGGCACTGCCGCATAGCTTTGTGTTAACTGTGTCAAAGCAGTTATGTAGACAGAACCGTTGCATGGGCTGTGCCATGCTACACAGGGCCTTATGCCTGGTCTGAAAATATTGCTTTTTTTTTAATATGCAGTGGTGCCCAAAATGATTAGAACACTAGTATTTTCACCAGCTAAAAAATGGTTTCAGTCAGTTATTTCTATCTTTTGCTGTAGTGTGTGTCAGTAAGAAAATATCAGTTTACATTTCCAAACATTTATTTTACCATTAATTGTAATAATCCAGTGAGATTTGTGTTTGCACAAGGAGTTTGACAACAGCTAGTGTTCCACACAGAAATCTGATCTCATCATCATCCAGTCTGTCTGGAATGGCAGGAAGAAACAGATCAAACTGAAACAGAGAACTTTGGCAACATCTCCAAGATGCTTTAGGAGACCTATTTGCAAAGCCACCTGAAAATTTTTGCACAAAAGCTGCTTTAAACGCAAAAGATGGTCACACCAAATGTTGACCTAATTTTGTTAATAGATGTTAACTGATAAAGAACATCTATTCATGACAGCATCCTCATTTTACAGCATTTTTACACAAGGTGCAAAGCTGCAGCACTGTTAAAAGTTTTAGGTACTTGTGTAAAAATGCTGTAAAAATGCTGTAAAATGCTGTTTCTTAAAGCATCTTGGAGATGTTGCCACAGTTCTTCTGGATTTAGTCTGTCTGAGTTTGTTCCGTTTCTTCATATCATGTCACTGTAAGGATCGGCAGATATATTTGTCAGAACTTGACGAGCACAACATCACACGTCAAGTTTGCACAGGGCCTTCCATCCCCCATGATGGGCCTGCATGTAGATGCACATGTGCATGAAAAGGGTTGTTTTTTAGACCTTATAGACAGCGCTTGCCTAAGGATGTCACAGAAGATAGGCTCCAAAAGATTCAGAATAAACCTTTAGTTGAAAACTTTGCACATAGTTTACATTCTGCCCCCGAATCCTTCTCTAGTGTCATCAATATGAAACCTGCTAAGTGAGTGCATTAAGGGAATTTTTTTAAGGTGCTTGGGAATAATATGCAGGGTTCTACAGCGTGACCATTTCAGTGGCATTTGGGACTGAAAACTACTGCGTGCGACTATGAAAAAATATTTAGGAGCACCAGTGCGACTGACCTGATCAGCATATTTGTGTTTGATGACTGACAGCTTTTAATGATTATTAAGGGAGTTTGTAAATAAGATATTGATTTAATACGACATTGATGACTATAACACTACTTCCTGGTTTTGCTCTATTTCGTCGTCAAAAATAGTTTGTAAACAAGTCACAACTGAGCCGCTGCACATCTCCATTCAAACACAGCGGTGTTTTGTTTATGAATGAACGTGCGTTTTTAAATGAATCTAGTGATTCAATTTCACATTCATAAAGACGGTCACTTGTTTTATTCCTGAATGAATCAGCCATTCGAACAAATCAAATGAATGAATGATTCAGTGATGAAATCAGTGACTTGCTTCCTACTGGCAGTTTTAGTTTCATTTTAAAAGTATCTTTTCAGCTATTTAAATCATTTAATATTTCTATATTCAAATTGTTATATGTAAAATATTAATCTCAACATGAATTTATGAATTTGATTGCACTCATGCCACCTTTGAACCTCATTAAACATGAAAATACACCTACAAGCCACTTTCGTTTTCTTCTGTTCCACCTCTGTAGTACTTTAGTACTGTAGTACGTCTGTAGTTCAAGTTAATTTTGTTAATACTGATGTCATTTGATTGGTAGCTTATTCTGTTTTACTTGTTCTTATTCTGTTGTTTTAATTAGAAGTTAATTCAATTTTTTTAAAAAATTTACAAAAGAGGACATACTTTTAATAAAGTTAGAAAAATGCCATTACAAAGGTAAAAACAAAATTCCCCTGTAAATCACTGTAAGGAGTCAGATTTTTTGATTATTGATTAGAAGGTGGTCCTGAAATTTTGACTGTGCTCCTATATTTTTTAAGTTAGGAGCACAAGAGCTCCTGAAAAGAAAAGTAAGCATGGAGCCCTGATATGCATTGTCAAAAGTGCAATAGAAAACAATGAATACTGCAAAAGTATTATATGATTCACAAATATCTTGAACGTAATAACTGAATATGATTTGGGAACCAATAAAACAGGAAAACATTCAAACATGATGTTAAAAATTGAATCGAGTTTTATACAATGAACGCCGAGAAGCACTTCCTCCTCTGTTTTAAACAAAAGCTTTTTTAACTGTGTGGATTTGAAAATGTTTTGACAAATGTCTAGACTGTTTCAACTTTACAGTGAACACCAGTTAATTCAGTCCAATGTAAACCACTAGTCTGACTGATATTAAAAAAGCAATTTAGATTTACCCTGAATCGATTCCATATCTGGTTTTTCCCAGTTCAAATCCTCTTGAAGCTGATGAAGTGTTTGGCGGCAGTTCTGAATTTCCATAACTTTGAGCACCAGATTGTCCACATCTGTCTTACCATCTTCCTTTGCAGGTTGTGGGGTGCCAGTGGTAGCTGGAGGACCCTGAGGAATTTGCTGGAAGGGTGGGAAGTTAGGGTGCATACCCTACAGACAAGCATACAAACACCAAGAACAATGACATCCAGGATATTTACATGATGCATAACTTGTAAAGTTAAGATTGCTCTTGCAGTTAACCAACAAATTCATAATACTGCAGAAAAAAGGGATTTGTGCTTACCGCCTGTGTTAATAAGTGTCTTTCTTTCCTAAGAATATCTCGAACTGTCCTCACAAGTTGCATGGGCTGTGGCTGGAACACACTCTGAAAAGCAGTTACATGAGGTTACATAGTAAATAGTCAGAAATACAAACAATGTGCTTTGTCACAACATAAGTCAACATGGCAAACTGCCAAGAGTGAGAAATACAGAAATTTAAAAGTATAAGTGTCCACAATGCAAAAGAAATGTAACTCAAGACAAGCTTATGTAACATATGAATATTAATTAAAAAAAAACAATAATCATGAGGGTTAGGAAAATTTGTTATGCACACCAAGTTCCGGCTGATATGTTGTAGTTTGACCCTCTCCACCACGTTAGGGTTGTGTTGCGCCACCTCCTGCAGCAAATGCACCATCTGATCCAACAGCCTTCGGGCCTGAGGCTCCTGCTCCATGTTGTCTACATCAAAGTTTTCCCTAAATCATTACACAGACATGTTATTTTTACAACTTTGTTGTGCAGACTCATCTTTGGTAACTGCCACAAACTGACATGGAACAAAGCCTTTCAAGTCTAGCTAGTTCTGTGCTGTTCCCAATTGTCACTATAAAAATGATTCACCTCTCTGCCACATAATGGAAATTCCTAAGCAGTGAAACTAAATAGCATGCATGAGACTATAGTCACTCGTAAGCTTAAAAAAAAAAAAAAACTTTTTTGGGAAATGTTTAAAATCATGTACATTTAAATATCACATGAGATGAAGACTACCATGTTGAATAAAAAAACAGCATATGCTGGTTAGGTATGTTTTGAAGCATGACTTCTGGTTTGAGCTGGTTTAACATCCTTCAGGACAAATTTGGGCAAAATCTTATTTATTTATTTATTTAATAGTTTCCTTAATCTGAGCAGTATAAGACTTGACTGTTTTTCCTAAGTTTGCCACCTGAACACACACAAAAAAGTTAAACGGTTGAAAAAAAAAAACTCCTTAATTTGTAATGGACAAAAAAGGGCACCCATAGGAAATGTATGTGAAAAACTAAGCATTTTTTTATAATTTGTCCAATAAAAATCAATAAATCCAACACAATGCAGATAATATATACACATAAATGAAGGGGTGAGCCTATACAACATTCTCAATGTGGCAAACACTTACACTCGCACTCACACACACACAAACCCATATACAAAGCATTGAATGAGCCTGTAACACAACAGGCTTTCTATTAATTTTGTAGAATACAAATAACACACAAAACCAAAGAATTGAATGAGCCAATGACTGAGCTTTTTTATGCCACTCAGGCACGGTGCATACGCACTTCAAAGTCAAATCAAATTCCTACTGCAAGATTTGTTGATGACTCCAAAAAAATAATTGTCGGGAACATGCTACTTGTTAGGTGTATTGTTTATTCTTACTTGTTTAGCACCATTTTTTACTATTTGAGTTACTGTAATTTGATGTTTTTTGATAGAAACAGTGGTTTATAGATTTCAGCCTATATGCAGACATTTAGTACTATAGCCATGTAGTGGCTATTGATATTTTTGATAGACAGGGCTTGGACTAGGCCAGGATTAAGCCATAGTTCAATTAGGACGTTTAAGGAATTTTTATAAATGTGCTTAGAAAAAAACATTACTGGCATGCATCTTGAGACAAAACAAAGGCACTGATATATTTTAAGATCAGTCAGTGCAAATTTCTTTCAGTGGAAACAGCTCAGACTTACATTTTAGTCTAGGACTAGGGTTAAGCCTTCTCTGTGAAACATAGTGAAGAAATATTAAATATAAGATAAAATAAGCATATTTTACATAAAAACATGGTACTTTAAGAGGTAAATAAAATGTAAAAAAAATGCATAAATTGATTTAAATTTTACATTTTTATTTTACTGAAGACAGTGATGTGACTTTTTTTTTTTTTTTTTTTAACTGGGATCACACCTGAGACTTTCATGCCCAAATTTGTTTAAATATTATGTTTTTTAAGAAAATTACAGATTGTTTCGCTACATAAGACCCTTATTCCTTGGCTGGGATCATTAGGAGCCCTTTAAAGCTGCACTGAAACTGCATTTTTAACCTTCAATCCATTGAGCACCACTGAAGTCCACTATATGGGGAAAATCCTTGAATGTTTGGAACCTGTTGGGGACTCCCAAAACCAAAATATGAACCTGTCATAATCCATAATAGGGGCACTTTAAGGGCTGCTATATCAAGGATGCCTAAGGGTTAAACTGGTCCTTCGCTGGTCATGAGCTAGTTTACGCTGGTCCTTAGCTGGTTTAAGCTGGTTCTTAGCTGATCACATGCTGGTCCTAAGCAACTAGCTCCTGCTCAGGACCAGCTTAAAAGAGCTCATGACCAGCTAAGAACCAGCTTAAACCAGCTCAAACCAGCAGCCATGCTTTAAAACATACCTAACCAGCATATGCTGTTTTTTTCAACAAGGTAGTGGAATTACTACATCCTCTTTTTCCCAGACATGTCCTGAATAGGATTTATAATATATATACTATAGCTTTCTATAGTATAAATTTTATGTACCTGTATTTGCATTGCTTTGACCGTTCTCTGTAGATCCCACCTTCTCACACACCACAATTGGTTGATTATGTACAATGCCTGCATGCTATTGGTCAAACTACTTTTTAGTCATTACCTTCAGCAAGTATGGAAGTATTTGCGAATATGGCTAATACTACTCACTTCTCTAATTTTTAGACACTTTCTTTATGTATTAAATTAATCATGTCTAGCTTTGAATACACTGCCGTTTGTGATTTTGTATTCACGCCACTACTGTATTTGACAGTTCAGCGCAACATTAGGTAGAAATACTGTATTAACCTTAATACAACATAAAAAGCATGCATTTAATTTGTGAAACTGATGTCATACCATCTCTGTTCCTCTATCCAGCTGGCCAGATAGTGCCTGACGTCCAGAGGGAATGTGTCCGGGTAGAGTTCATTCAGCGTCTGAGTTGGCAGGTACTGTAACTGCGGGGTCATTTGCGCCCACAGCGCCATAGTGTGCAAGCACTGCAACCAAAAAATAAATAAAAATCACAACATCACCACTGCACTGGAAAACCTTAAAAACTGTAATCCTTCAGGAATTGTTCACTGAAACAGATTACTAAATCATCTGATGTTCTAAACAGTAGCAGTACATAGAAAACAAAAAAGAAGACATCAAAAAGCACCTTTATGTTCCACGTCATGTGAACAATGAATCGCTTTAGCTCAATTTGTGAATGAATAATTTTATATGTCTGGCTTCAGAAGGCTTTATATAGACGACTTTTATGGTGGTCCTTTTTGCCACTTGACAGATGTGGTCTCTAGAAACTGTCACTACATAGAAATAATTAAATTAGCATTCTTCAATAAAATATTTTGCGTTCATGTTTCATCACTCATGAGGGTGAGAAAATAATTACAAAATTTCTATTTTTGGGTGACATATCCCTTTAATCCTAAAATAGCACAGGACAGAGGGAATAGAGCTATTATTTATGTGATGACACACACACACAAAAATCCACACTAATGTTTTACCCATGGTTCAATGCCTTCAAAGAGGGACATCGACTATTGCTGTTGCTAGCTTTATCTATCATACAGACTAGAAAACTAAACATTGACTTTCTAACATGTTCTCTATTCTAAGAATGGACTGAACAATCTGAATTGAAACTGAATTCTTCTGTGCAAAATTCATTTTTAGAAGCTCATTGAGTAGCATCTGACGGCTAGATAAAATAAGTGAAGAAAAGCCCAACCTTTTATACCACGCTGTATTTCAGTCTTAATAGAGGCTATATTTTTTATTGATTTGGTACAAAGAGCACAAGCTAATGTGTTGTTATTAATGCTCTATGTGACTTTAGTTTGGACAAGGGAGAAAAGACTGCCTTATCTCTCACCAACATAAGGGAACAGAAGACACTGTATACCACAAAACGCTTGACAAAACAACAGCCTGGCAAGTCACTAATATAACAAGTTTACTTACATGGAATGTTATTTTAGCACATAATTTCATTCAATAATAAAATCAAATACACTTTACATACAAACACCAACAAAACAAAAGAGATCTGTTATGAACTACCCTCAGTTGGTAGTTTCTAGTTCTTTCTAGTGCATGGGCCGACAAGCACACATGGTGTGATAGATTTAGGCACTGAAACTGAACTGTACGCTAAGGCATGAAAGCAAGCTGGATCATGTCTTCTGTTGTGTCACTTCTCACTTCTTTATGAGGGAAATGTTCATTCGCCTTGAAATTTAGCACACTATAAGCCATTTTTCCATTAAACCATTAAGAAAAACAGCCTTAAGGTGTCTGTATGAATGGTATTAGTAAGTTAAAAAAACATATGGCTCTTCAGCAGAACTAAAAAAAAACAGAAATATTTTAACTGGAAGGCCCTTAAAACTTAAAGAGACAATTCACACATAAATGAAAAACTTCAAATGAAATGATATTTGAAAACAACTTGGACGTCCATTATGTACAAGAACAGATTTTAAAAATATCTTCTTTTGTAAACATTTTTGTACTTTGAAGCTTTTTTTTTTTTTTAAATCAGTTTACCAGCTAAATAAATAACTACATTTTATAAATAGAAATACTACAAAACAAAAAAAAGCAAAAACAGGATGTTTCTCAGCAGGAACCTCACTTGAACCAGGACAACTAAGTGTAATCACATGCCATTCTAGTTAAGATATAAAAAAAAACACCTACACTCAACAGACTTTCTTTTATTTGTCATACGGTTCATTTGCCAGCTTTAAAATATGTCGTTTAGCCAGTACACTGTACGAGAAGTGGGCAGGGGTTTCTGTAGTAAACTGCAACATAATAGTCCCTAGATTACTCACTAGTTTCAATCTACACATTCACTGAAAATATAATAAAGCTCTTTTAAATGACTGCTAGATAACTAGTTAGTGTGAAACTGCTTCTTTAACCTTTTAACTTTTAAAAGTTATTAATAAATGTAACACAAGATGCACATTTTTAATTCAATAAAGCAAGTTTATGACTCTTTATGATTCTGAATTTGGGAATCCCTCTGTTCAAAACGATGTTTCCTCAGTTCCTCATTTTTTTCTGGCTTGTCAGCTCCGTGCTTAATAATAGACTTGAAAAGGTACCTGTACTAATGTTTGACAAAGGGATTGGTGCAGCAGAGGTGAAAAAAGGCCACACCTATGTGCAGACATACCATCTGAAGATAAACCATTCAAGGGAAATACGTCATGTTACACTAGGATACAGGTCAAACAGATCAACCATGGAAATACAAGACCATGCTTAAAAGTAGGCATTCACCACATGTATCAGATAAGTGACAAGAGTCCGTTAAACTTGACCACTGTTTTGATCATGTCTATTAGATTGCTATTGTGTGAACACCAGAAGCTGTGCAGGAAAAACAGGTCTGGTAAAAAAAAAAAAAAAGTTTATTTAAGCAGCACGCATACTGAAACTAGTTTAATTCAAGAGTAAAATATTATTTAACATCACTAAATCAACCTAAATGCATTGATTTATACAAACAAAACAAAGTTTTTTTGGGTTAAATCAGGCCGTAATCAGGTTCTCACTTTCTACAGTGTAGAACAACCCAAATAAACTAATATAAGAGGATCTTAATGAAACAATATGGCATATTAATGGAAGCAGGGTTAATGCCATCTAAATAGTTGTATAGCAATATAAATTAATCCTGTAGCTTTGCTTTTACCACTCCAACACAGCAGGTCATAGACAAATGAGTCCAAAGTGCCTTATAATGCACCTTCAAGTGGAATGGAAAGGAAGGAAAGGCTTGTGTGGCCAAGTATGGAGTTCCATGCTTGGAATTTGTGCTCTGCATTTCACCCATCCAAGTGCGCACACACAGCAGTGAGTAGTGAACAAGCACACACCAGGAACACACAACCCAGAGCAGTAGGCAGACATGCCTGGGGAGCATTTGGGGGTTTGGTGCCTTGCTCAAGGGTCTCACCTCAGTCATGATATTGAGGGTGGAAGAGAGCGCTGGTTATTCACTCCCCCTACCTACAATCCCTGCCAGTACAGAGACTCGAACCCACAACCTTTGGGTTACCAACTCTCTAACCATTAGGCCACGACATACTGTATCATAGCTCATAACTGTAACCACAGTTATTTTTTATTTTTATTTATTAATTCTTTTGTATTTTTGCCTTTTTTATGACAGCACAGATCAGACGTGACAGGAAGCGAAGTGGGAGAGAGAGATGGGGGCGGGATCGAGAAAGGTCCTCGAGTCGGGATACGAACATGGGACGCCCGGAGCGCAAAGGCGCTGTATGTCGGAGCGCTGCCCACAAGGCCACTGCACTTTTAGAAAGTATAATGCATTAAAATATGACAAACATTCAAATATTATGATGCATTTTAACCTTGGTTATAATTATTACTGAAAAGATATAATGCATTACAGCACACATTATGAATACCTTTATAATACATCATACATAAATGCTTAAGTAAAGTGTTAGCAAGATATTTTGGTCATGTTGATTACCTCTTTGCATTTTATTGCATAAAATGTTCTTTTTTTTCCAACTAAAATACACTTTATTTCAGTACACTTAGTACACTTCCATAATGTACTTACTTTTGTGCTTACTATACTAAAAATTATAATTTAGAACTTTTTAAGACAATCAAAAGAACATCTAAGTGCTATTTCGAGACATCTAACTGTGAACTATGATCTAAAATGTGCTTTTAACATACTATCTCTTTTTTACAAAACAAAGTATTTAGTTACCACTTGCAGTACACCTGAACTCATCTTTCATACACTTTTAATTATACTCATCATACATAGAAAATTGACTTGAAGTATTTAAAATATAAAAAAACATATAATAAATATATATACAAAATGTATTTATCATGTATTGCCAACATATTTTTAAACATTAAACAATTCAATTCAAATGCATTGTAACTGTTAATATACCTGTTATATAATATACATAACTACATGTTATCTGACTACACTTAAAATCAATTTAAGTGTTAGTGCTAATTAGCGCATTTATATTAAGTGTACTTAAGTACCACAGTTGGGAAAATGTACTTATAACTAGCACATTAGTAGTATATTTTTCATAAAATCAATTTAATTTAAACTTAGGATTGCTATGTAAAAATCTACAAAGCTTGAACTCATTTTTAAAGCATTCAACGCACACTTTTAAGAAATACACTAATAAAACTCCTCTGTATATTTATATTTTTGCGGTAGCGAACTTTATTTCAATGCACTAAAAAACATTTTAAGAATTAGTGGTATTTAATATACTTTTTCAAGTGCACCGAAGTACTACTGAACTAGAAATATACTTTTAATTAGTGTATTCATAGTGTATAACTTAATCATTTTATTTAGCACAAAACAATTTACTACAAATGTGCTTGCTTGTATTTAAGGATTTGCTTGTATTTTAGTGCATTCTAGCATTTTTTACCTGGGTTGCACTGATCCAAAGCCATATTCTCTGAATCTTATTTAAAGAACCCCTGTGTTGAAAATCAACTTTTTAATGTTGTTTAAATGATTGTCTGGTGTTTTTATTATGCTTAGAGTCAAACCATGTGCCAACACCACTGCTGAGTATTTTCTCTTTTAAACTGCTGTCTCAAAAATCTTAGTCTTAAAACATGTGTTTTGAAACAGCCCATCTGTTTCTGCTATTACAAACATGCACACAGTCTGTCAGCTTGCAAGACAAAGACGAACACAAAATATTTCATATCATTAGCTGTGGAAAACAGGAACATGGTTTGTGTAACTTTAGCAATGCATTATTAGCTGCTTGATAATGTAGCTAAGCCAAAGGCCAACTATCAGTTACTAAAAATGTCAATTACTGTGCTGTGTGTCCAACACTGCAGAGAGCAATACATAAAATGTATTACCTTTCTGATACATCAGCTTGTAGGTGACCCTGTATAATTCACTCTTCCTCTTCTTCTTCTGGCTCAAATATAAATGGCTTATTTATTCCAAATTGCCACTGTGTAGTGTTTACTGCTTCAGTTAAGCGATGAGGTAAGCTTGCAGAGTTATATTCAAACCATTTTAAGGCATGAATAAATCATGTGAAACACTTTTAAATATGCCTTTATGATCATCAAAGATGAGTTCTAACTAGGGGATAAAATCAGTTGAAGGGGGGCTTTATAGATCAATACTCCATTTTATGTATTTGCAGAGAAGAAATGTAAACATTTTATGTTTAAAAGTCAATTCACACCGCATCGACAAACAGCAACAGACACTTTGCTGAGTTGTATAAGTTGTGTCTGTATCCCTGGTCCTTGTATGTTGGTGTCTGTTAGACCTTGTTTTCACCGATTCAACATTGTGAATTGGTGTTTGTTGAGTCATGTAATGTCTAAGTTGTGACATTGTGTTGTGTGCTTATCATTGGTCTGTGTCTGTCAGTGCAGAGTGAGTTTGTCTTTATTACTGCGAAGACTGCTCTTTTATAGTCCTGTTTTGTTAAGGTATCATCCTGGGCTTAGATGTCCTAAAATATATTGAAAGATACAGAAATATAAAAAGGACAACTGCACGGTAAGCATCTAAAATAAATATAGAAGAGAAAGCTCTGATAATTTGGTTTTGGAGAAATCTAATGAGAAGGGTTTGCGTTGATTAGTGAATTTTCTTTCTTATAAAGATAATTCTCTGTAAAAAAAAAAAAAGAAAGCAGTCTCTCGACATCAAATTCTCACAACAAGCTGGCCTCACACTGAAACTAGCTGACACATGGAGCACTTGTGCACTTTATAGGGCCCTATGATTTCTGCGATGCGGAATGTCACGGAATTTGTCAAAGTTTGAATGAATTAATCAAAAGTAGGTCATTACAATTCAATTAAACCGCAATATGGACTAGTATCTGTACATACTACGCCGCAAAAATCACATTTAAATGTGAATCCTGCATGTTCTGCGTGTCTCTGTTTTAATGAATGGAGCAGACGAGCGGGTTTGTTTACTACACACACAGGAGCCCGCGTGATGCTCGCCGTGATTTCAGCATCTGTCATCTCACTAAACAATATCTGCTCACTTCATGAGCATTTTGACCATTCCATTTTAGAAAAACTAGCATTATGTCATATCCACACAGAAATGTAAAGGTAGACACGGCAACCCGTCAAAATAAAAGTCCGGTTTAACTTGAAGACATTGCGCTAGATATATATAACTACTATTACTACTACTACTAAATGAAACAAACATTTTTTAGGGTATAATCACACAACATTTCTTCCATGTTTTAATTTTAATAGTAAATTCCCCTTTGTTTGCCTAACCCTTTAACTGTCACTCCCATTTTTGAACACAGACATAAAAATGCAGACTTAAATTTTTATAATTCATGATGATTTGATGTACATTTTCCGTGGTAATGCAATGTCTGATTTTAAAATGCCTTTGGATGAATTTTGAGATTTTAAGTTTTGAACTGATATATAATTTCTTACGGTATCTAAAGCTTGAAAAGGAAAAAGGAAACGAAGAATGTCTTTTGTGACAAAGGTCAGAACTCATGTTATGATGTAGATTTTTTAGGTTGCACCCTTGACATATTAATCTATTACTTTTCCTACATAATTTGTAACACAAAAATATTGTAAAATATCTATTTAGGAGTCTTAGACCTTTCCAACGATGTATAGTTTGTCATGATTAGATTAGGATTTATTTGTAATATGGTGAAGTAAACTTAGGCGTCCCACAGATTGGACGGTGACAGTTAAAGGGTTCATTTTCAATAATTAAAAGATAAATGAAATTAATGTTTTATTTGATAACCAGAACATTTTAAATACACATCACAGAATTTCTGAGGGTAAAAAAAATCCTTTCATAAGGCTATTTTAAGAACAAATTGTAATAAATTAAGTATGCATTCAAATAATTATAGACATGCTAAATCACAAAATTTGATAACGATGGTGAGGAAAAAATAAAACATTTCTTAGGGCACTAAACATGTAATTTTTGTTGAACCTTTATTAAATTGATGTGAAATTGTATAAGTTTCATGATTTTAATTAATTAAACATGCTCTTTGATTGATAAAATACAACTTACCATTAAAAAGGAGTTGAGAAAAATTAAAACTGAAAAAAACGGAATCCAGAAAAATTATAATGGAAAAAACGGAACTTGGAAAAAAAATAAAACGGAATTTGGGAAAAAATAAAATGGATTTCATAGGGCCCTAACTTTACCACTCATCCACCTATTTTATCTCTTTTCACTGAACGGATGACTGCATGCATATCGTACGGCGGAAATGAACAAACTCCTAAGGTTTTACTCATCTAATTACAACTTGAAATACTGTGACTAAAAACACAAACAGACACAAGCAAACAAAAACTTTTTTCTTTAGTCTACAAAAGAGAACCCTATGTTTTGTTCTGCATACAATCACTGTTACCTAATTAAACTGTGCATTAACCTTTAGAATTGACTGAATCTAAATTAATCATTGCATCACACTCTTGATCATGTCCACATCCCTGGCAAAAACTACCTATCAACAAATAGCACGAAATTCAAAAACTCAAACAATGATAGATAGATAGAACACTGAATGACTTCATCCAGTTCACTTTGCACAGAAATAAACACTTCACTAAGCCTTTTTAGTGCATTTTAAAAGGCCACAGCAAAGCCATCCATTAGTATTCATATAATATTTATGAAAAATAACAGCATGGGGGTGTTACAACCCAAGGTCTGAAGTTGACACAAGCAATGTGACAACAGTGAAGAGGGTTTACAAAGAACAGACCACTCTATAGTGCACAAAAACAGGCTAACACACCAACGCCACATACAGTCTATGGGGAACAGAAAGTAGGGCGTGAATTCGTGTAGGCGCTTGTGCTAAACACTTTACACTATCAAACTAAAACATATAAACGTGACATTTAGCACAATAATATGGCAGTCCGCTACGTTTTAGTCATATAAGTAGGCCTTCCTCCCTTGCTATTTCCAGCAGAGGCAAATACAGGAAACTTGTTGAAAATGTGAACTCACATTAAGTCAATGTCCCTCGCATATTTTGTCATGGAGTATCCAGGCAAAAATACAGTCATCTCATTTTGGTGTCGTTTAAGTAAGCTAGCATATATAATGGCCTAGATAAACCGACTTCACAATCATACGGAGATTAAGGTATTATAAAGTGAGATTTTTGTTCGTAAGACAGCTCCTAAAAGGATTTTTTGTACTGTTTTTGGTCGCTCGCTTCGCACGACTGCGAATTTTCATGTACAGTAGAGGAAAGAGGGCTATTACAAAACTCATGTTTCCTCCTTACAACAACATGAAGCGATTAACAAATTCAAGTCACGATAAACTCACCCTCCGCAATTTATATAACAATAATACAATGCTGTAAGAACAAAACTTACCTGATTTCGACGCCAGCTCTTCAACACACGTAAAGAGATATAAGTCTGCGCCTTCCGTGTGCGTTTGTTGTTTTTTTTTTCTTTCTATCCACCTAGTTTCACTTTACACTGACACTGAAGCTGCTGCTTATTGGCCATCCTGATGCAGCTCTTACCAGGTGAATAAGAAACTTTATCCGGCTGGACATTATTGGAAATATATTTTTTTATTTTGTTGTATATACACAGAACACTAGATATGTCACCGTTTTTAAATTTAGTTTTATGTGTGCCAAAAAGTGCTTATTTATTTTATATCTAAACGTCTATCTTCATACGTAGCTAAAGGGAGTATTTTCGCTTTTTAATGTCTTGCTACTTTATTATCTTCTTACTTTAGCATTTTCCTACCTAACATCTTACTTTTGTGAGCATCGTATTTTATTAAATCCATATTCCTTAACCTAGTCACTGTCTGCACAGCGTTAAATGGTCATTCATTTCTTGCAGAAATTCTATCACTGTTATGTGTATTTCAGTTTTAGCATCGCAAAACAATAATGCTAATAAAGAACTTCAAAAGAAGTTAAAAGAGGGAAAAGATCCACCTAGGAATAAATCATTTACCATCAAAGAATATATTGTAAATATAAATTATGAATATACATTCACGCTATAAACTAAACTAAACATAATTAAAGTAAAACAGATTAAATCAAATTGTTGTATATATTTAATAAACAAGGCTGAAATGACTGAAATGTGCTGAAAAACTGATCAACTAGAGGACAAATTCAGCTGTGGCAACTTAACCTATGACCACAAAGCAGACAAATATATTTCTGCACAATCTTACTGGTTGTGTATTAAAACCTAGAGAGCTAGCAAGAGACAACATTTTATGCATCACGCGTTACTTTCTATATTTCGAGAGAACACGTCATTTGTAGGCGGGGAAACAACGCCATTTCTGCTCGAAACGCTTGATTTCCAGTAAGGAGTTTCGAAAGAGGTTTCCGTTGTCTCAAATAAGCTCGATTTCTTTTGCGTTTTAATGATTTCTGGTTTCATCTCTAAAATGCAACGGAGGATATGTTGCATCTTTAATTCACTAAAACAAAACCCCGACAGTCCAGCAATGTTTCAATTCAAAGAATTAAGAATCCAACAAAAAAATCTACATTTTTTCTTTGAAAAAAAAAAATTAATAAAATTAAATAAAATAAACAAATTTAATGTCTTCGACTTTAAAACAGGCAAATATATATATTATATATATATATATATATATATATATATATATATATATAAATATATATATATATATAAAGTGTTGCATTGTCCACGGTATATAAGCTTCTTTGTGTACAAGTTACTTGTATAGTTTTTGTGCCCCCTTCCAAGAAGCATAGAAACGAACAAATTCGCACATTCACGAGTAATGTTTTGTGAACAAAGTTGCTTATTTTGGGCTTGTTTGATCAGTCTAGTTTGCTTGATTTGTTTTGGATCTGGCAGCACATCACGGTTTACATCAGGAAATGATGAAGTCAGGAAACTGCATCGTCATTAGTACGACTAGCCTGTATGTAATTATTTTTAATCTTACAGTCACACCCAGTATAACAATTTTGTCTTTGATAAATTAATATAAAATATTGTATGAGTATAGAACATTGATAAAACAAGTTTTTACTCTCCCCCAAAAAACTACCTGGTGGTCCTACCACCAGAGGGCAGTGGGTCACTGCCAGTGTGAAAAGGTAGCTGTTCTTTGGTCCAGTTAAGTTTACGTTATGCAATAAAACTAAACGGTCAAAAATAAAATAAAATAAATAGATAAATAAATAATTCTAAATGTACAAGTTTTAAAAATTTTGATTAAATCAATCTCATCCCATATGGTACATGTTTATGCAGTAAACGATGTTTCAAGCTTCAGGCGTTCCTCATATCAAAGCCCATTTCCTGACCGGTCATGATACATTTGGTCTGTCTGAGGGCTGTTGAGATAGGTCAGCAGAATGCTGTATGAGCTTCAGGGGTTGTTTTCATGTCCAGCCTTAACTTAAACAAAGTCAGAGCTGACTTGATCAATCTCCCACTGATAGAGTTTGACAGGCCCGAAACGGAATTCTGAACTAACAAATGTTATCAATAAAAATTCCATAATAGTTGTGCAAAGTGTTTAATTTCTGTCAAAACAAACTATTTGCAGGTGTTTTGGAAAGTAACAACTGTGAAAATAAAGGTATTAAAAGGAAAAATCTTGTTATCAGAAATTGTTAAAAAAAAAAAAAATGTGAATGCATGAATGGGGGGCCACTTTCAATTTGAGAGCCAGTTTCAATTTAAAAACACTTTAGTTCTTGGACCAATTCTCACTGTTACCTAGCTGCTTATTAGCATGCATATTACTAGCATACTGGCTGTCTATTAGTACTTACAAAGTATATAATAATGTGTTATTCTGCATGACCATATTTTAGATGCCTAAACTTAACAACTACCTTACTAACAATTAATAAGCAGCAAATTAGGAGATTACTGAAGAAAAGTCATAGTTAATAGTGAGTTAATAGTGAAAATAGATCTCCAAAATGTTTGTAAATAGCAAAATTCTAAATAAAACTGATTCATATTTTAAAGGCAAGGCAAAAATCAGTGAATTGTTGGTGGATTGACCTTTTGTTTGTTTATTCTGCATTTTTTTTTCCCTCATTCACAGCTTGTCATTATTTCGGGGTCCTCTTAGGTAAAGACCCAGCGGTGAGCGGCACTGATGGCAGCACATCTGGAATCAATAGAGCCAAACTGGGTAAACTAGAGGGTTTTGGGGGGAGTTAGGGCTAAGGGTTGGGCTAGTTACGGTTTTGGCCCTGGGGGTCCATGTGTCCCTGACTCCTAAATAGATTTGATTGCTACCAGCTGGCAGCCTTAACTCACCCTGTGTCAGGGATCTCCTCTGATGTCAACCTTGTCAGTATCAAGGCTAGACAGGACAAAGGAGAGTAAGACATGAGCAGTTATGAGCAGAGGTGTAGGCAGGGTCCTGGCTATGGGAAATCTTGCTGCACTGCATGTGAACTCTCTGGTTTGCGTCATGAATATTTCTAGCTTTATGTGAAAATATAGAGGACAATTTCAATTTAAAAGTAGAACAAAAGCCAAACTGTATGTAATGCACATGGTTTCTGTGAGAAGCTTAAAACATAATATGCTCTTGAAAAGCTAAAACTGAATATGTCAAAGCTCAAATGCATTTGCATTTTTCAGAAAAAAAATCCTGTCGTGTTTTAAGACAACAGGCAAAATTATTTGAGCTTTAAAAAAAAATGCAAAATAAATTGAACAATAATCACGAATATCATTTGAGAAATTATTAAACACAGAAAGTACACTACCAGTCAAAAGTTTTTGAACAATAAGGTTTTTAATGTTTTTTAAAGAAGTCTCTTCTGCTCACCAAGCCTGCATTTATTTGATCCAAAGTACAGCAAAAACAGTACAACTATGAAATATTTGTGCTATTCAATATAACTGTTTTCTATTTGAATATATTTTAAAATGTAATTTATTCCTGTGATCAAAGCTAAATTTTCAGCATCATCGCTCCAGTCTTCAGTGTCACATGATCCTTCAGAAATCATTCTAATATGCTGATTTGCTGTTCACGAAACATTTTTTTATTATTATTATCAATATTTAAAACAGTTGAGTACATTTTTATTCAGGATCCTTTGATGAATTAAAATATCCAAAGATCAGCATTCATCTAAAAATAAAAAGCTTTTGTGACATTATACACTATATTTTGGGGGGGTTGGGGGGTTTAAGATAAATGCTGTCAAAAGAAACCTGAAAAAATTCTACTCAGCTGTTTTCAGCATAATAATAATAATAATAATAATAATAATAATAAATGTTTTTGACCAGAAAATCAGAATATTAGAAGGATTTCTGAAGGATCGCATGACTGGCATAATGATGGTAAAAATTCAGCTTTAAAATCACAGGAATAAATTACATTTTTAAATATATTCAAACAGAAAACAGTTCAAAATGTTACTGTTTTTGCTGTACTTTGGATCAAATAAATACAGGCTTAGTGAGCAGAAGAGACTTCTCTAAAAAAAAACATAAAAAACTTTTGACTGGTAGTGTATAAATTGACAGATTGGCTTATGTATGTGTAACTTTACATTAGACGCTGAGGTATTCAAGTATTTGTATATTTTTTTATAATACACATGCACCTTTATGTTTTATAACCTTTTAGCACATATAAATGTGTGGTTATTTGCTATCTTACCAGTTCGTTATATGCTATAACCTTAACAGTAGCCATTTGTTTTTTTTAGCTTTTCCTCAACGCTGAATCTATACACTTTATCATTCTGTAATTTAGATTCTGCTGTAGCTCCGGAGTCAGAGAGGTTGAGTTCAAGCTGACCAGGTCACATCACTCAGAGTGCGCCAGCACGGATGGTTGCTATGGTGAGGGTTATGGTGGAAGAGATATGGGGATTGATGGGAAATTTTTGCTTGCTCAAGTAAATTTTCCAAAATACTCAACAGAAAACAAAACACACTTAGTTTTACACACACACACACACACACACACACACACACATATATATATATATATATATATATATATATATATAATTATGTTTTTTTATTATAATTAAGTAGACAAAACAAATAGAAATTTTCTTGACTTTCAATATATGAACAGAAATACAGGCATGTCACTGGATAACCAAACAGAGGTGGAGTTTAATAACATTGTGTAAATACATTGCTGTGTAATTATAGTTCATAATATTTAGCAGTTTATCTTCACAGTCTATCTACTGAGCTTTCTCACCTCACAATTACAGCTGAAATATTTTCCTTGCCAGTTAACACTAAAAACATGTATTTAATTTAAAAGTAAGAGGTAAATAAGCAATGTATTCAGAAATTCAATGGGCTGTTCAAAGAATTATATCATAAATAGTCCACAGCTTAATTCATAGAAGATACAGAAGATTTATTTTTAGTGGAAAGGTAATTATTGACCTTCAGATTCATATTATTAACCCTTTGTGCCACCTCAAGGTGAGTGTGCTATTGAGTATATGAATTGAAAGACGTGTAGCTGGAGAACAATTATCCTTTAGATAGAGACTGGAGGGCAAGGACTGTATATAACCCTGCATTATTCATCTTAATCAGACTTAATCATCAGCATCCATCAGCACTTTACATTAAATATGAGATTAATCTCCATACTATAAAATACATTGGACTTAATGAGGGTTATGCTGAGGGTCAGTGTTTTGATGTATATCCTATAGTTGCAATCACACATAAGTAATTAAGTCAATTCCCATCATATCTGTATGGACTATATTTCATGCAGCCATAAGATTAATAATCTAGCTTTTCTTTTTGGACTTTCTTATTGAACCCTTGACCACAGAGCACCTTTATTTGACACTCCACCCTGAAGGCACTCCTGATCATTGGACAGTGTTTAAATAGTAAACACTAACTGAAATTAAGCAATATAGTACTAAACTATAAAAAAAAAAGAGGATTCTTTACATTTGTTGAACTATTGCCAGCTCTAGCTATCATATGCAGAAGCTACAAGCAAATATTAACTTACATTAAAATAATTTTATCTGCTATTTGGTTTGTTTATACACTCTATATATATACATACATAAGTACGCGTTAGCACCTAAAAGGTACAAAAGTATATGCTTGAATAGGCACTGCGCCTTTGACAGCTTTTGTACCTTTTTTTCTGAGAGCGTGGAATAGCCACATGACATTCAATATCCCACAAATCTTTCTATTTTGAAATCATGAAGGCAATTCACCTTTACAGTCTACCACTTGACATACAGGAAAATGAGTCATTAAAGATTTTCGACATATTCTCTTTAATATTGTGTAATACTTTTTTTCTTAAAATACAGTCTTTTCTGAGGTAGACCATTACAGTTCAAGAACATTATCATTTTTTTAACAGACATCAAAAAAAGACATGAAATAAATATTTTCATGTACAATATGCTGCAAAAATGAGGTAGAAATGGTTACAGAAAATGTACAAGAACAAGATCCAAGAACAAAGTTACTGTACTAATAGATTCAAAACAGCTAATTAATGACAATTTTGTTGGACAAACTGTTAAATCGCTCCATATCTATAATAGTAATATCTGTATTTGCCTGTGATATCCGATTCAAATGGGTGCATCTCAGTTTGAATGAACGGAAATTGGTGCTGAATTTTTCCACACAAGGTGATGTATGTGTGCGCGCTGGATGTCCCTGAGTATGCCAGGTTCTGTAGGTTTTTGCCTCTTCGGCTCTGATCAATATGTGCTCCTGGGGTCATTCTGATTGACCTGTGTGGCATGAGTGAAGCCACCAGCTGTACTTGAAGAGCCGAACAGTGCTATAGAGTTACTAGACATCAGTCAGAATATGGCTTCTCCAAAAGGCTGTGTGTAAGATAGAGGAACGGGGGATGGAAAATCAGCTCACCACATGGCTGTACAGGGCCAGCAACCAAGGGGACAAACCATTGTGCTAAGAGCATGGGGTGTGCCTGGGGTAAAGGAGTGATCAGCTGCTATTACATCACAGTTGATCAAAGTTCAACAATCCACAAATGCCAATCTAACGACCATATAAATAAACTTAATAGTCTCAGTTTGGTCAGCAGTGGTGGTTTGAAGACATCTGATCACTCCATGCAACTTTTATGTAGATTTTAAACATTGGTAGAGGCTGCTCCATCTGGATTGTCTACGTGATGAGCGTGTTAACAATTTTTATACATTACACGTGATGGTATAACACAATTTATGATTAGACATGATTAGCTGCCAATTATATATATATATATATATATAAAACATTCTCATTTTGATCTTTGGGTTGTTTCTTTTTGCTCCTCAAGTACTTCAATGACATGCTTTGTACCTTGGTTTCTGAAAACAGTTTGTCCAACAAAATCAAACATCTGGTTTGCCATCTACAATAACACTTCATGAAGACAATCATCACTCCATCAAAATCTACATCAAAAATAAAGGGTAAGGATAAGGGAAAAATGTTTTCATAGAGAGTTAAAAACATGGATTTATGGCATCAGATATTCTCTGAAATACCTGAATTACATTCATTGTTTGTCTTTGTAGCATTTTCAAGTTTCACCTAAGAGGTAACAGCACAGATGCAGTGTGTATACAGGTCTGTGTCAGGTCTGTTGCTCACCTCCAACCTCAATGCTTACTACTAAGACCCTAAGATTACATACATTCTTTATTTATCATTTCTGAGGTAAAGAAATTCTTCCTGAGTATTTCAAACAAGACTACACATACTAACAAAATAAACTGAGTAAAGCAGAAGAGAGAAAATAGTCATTCATGGACCCTTGCTTGCTTGTTTTTGTGTTCGAGGGTCCTGAGCAAAGGCTCTCACGAGATTGTGAGGAATGTGATGGGTTGTTTACATATTGTTGTATTTGGGGAAATATGTATGACCTTTAACAAAGTGTTCTGAAAGAAGTGTACCAATAGCAAAAGCCTGTCTTTTTATTTTCTGACTTTCTATGGATTAGCATTTTAATACTTTCTGGGTAGCAATGCATACTCTTTTGGTAAAATGACCATTTTGACAAAGTGCACAAGATATGACCGCGGCCTAAAACAATCAACTTTGTAACATACTGTTGCTTTCTTCCCTAAGAGGATGCATAACAGTAAATACATTTTGGTGAATGCTGTGACTTGGACATTATAATGATGGTGAGAATTTTTGGTACAAACAAAGTAGTTTTGATATATCCTAAGCCCTTAAACACCAAATGATCTTTAAAGTAAATCAACGCAAATAAAACAACACCACTGGAGTGGACTGGCAATAAATAGGATCCTGAGAGTTGTAATCAACGGGGGGATTTTTCAGGAAAAGTCAAGTTATCTATAACCTCCAGGTTTAGTCCAGGATCAAGGCTAATTGGAATTCCAGTGAAATTCCAAAATATAATTCAGACTTTCTATCAGATATGCCAAGCAACTAATAAATGCCCTTTCAAGAAAGGCCTAATATTTCATTTCTTTGGGAAAAAATAAAGTATATGTATATTTATAGAAAAACAACACACCATGGCATGTTCCCTAGATTAAATGCATTCAATTCCAAAATGTCTCCCCACCATAAACTGTAATTTCAAGTCCCACTCTTTTGGCTGCAACAAGTAGTTAAAAAAAAAAAAGAAAAACATTTAGCAGTCCCCACCCAGTGGCTGACTAGGTTCTCAGTGGCTATAAACCTTGCTCCACTCCATACAAGTGTCCAGTTCTTTGGGGGTGCTGTGAGGGCGTACCTTGCAGAAAGCATTTTCAAAGTCTTGGAGGGTAGGGGAAGAAAGGGATGAAGGGAGGCCGTGCAAGGGCACGGGTGCAGAGGCGGAAGCTGATGCCAGAGCCTGCTGGCAGAGCTGCAGCAGCTCCCAGACGGAGAAGCCTTCCGAACGCTGCAGTACTGCTGACATCTCCCGTTCGCCAAGACTGCAGCCTTGGGGCGCCAGCGCCTGCAGAAGCACATGTCTGCGTGTGTTTCCATCAGGCAGGCCTATGTGGTAACGCTTGGAGAAGCAGCGCAGAAGAGAATCTTTGATCAAATCAGGTCGTCTTGTGGTGCACACAACCAGGACTAGGCTGCTCTGACCATGTTGAATCTTCTCCAGCTGGGCCTGGAGTTGCAGTCTGAGACCTTCCTCCTCAACAGCCTCCACCTCGCTGAGCAGCACCACTGCGGGTTGTCGGGCTGTTGTCACCGAGAACAGAGTGACGAGAAGTTGCTCTGCTTCTCCTTTCAATTTAGAGGCCAAAGTTGCACAGCTCAGCCTATAGAAGGTAGCACCCAGTTGAGATGCCATGGATCGTACCAGTGTGGTTTTGCCCCCTCCTTGAGGGCCGAACAGTAGGACGGTTCTGGGTGGGCGGATGGCAGGGTTGGGTCGTAGGATAGGCCAAAGGACGTCCTCCTCTAGCGCTGCTTTGATGTGACAGTTCCCAGCCAGTTCGCTCCAAAGCAAAGCTGGACTGCAATCTTGCAGTTCCTGGCTTACTAGCTCCAGCATTCGAGGCTCCATGCTTTTTATGGGATCGGAGCGCTTCTGCGAACGATGCTGGGAGAAGCCTTGCTCCGTGCCTCCGTTCTCCCCAGTCATGGCTGCCGGTGGACTGTAGTCCCCTGCAGCTCCATACGTTGGTGAAACCATGGGCTTTAGCCCACTGTACTTCCCCACTTCGTCTCCTTCCAGGCTCGACTGAGATGAGGGTTTACTAGGCTTAAAGGCTTGAGGATCCGCGTTGCCCGTTCCAAAGCCATTTCCACGGCACTCAGCTTTATCCGTGACCCCGTATGGAGAATCACCCCCTGCTTTTATGGGGTCATAGCTATATTTCCTATAGCGTGCACTGTCTCCATCTTCCTCATCCAGGGTCATCTCAAATGCTTTTCTCTTCAGAGAGCCCCCTGGCTCTGAGCCCCCCAGACTGCTGTTCTGATAGCCATAGCTGCCACCAACCACTGTGGGTCTTGACGGAAGTGGAGAGGGGGTGGCTATGCCCGAGGGGATGTAAGGGGCTGTTGGATGGGTGTAGCTAGGAGCGAGGCTAGTCTGGTGAGGGTAGGTGCTAGGGGGGTAGTTGTACACTGGGGTAGAAGGTGTGTAACTAGGGAGAAGTGTGGGGCTAGGCTGAAGGGCATGTAATGAGGCTGGTGGAAGTGCTGAACTGGGTTGGGGACAGTACCCTGATGAGAGGTAGGTGCCATTGTAACTGGGCGGGTAGTCACTGGAATGGGGCCCACTGCAGGAGCTGCTCCCACTGTATCCCGAGTCCGAAAGGTTGCTGTTAACTGCCGACACATTGCCCGAGCCTGGTGGGCCTGCTGATGTGGGAACCACCTTTGGTCCAGACAGACCATCATGAGAAGAAGGAGGCACCAAGGGATACCCCCCATCAGTGCTGTGCGTAAGAGGCCAAGGTTCCAGTTCGCTTTTCTGGCCTCCGTTAAGGGCCCCAAAGGCTCCAGGTTCAGGGTACGTGCCCACAGCAGGGCGTTCGTACGGTGAGTCTAGCATGCCAGAGTATTTCTCAGCGTAGCGCTTCAGCAGGTTGGAGGCAGTAAGGGCCGAGATGTCATCATTTGCCCAGGCGTAGCTGTAGGAGCTACGGCTGCGGCTGGGGTAGAGCTCAGACTTGTGGGCAGGGGATGAGGTGGTGGACGACACGTCCAAATGCTGCTCAGGCCACTGGCTCAGGGGCTGTGCATGCTCCGGGTTCCAGTGCATCTTCAATAGACCTGTTGGAGACAGCAATTTGTTAGATTATGCAAGAACTTCATATGTATCAATAGCATACGTTCATACAATTCACAAATCAGTCTTGTTTTTCCCATTAAAGAATTATAAGGCTAGTCAAAATGACTAAAGACACATTATGGCTGACTGCATAGCGTATTTTTTTGCCTGGTGAGAGGACTCTTTCAGTATTGTGCATGCACGCAGAGGGAGCCTTTCTTTTTCTGCAGCATGTGTAAAAGAGAAGGGCTGTGAATTTGCTCCTTTCAAGCCCTCAGCCATGTAGCAGCCTTGTGTTGCCATCTGCAGTTCTCCCAGAGGAGAAACTGTTATCACCCTGTGCATGTTTCCCTCAATACATCCCCTCCCACCACCACAGTCCATCCACAAAGCAATTCTCCAAAAGGCCTCTGTGGCCAGCTTGACAGAGGGAGGGAAAGAGAGGGAAGAAGGAACAGAGGGGGAAAGGGAGGGGACGATTTGGGGGGGAAAGGGGGGGGGGGGATTGGTGAACAAAATAGTTGTGCTATTCATTGGCCACTTCCCATGAAGCACTGGGAGTGTGGAATGCCCTTTCCTCTGGCTATCCCCAGCACCACTTTCCTGTGATTAATTATGCTGGCCTAATATGAAAGAGGTCTTAATGCACATGAGAAAAAAATAAATCTGAATAAAAAATAAAGTGTTTTTTCCCCCCACATCTAGTTTCCTTTCTGTCCCTTCCCACTCATAACACAAATTCCTCACAAATGAGGTTTTCTGAGCTTCTGAAAGTGCAGTACACTTGACAGCATCAGTTCAAAGGTACATCGTAAGAAAATTAATTCTAAAATAAACCATCACAAAAAAAAATCTAAATGCATCATAAAAAATATATTTTAGTGGTGTGCATAATTTATGTGCATTTTTTCAAGGTCTTGAGAATTTCATGGAGCAGAGAATACTTTTAAAACCAGCCATTTCATGAGGGTCTGCAACTGCTCCTTCCAGAGGCATTAGCTAAATTCCACACATAGCTTGGCATTATTGAACTGTCAGGAATCAGCCTGGGGTGAGGGCTACGGGGGAAATGAGGAGGTAAAAGGAAAAAACTACAATCTTCATCACAGGCCGCAATCTGAAGAGAAAGTAATGATTCGTTATTCACACTTCTGTCAAGAGTGTGCAAGCTGCTGCTTTATTGCCATTTAAATCAAGCTTCAGTTCTGTATGCTATGTTCCCCCTTAGTCTTTTTCTCCCAAAAACTCGGCCCTCCCCCTTTGTGTGCTCTTTCTGTTTCTCAAACTCCCGCCCCTCCCGTTGCCAAACCTTCCCATGTGTGTCTTCAGATTACGCCTGCTATTTATTCCAAAAGATCACACCAACAGACCAGATGGCCATTGGATTACCATGTCCTTCATATTCATATCTAGAGCCTTCCCACATCCAAACTAGCACCTCAGCGCTCATTTCTAATATAAAAACAAGATAAAACATACAAATTTGAACACAGGTAAAGCATTTGGTCATTGTCCAGTCAGTGGAAACCGTATATGTCCAAACAGGACAATCCCATCTGCAGGCCAGTTCGTGAAGTGCTGTATGGAGCACAATAATGGGGCCAGTGTGTGACAGAGATGGATGGCAGCCCAGGGGAGCTCATAAAACCTGCAACGGTTAGAGGAGGAGGAGGGGGAATGGACAGCAGGCGCTCCGGCCACCGTGTGTGCGTGTGCATGCACGCGCATGAGTCTATTTGAGAGGATGGGGCTTGACATTAGGGAAGTCATTCAGGCAGCCAAACTGCTGTCCACTCCATCAATATACATGAGAGTGTGTGTGCACCTACACACATGGGAAAGCCAAACCGGACATGGAAGTGCCATTTGGGGCAGACTGCTTCAAGAAGTAGTGTCCCACTACCCAGCTAAAAATGCTATCCATTAACATGAAATAAACCACAGATGAGCTGGTCTGCAATTAGAGCTACGCCTCAGCAGGGACTTTAATAATCTAGATGTGATTTAATCTGTGTTTCTATTTAAATCACCACAGCTGCTGAGATTAACTCATTCTGGGCATTTGAGAATAGATGGTCCAATTACACCAGCGGAAGTGCAAATGGCCACTGAAAATTTATTTCTGTGAATAAATGTCAGAGTCTAGACAAGGAATACTTTATAAAATTTGCCAATAAGGAGTGAGATGATGGTTTTTGATATATGTGACAAAACCAGTCTTAAGTAGCATGGGTAGATTTGTAGCAATAGCCAAAAATACATTGTATGGGTCAAAATGATTTATTTTTCTTTTATGCAAAAAATCATTAGGATACCGAGTATAGATTTTGTTCCATAGAGATATTTTGTAAATTTCCTACCGTGAATATATCAAAACGGAATTTATGATCAGTAATATGCATTGCTAAGAACTTCATTTGGACAGCTTCAAAGGCGATTTTCTCAATATTTAGATTTTTTTGCACCCTCAGATTCCAGATTTTCAAATAGTTGTATCATGGCCAAGTTTTGTCCTATCCTAACAAAACATACATCTATGGAAAGCTTATTTAAATCTCAATTGAAAAAAAAAACTGACCCTTATGACTGGTTTTGTGGTCCAGGGTCACATATAAATATACTGTATATGTCTAGAATTTATATATATATATGTGTGTGTGTATATATATATACACACACTTTAAGGTTTAAATTGTACTTTTTTTTTTTTTTTACATTTTATACAAAGAAAGTAGCAATTACCAAATTTAAAGGTGTACTGCCATATTTTTTTATTTTGTGGTGGCCAGTATAGCAGTCGGCTATTCAGTTACAGATAACATTGTAAAAAATTTGCTAGTTGCAGTAGGACAAAACTAATTAATTCTGTACAAACTTATAATGAGGGAAAAATGATCAATGCACCTTTAAACAAACATAAATAATTATCAAAAAGAGTGATTGCATTGAACAGGTAATTAAGGTAGATAAACAAAATAGAATTTTTTATTTTTTTTTCCGCCTAATATAGCCACATCCAGGTTTCATTCTCCCTCTCACGCACATATACCTAAATTATAGCCACAGGACCAGTTCTAATCTCACGTCATTAACACGAGGGGCTGGAGTAAACAGAGGAGCACTGTGTGGATTAAGAAACCGAGGGCCCTTTAAACAAAACTTCATTGTCCGCATGGGAGCTCCTGGCCATTGCTTTGTGTGAACCGCGACGAGTGGTTTGCTGTAGTGGCTCTGAGCGGGTCCCAGGCTGGCAGGGAGACAGATGTTTCCACTGGTCGCCTTACTGTCTGTGTGTCCATTGTTGCACAGCCCATCCAGCAGACGTCCTCCTGGCCTGACAATCCTGTTGGTCCTGAGACAAAAGCTGAGGGATCCTATTGTCAGAGGCCTGCCTAATTATGGAAATCTTATTAATCTATTCAGCAGCAGCACGCTGACAGCCTTTGTGCCGTCCTGGGATTTATTGAGGTTTCTTTTGGAGATGTGCGCGTGTGTTTGTTTGTGTGCGGCCATCACAAATGCTCAATAAAATAACTAAGCAGCTTATATCAGTAGGTTACAATAAAGTGCTATTAGAGTCATGATAACCAAAATATTAGTTATGATTCTGACTCGACCACTGTGGTACTGCAAGCAGGTTGCCAGAGCAGAAGGTTCTGCAATGTGAGAGCCGAACAGGCCCGGCTGCCGTAGGATGCTCAGCTTTGCACAGCTCCCCAGGGGTCCGTGTGCACTTTCAGGCCACGTCACTTTTGTTTTCCTGCCCTGAGGAACAAAACCTACATGGATGCAACAAGCCTTCTGGGACACGGGGCCATTAAACCAGGCAGATTGCACAGGGGCCAGTTGTAAACAGGAGCAGCCTGAATCAATCCAATCAGGCATTATTGTGGGCACCCACTCCCTAAACCCCACACATAGATTTAAGTAGGTTTATCTACTACAAACACCCCCCTCATTGAATATTCAAATATCAAACCTACAAACACCGTTTGCATCTTCAACGAAACAGCAGACAGACAAGTGTATACTTGCATTCAGCTACCCTAAAACTGTTGAAATAGGAGACAACTTTAAAGGGAAATAACAGCACGGACTGCAGTCCTGAGAATTTGATTAATTTCTATCCATCTCTGTCAGTTAAACATCAAAACGACCTAAAAGAAGTAGTTGTATGGTTGAACAGTGAGTATCCTGTTAGGAATTATGTCCTGAAACTTCAGCCCACAGTGCTGGTATGTGTGGAACTCCCTTTGAAGAATGCAGATGCCACAGAAGAAGGGCTCTTTCAAGAGAGAATAAAGATGAAGGAGCGAGAGGGAGAGGGAGAAAGATGAGAGACGGAGAGAAAGAGTAGATCTGGTTGAAAAGAGTGCAGAGGGAGGATTGTGTTTACATGAATTAATCACCTCGGTGCAGATAAGATGGCACCCTGTGTTCTAATCATCAGCTGATTTGTATTCCACGTACAGACATCTCTAAATCAATGCTTTAGGCAGAGGGACTGGAAAATGTAGATGATGAAGCCTATCGGACACTTTAAAGTCAGGCAGGGCCTTAACAGTAGTTATTCAAAATCAAAGTCTGGTTATATTTTTGTACTTTTTAATTGCAATTAAAATTATATGAAGTGTTTATTTGCAAAAACCGATAAATGTCACTTTCAATCTAAACCCTAAACATGTTTTGTCAAAAAAATCCGGTATTGTCCACTTCCAAGGCATCGCGAGTTCACGTTTTACTGCAGAAGCCTACAAGCTCCCTTGTTGTTTGTGAACAGAAGCCGATAAATCCATTTTAGCGAATCAGCGCACTGTATTCAGGTCAGGTGACCAGGCTACTTTCACTTTAAAAAGACGTACTAGCTGAGAGGAGTTTTGTCAAAGCTGACTAAAAGTGATAGAGGATGGATAAATTCGACGAACTTCATGAACCTGTGATATCTAAAAAAAGCAAAAAGCAAATAAAAGCTGAAACGTTTTCACGAAAACTTGCAAAAGCAGCACATTATAATGGTGAGAGAAAAGCCGTTTTTATTGTAATAACATCCATACAGTCTATAATCACAACAAAGACAACGTTTGACAGGCATCTACATTGCCATCTAAAACATGAAATGTGGAGTTATCTGTTTTTGCCAGAAAACGACTGTTGGAATTATCTGTTTTGCTAAAAACAAACTTTTAATATGTAAAAAAAAAAAAAATCTTTCAATTAACTTTAATTTTGTAAATTACCTGTATTTGTTTAAGTTATTACCATTTAATCAAAACAACCCAACTGCAGTTTGATTGATATTACTTGGAATGTAATATCATTTCTGAAAAAAATATATATAGCATTGAGATATATAATATTTAAACATTTCAATATATTGAAAAAAAAATGTAATAAAATAAAAAATTGCAAAAGTGGCTTTACATAAACTTAAAAAAAAAAGAAAAGAAAAGAAAAAAACAGCAATTTTTTTTTTTTTTTTTAATTGTCACTGTGGCTACAAAGGCACAGGCATGCACAACAAATACACATGTAAAAACATACTAAAAAAAAAAATAAATAAATAAATAAATGTATGAGGGTAAGATCCTTAGTCCTGACAACAGCTCCTTATAATTTACAAGGCATATATAACAGCCGATAACTATGACAATTTTTATAAACTGATGCATTAGTTACAGCAGTGTGGTTAACTTGATCTCTCTCTCTCTCTCTCTTTCTGTTGCTCTTTCTTTCTGCTCATCTGCTCCCTTTTCATGGGCCTAAAAAGATGTGATAGCAGAAGAGGCGGTGGGCCTTACGAGTTTTCACACCTGCTCCTCAGCGCACTGCCAGACGCCGTGGCTCTTTTCAGCCGGGCCCCGTGGGGTCCCTAGAGGAAGGAGCCTATCTGCTAGAGTGGCAGTGAAGGATCTGATTTTTTTCATCTCTCTCCCTCTCTCTCGCTCCCTCTCTCTCACTAGCCCTCCATTTGAGCTGCAGTCCATAACCTCTCAGCTTTAAAGGTGTTATTGCTTAGCCTTTTGGGACACTGTAAGTGTTGATGATGACTACAGTAAATATTGAGTCTCACATCATATTCCTCTAAAGTGTGAGAATAATGAAAAATCAGCAATGTGACAAATGGATTATGTAATGTAGGCTGTTACTCATGAGAAAATGATCTGAATATTTGTACATTTCAATTTTAAAATCAATACAATAGGCACATTAGGAAAAAAATGAAAGTGCATGTTCTCAAGCGCAATATCTATGATCTACATGTATCATTTGTGGAAGTCACAGCTCGTTTTAGACCAAAAAAACGAGAGAAACTCACATCCTTGGTGGTTTGAATGAATGATTAGATGCTCATAATTTTAGAAACAACATCCCCACCCCCCTGACCAGCTAATTCTTGTCCACAAATGGCCAAATGCCTGGCACCCCTCCCCTTTAAGAAAAACAGGGTTCCTATTTTCTGTGTCCGCAGGCCAGGTTTAGGTCATTGTGTCCACTAATATATCAAAGAACAGCTGTCCTAAGGCTCTGTGATGACCAATCACCCCCTTCCATCTGTCTCTCTTACCCAATCTCTCCTCCATCTCCCCCTGTTCTCCTCCATCCCCTTCTTCCAATCTCTCTCTTGCCCCCCTCTCCCTCCTTCCTTTCCACCCTGCCCCCTCATGGAGTTCCTGGACTGCGTTGCGGTACCCTCTCTCAAATTCCCTGGCCGCTTTATTTAATGACCCTACAAGCGTGTTGGGATTTTCTGTGTGCGCACTCACAAATATGACTTGGCATTGATCAGGTTTATTATTGTTAAATACAACTAAAACACACAAAAAATGATGTGAAATAAATATTAACTGAAATAAAATATTCAAAAATTAAACTTACTTTATTTCAGCTAGTTGCCAAGGCAATATTTTTGTTTAGTTTAAGTTGAAGTTCTAAAACTTAATACAGACATAATATAGACAAAAATATAAAAAATAGACCAATATGGAGTCACAGTTACATCACTTGCAGCTGTGCGTGCATAGTGGTTGCAGAAAAACACTGGTAACAAGTGGAGGTAATTGGGTAAAATCCATGGAATAAGAGAAAAAAAAAATTGTGTGCCTTTTGATGTCAAAATCAGAATGCAAATAATTTTTATAGAATACTCTCATCAAAGACGCCATTTGAAGCTAAACGTATACATTTAAACGGACATACTATGAATGAAAACTGCTATGATTACTCTACTTTTAAATTTGATTTATACAATACATAATATTTGCATATGCTGTTCATAGGGGATGTACTGTATTAGCCCTACAGTTACAGCATGGCACATTATTTAAACCTATTATTATTAACATTTTTACATAACATTTCTTTATTTTATCTCACAGTTCTGACTTTTTTTCTCACAAATGCAAGTTTATACCTCTAAAATCGGACTTTATAACTAGATTTATCTCATAAATAGTGAGTTTGTCAATTCTGAGGGGGAAAAAAAAGCCAGAAGTGTGGGATATAAACTCCTATTCTGAGCTGAGGGGAAAAGAGAGAATGACGAGTTGTTTTTCCTGATTAGAATTGTGAGATAAAATCTCGGAATTGCAAAAATAAAGTCAGAATTTTACACTGCCAGTTGAAAACCGTCATTTTCTGTCACCAGATAGGCTCCGCCCACAAAAAACGTCATCCCTGTTTTGGATCTGTAAGACTATCCCACTATCTAACGTCAATTTCGCTGAATAACAGTGCTTATTCAAGCTCTTGTAATACGCAGAGAACATTTTGAAAATGACATCTAATATAATATAGTCCAATATAATCTATACTCTTTTTAAATTTAACTATTTTGTACCATATCCTTGCAATTTTCTAGCCATAAAGGCTATCTCTTCTGGGTTTTCTGCAACGATGATGCACGCGCATCCCGAATGTTTACAAACCTATAATTGGTCTATATAGAAAATTTATTTAGACAAACAAAACCTAATAGAAATTACAAAAAGTAACCCGAAAACAAAATACAAAAAAAAAAATCTAATTCAAAATATCAACAAAAACTATAATAAATGATAGAAATGATAGACTGATAGACACTGTATTGGTCGCAGCACATATACTGACTTCGCTGACTACAGATTTGAAAATTCTGTGATGTTATGCAAATGCCTACTTAGTAAAAACTCATTCCAGCTTATATGGATAGTTCACCCAAAAATAAATATTTTCTCATATCATTCTAAATGTGTATGACTTTATATTATTATTATTTACATTTATGCATTTGGCGAAAAAAGCATTCTTGCATTTTTTGGGAATCAAATCCATGACCTTGCTAGCAAAATACTCTATTGAAGTTGCAAGAAGGCTTTATATATCTTCTATAAATATTTTTGAAGAGTGTTTCAACTGTTTTTGTTCATATTATGAAAGTCAGTAGGGTCCAAAACCAACACTGGACCTCATTGACTTTCATTGTATGTGCAAAAGACAAAAAACTGTGTTCTAAAGTCATACAGGTTTAAAACAGCATATAGTAAAGGTGATGACACAGTTTTAACATCTGCGCGAACTACATCTTAAATTAGAGAACCACGGATAAGCCCTTTGAGGGATATCTTGGAATATCTTAGAGCAGAGAAGCTTGAAGCCCAATAAGCCTCAGAAGTCCGGGACTTAATTGGAAGCGTAATTGTGGCAGCAATGGGCCTAATGAGCTGTCTTCAACGATGGTGAGATGATGAGCAGAGGCGGGGGGTCCGGGGCAGAATGTGTATCTCCAAGCCCCTTTTCCTACAGCCGCTGTTTCTCTTCCATCTCACTGACTACACTGCGGGCTAATTAAAGTCCATTCACACCCGCCGCTAATGACCCCGCGCTCATTCACACAAACACTTCAGCACCTTGCCTGTTTACTCAAGGGTCCGCAAGCCCCTCCAGAGCCGCATTCACCCTGTCGCTCTCATTAGAATAGATGTGTTGGATGCTCGTCGTTAATCGCTTCTTCTGAGGCATCCAGCGCGCCCCTTCCCATAGACCGAACTCAAAGCCTTAATGACTTAACAGATGCAATTAGAGTGCTTCTTCGGCTTGGGCCTTTAGTGTGGAGAAGAGAAGAAATGAGGTCATAATAAAGCGAGAGAGCTGAGGTTGTGCTTGTTTCTCTTTAAACAAGGAATATGCTGGACAGCAGGGCCCCCGAGCAACAAGAGTTAGAGCACTCATGGGCTGCTGGCCTGGGACTGATTTAAGGGTGTGTTTGAAGTGCAGATTACAGATTCTTTGCACCAAATCCCTTCAGGAGTATCCATGGCCCCAGGAATCTCTCTCAGATTTCCTTCAGCTCCAAACGCTCTTCAGCTTGCGGTTCCTACGTGCTCAGAGCAACACGTATAATTGCGAATGCAATGAGATGCATGTGACAGACATCAAACTGAATCCTCAAATGCACATATGGAGGACAAAAATGCCTTGTCCTCTTGAGTCAAACATAAACACTGATGTCAGAAATGCTCGCTCAAAGGAAATTCCAGCATGGATGTGACACTATTCACATCTATACCACATAAGCTGCTCTACATTCACCTGACTCTGGCGACTTAAGAGGAGGAATGAATAGGAAGGACATATATCTGGATGGGGAACGACTGTGAGAAAAAGGAATTTGCCTGGGTTTAAAAGCTCAGAGAGTAAACAAGAGGGATTTCTAACACCTTTGTGTGCTGTCCTAATATCACACTAGACATTCAGGGAAACACACACATGCGTACAGTCCACAAGCATCAAACTTTAGAAACCAACAGACCAGTTCCTAAATCCAAATGCAAGTTGCAGCACTGGAAAATCAGGATCTGTGACACTAGCCATCTAAAATTAGTGGCTAAAAGGTGTGTACACTAAACAACACACAAACAACTGTCCAGATCCTTAAAGAATTTAAAATATTCTGACAGGGCTTTGTGACATTTTTGAAAATAAAGTGAGCAAAGAGAGACGAACTAGACAGCAAACACAAACGAGTATTAAAAAACATTTTTGCTTTGGATTCGAAACTGTTACTGATTCATTATACTAGAACAAGGATAACTTTCGTAACAAATTATAAATGTAAAATCAATACATCATTTATATACACACTAACTTTGAAAAATGTTAAGGTCGGTAAGATTTTAAAATGTTTTTGAACATAATTTACTTCAATTTAATGCTGAATAAAAGTAGCTTTTAAAAAACTACTGACCCCAAACTTATGATTAATTTTTAAATATATAAATATAAAAAATATATTTTATAAAATTGTATAAAATATATTAATATATATATTATATATATATATATTTAATATATATTTATATATATATATATAAAATATAAATATATAAATATAAAATGTTAAATATATATTGGAAATTTGCATTAGATTTGAATGTGTTTATTTTATTTTAAAGTTGTATAACAAATAAAATGAAGGAATATATATATAATAAAGGAATTATGTGATCCTTGACCACAAAACCAGTCATAAGTAGCATGGATATATTTGTAGCAATAGCCAAAAATAAACTGTATGGGTCAAAATTATCAAAAAATCTGAAGAATATTAAGTAAAGATCATGTTCCATGAAGATATTTTGTAAATTTCCAACCGTAAATATCTCAAAACTTAATTTTTGATTATTAATATGCATTGCTAAGAACTTTATTTGGACAACTTATTTTCAATATTTTGATTTTTTGCACCCTCAGAATCCAGATATTCAAATAGTACTCAGCCAAATATTGTCCTAGCCTAATATACATCGACAGAAAGCATATTTATTCAGCTTTCAGATGATGTATAAATCTCAATTTTTTACATAAAAATTGTCACATAAAAAAAAGTAAACATAGATTGTTGACAGCCATTATGGTAATATCACTTTATCCAAATCAAGAATGTGGCTTTTAAAAAATTAAATGGTACATCTAGACATAAACCGTGAGTTCAATTTGTTTTAAAATGCTTCTTAGTGTGCAATTTCAGTGGAGGATCAGCGTCTAAGGAAATGTGGATTTATCATTAGCATTGATTCTAAAATCTCTTGCTTCTCATCAATACAAGTTTTCTTCTAAAACATGTACAGAATTCAGTTTGCATGAGAAATGGAATTTATCAAAACAAACAAAAAGTAATTCCATTGGCACATATGACAGAGATCCTCTGAATGTCTCACTAAATGGAATTATAACAGCATATTAGACATCAATGGCAATCGGTTGATGCAACAACCTAGCAAGCCAGCTGAAAGGTATTCAAACCGGCGGCTCATTAATACATGATTACATCTCAAATTGAGGTGCCTTGGTCCTTTAGTTTGATTTCCCTCCCTCTTTTCATGTAACTGTCATGCCTATAAAGCACAGAGAAGAAGAGCTAAAGAGTGGAGAAAAAAGCATCTCTTCAGGCAGAACTGGGGGAAGAAACCCCATGCTGGCCTACAAACAATGCTGTTTTGGAGAGGGCCAGAGCGGAGCTCAAATGAAGCCTGGCAGGGGGGTAAGGAATGGGGGCTAAAACTGGACACGTCAGTTATTAGGTCAGTTCAAAACAGTGAGGAGGGGGAAGAGAACTGGAGAAAGGAAGGCAGAAAGAAAGATTCCGAAAAGGACAGGGATAGAGGAAGTAACTGTGATAGTAAGCTGGACACTGGTGGTTCATCATGGTGAGATGACACTGGCAGAACCACAGGGTTTCCCCCACACCTGTCCCACCAACCATGACATATACTTCAGCTTGAAACATTGTGAAGAGGACACAATTGTTCAAACTGGTTTACCAACAAACTAAGTACACTAGTCTAAAAATGACAATAAGTTTTTATTGCATTTGCTGTGGTCTGATGTCAAATATGTTAAACTTACTATAGGGAACAATGGGACTCAGCATTCTGCGGATCTGGTCTCGATTACGGTAACAGTTCTGCGGGGAAACCCAGGTTAGCGTCTGTACGGCTGTAGTCCATCGCTGGCCAGTACTCGCATTGGGACTCTAAAAAATGTGTTCCTGAAAACAAGAGGAGCAGCAATCAGGAGGGGTGAACGGTCATCATATACACATACAATGCATTGCATAATTTTGAAATGTAAACAAACAAGTTTATGATGCATGAACGCAATGTGCAACCAACAATCAAGACCCTCAAAGGCATCATCTCAATTTTAGACAGGAGTGAAACAGTCACGAACACAGGCACTCTCAGTGTGGGCTGAACACACTCGGGGTATTCATTAAGAGCCTGCACACAGGCATTAAGCTGATTGTATGGCTGTGTTCGGCTTCTAAAGAGGGCTTTCTAAATCTCCCTGACAAAAAACACCATGCATACCATGGCCGTTCTCCTCGCCTCATAACAGCAGCAGAGAGCATGCTTTCACAAAATTAAGCTCATTTCATCCCTAGCCACACACTCTGCTGCTTCAATTATCTCTCTTTTTTTCTATGACAGATGCAGAAAAAAAGAACAACTATATTGGCAACCACAATTATATATATATATATATATATATATATATATATATATAACACAATTGCAAATGATAAATAATCTTGGAATTGAAAGGAATGTGTCTTGTAAATTAAAATGCAAAGACTCAATAATTTAAAAATAATAATAAAAAAAAAAATTCTACATCAAGTAAATTTAGTACATAAGAAAAAGCAGCATGAACACTTTGTTTGGTGTTTTTCAAAGGAGAGCGTCATTCTTTCTCAAGAGAGCGTGTAGAAAAGCTCACACATGAATGAAAAATATTACATAATATTGCTAGTCAAACAGTGTGGCTTCCAGCTCTGCTTTCAGGAAATGAAACGGCAACTGACAAACCATTCATTACAAAATTAGATGTTAAATAATGATATAAACCATATTAAATGTATAGAATTTATTCTTGTTAAGGTTTAAATATTTTTCAAATCACACAAGTGTTTTAATGGTTAGTTTATTACTGAACATAAACTGGTCAGGTTAACATAGATTAACCTGTAAATCAAATAATATAGTATATTTTAGGTATATGTTGTATTACAGTTCATGTAACAACCGGTTTTACAACAAAAGTTAGAAAATGAATGAAAATTTAGTTAATATAGCATATTTTTATGTAGATGTTCTCTTACAGTTCATGTAACTGCCAGCTTTATGACAATAATTAGAAATTATGTGATACTTCTCTTAATATAGCATTTTGTATGTAAATGTTCACTTACAGTTCATGCAACTTCTGCTTTTATGATTAAAAATTAGAAACTGTGTAAAACTAATACTGTCATAAATCAGCTAAGAGCAGAAAAAGTCTTAAAAAGACTTAATTCCAGGATTATGCTTTTCAATTTTTTTTTTTCCTTTTACATTTGCTCAATGACTGAAAGACTATCCTAAACCAACAACCTCTAAACTTGCTGAGAATGAAGGCTGACACATCTATATACCCAACACATGCACACACATGCAGACGTGAAGAGCCGTATGCTTAAAAACCGACATCTGCATGCAGTGCGGGGAATGCAGAAGAGGCTGTTTCACATTAAAGGAGGGAGAATGCAATGAAACGGAGTGAACGGAGTACAGGAGAAGTAGAGGACAGTGCAATGCAGAGTTAAGACTTTCAATCATTTACAGCTTCAGAGCAGAACTCCGGCAGCAAAGTGTCCAGTTTAATATTAAAGTACACTCACCTACTCATGCCTGCATGTTCCACATCAGATTCAAAAGCAGTTAGATAATCCCTGGAGCAGATAGGCTCGTGTGTGCAGTACTATGCTTTTTCCACATATGGGACACGACTCAACTCTCTCTCTGTCTGTCTCTCGCTCCCTCTCTCTCTTTCCCTCCCAACCAGTAACAACAGAGCACCCACACACACAATTACCCTCCCCCAGCTTTCCCCATCCCCCTCCCTCCCTCTCTCTCTCTCTCTCTCTATTTTTTGTTAAAACTATTTAAGCAGAGAGAGAGAAAGAGAGAATGAGAGGAGGACTATGGGGTGGGGGCAGCTGACCAATCATGCTTGGAGTGCAGGCTTGTATTCTTTTTCTGAGAGAGGAATAGAGAGAGAAGGCTAGTTGTGGTGGAGGGAAAGGCAGAGGCTGAGCTAGTCCCTGAGGGAATTAAAGATGTTTATTTTGGTCAAAAATGGTAAAATTACTAAACATTATATTATCAAACTGCATCACATGTCTCAAATCGATATTGGAACTTTAATTCAAACTTAAAGTGAACCCAACATGACATTTCTAAACAATTCTCAAACACAGACTCTCATTTTTATAGCTGTTAAACTGACTTTTACATTTTACAGTTAGTCGCTACAGTTTTTTTTTCATATAAATTAATTAGTGCTGTCAAACGATTAATCGCGATTAATCGCACCCAAAATAAAAGTTTTTGTTTACATAATACATGTGAGTATGCTGTGTATATTTATGTATATTTAAATGCACACACATATAGTATATATTTAAAAAATATTTACATCTATTTACATGTATATATTTATATTCATATACTCGATATTATATTTAAATATTTTTAATATATAAACAACATTTATGTAAACAAACTTTTATTTTGGATGCAATTAATTGTGATTAATCGATTTGACAGCACTAAAATTAATTATTTCATTCAGCGAGAAGGCATTAAACTGATCGAAAGTGACAGTAAAGACATGTTTAGTGTTACAAAAGATGTCAATTTTAAATAAATGCTATTCTTTTAAAATTTTAACTTTTTGAAACTTAACTTATTCATCAAAGAATCCTTAAAATTCACAAAAATATTAAGCAGCATGACTGTTTTCAACATTCATAATATGACTTTTTACTGTATTTTTGATCAAATAAATGCAGACTGGGTGAGGATGAGAGATTAAAACAATGGTAACACTTTACAATAAGGTTCATTAGTTAACATTAGTTAACAAACTAAGAATGAACAATACTTCTACAGCATTTATTAATCTTAGTTAATGTTAATTTTAGCATTTACCAAGGCGTTATTAAAATCAGTTGTGTTTGTTGGCATTAGTTTATGCACTGTGAACTAACATGAACAAACAATGCACAACTGTATTTTTATTAACGAACATTCATTGTTCGTTCATGTCAGTTAACACATTAATGTTAACAAATGACACCGTTTTGTAAAGCGTTACCTACTTTCCTACAAGGTTCATTAGTTAACAATAGTTGACTACATTAGTTAACATGAATTAAGAATGAACAATACTTTTACAGCATTTATTAATCTTAATTCATTTCAACATTTACTAATGCATTATTAAAAATCACAAGTTGTTTGTTAACATTAATGCACTGTGAACTAACATGAACAATGAATGACTGTATTTTTATTAACTAACATTAACGAAGATTAATAGTGTAATAAACATATTTTTCATTGTTCATGTTAGTTATTACATTAACTAATGTTAACAAATGACACCTTATTGCAAAGTGTTACCAAAAAAATTATAGTCTATGATAAACATATTAAAATGTCTCATTTGTGCCTCAGAGAAAATTTCACTGATTTTTTGATCAGTGATTGTTAACTTTGTAGTTGTTAAGTGAATTTCATAATGAAAAAGGGATAATTTATGCCTCAAGTCAGTACATTAATTGTAACTTAAAGTGAGTCCAAAAAGTCATTTCTAGACAATTCTAGATCACATACACTACCAGTCAAAAGTTTTTGAACAGTAGGATTTTTAGTTTTTTTAAAGAAGCCTCTTCTGCTCACCAAGCCTGCATTGACTTGATTCGAAGTACAGCAAAAATGATTAAAAAAAAAAAGTGAAATATTTTTACTATTTAAAATAACTGTTCTCGATTTGAATATATTTTAAAATGTAATTTATTCCTGTGATGTCAAAGCTAAATTTTTAGCATCATTACTCCAGTCTTCAGTGACACTTTAAAAAAATCTTACTGTCCAAAAACTTACTGGTACTGTACTCTCATATTTGTAGCTCCTAAACAGACTTTAATTTTTAAACGGCAAAACTGCATTTTCAAAATGTATGCTTCAGTTTGGTAGAAATTTCTAGACAATCACTAACTCTCATTTCTGTAGCTGTTAACTGGACTTGCATCAGCAAAGGTCATGACCGCTATAGGAACACTTTATTGACACCAAAGTCCAGTCTGACATGCTCAAGCGATTTAGCTCTGCTTCTGTACCTATTTCAACATATAAGAAAATGCTAAATGACTGAATGATTCACTCAATACCGTAATGAATTTCAACTGCTTTAGCATAAAGCTCAACGTGTGAACACATGATATGACTGCAGCTGCCACACTGACCATTTAGCATGTTACCATAGGAAGGGCCTGAAGTAATGGAACCTACATTCTATACGGACTCCCACATTTTCACAGGTGGACTGTAGAGTCCTGTGCCTTTATTTTTGGAGCTCATCAGCAATTTGCTAGGAGTGTAAAGAGTGTGTGAGGTTGTGTATGGAGCATTTCTGCACAGCTGACGATCTGTTTTTAGAGCGCTGTGTTCAGCCATGTGCACCCAAATCCGTCGCATCCAAATCTAACACGTCACATGGCACCGGCGGTGTAAAACTCATTCGAAATACTCCTAAAAACAAAAAAGCATGCAGCGTTTAAAAACAGTGGGAATGTTTTCAAGCAAAAGGTAAAAAAAGCAAGGGTTTGACACCCCCCTAAGGAAAAGGGCCCACCATGCAACCAGTAACCAAGTCAACTTGCTCCATCAGCATCTATAAAACTATCCTTTGTCCAACAAAGGTCTTTTATCCCCAACACTGCCATTCAGCACCACCCCCGTTCAAAAGAAACTTCCTCACAAAAAGCCTTAACCAGTACTATTCTTAGTGGTGCTCCAGTGGAAATCACTGTAGCTCAGCACAAAGCGTGGGGTGAAATGGTAGCCAGCCATTTTCATCCTTTTATTTTAACTCTTTGTAGCTTAAAAGTGCACAAGCAACCGTTTAAAATGTGGAAATGCTAAATACAAGCTCTCACAATGCCGTGTGTGCTGCGGAAGCAGCGTTTAACTGTGCATCAGTCTCTATTAACACTGCAGTTTTTCTTCCCAGGCTGACTATAATTGGGAGATGATAGTGGCTGTATGGGAACAGATTGGCAGGGCCTTGTGAGGATGCGGGCCCATCACTCTGTCGCCCACAAGAAGAGAAAAAAATTAACCATTAATGCTGAGGCAAGCAGTCTGGCTACTGCAAGCCTGCTGAGTGCAGCACTAATGACCACAAAGCAGTCTTACTTCAGAGCTAGAAAGGGAGGGATAGAGAGGGGAAGAGTGAGTTTGACAGGTGTCACTCATAAAATCAACCTCAAGTGTGTACAATTCACCACCCAGGACAACCTCAAACACCACATGTCCACTGACCGCATGATATCTTGGGCATATTAGATTATAAGCGCTGAAGAAACGAGCAGCTGAGCTTACTTAATGCAGGTCTCCAAAACAAACACAAAGGACGAGAAATGGCGCTGATGACCTAAAATGCTGAAAATCTCAATCTGACCTCATTGTTAGAGGTCATGCCAGTTTTTAGCAGCTTTGCCGTCTTCCGCCTGTACAGTGCAGGGGGTTCAGGTGCACAAATGACGGCCCCGTGATGAATCAGGGTAATAAGTAATTTGGTTGAATGAGAAGCTGCAAGGCTTGCAGTCGTCCCCCGCTGGTACTCATTAAGCGAGCAAAAGAGCAGGACTACACCAGCACACCCCTTAATGAAGATGACATGCTAGTGATTTTCAGTTTTAAACTAAAATAGGCTGCACTCATCTACGTTACACGGATCCCACACTTTATAACCAATAATTTTCCATGACTATCCCAGTCATTTGTAATAAAAGCTTTTAGTGCTAAATGAATGCTGTTTTTGTTTAACTTTCTATTCACCAAAGACTCCTAAAAAAATGTATCATGGTTTCTACCAATTTAATTGTTACGTAATTGTTTTCAACATTGGTATAAAGACAACATATCTTCTGATTCAAATCAGCATATTAGAATGATTTCTGAAGAATCATGTACGCTGGAGACTGGAGTAATGGATGCTAAGAAAATCAGCTTTGACATCAAATAAATAAATTATTTTAAAACATATTAAAGGTTAGTTCACCCGTAATTTTATGAATACTTTTTGTGTGCAAAGAGAAGAAAAATAACAACTTTACAAAAATAACAATGTAACAACTTTTGTTGAATAAAGGAGTTATTTATAACATTAAGGTTGAACCACTGATGTCGCATGGACAATTTTAATGATGTTCTTACTACTTTAAAAAATATCTTACATTTTTGGTTGAACTATCCCTTTAAGTTAGAAAACAGTTATTTTAATACTAATAATATATCACAGTGTTACTGTTTTATTATACTTTTTGATCAAATAAATGCTGCTTTTTGAGTGTAAGAGATTTTTCAAAAACATTAAAATATTTTACCAGTATTTGAACAGTAAGATTTTTAATGTTTAAGTCTGCATTTATTTGATCCGAAGTACATCAAAAACAGTAAATATTTGTGCTATCTAAAATAACTATTTTCTATCTGAATATTTTTTTAAAATGTAGTTTATTCCTGACTTCAAAGCCAAATTTTTAGCATCATTACTCCAGTCACATGATCCTTCAGAAATCATTCTAATATTCTGATTTGCTGCTCAAAAAAAACAAAAAAAACATTTATTATTAATTATTATTATTATGTTGAAAACATCTGAGTAGAATTCTTTCAGGTTACTTTGATGTATAGAAAGTTCAGAAGAACAGCATTTATCTGAAATAGAAATTTTCTGTAACATTATAAACGTCTTTATCCTCACTTCTGATCAATTTAAAACATCCCTGCTAAATAAAAGTATTAATTTCTATAATTTCTTTCCAAAAAAAAAGTAAAATAAAAATGTATAGTGTATAATGTTAAAATCTTTGGATCTTTCTATTCATCAAAGAATCCTGAAAAAAAAAAATGTACTCAACTGTTTTAAATATTGATAATAAGAAGAAGAATGAAAAATGTTTCTTGAACAGCAAATCAGCATATCAGAATGATTTCTGAAGGATCATGTGACACTAAAGACTGTATTAATGAAGCTGAAAATTTAGTTTTGAGCACAGGAATAAATTACATTTTAAAATATATTCAAATAGAAGGCAGTTATTTTAACTAGTAAAGATATTTCACAATTTTACAGTTTTTGCTGTATTTTGGATCAAATAAATGCAGAAAAGCAGAGGAGATTAAAAAAAACATTAAAAATCTTATTGTTCAAAAACTTTTGACTGGTAGTGTATATATAAAATGTGTGTGTGTGTGTGTGTGTGTATGTGTGTATCTACCATTGCTGCACTGTTCTGTTTAATGAGCTAATTTTCAGGTCTCATTTTAGGTGACAGCTGTACACTGCTGAGTGGTACACATGGCTGACAGAGGAAATATTGTCAAGCTTTTTTCCAGCGACCACCTAAAATAAAATAAGCCTATAATTAGACAGTGCCATTCTAGCGCCAGAGAGAATGGCACTCCTGACGACATCTGTTCATTCTCTACCATAGCTGAACAAATATAAAATATGTCAATCATCTAAAAAAAAAAAAGGTAAAAGCCTTACATAAGGTAAGATTGGAAAAATGTCAGGAACATACACAACATATTCAGCTTGATATGTGTAATCAATAGCATGACATAATCATCCAAGTGTGTCTAGACACTTTTTAAAGAACTCACTGAATATGACACACTGTGTTACTTTGTATTCCACACGGAGAGAAATAAATCCATTAAATGGATTCAGTTGTGACAAGTTGGATTCGAAATATGTTGGAGAACATATTGTTGCATACAAAAATGCTATCACATTCTACATACGCACTGCCACAGTTCAAAATGTGTGTGAGAGACAGATTTTTTGGGGGGTGTGCACATGAATGTGGTGATAATCAGTCCCAGGCTGCTCAAGTTTGGTGATATGGTTTCATTAGCCGGCCGGGCGAGTGCAGAGTCTTTGGCAGAGATTAGGATGGACTGAAACTCTAGCCTGGCCTCGGTGTCCATACAGAGGAGGGGAGCAGGGTCAGATGGATTATTACTGGGTGTTTCAGATGTTTATTATTCCTATTCTATCTCTAACAGCTGAAAATTGGAGAATTAAGCAGCAGCCTGGGGGATCAGTGCGGAGGGGTTAAATCCAGCACTTTGGCTCCACAGAAAAGACATTTCTCAGCTATTTATTCTCTGTGCTTCCACACAGTTGGAGTCTGAGTCAATGGAGCAAGATAGAAAGCAAGTCGGACAGAAAGACACTTGCTGAATGGGATTTCTTGTTTACTCCTGGCTTTCATTGCTGCTCTTCTATCAAAAAAAAAGAGGAACTATAACTCTTTAATATCTCGATTTCTATTCAGTATCTCAAAGACAGCAATGGGATTAAATTGAGGCTTTGGATTTGAATGTTTCTACTCAGAAAAAGAACCTTGAAATCTCACAAAAAATTCCGGAAGTGAGCTCAACAAATTTGACAAGACTCAAAAGATTTCAGTACACTATAAAAAATTTTGACAAGCTTCAACTAACTTAAAAACTTTAACAACTTAAGTTTAGCAACTGCCTTAAAATTTTAAGTTAAATCAACTTAAAAGTACAAGTCATTTCAACTCACAAGTTAAATCGGTAACACTTTACAATACGGGGGCACAAATATGCATTAATTCATGCTTAACTAATGCAGAGATAATCATGAGTTAATATTTAACTTATGAAGAACTAAACCATTTATTAATAATTACTTCATCAGCAACAAATGAACATTCTATATGATTCATAGATTAAGTAATCAAATTATTGTTATTAGTTAAATGTGTCATAATGTATTAATTCCCTAATAACTTATTTTGTTAACTAATAGTGTAAATTCATGTGTTACTTACCACAATAGGTTGAAGCCACGCATTTCATCTGCTGGAAGTTGAAATGCATGGCTTTGACCCATGAAAATGCATGGCTCCAACTCATTGAGGCACATGACTAACTAATTCTATATCCATAACCACAATGACATATTACTTAACAATTAGTTACTAGTTCTGTGCCTCAACAAGTAAAGTCACAACATAATGATAAATTTGCAAATCATTAGCTAATGAGTATTTAAAGCAGACAACTGGAAGTTGAAGTACATACTGTAGCTTTGACCACTGTGGTAATTATCATGAATTTACATCATTAGTTAATAAAATAAGTTATTAGGGAATTAATACATTATGACACATTTAACTAATAACAATTTATTGATTACTTAATCTATGAATCATACAGAATGTTCATTAGTTGCTGATGTAGTAATAATTAATAAATGGTTTGGTTCCTCATGAATTATACATTAACTCGTGATTATCTGTGCATTAATTAAGCATGAATTAATGCATATTTGTGCACACGCATTGTAAAGAGTTACCGTTAAATCAACTTAAAAGTACAAGTCATTTAAACTCATTTTTGTAATTAGTTCAAATGACTTGTAGTTTTAAGTTTATTTAACTTAAAATTTTAAAGCAGCTGCTGAATTTAAAGGAACAGTCCACTTTTTTTGAAAATAGGTTCATTTTCCAACTCCCCTAGAGTTAAACAGTTGAGTTTTATCGTTTTCGAATCCATCGTTTTCGATCTCCGGGTCTGGCGGTAGCACTTTTAGCATAGTTTAGCATAGATCATTGAATCCGATTAGACCGTTAGCATCTCGGCTAAATGGATTCGTAAACGGTAAAACTCAACTGTTTAACTCTAGGAGAGTTAAACAATGAGCCTATTTTCAAAAAAAGTGGAGTGTTCCTTTAAGTTTTTAAGTTAAAACTGGTCAAAACTTTTTACAGTGTATGAACTCAAAAAAACCATGCAAGAAAATTCTACAAAATCTCCAAAATATCAATGAGCAATAACAGAACAATGGCAATGTCACATCAACTCCACATCAATAAAGTTTCTGCAATAGCAGGGGTGGAATTCATTTTGGTCTGAAGCAGCAGAAGCAACTGGGCTCCATTTTTACGCCTTCCTTTCCCACAGACGCCCAGTCACGTCCATGCAAGGCTGCTAATCTGGCTGGAAACATGTGACACAGCCCACGGAGAAACATGAACTTTCTGTGTAGTGGAGGCATTCACGTTTAGGGCAGCACAAGCAGGCCGTTGTGCATACAAAAGGTCACATATGATGAATTTAGATTTTAATGCCATTCCAAACACAATATATGCATGCTCAGTCTAGTTTTGACTGGAACAGGCTTGGGAAATATTCCCTGTGAGAAATAGAAGATACAAATCATAAAAGTGTGTTCCACAACATATTAGTCACTCTGTTTTTAGAGCTGTGTTGAAACCAGCTTATAGAAATATTGCAAACTATACCTGCAAAGACTTCAGTGGAAGTGTGTGGTTTTAAATTTCTTTGATTGGAGTGCAAATGCTGTTCTAAGGCTGAAAGAGGAGTCAGATGAGAGCACTTTAGAGCTCTAATTAAAGACAGAGGTGGGATAATCCACTAGCTGCAGGGGCGAACTCTGGTTACTGTGGATAACCACTCGCATTGTTGCCATTCATGTTTTGCTCAACAAGACCGCAATTGTGTGTGTATTAAATATAACTCATTTTGTGTTTGTTCATATAATTACATGTCAGAGCTTATTTAACTCAACATTAAATCACCTACCAATTTAAATGTCATACAGAAATAAGTTGTTTGGATACTAGTCAGGTTATTAGTCAACTAAAAATAAAATAAAATAATAAAATATAAACTATATAAAAATTTGGTTTTAACATTTTTTATTTTGATTTACTTTACTGAAAGAAAATCAAGAAAAGAAAGAAAAGTAAGATATATTGTAGACATATTAAAAACAAACAAACAAACACATCAAAATTACTAAAACTTTAAAATTGAAATGGAAAATACAAAATAGCACTGACTATCAGGTATAACAGAAATTTTGTAAAATTAAATTAAATCTAAATAAACTTTTAATTTAATTTATTTTTTAATTTACTAAATAACTTGATGAACTACAACAACTAAAGCAAAAACTGAAAGAATAATTAATAAAAAACTATGCAGACATTAAAAAACTGATGAACTACAATAACTAAAGCTAAAACTCTAAGCCAAATTATTGAAAACTATGTAGACAAAAAAAAAAAAACAATGAAACAAAACAAAGTCACTCCAACTTTAAAATGGAAAATACAAAAACACCACTGGTCAATACAAATAGTAGAAATTTTGTAAAATAAAATAAAATAAAATAAAAAACTATGTAGACATTAAAAAACAAAAAACAAAATTACTAAAATTTTTACATGAAAATGGAAATACAAAAACTGGTCATTAGGCAAAATAGAAATTTTGTAAAGTAAAATAAAATAACTAAACAAAAACTATGTAGACATTAAAAAAACTCAAAATCACTAAAACTTTAAAATTAAAATTAAAATTGAAAAAACAAAAACACCACTGGTCATTAGATATAACAGAAGTTTTGTAAACTAAACTAAACTAAAATAAAATAAAATCTCATTTTCATTTCACTTTAAACCAATGAACTACAATAACTAAAGCTAAAACTGTAAGCCAAAATATGTAGACAAAAAAACTATGAAACAAAACAAAATTACTAAAACTTTAAAATTAAAAATAAAATTGAAAATATAAAAATACCACTGGTCATTAGGCATTACAAAATAAAATAAAATAAAATATAAAATAAAATAAACAAAAACTATGTAAAAATAATTTTTAAAAAAAATAAATAAATAACTAAAAATGTAAAATTAAAGTTAAAATTATATATATATATATACACACATATAAACACTTCAGCGTTTTTTTCCCTATAGGCAACATGTGAACAATAACTTTCGGTCTGCAACTCTCTGTGTCACTTGAGCTCCTCTGTCTATTCAAACCTCGACTGGCCCGTTGTGTCGGGATAACGTTTCCACCAGCTCTTCCCTCAACAGCGCCTGATGTCAGGAACTCTAAATATAGCAGCAGCTCTGAGTTGGCACGGATGAGTCACGGACAGAGAGATGGACACATTCCAGCTCGCATACACTCCAACCCATTCTCACTTGCATGATTCATGAAGTTCACAGTTGCCACTCATCCGATCAATGTCATTGCACTTGGCAAATCACAAAGTGACTGCTTAACCATTCGAGGTGCTTACTTTGTTTACATTGACTTTAAATGGCATAAAGGCAGCGTTATCTAGCACGGTTGATTTCCTTTCTGCTTCTCTGTGATTGATAGTTTCAGAGCAGCGACTCGGCCAACGTATTGATCAGAGATGATTCGGTTTGCAGGAAAAATACAAATTCATCTGTCAGGTGGTTTATCAGATGCACAGCATTAAGCAGCAGTGATCAATGGTTAGAGCATGTGCAGCTGAAAACATTCAGCTATATGAAATTTTGATTGACATGAGTACAATATATCTATGGGTGAAGGTTTGGTGCTCTAACAGAGAGCCTGAAGCTGCAATAAATTGAACAGGCTGAAACACTGGGGGGGCCGATGGAGCCAGAATGGCGTCTGGACGGAGAGACGGAGACAGTGTGATACAACCCACCCACACTGCATGGAAAACTGTGGTGGTGAGCCATATTGCTGGTGCCTGTTTGCCCAAGGCTGTCAGTAAAGCTGACATCAGCGTGTTCTTTATAGTCTATCAATAAATGTGTACATGTATCAGAGCAGTATACCATAGACTGCATTTGAGTACACTATCTACCCCAAGACCAAGCATAGAAATGCTCAGGAAAGTCTCAGAATATTCCAGAACGCAGACACAACGGAACAGCAAAAACTGCCTCTTGTCCAGCTATGTCAGTATCTTCAATGACCATGTAAGTCACAAACAGCTTATTCAGGACTTTGTTTGCAATTTTAAACAACAGCAAATTAACAAACGTATAGTGACCTATGATTTCCGCGATGCAGAAAACGAAGATGGAATCGTGGAATCCAGTCATAAAAATGGATTTAACTGCATAACGCGGAATGTCACGGAATTTGCCAAATTTTGGACAAATAAATCAAAAGTAGGTCAGTACACTTAAACCAAAATGCGATATGGACTAGTGTCTGTGAATATTAAGCCACAAAAAGATTTTAAATATGAATCCTGCATGTTCTACGTGTTTCTGTGTAAATGAATGGCACAGGCGTGTGTTTTTGTTTACTACATACTGAAGCACGAGTGACGCTCGTGGTGCTTTCAGCCTCTGCTGCCTCAATATATGAATATAATATCTAGGACTGCTCTGAGAGTCACTTCATGAGCATTTTACCATTTATTTTGAGAAACAATATAGCCGTATCATATACAAACAGAAACTTAAAGGTCTTCACAGCAACCCATCAAAATAAAAATTTGGTTTAACTTGAAGAAATTGTGACAGAAATATATGACTACTATAATAATAAAATTAGTATTAAAACGTTTTTTTTTGTGTTTTTTTTTTAAGGAGCATTTTGTAGAAAATTTATTTACTAGAATTTGTTTATCAGATGTAAATAAAATAATATTTTATTAATAAAATTCATTAATTAGAGATGGTTTGGATTATAAAATTTGATGAAAACATTAAAATGGAATCCAGAAAAGTAATAGAAAACACAGAACTTTTAATTTGAGGGGAAAAAAATAAAACATATTTCACAGGACCTTAAAAATGTAATTTTTGCTAAACTTGCTGTTAAATTGCGTAAGTTTCATGATTTCAATTAATTAGGCATGGTTTTTGATTAATAAAATGTAATTTAATTATTTAAAAAAATGTCTAGAAAAATTAAATTGGAAAAAATGGAATTCAGAAAAATTCAAACAGAAAAAAATGAATTTGGGAAAAAATAAAACAGATTTCATAGGGCCAGCCTAGTACAATTTAAATGAAAATAAATGGATTGTAGGTGTTTAGTACTTTGCATTGTGTGCAGTATGACAAACTCTAACTATAAACAGCATTTTGGTAATAAATTATATATGTGACCCTGGACCGCAAAACCAGTCATAATAATAATAGCCAACAATACATTGTATGGGTCAAAATAATTTATTTTTCTTTAATGCCAAAAATCATTAGGATATTAAGTAAAGATCATGTTCCATGAAGATATTTTGTAAATTTCCTACTGTAAATATATCCAACCTCGATTTTTGATTAGTAATATGCATTGCTAAGAACTATTTTTACAATTTTAAAGGCGATTTTCTCAATATTTTTATTTTTTTGCACCCTCAGATTACCCTCAAGCATGCATTAGAACAATAAATGCTGCAGGTATTGTGTATTGTTATTTCATGTTACTTTTTGCTCATTCTACAGTTAAATCCTTATTATATATCAATTTTAACCTAAAGTCTTGATTAAAAAAGGCAACGGTTCACATTATACAAGAACTATTCGAATACAAATGCAGAAAAAGGGGTATAGAAAGTGTCTGAAGACTGAAGCAAATTGATCTGTTCAATAAAGGTGTTTTTTCGTATCAGCAAGCTTTTTCCTCCACTTTTTTCTCCTTTCAATTGCTGACCAGTAGAAAAAGATAAATGTACCCAATTCAGCCTCTAGCTCTCTATCCGGAGCTCACATTAACTTTGTAATAGCTTCTTTCCTTGGGAGGCAAGATTCCAATTCAACGTATCATGTTATATGAATGAGATTCCTATAAATGCCAATATTTATGCACATATATTTTCAGCCCACGTCTGTCTCATTGTTGCTCCTACTGAAGCTCGGGTGGAAGCAGCTGCAACAGACATATTCAACAGATGTGTCAAGGTCTGTGCAGATAAATGCATGTAAACACATCCATAGACGTATGCAGCAGCTTCGTATTAACACATCCAAACATTAATGCGTCTGAATACTGGCGTCTCTGATTATATCCTTCCATGCAGACACTGCATACGGGTCATTCAAAGCACATGTGCTTCAAAATATGGGAACAAGCACGTATGAAAACTTTTGGTTGGTCATCTGTATCCTTCAGTTAATCCAACAGATTTCCGTATAATATCGAATCTGCATGAAAGGAACATAAGAGGTGGGCAGAAATGGCTCGAGGCATTTGGGATCCCCGCGTGGTCTCGGAAGGAGGGCCGAGTCTGAGGGACACTTTCTCTGTGTGCGAGGGTGCTAATTCAATCAGGCCGTCAGTCTCCTGGTGTCCGCCTTCCTCAGTAATCTGCCTGTAATTGAGTTCCCGATCAGCTATCCATCAATAATTTATTTGATCCACAAATACAGTGACAACACAGCGGCCTGGGAGGAGACCGGATCCATTTTGGCACAGCACAGAATCTATTAGTGCTCCCAGAATTGTTCATCTGCTCCCTTAAGTGCCATCACTGGGTTACTGTCCAGTTCTTCAACGCTACTGTCCTAAGCTCAGACAACTGGGAAAAATATCTCAGTCATTAACTACCAAGGTCTCCGTTTAGAAAAATGACTCATAGCCATGCTCACTGGAAATAAGCAATAAATTGATTGCTTAAAATCTTTGGTAAATACCCGGATGTACTAACATGTTTGTTTGACAATTTTATTGATTTAAATGAGATCTAGAAGTCAGAAATCACATTGATAATCGGAAACTGTATCATGTAAAATTAAATATTTAAGAGTAAACTCAAACACTACAAAATCTTACAATTCATTTTCAATAAAATAAAGAGTAAAAGCACAATTTACTAGTAAAATCAAGTAATTTTTTAATGTATTTAAAATAAAGTAAAATAAAATAAATATACAACAAATATAAATATTTTTAGTATATCCTAAGTATATTAATATATTTAAGAATAAATTCAAATACTACAACACTTGACAATCATTTCAAATAAAATAAAATAAAATAATAAAATAAAATAGAGTAAGTGCAAAATTTGAGAATAAAAAAAAAAAAATCACATATAATGTATAATTTATTATTTTAAAAATAAAAATAAAATAAATAAAGAAAAAAAATAAAAATATAAATAAACAAAAATAAAAATAAGAGTAAGAGTAAACTCAAATACTACAACATTTTGATTTATATAAAATAAAATTAATAAAAATACATAAGAGAGAGAACAAAGATTAAGGAAGAACAAAATTTAAGAGTAAAATCAAATACTACAAAATTTTAAAATTCATTTTCAATAAAACAAAGAATAAAAGCATAATTCAGTAGTAAAATCAATAACAAAAAAATCTGAATTAATTTAAAATAAAATAAATATACAACAAAAATAAATATTTTATGTATATCCTACATATAACAATATATTTAGAAATAAAATACTACAACATTTAAACATTTATTCAAATAAAATAAAATAAAATAAATGCAAAATTTGGGAATAAAATCAAATTATATAATACATATATATAATTATATAATACATATAATGAATAATTAAATTATACATTTAAAATAAACAATAACAAAAAATAGGAGTAAGAGCAACATTTCAGAGTAAAATCAAATACTACAACATTCAGATTTTATATAAAATAAAATATAAAAATACATAATATTCTGAATATATACAGTAAATATATTTAAGAGTAAAATCAAATACTACATTTAAAAATTCATTCATAAAAAATGTATTCACATTTAATGTATAATTCATTAATAATTAAAAAATAAAAAAATAATAAAAATAAAAACAAAAGTAAGAGCAAAATTTAAGAGTAAAATCAAATACTACAACATTCTAATTTTATATAAAATAAAATAAATAAAAATACACACGAGTAAGAGCAAAATTTAATAGTAAAATCAGATACTACACATTAAAATTCATTTTCAGTAAAATAAAGAGTAAAAGCACAATTTACTAGTAAAGTCAAATACTAAAAAAATAAAATAAACAATAAAATAAAATAAATATGCAACAAAATAAATGTTTTTAAATATATCCTAGAAAAATATATAAGTAATATAGATAGTATAAAAATATAATAGAAATATAGAAAAATATAGAAGTACAAAAATAATAGAAGTATAAAAATATATTTAAGAGTAAAATCAAATCAACGCTAAAACATTTTAAAATTAATTCATTTAAATAAAATAAAATAATACAATAACATAAAACACATTCAATTAAATATATCGTGGTCTCAGTTTGTTTTTCACTCCACTCTATATATTTCTATTGATTCCATAACATTACATCTAAGCAAATATTAAGCCAAGGTCATCTTCACAAGTAGGACATCAATGCAAAGCTTTGGTGAGTAGACAAGAAATCCACTGTGAGGCCTTGTGTGTCCACTATTATGAGACAGGCTGATACATTGTCAAATTATCTACGGTCAATATTGCGATCCCTCAAGCAAATGCATTACTCACAATGGCACGTATAAAGCTCATATAAAAAGACCAGTCTTTCACCATACAACACTGACGTACGTCTCCCACACTTTTTTCAGTGACTTGGGCACCAATTAATACAGTTTTCTTGCACATGACAATGCTGTTTCAAGGTTAAACTGCACAACTGTCTGAATGATTTTCAATCATGCACAGCAAACCCTCCTCCCCCATCTAGACACACAGAATTTAGTATCATCCGTCACTATTCTGTGCTTACCAACGCGTCTATACACTGCAACACAGATTGGTAGCTGGAATCACATGCATTTACAATGCATTTGAATAAGGATGATTAGATCCTGCAGTAGTGAACCTGCTTCGTCCCTTTATCCTTCAGCCACGATACAATAGTTCATTTAAGCCTCCATTACATGACCGACTCATCGGCTCATATGTGCTACACTGCAAACATTAGAAGAGCCATTACAGGGTCATTAATTAAACTGTGAAAGTGACTTTAGGTAAGGTATAGAGGATGAAATAAGGTAAAGGACAGATTACAGAACAACTAGAGGATGGGTGAAGGTTCTTTCCGTAAGCGTACGTTCTGCTATACTGAATATGACGGTGAAGAGAAAACGTCCATTGATTTCTGTGTGCCATTGTTGAGGTGCAAATTCATTAGCACTGGATTCTGCGCAACACAGTGGGTCCTGGCATCGGCCTTGTCTCAAATAATATCACAGTAATTGCTTTTTAAAGTGAATGAAAGTTTACAGAACTCGAGAGATGCAGGGAAAATACTGTGTTTACATGGGTTGACGTTCAAACAGACAAAGCAAGACCGAGTATATTGTGGCATTTTCTGTTTCTGAACTCTTAACTTCTTCCCATAATTCTGTGTCCACTTCCTTTCCGTCCTAAGCAATAAATTGATTGCCCAAAATCTTATGTACATGTCTAGTAGTGCTAACATGTTTGTTTGATAATGACTGTCTAGGGTTTTAAATGGGATCCAGAAGTCCAAAACCACATTCATTATCTGAGTTTAAAAAACCTGATAATAAACAGAAAGTAATACAATGTAAAAATAAATATTTAAGAAACAAATACAATTCTGCAATTCATTTGAAATAAAATAAAAAAAATAATAATAATTTAAGAGTAAAATCAAATTTTACAAAATTCTGAATTCATGTATAACTTATAAATCATTTATAATTTAAAAATAAAAAAATAGGACTATGTGTAAAGTTTAAGCGTAAAATCAATTACAATATTATGAATTCATGTATAATGTATAATTAATTTATAATTAAAAAAAATGAAGATAGAGTAAGAGCAAAATTTAAAGTAAAATAAAATATTAAAAAAATTCTGAATTTCTATAAAATAAAATAAATGATGAAAATACATCAAATAATAGTAAGAGCAACATTTAAGAGTAAAATCAAATACTACAAAATATTAAAATTCATTTTCAATAAAATAAAATAAATAGTAAAAACAAAATTTTGTAGTAAAATCAAATACTACAAAATTCTGAATTCATTTAACGTAATAAAATAAAATAAAATAAAATAAAATAAAATAATAGGCAAAAAATAATGGAATATTAAAAAAAAAAAAATCTAACATTTAATGTAAAAAAATATTTAAGAATCAAATACAATTTTGAAATTAATTTGAAATAAAATTAAATTCAAGAATGAAATCAAATTTGACAAAAATCTGCATTTACATGTAATGTGTAATTAATTTATCATTTTAAAATAAAAAATGAAAAAAATAAGAGCAAGTTAAAAGTAAAATCAAAAACTACAACATTCAGATTTAATATAAAATAAATAAAAATACATAAGAGTAAGAGCAAATTTTAAGAGTACAATCAAATACTACAAAATATTACAATTAATTTTCAATAAAATAAAATAAAATAAACATTATGGAATATTCAAATGAAAAAAAAAAAAAAAAACAACATCCCATGTAATAAAAAAGTTACTGGATTTACATTACAAAATGAAAACTTTGGCTTGTTTACTGACTCTCATTATATTCCAAATAATTCTCAATGCCTATTTTTTTTCTGTGGAAAACAAACAAAAAAAACCCCAAAACAATAATGTTAAAAAAACTAAGGTTATAAAACTAAGGTTTTTTTTTTTTTAAGTTTTTTTTTTTTTTACAGAAATTAATATTGTTCTTTTTATAATAAATAATAATACTTTTTATTCATTAAGCAATTCTGAAAAAAATGTCATGGTTTCCAACATTGATAATAATAATAAATGTTTCTTGAGCACCAAATGAGCATATTATAATGAGTTCTGAAGGATAAAAATATATTTAAAAATATATGAAAAAACAAAATTAAATAAAAATATTGAGTAAAAGGATCCTTTCAAAACCAATTAAACACCTTATGGACCCCAAACTTTTGAATGGTACAAAAAAAAAAAAACTATTGGAAATTGGTAAAATTCTTATTGGAATGAAGCTCTATATCACTGAGGAACTAAAATAAAGCCTTTTTGTGCATTTTAACAGACAAAGGCATTATGAACTATTTTCTAAATAGCAGGAGCTACATAAAAATTGTTTGAAAAAGTCTCCTTTTGTGTTTCTCTGAAAAAAAAGGCAGCATACAGGTTTGGAACAACATGAGGGCTAGTAAATGATGACAGCATTTTAATTTTAGTCCAATCTATCCCTTTATTTTAAATGAGAGATGTCAGATATTTCACAACACAAATACACATAAAAAAAAAGGCAAGAGTGAGAGAGAGAGAAAATTAGATGTAGCTCAGCTCTAGACAGCTCTATATCATCCCTCACACCCCAGACAGGCAGCGGTGCTGCAGCAGGATAATTCAATCTCTAAACTGCTCATTCTTTAGCCGCTGTCAGGGTCGTGTCTGCCCTGACATTGTAAGGCTGCTGTAATTGCATTTGCGCTGGAACCCAGAGTCGCAGCATCTTCAGGCTCTATATCAGTCAGAGGAATGTGCCCCGCTCTGGTCAGACTGGTCCAGGGGAACCAGAAACGAGCTGATCAGACAAACAGATGGCTGTGCGGCCACCCCCACGGCACAATGAGCGCTAGACATTTGCTTTAGAGCAAACACTCATTGTTCATGGGGACAAAGATGTCATTAGTCTATTTCAAAAAACATCTATAGACCCATACATACGTATAACATTTGTATGTATATTTTTTGTACGCATACACTCACCAAGGCTTTTTTTTTAATTAAAAAACACAGTAAAAATATAATGAAATGTGAAATATTATTACAATTTATTATTACAAAAAAAGAACGGCATTTATGTGCAACAGTATTTACTGCATGAGGTCAAGCTAGTGCAAGATGAGCATTTGTGGTTAAAAAGTATATAAAATGATATTTTCTTTCGTCGTTTTGCTAGATAAGACCCTCATTCCTCAGCTGGGTTCGTGTAGAGCCCTTTGAAGCTGCATTGAAACTGCATTTTGGACCTTCAACCCATTGGACACCACTGAAGTCCACTATATGGAGAACAATCCTGGAATGTTTTCTTCAAAAACCTCAATTTCTTTGTGACTGAAGAAAGAAAGACATGAACAACTATAGTAAAGGGGTGACCCCAAGGTTTTAAATGGTGGTGTGTATATATACTTTATAAACACTTCTAATGTTACAGAACACATTTTCAAACAGAGACATCCTCAGATTTGAAGGATGGCCTTGAACTCTCAGTGACTTGAACACCGAGTTTTGCATAATATCTAGAGAATATTATACTCATAATGTACTAAATCTATTGTGCCTGACCTACAATTTGAAGTGCCTTGAGGCTCTATTTTTGGATCTTGCAGCACAGGTTCTGACAAGCTTTGGGCCTGCGGTGAGGGGCGCTTGCAATTTTCACTGTCACGAATTGTGTAATGGATCCATCTTCTTTAAAACAGTGACGTCTGTGGGAGATTTTCACCACACAGTACTGATCTACTTTTGGACTAAAGGCTTTGACAAATTAGACTGTGGCACCAGAGTCAAGCAAAATCCCTTTCTTATGTGCCACGCTTGTCCAGTCAAACTGATGACATCTTAGGTATTCTTATGGAGCATATTATGGAAGACAGTTTCCGCCACTGAACAAAAAAATAAAAAAGGTAATTACAACTTTTTATTTTGCAATTTTGACTTTTTTCCCTCAGAATTCTGAGATATAAACTCATAATTGCGTGACATAAACTCGCAGTTGTGAGTTATAAAGTCAGAATAGCGTGATACAACTCATAATTTCAAATTATAAAGTCAGAATTGCAAGACAAAGTCGCAATTCTAAAAACAGAGTTGCAACTATAATAAAGCCCAGAAATAAAGTCAGAACTGCCAGATATAAACTTACAATTCTGACTTTTTTTCTTGCTTTATTAAGTCAGAATTGTGAGATATAAACTCACAATTCTGAGAAATTGTCAGTTGTGTGATATAAACTCACAATTACAAGTTAGAAAGTCAGAACTGCGAGAATATAAACGTACAATTCTGAGAAATTGTCAACTGCGTGATATAAACTCACAATTGCGAGTTATAAAGTCAGAATTGTGAGACAAAATGGTCACAACTTTGAGAAATAAACTCACAATTCTCACTTCTTTTCTCATTATTAAGTCAGAATTGTGAGATATAAACTCACAATTACAAGTTATAAAAAGTTTTAGTCAGAATTGCAAGACAAAGTTGCAATTCTGAGAAATAAAGTCACAATTCTGACTTCTTTTCTTCAGTTAAGTTAGAATTGTAAGATATAAACTCGCAATTCTGAGAAATTGTCAATTGTGTGATATAAACTCACAATTACAAGTTAGAAAGTCAGAATTGTGAGAATATAAACGTACAATTCTGAGAAACTGTCAACAGCGTAATATAAACTCACAATTGCAAGTTATAAATTCAGAATTGTGAGACAAAATGGTCACAATTCTGAGAAATAAACTCACAATTCTCACTTCTTTTCTCGAGTTATTAAGTCAGAACTGTGAGATATAAACTCACAATTACAAGTTATAACATCAGAATTTGTGTGATAATTGCATGATATAAACTCGCAATTGCGTGTCAGAATTGAGAGTCAAAGTCACAATTCTTTGGTCGCAATTCTGAGAAATAAAGTCAGGACTTTTTTCTCAATTTATTAAGTCAGAATTGTGAAATATTAACTCAATTCTCAGAACATATCAGTCTTTTTTCCCTCCTCAAAACTGGGCTTTATATCGTGCAATTGCGAGATTATCTCACAATTCTGACTTTATAACTCACAATTGAGTTTATATTTCACAATTCTGAGAAAAAAGTCAGAATTGCGAGTTTGTATCACAGACAAAAATTTGCAATAACATTTTTTTTTTTAATTCAGTGGCTGAAATGGGCTTCCATACCATATAGCCTAAAATAACATACGAAGAACTAAAAATAATCCTATTGCACTTTCATTTAATGATTATTTCAGACAAGTGTAAGCATTTCAGATTATATACAAATAGTAAGCTATTCCTTGACTATAACTTATGACCATCACACTATTACTAGTGTAGCTCAGGCAGCTCAGTTATTGGCCCTGACTGATCGTAAACGCACCAAAACCCTTTGCTTACTCTCTTGCGTTCACGTGTGCTGCTCTTGTACTTGTTCATTGTGCGCTATTGATCAAGCCACTGTAAAACTTGTGACTAAAGCTTAGCCTGTGCCTCCTGAATAAATCACACTATTGACCATGCACTTATCAATAAGGGTAATGACAAACATCTGTCCCCATTTTTAATGAAATCGACAAGACTTTACTGGCACTCCACCGGCAGCGGCCATTCCCAGATTGACAATCTTTTAGAGCAAAGCAGCGAAGCAAATGGACTCATGCTGTAAATCGAGAGGTGTATATTTGCTTCAGTTGTATAAGACTTAAGCTTGAAAAAAAGGTTTCGGAAGACAAATGAAATAAATATAAAATTGTAAAACAAGGACGCTTCTCGCTGACAGTTTCCTGTCCAGACAGTAGGCTCATGTTCCACTGCCTGTCTGTAACAATACCAGCCAGCTGACGATACGCTTCACCGGAGATGAGATCCAAGCTTTGAGAGGAACTATAATACCAGTGAGATCAATAGACGGGCCGCTTTTCTGCATATCGTTCTAATGAAGAGCTTGTTGCGGTACGTCAGCGCAGTGGCCCGTGAGACAGCATTTGCATGCATCTCTCTGTAAGACAAGAAACACGACATGCCTGTCTGCGATGACGGTCGATACCTCGTCATGTCTGAGTCTGAGGACAAATGCTCGCTTTAATGATCATCTTCCACTATTTAACTCTAATATCAGCAGAAGAATATGCATATGGAAGGCGAACAATCACCTTTCTCTTCCTATAATAAGCATTGATCTCTAAGCGCATATGAAGTCCCTTCATCACGTACAATTGGCTGAAAAGGTTTTCTCAGATAAAATAATGCAATATAAACACAGCTAGAGGCAACAGGAAAATGCCGATATTACACATTACTTTAATAACTCTCTCCATTGAGCCTGCATATCAGAACAATGGACATATCAGATTGCATTGTGGGTCAGAGAGCCTGAAACACAAAAGTGCAATCACCAACACCACACAAAATGATATAGTCTCTGAATAAAAGGTCTTTTTTCATAAGAAAAAGCCAGTGTGAGATATGCACCATCCATAATCCAGTTGGATTTATAGACCTATATCTCATTCTAGTCATTTCAGAACTGCACCTGATTTGGTGCAATGATTCAACAAGGATTTTAAGATGCAAACCCTTTTAATTTTCATAGATTCTTGAAGTTGACAGACTGACAGATTTAAGATGCTCCTCTATAAAGAATAAGAACTCGAATATAAGTCTAAAGTGAAATTTTGCTATAGAGCTGTAAAGCTCGCTGAAGCATCTTCAGGGTTTCATTGTCAGTCTCAACTGGGTTCTCAATTCATTTAGCGGATGAAGCCCCACACACACAATGAAAAACTCATAAAACACAGCTCCCCCTCAAATATATCCACACAGGAGCAACCTGAAGGCTTTAAAAGTACAATTTCATTACAGAAAGCTTTAGGACCTTATGTGCCTCCACTGGAATCGATTTGTTTTTATCTCAAACAGGAGCATCAATTTGTTTTTACCTCAAAGCGGAGTCTCAACACGCACATGCACAATTACAAACCTGTATAGTGACTGAAACCACCCAAGCACAACCATCGGCACATTTGAGCCTGCACTGCCTCCAACCAAATAGCTCGGATAACTGCATGACTGTGGAATGTATATGGTCCTGATACGTGTGCAGTGAAGTTTGCCACACCTAACCCATCACGGAGAGCACTGCACAGCGTCTTATCACAGCGCGAATACTGCACAGTCCAAACGAGAAAGCCCTCAAACCAATTCCCTCACAAAAGGCTTTGCAACAAACACTCCAAGGTCAAAGAACGGCCACAAAGACGGCTTACTGTCAACGATGCATCATGTTGGTGAGCCACACAGGTATGGCTGCATAATGGTCTGAACACAGATAACTCAATAACATGACTGAACAGAAAAATATTTTCAAAAAACAACCAAGGGATGCACTTTAAAAAATGCAATTTAAGAAAGTTCATTCAATCTTACCCAGGGGATAAAATAAGTCAAAAGATGTTCAGGCTTACAGCTTTCTTAAGTGCTTTTTAGAAATTTTATTCAGTATTATCAGGTGTTTTTAATACAATTTTCTTAAAGGACATTTTTTTTTTAGAGCACAGAACGTTTTTTTAAAACAGACATTCTGGCCTTGGCATCTAAACAGAAAAATATGAAAAACACTGAATAAACAAATTAGTTATGCAATCTGTAAATGTGGTTGTTTCACAAGGATAAAACACTGTCTTCGGATCAGGTGTGGAATCATGAAACTCTTGTAAACTTTATTTTTCCATTTACAGGGCAAAGCAGATGAACAGTCCTCCTCACTCCCTGGCAATCCTGTTACCACAGGGATTTGTTCTGGCAGCCCTGTAAAAGATTAGTCCTCCAGGAGAGTGAATGGACTTGATTAGCTAGACAGCATTTTAATGGGATTGTCAGAGAGGCAACAATAAATCAGCTTTTGTGATTAAATGGGTGCTCCAGTAAAAGTTGTATGTCCACAGATCAATAATTATTGAATGTTGCTCTCGCTCACACTATGGAGGCGGTGAAACCAACCCAAAATTTCGGCAAGATAATAATCGTGGCAGACGACAGTACGTGGATTCCAATCACACTATGGTATATGCATGAGTGCATCTGTGGGTGTCAAAGAAAAAGGCACCATGTACCATGAAGTAGTGCTTACTCATAAACAGTTGAAGTCAAAAGTTTATATACACCTTGCAGAATCTACAAAATGTTAATTGTTTTACCAAAATAAGAGGGCTCATACAAAATACATGTTATTTTTTATTTAGTGCTGACCTGAATAAGATATTTCACATAAAACATGTTTACATATAGTCCACAAGAGAAAATAGTAGCTGAATTTATAAAAATGACCCTGTTCAAAAGTTTACATACACTTGATTCTTAATACTGTGTTGTTATCTGAATGAACCACAGCTGTGTTTTTTTGTTTAGTGATGGTTGTTCATGAGTCCCTTGTTTGTCCTTAACAATTAAACTGCCTGCTGTTCTTCAGAAAAATCCTTCAGGTCCCACAAATTCTTTGTTTTTTCAGCATTTTTGTGTATTTGAACCCTTTCCAACAATGTATGATTTTGAGAACCATCTTTTCACTGAGGACAACTGATAGAGTCATATGCAACTATTACAGAAGGTTCAAACGCTCACTGATGCTTCAGAAGGAAAAACCATGCATTAAGAGCCGGGAGGTGAAAACTTTGAATTTGAAGATCAGGGTAAATTTAACTTATTTTGTCTTCTGGGAAACATGCAAGTATCTTCTGTAGCTTCTAAAGGACAGTACTAAATAAAAAAAATATATATATGACATTTAGGCAAAATAAGAAAAAATGTACACGTTCATTCTGTTCAAAAGTTTTCACCCCCGGCTCTTAATGCATCGTTTTTCCTTCTGAAGCATCAGTGAGTGTTTGAACCTTCTGTAATAGTTGCATATGACTCTGTCAGTTGTCCTCAGTGTGAAAAGATGGATCTCAAAATCATACAGTCATTGGAAAGGGTTCAAAGATACAACATTTCTGAATTTGAAAAGAATTTGTAGGACCTGAAGGATTTTGCAGAGGAACAAGGGGCAGTTTAACTGTTCAGGACAAATAAGGGACTCATGAACAACTATCACTACACAAAAAAAAAAATAAATAAATAAATAAATAAAACAGCTGTGGATCATTCAGCGAACAACACAGTATTAAGAATCAAGCGTATGGAAACTTTTGAACGGGGTCATTTTTATAAATTCAACAATGATTTTCTCTTGTTGACTATATGTAAACATCTTTTATATGAAATATCTTATTCAGGTCAGTACCAAATAAAAAAATAACATTTTGTATGATCCCTCTTCTTTTGGTAAAATAATTAACATATTGTAGATTCTGCAAGATGTATGTAAACGTTTGAATTTAACTGTATAACAGTAAATATAACAAGAAAATTAAGAACTGTAGATATGAGAAGATTGAATAAAACATTCCTGTCATAGTAAAGAGGCCATTTAAAGAATGTCTCTAACATTTGTAATGCAACAAATTAAAAAAAAAAATGGAAAATTCTTCGAAGACTAACACAGAAGAGACAAAATTGTTGAATACAGTTGTTATTTTTATTTTCTTTGTCCACGAAAAGTATTCTCGTAGCTTCATAAAATGATGTCTGATGTCATATGGACTATTTTAATAAATGTCCTTACTACCTTAAATATTTCAGTTGCGTTGCTGTCTATGCAGGGTCAGAAAGCTCTTGTATTTCATCAAAAATATCTTAATTTGTGTTCTAAAGATGAATGAAGGTTCATCGGGTTTGGAATGACATGAGGGTGAGCAATTAATGACAGAATTTTCATTTTTGGGTGAACTATCCTTTTAAGCTAACTTCTCAAATTGATCTCTATGCTATCTCTTTTCTATCAGAAAGAAACAACTGCAATATTATAGATATCTCATTTCTGATTTTCCTCTCCAATGGGACAGTTTCCAGCACTGATGTCCAAACTGCCGTGTGGAGGTCATCGTATGGAGAGTGTCTCTCTGTCTCTGGTCTGTTGGTTGTAATTAGGTGTTTAAAGGACAGACTGAACTCCAGACTGCATCAGTCTACTTCTGCATTCCTTCAGCTTTGATAGCACGCTTTCCCCACGTCTGCCCCTCATCATCCTATCACACGCCCCTCCCTCTGCCTGTCCTCCCTTCGGCACGCAAGAATCCTTCGGCTCTGGACAGTGTTTCATTTCCCCCAAGCCTTGTGTGTGATAGCTTAATGGCCCCACGTGGCCCCACGTTGAAGAAAACATGCAGGGAGAGAATGACAGGGGAGTGAGTCAACATAGAAGTCATTTTCCATATTATTGTTCCCATTTAAAAGGGATCTGGTATGTTTGGAGCACTGTCAGATGAAATTGCTAATACAACAGAGAATTTGTAGGCTTGTAGGAAGAAAGGGTTGCGACTGTAATTGTCACATGAAAGCCTTTGAGATGACGCTGTTCACACAAGGCCACATGAGAATGGGGTTTGACAAAAGGTGGAATGAAAAAAAAAAATACTTCTAATTTCAGTTTGTATTTATTATTATCCAAAGCTGGGCTTCATTGCCAACCATTCATTTCCAACATGCACACACACAGGGGTAACAATAAACACAGGAAAACAATCAACACAACCTCAGCCAGGCAAACACCACAATGGAAAATTTGGTCACTTTTGTTCTCTTCATGCCTGCTGTTTGTCAAAACACAAGGCCCTTATTCAGACAGATTCATTATAATATTTTGTTGTGTGTTATATTATTATTATACTCCATTCCTCTATGCAGAAAATGCAGGCAAAATCACAAAATCCAGTCTTAAAAAACCATTATCATATCATATACAAACAGAAACTTAAAGGTCTTCACAAAAAGGCGTCAAAATAAAAGTTCGGTTTAACTTGAAGGAATTTTGACAGAAACATATTACTTCATGTAATGATAGTACTACTACTACTACTAATATATTATTATTAAAACATTATTTTTAAGGAATATTAATGAGAACATGGATTTACCATAATTTATTTACCAAATGCACAACACATAATTTCAAAAAAAAAAAAATAATAATAATAATAATAAATTAGTTTTTTATAAAATCAATTATTTGGAGATGCTATTGGTTATTAAAACTGAATGAAACCATTAAAATGAAATCCAGAAAACTAATGCATAACATAGAATTTGGGAAAAATAAAACTAAATTTGAGAAAAGAAATAATGTATTTCATAGGCTCTTAAGAATGTAATTTGTGTTAAACTTTTAATAAATCACTGTTAAATTAAATTTGGTAAGTTTCATGATTTCAACTAATAAGACATGCTTCTGATTATTAATATTTAATGAAGCCATTAAAATGGAATCCAGAAAACTAATGGAACACAGAATTTGGTAAAAATAAAATTAGAAAAGAAAAAACAAACAAATTTCATAGGGCCTTAAGAATGTAATTTTTGCTGAACCTTTAATAAATTCCTGTTAAATTGTGTAAGTTTCATGATTTAAACTAATAAGACATGCTTTTGATTATTAAAATTTAATGAAGCCATTAAAATGGAATCCAGAAAATTTATGGAAAACACAGAATTTGGTAAATATAAAACACAATTTGAAAATAAAATAAAATGTATTTCATAGGGCCTTAAGAATGTAATTTTTGTTAAACTTTTAATAAATTGCTGTAAAAATGTGTAAGTTTTATGATTTCAACTAGTAAGACATGCTTTTGATTATTAAAATGTAACAAAACCATTAAAATGGAATCCAGAAAATTAATGGAAAACACAGAATTTGGTAAAAATAAAACAAAATTTGAGAAGAAAACAAGTATTTCACAGGGCCTTAAAGTGTAATTTTTGTTAAACTTTTAATAAATTGCTGTTAAAATGTGTAGGTTTCATGATCTCAAGCATTTGTTTACACACATTAATGTTCTTTTGATTATTAAAATGTAATGAAACCATTAAAATGGAATCCAGAAAATTAATGGAAAACAGAATTTGGTTAAAACAAAAAATTTGAGAAGAAAAAAGTATTTCATAGGGCCTTAAAATAATAAATGAATTATAAATTAATAATAAATTTAATAAATTGCTGTTAAATCGGGTAAGTTTCATGATTTCAATTAATTAACATGCTTTTTGATTAATAAAATTTAATTAAACCATTAGTACAATACAAATTAAAAATTTAAATTAAATTGAATTAATTTTAATTAAAATGAAATTTAAGAAAAAATAAAACGGATTTTATATTATTTTACATGACCTTATTATAGCTAATTTCCAACATCATGGAGAGAAAATCATAAATTAAAATGAACATATAAAAACACATTATTTTGGAACAATAAAATAAAAATCGTATGATCTTCACAGGCAACTAGACTGAAAGAGCTCCCATAACCTTTTAAGGTTTCTCAGCTTGACTCTTCATCTGATGACCAGTGGTCAAAATGGATTGCTGCGTTTATGAGATTTCCTAACGTAACTCTGAATACAGAGCTTGGATAGACTGACCCTGAACGGTGTCCACACAATTGGGCCTGTGGAACGAGCTGAGGGGGAGGGACAAGAGGGCAATCACAGGTGTTGTGGGTATTTTTTATTATGAAGCTGTGGCTGTACAGATGTTGTAAAGGGTAATTGCTTTTTGCTAACACAGCTGGGGCAGCCTGAACTGTTAACCACATCTCAATGCCTCTACTATCAAGGTTATCCATTTACTGCAATTTCTCCTATTTGGCCCTCCTCACATTCAGCGTTTGTTTACACACATTAAAAGCTTACTGCATCAAGCAGTGCTGTGATATCATGTAGAAAAACAAAAACAGGCACATGCTAAATCCACAGGCTGTGTTTGAATACTGATGAAAGTCACCTGCTGATCTACTATTTCATTGGCTCCCATTCCAGCACTCCAGTTCCTATTTAAACCCATACGCTGTACTGGATACGGACACCCAAGCCTGGACCGACTGCTCGTGTTGTCTTACTTTCTCTGGTTTCGGTTTTAGTTTCAGCTACAGTCAGCTTCATTCAAAGCCCTCCTCTGTCTAAACTGGAGCAACACAATGCACTGGGCCGCTGTGTCTGGAATGAGGTCATGTGCCTGTCTAAATGTAGAGCAGTACACTGATATTTACTGTTATGTAAGTGGGGTTCTGTAGTCAGTCAATCAGAGTGGATGTTTCTTTTCTGACATTCATCAGTTGTAACACTGAATTCAAAATGTAAAACTGACCTGGGGACAAACTATAAATGATACATAATTAATCCAAAAAAGCGCAAGTGCAAAGATAATGTCACTGATATGCACCATTATGTAAAACTAAACTGCATGCCCATGCAAAACTCACTGTCATGATGCTACTGTAGGTGTTTTGAGTGATTGCTTACTGGCCCAAAACAAAATAGTCCTTTCCCAAGTACAATATATATGATTTTCCGGTTCCTGGACATGGACAAAAAGTATATACATTGTATTTATTTTAGAAAATTATGATCATTTAGCTAGATAAGACTCTTATTCTTATTATTATATTACTCTTATTTTTGCATATTTTAAAATGTATTTACAGTTGAAGTCAAAAGTATACATACACCTTGCAGAATCTGCAAAATATTAATTTTTTACCAAAATAAGTGGGGTCATACAGAATGCATGTTATTTTTGATTTAGTACTGACCTAAATAAGATATTTCACACAAAAGATGTTTACATTTAGTCCACAAGAGAAAATAATAGTCGTATTTATAAACACAACGCACAAAAGCCAGGGGGTGAAAACTTTTGAATTAGAAGAATAGGGTAAATTTAACTTAGTTTGTCTTCTGGGGAACATCTTCTGTAGCTTCTGAAGGGCAATACTAAATGAAAAAAATATGATATTTATGCAAAATAAGAAAAATGTACATATCCACATTTCGTGTAAAAGTTTTCACCCCCCCCCCCCCCCGACTCTTAATGCATCGTTTTTCCCTCTGACGCATCAGTGAGCGTTCTATAATAGTTGCATATGAGTCCCTCAGTTGTTCTCAGTGTAAAAAGATGGATCTCAAAATCATACAATCATTTTTGGAAAGGGTTCAAATACACAAAAATGCTGAAAAATCAAAGAATCTGTGGGACCTTTTTGATTTTTCTGGAGATTTTTCTGAAGAACAGCAGGCAGTTTTACTGTTCAGGACAAACAAAGGACTCATGAACAACTACCACTAAACAAACAAAAAAACAGCTGTGGATCATTCAGGTAACAACACAGTATTATGTGTACATGTAAACTTTTGAACAGGGTCATTTTCAAACATTATTTTCTTTTGTGGACTATATATAAACATCTTTTATGTGAAATATCTTATTCAGATCAGTACTAGATAAAAAAAAAAATAACATGAATTTTGTATGATCCCTCTTATTTTGGTAAAATTATTAACATTTTGCAGATTCTGCAAGCTGTATGTAAACATTTGACTTTAAATGTAAATATATATTGTTGCCACATGGCATCAAATAAACATTTTTTACATTTTTTGAAAAGCATTTAACCCTAAGTAAGAACAAAAGTAATGGTGCCTTTGATGCCAGTTATAAACATGGTTAATTTTCTGTTTTTGTTTGTCTGTGAACATTTTTTTGCATTTCTTCACAGTTACAAGAACATGAACGTCTGGTAAAAACATTTCTAGCAACATTTCAGTCTGTTCTTTCCTTCATTTTCACAGCTAATGGAGGCCACAGCCGTGTCAGGACACGCAGCAGACGGGCTGTCTGATAGTCAACACTGGCCTAAAGGGAAGTATGAACCAGTCACACAAGTCTGAAATGTGAAATCTTTCTGTCACTCTCTGAATCTTGTTGTCTCTGTTTTTCTCTCTCCCTCTCTTTCTTCTTCTCTAACAATCCCTCTCTGCTACAAAGCCAACATTTCTCAACTCCTTCCCTCCATCCCAGAGAGAGATAAGGCAGAGTGAAGTCTTGCTGACAGGCTCTGTTAAATATTTATCCTGGTGTGAAGAGAGAAGTGAGCAGAATGTCTTCTACATGTGCTTCTGTGGGTCTGTCTGTGTTCACTCAGGTCCTCTGTCCTGTGTTTCTTTATCTTCAGTTTCAACATAATTCTATACTCATGCTTGTGTCACTTAAAAAAGGTTTATAAGGAAACACCGGTAATCTAGTGTATACACACACACACGTGTATATAGATGACTCACACAGCTCTTGCATGTCTGACCACTATATAACACCACTAATACACCCTCCTTTACACCAGAAGCACCAGAGTTTGTCAGAATCACTTAATTTCTCTTCTTCACTTGCTTTGTATTTTCCCTGTAAAACATGAACAACATGCGCTCTGATTTAAGCAAACACACACAGATGGGCCACTGTTGTTACAGTGTGAGTGTTAGCCTTGGGCCACATGAACCAGCAACGCTGTACACAGATGCCACCTTTCCTGTGATCCACATCCCATTAAAGGAAGTCAGGCTGGTGCCCCAATCAACAGATCACCTTTTCAAAAGTGTCTTTGTTCCCTGAGCCACAACAGCTGGGAACAATTAACTGCCAGTACACAGCAGTAAGGGTTGCCAGTCAGTGTATTATAGTGCCTGGCCAAGCATGGGAGCCCCAACTTTCATGCTGAAGCAGTAAATCAGTCCACCGCTCCAGTTTACTCCAAAGTTTTTGCATATGCAAAAAAAAAAAAAAAAAGTATTAATTCATTAGCTGTTCCACCTGTGTGACTCGCTTTGCAATTTAAATCAGACAAAGTTTCTGGGACTTTTCCCAAAGTCCTTGAATTAGAACCCCAAAAGCCGTCATTGAAGTTTTCCCCTTGAAAAGCCTTACGGCTGACAGCAATAAAGCATTGCAGTCTGACTTCAATCAATGGTGGACTGTCTTGAACCCCTTAAGTCCTTAAGAAAGGGAGGCAGGCTGAGAAATCAATTTGCAATTTACATGAGCAGCAGTGTGTTGAAAACACAAGCTAAAAGCTATAGCTTAGAAGGGGCCGGCGGTAATTAGAGGCCTCTTACTACAAACGATGCTGGATTGGCCAATCAATGGCGCTCGGGACAGTTCTGGCTATCTGCAAGACTGTCGCTCATATGTATGCGGTGGTCAATAAGCTGAAAGGTATCAAACCAAGGAGAAATGACTACAGTTGAGTGTGTGAAAGCTTGTCTATAATGAGACTTCCCATGGAGAGAAATGGGACGGAAGACTGAAAGAGACAAAAAAGACAGTGCATGAGTGTGAGAAGAAAAAAAAAAGAGAGGATACTTCAGATGTAAAACGATAAAGCATGTAAAAAGTAGGAAAATCTGTTTCAAAAACTCAAAATTATAAATGTGATTTTAAAATTTGAAAGCAAAATTAATTTTAAATGTCACTGGAAAACAAAGCCAAACTTTTAAATGGAGTAGATAGTAGAAATGTAAGAAAAGCAACAAGTAAAAATGTAAAATGTAGAATCAATATTCTGAAAATATTCAAAATTCTAAATGTCATTTGAAAATACAAAAAAAAGAAACATTCCAATTTTTAAAAAATGACTTTTTAAATATTTAAAATAGTTAAGTATTTCAAAATATTTAAAATGTTTAAAATATTTATTACATTTGAATATTTTAAATATTTAAATATTAAATACATTTATTCAAGTTATTTATTTAATAATTTAATTGGAAAGCAAAACCAAACTTTTATTAAGAATTAATTTTCTTTATTTAAATATTTAAAATATTTAAGTATTTCAAAATATTTTAAAAATGTTAACATTAAATATATTTATTTATTTTAAAATGTCATTGAAAAGCAAAGCCAAACTTTTAAATGGAGTAGTAGAATGTAGAAATGTAAGAAAAGCAACGTGTAAAAATGCAAAATGTAAAATCAATATTGTGAAAAAATTAAAAATTCTAAATGTCATTTTAAAATACAAAAACATCAAAACATAAAAAACATACAAAAACAAAAATTAAAAAAAAAAAACATTGAAACACAGAATTTGTTTTCTTTATTTAAATATTTAAAATATTTAAGTATTTCAAATATTAAAAAAAAGTAAAATATTTACTAAATTTGAATATTTAAAAAAATGTAATATTAAATACATTTATTCTTAGTTATTTATTTTAAAATGTCACTGGAAAACAAAACCAAACTTTTAAATGGAGTTGTAGAAAGTAGAAATGTAAAAAAAACGTGAAAAAAAAAATGCAACATGTAGAATCAATATTCCAAAAATATTCTAAATTCTAAAAGTAATTTGAAAATACAAAAACATCAGAAGCATTCAAATTTTTACAAAATGGCATTTGAAAATTTAAAATAGAAAATATATTTTTTATTTACATTTAAAATATTTATAATATTTACTACAGTTGAGTATTTAAAATATTTAAATATTAATAACAGTTATTCTAGTAATTTGACTATTTATTTATGTTCTAATGCCATACCAGCAACAATGGCTATATTCATGGAAACATTACCGGTATCATTTCAATACATCATTTATAACAATATAGCATTAACTTGAGAAAAAAAAAAAAAATAATCAAACTTACAAGTAACAACAATAGTACTGATAAAAATCACATCAAATCTTTACATTTTTATCAACGATAAAAAAAATAAATCTGAAATTCGTCTGGTGGATACCTTTTTATAAATGTCTTTGAATATATTTTCTGACTGAGTAAAAACGATGTCTAAAATAATTTAAAAATGTTGTAATTTTAGAGTAATTTAACTACATATTTAATTATAATAATATAAAAAAAAATTACACTTTGAATGTTCTAAGTGTTACTAACATATATGCATGTACTGAGCAGTGGAACCAAAGGGAGCTTCTCTGATTTTGCTTTCTTTTTCAGGACAGAAAGAAAAGCTGGCAGAAAAGGAGCAGATTTAAAGAGTTAAACGCTGGGGAAAAAAGCGGCGAGGGGACAAAAGAACCATTGTGAGATGCAGAAGTCTCCCGGAAAGGAGAGAGAGGAAAGAAAGGCACCACTCGCCGGTCCCCTCTCTCCATTGTGAGTGGACGGAGTGCAGCCACGCATGACAGATGTCCTGCCCATTGTCCCCCATCAGCCTCCTCTCTGCCTCCTGGTCCTACTGGAATTCCAAGAGACGCGTTCGGCATGCGTGAGAGTGTGCGCCTGTGCATGAGCGTGTGAGTCAGAGCGTGTTGCCTTGAGTCCGCGTGGAGCCGTGTGTGAGTGTAAGGGGGGGTCTGGGGGTGTGTGAATAGGGGCTCCAAAGTCTGAAGTGCCAAAGTTAGCTAAACTACTCAATACAGCTCCCACGGTCCTGTCACTCACATGCAAAAGCAACAAGAACGTGCAGCAGCGGACTTTCACAGACTTAACGCATGAGGCTTCATCGCAGGCTCAGATGAAGATCTCTACATACTGCCAAAAGCTATTACACACTTCACTACAACAACTGTCACCTGAATAAGCAGTAATATTTAAACAGCAAGCGGCGGCGGTGTAAAGTGATATGCGGACGGGAAGCTCTGTGAAGTGCGGTGATGCACTACATTCTCTGTTAAGAGACCCACCATGTGGTAACTCTCCAAAAGCATCCCGTCAGCTGTCAGTCAGCAGGCAACAGAACTGCTGGGCACAAGGGGAAGAAAACAAATATTCCTGCATCTTAAAGGAGAACTCCACTTCCAGAACAACAATTCACAAGTAATTTACTCACCCCCTTGACATCCAAGATGTTCATGTCTTTCTGTCTTCAGTCATGAAGAAATTATGGTTTTTGAGGAAAACATTTCAGGATTTTTCTCCATATAATGGACTTCATTGGTGCCTCGATTTTGAACTTCCAAAATATAGTTTAAATGCAGCTTCAAAGGGCTCTAAATTATTGTAATCTAAAAATTTCTATACTTTTTAAGCACAAAAGCTTGTGTAGCACAGGCTCTGGGATGCACGTCCACGACGCTACGTACTATTGAATCACGTCGAAAGGTCACGTGGAACGTAGGCGGAACTACAGACCCAGTGTTTACAAAGTGAATGCACAAAGACCAAGAAAGTGCAAGTAAGTCAAATGCTGTTTACAAACAAAAAGGTACAACGATGTTGGGCGATTTTGAAGTTGTAGGAGAAAATAAGATGGAGTTTTTCGCCATTCTCTACCTTTTTGAGCCGGAGTACACAGACGATGAACTTAGACGTGATTCGTAGTAGTGATGAGAAGACTCGAAGACTCGAAACAGGTGAACTAATTCCAGTACAGAACCTAATAGGATGTTGCGCATGCGCGACTGAACGAATCACTCCCCGAGACGACTCGTTCTTCCCGAGTCACATTAAAGATTCGTTCAAAATGAACGAATCGTTCAAGAACGACCCATCACTAATTCGTAGCATCGTGGAGGCGCATCCCAGAGCCTGTGCTAAACAAGCTTTTGTGCTTAAAAAGTATACAAATTTTTATTTTTCTCAAAAAAATGACAGATCGTTTCGCTAGATGAGACCCTTCTTCCTCGGCTGGGATCGTTTAGAGCCCTTTGAAGCTGCATTTAAACTACATTTTGGAAGTTCAAAATCGGGGCACCAATGAAGTCCATTATATGGAGAAAAATCCTGAAATGCTTTCATCAAAAACTATAATTTCTTTACGACTGAAGACAGAAAGACATGAACATCTTGGATGACAAGGGAGTGAGTAAATTATTTGTAAATTTGTTTGGAAGTGAAGTTCTCCTTTAAAGAACACTCTATAACTAGCACTTTCCCTCCTTTTTCACCAGCCATATTTAACAAATTAAATGGCAAGTGCCCTAATAATAATACCAAGCACTAGCTGCATCACAAATCAATATTATTACTTTTATTCAGCAAAAAAGCATTAAATTGATTAAAGAGTGCAGACATTTAATGTTACAAAAGTAACACTGTTACAAAAGTTCAGCTTTATAAAATCATTCAAATGCAATGCTAACAAGTATTCAACCTTCAGCAGCGACTCTAGTAATAGTTTGACTGTCCACTACAGCATTCAAGCTCCTATTGCTGCTGCTTTGCAGTGTGATACACAGTATCATGTGTTCTATTCCAGCACTGGTGCTGTTCTCCGCACTGCTGCAGACCTCGAAAGAGACAAAGACTAATGGCCAGAACAAAGACAGGTCACGCATGCACACACACCCTCAAAGACAAGCCACTGACTTTCTCAAAAGATCTCTACTACAGGATTTACAGTATGATGGAGGTACATTAATATTTGAACTGGGGTATCAGGATATATATATAAAAACAAGATATTTTGCCATCTCTTACAGTCTCTCTTTTTCGCTTGACTTCAAGTGAGGAGAGTGTACAATTCATGATGGATTATTGGAAAACTTCACCTCTATAGATTTCAGATCAATAGATCAATGAGTGGGGGGGCCACTGCCAGCCCACATGCATCTCTAATATTTGTTAAGGACCCTGGTGATTTGTTGGCTCTTGTAATGTTCTAATAAACATACTGTAGGGCTTGTTTTTAGTGGGATGAATACACTAGTGAGGTATGACAAAAAACATTCAAAAAACAAAATTCAGTAAAATGTAAACAAATTTGGGGTTGTAAGTTCTTACTTTTATTTTAAATATCTGCATTTATTTATTCTAAAACATTTTTACAATTTAAAATAATAATTTTTTATTTAAATACACTACCAGTCAAAAGTTTTTGAACAGTAAAATTTTTAATGTTTGTAAGGAATTCTCTTCTGCTCACCAAGCCTGCATTTATTTCATCCAAAGTACAGCAAAACAGTAAAATTTTAAAATATATATATTTTATATTTATATTTTATATTGTATTATATATATATATATATATATATTTGAATATATTTAAAAAAGTAATTTATTGTGATCAAAGCTAAATTTTCAGCATCATTAACTCTTGTCAGTCAGTGTCACATGATCCATCTGAAATCATTCTGATATGCTGCTGATTTGCTGTTCAAGAAACATTATGATTATTATTATTATCATCAATATTTCAAACAGGTGAGTAATTTTTTTCAGAACTTTTGTAATATTATACACTATACCATTCATAGGCTTGGAGTCAGTATAATTTCTTTTGTTTTGTTTTGTTTTTTGGGAAAGAAATTATAGAAGTTAATACTTTCTTTTAGCAAGGACGCTTTGATCAAAAGTTATGATAAAGACATTTATAACGTTACAAAAGATTTATATTTTAGATAAATGCTGTTCTTCTGTTAACTTCAAAGTTAACTTTCTGTTCATCAAAGAAACCCGAAAAAAAAATTCCACTAAGCTGTTTTTAACATAATAATAATAATAAATGTTTTTTTGAGCAGCAAATCAGAATATTAGAATGATTTCTGAAGGATCATGTGACTGGAGTAATGATGCAAAAAAATTCAGCTTTGAAATCACAGGAATAAATTGCATTCTAAAATATATTCAAATAGAAAACAGTTATTTTAAATAGCTAAAATATTTCAAAATTTGACTGTTTTTGCAGTACGTTGGGTCAAATAAATGCAGTCTTGGTGAGCAGAAGAGACTTCTTTAAAAAACATTAAAAATCTTCCTGTTCAAAAACTTTTGACTGGTATATATTTTAGAATGTAATTCATTTCTGTGATGGCAAAGCTCAATTTTCAGTATCATTACTCCAGTCTTCAGTGTCACATGATACTTCAGAAAGCATTCACATATGCTGAAGCTCAAAACACATTTATTATTATGATCAATGTTGAAAACAGTTGTGCTGCTTAGAAAGTTTAAAAGAACAGTGTTAATTTAAAATAGAAATCTTTTGTAGCATTATAAATGCCTGTATTGTCACTTTTGATCAATTCAATGCATCCTTGCTAGTATTAATAAAAGTATTAATTTCTTTTTTAAAAAAACTAAATGCATGCATATTCACAAATTACCCACAAATCTAAATCCAAACTGACACATACACATTTGGTACAGTTAAACCTTCGCAGGCTGCTGTCCCCATGTATGCGCTTGTGCATGTGTGTTTGAATGCATGTAAACGTTTAGCCCCGTGTGCAGCGCACCATGCCTCCCAGCACGGGCTTAGGTGACCCCAGTCAAAATCAATCAGCCCAGCACAATGGGACGAAGAGCACAGGGGAAAAGCTCGGGTCAGTGACGCATTTAATTCTCCAGTCCGATTGTCATTGTTCCAGCAGATCGGCCTTTTCTTTACGGGCCCGTAAGCCGGGTACTTCTGCCCCTTTATCGCCATGCCGCAATTATGAGTGCTCCTCAATGCATGAGACACTGAGATGAGTGGATTAACTGTGTGGGGGGAATAAATCTAATCTGCCATCCACAGCCTTGAAAATCTAATCACTATAAGGTATATGTGTGGCCGGCGGCCACTTTAATAGTGGTGGTAATTGGTATCACTTTTACTCAGAATGTCAACAAAGACATATTTTGTTGACATATTTGAACTTTTTGTTCAACTTATTCAATTTACTTGCTTCAGAAATGAAAACCTACAGGTTTATAGGAGTATCCTATCTCATACTAAAAACACAATATTACATATTTAAAGAGCAGAGTAAGCTTAAGGAAGGGAGGGGTTTGCAGACATTACGCTTAGAACTGATAGAACAAATAGTTTCAAAATGTATAAACGTGTATTCTGAGAAAATCACAACGTTTTCTGACCTTAGATGCATTTAAACCTGTTGTAGGGAACTCCAACACAACATCAGAACACTTTAAAATAACATACGACCTGCTCTTTAAACCATATACGTAAATATGCACCTTAGAGCTACAATGCTAACAGGCTACAGGAGGGTTACAGTATACTGTAAGTGTCAAGGCCTGTTTTTCTGTTCCCTAGATAAGCTTTATCAGTGGTCCACAGTGTTCCGCCACACCTTTCCTCTCATTCATATGGTGTTAACTACAACAGGTTTTCCTGAACTGTCCACCACAAACTGTAGAGCTAATACGGCCTGTTTTGATTATTTGCTGTATGAACTATATAGCAGTTTCTGTAGCTAAAGCTATAGAAGATTGTTACTACCTGCATTTTATGAAATACATAAAATGCAAAAAAAACTAAAATCTTCTACATAGAAGTATACATAAAGTACGTTTACAATGCACAATTACAAGTACAAGCTACAGCAGGTATTTGCGTAGTCTGACTAGTGTATCTGAAGAATAATTAAAATTTACTGAACATTTGAAGGATGAAATATAAAACTGTAGTCTCACGTGCATATATACTAGACAAATCTGTATAAAATCAAACTTTGTACATTTTAACCAGCAGTTCTCAACCTTGACTTCAAGAGCCCCATTATGAAAGACATTATTTGAAGGACTCCAAAATATCTTTGGTACTTGTTTGTAAAGACAAAGCTGCTTATTTTGAATTTACAAAAACAAGGAGTGTAACTACATTTATAATTATTTTAGTAATTAAAATCATTAAACATCATAATTCAAAGTTTTAATAACTAAATGTTCTTCATATTTTACACTTCAAGCTACATTTACACTTTTTATTACACATTTTAATATGTGACCCTAGACCACAAAACCAGGCATAAGAGTACATTTTAAAACTGATTTATAAATATGCTTTCCAATGATGTATGGTTTGTTAGGATAGGACAATATTTGGCCGAGATACAACTATTTGAAAATCTTGAATCTGAGGGTGCAAAAAAATCTAAATATTGAGAAAACAGCCTTTAAAGTTGTCCAAATGAAGTTCTTAAGAATGCATATTACTAATCAAAAATTAACTTTTGACATATTTATTGTAGGAAATTTACAAAATATCTTTATGGAACATGATCTTTACTTAATATCCTAATGACTTTTGGCAAAAAATTAAATTTGATCATTTTGACCATTACAATGTGTTTTGGCTATTGCTACAAATGTACCCAGAATGAAATAACTAGAAATTAAGATTTTATTAATCTCCTTGACTCAGTCTAGGTCTAGAAACCTCTTTTAAAATGCTATCATTTATCCATGTTTTCCAAGACACTGAGAATTCTAGTTCATAAATAACATATTTTTTTGTTGAGGGAACAAATGAAAAAAATATATATGCGTGAGCGTATGACAGCTTAGCTGTTTAAGCATATTTTAAAGCTTGTTTTGTCTATTTTTAAAATGTGTAAATGTACTTACAGTGGAATAGGTAAGAGGCAGAGGAGCAAGCAGGAAGCCATCAAAACTGACAGGTAAGGTGGCAGTGCTTCAGTGTCCTTGACACACAAACCTTCACCTATGAGCATCACCAAACAAGACATCAGATTCACTGTTAATGTGTTTCTGATATAATACTGGTGAAAATGGCTGAGACACATCATATTTCCAACACAACTTAAACTGTCCGATGTAAAACAGCAACAAAAGAGATTTACTTTTCTCTTACCCACTTAAGCACAAGACTGTGACTCTTAGTGTTTCATTGTTTCACTCTTGATTTTAGTCCCCTCCAACACTTCACTGGGTCAAGTGATGGGTCATGGGTTAACAGGATTTCAGCTCAGAAGGGTGTGCAGTGTCTTCACTCGAAGCCTGAACCTGTACACAGAAAGTCACAGATGGAGGAGAAGCCTTAATTTCACATTTATACAATTTTAAGCCTTAATTTCACATATTAAAAAAGGTTCAAACATTCACTGATGCTCCAGAAGGAAACATGATGCATTAAGAGCTGGGGGGGGGGGGGTGAAAAGTTTTGGAATTTCAAGATCAAGGTGAATTGTACTTCATTTGTCTTCTGGGAAAAATGCAAGTATCTTCTGTTGCTTCCGAAGTGCAGTACTAAATGGAAAAAAAATTATGTTTCAACAAAATAAGAACAATTTGGACATCTTCATCCTGTTCAAAAGTTTTCACCCCCTGGCTCTTAATGCATCGTGTTTTCCTCTGGAGCATCAGTGAGTGTTTGAACCTTTTTTAATAGTTGTGTTTGAGTCCCTCAGTTGTCCTCAGTGTGAAAAGATGGATCTCAAAATCATACAGTCACTGCTGGAAAGGGTTAAAATATGCAAAAGATGCTGGAAAACTGAAGAGTGAACTGAACAGTGCTCAGTTTAGGGACTCAAGAACAACTATTACAAAACAAAAAAACAGTCGAAGATCATCCAGGTAACCCTACACATATTATTAAGAACCAAGGGTTCCCAAACTTTTGCACAGGGTTATTTTAAGAATTTCAGCTATTTTTTTTTGTCTTTTGGACTATATGTAAACATATTTTATGTAAAATGTCTTACTCAGGACTGTGCTAAATAAAAAAAATAACATGCATTTTGTATGATATCTCTCATTTTGTTAAAATTATTCACATTTTCACATATTCTGCAAGGGGTTCCCAAACTTTTGCATAAAACTGTATTTCAAAAGATGGTTTCTAAAACTAGCATGTCAGATAGCTTACGCTACGCCAAGTACTATGTCATCTGCTGGAACGCCACTCTCTCATGAATGTGTGTACGACAGTTAGCGGAAGCCAGATCCGTGTGGAGCACTTTTTATGATGGATGGATGCACTTTACTAGACTTCAAAATCTCAACAGCCATTCACTGCCATTATAAAGCTTGGAAGAGCCAGGACATTTATTAATATAACTCAGATTGTATTGTTCTGAAAGAAAAAAGTCATATACACAGAATGGCTTAAGGGGGAGTAAATCATGGGATGATTTTCATTTTTGGGTGAACTATTCCTTTAACAATGTCTTTCCACTCCAATTCACTTCAAGTTGTGACCTTGGAATGCACCAGCTCTTCAGTGAGAGGCGGGGCTTCATGAGTCTGTTCATTTGGGAGATCATTCGAACCTGAGACAATAGTTCAGCTGCTCATTGCATGTGGAACGTGGCCCCCACCCCCAGCCGAATGAGTCAAGGCTTTATCTTTTCCAAAGCATTGTCCGCATTTTATGATCTTGTTACAAGTCATTTTCATCTATCTGACCTCCTCGGCGGACTCCTGGACCACCATGCCTTTTCGGTTTTCAATAAATCTTTCTGCCTGAGATATTCGCCATTTTATTTACACGATCCAACCCGAAGGTTTTTTAACTGCTGAACTGGGGGAGACAGAGAGAGGGGTGAAAGGTGAGAACGGAATAGGAGGAGATGACAGAAAAGGAAGGGTGTGAGTTTAGGGAGGAAAGAAGGAGGAGATGTGAAAAGCGAGCCTCGAAGTGCTGTTATGATAGGAGCCGTTCTCGCTAGGCCAGCGCGCGTGTTGTCCAGTGCGTTCGCTGGACCGCAGGCTTCGGCAAGAAAGGGCCCCATTCAGCAGGCTTCGCCCAGATGCTCGCCTCAGCTCCACACTCCTCCAGGCTATGGCAGAGAGCAGGGGAGCGAAGAGGGGCCACCACAGGAAAAAGAGATCGGAATCTGATATCCTATCATTAACAGGCCAAATAAATGGAGAAAAAAAGGCCCAGCTAAACTATTGACCTCAGTTACAGTGTTTATTGGCAGGAACATTAGCAACAAAGGTGTAATTAGCTCACAGCTCTGGCCATGAAACAGCATCTGGAGAGAAACCAATGAAACTACTTCAGGCTCTAAAACATGTTTACTTGAAAAGGAGCCATATCTTTTTTCAGGGCTGCCTCAACAAATAAAAGATTAAATAATGGTTTCGTTTGGGCCAAAAATGAGTGGCTTAGTTACTTGGTCAGCAACATTCTTTTTTGTCTGAATCTACAAATTCATTCTAAAATACATTAAAAATGCAATAAAAAAAATAAAATAAAATAAATTATTTAATAACTTTACGTACACTACCAGTCAAAAGATTTTGGACAGTAAGAAGTCTCTTCAGCTCATCAAGCCTGCATTTATTCGATCTAAAACACAGCAAAAGCAGTAATATTGTGAAATATTTTTACTATTTAAAAAAAATTTCTATATTTTAAAATGTAATTTATTCCTGTAATCAAAGCTAAATTTTCAGCATCATTACTCCAGTCTTCAGTGTCACATGATCCTTCAGAAATTATTGTAATATGCTGATTTGCTGTTCAAGAAACATTTATTATTATTATTATTATTATTATTATCATTAATATTTAGAACAGTTGAGTACATTATTAGCATTTATCTGCATTTATCTGTAAAATTATACACTATACCATTCAAAAGCCATACCATTTTTTATTTTATTTTATTTCATTTTATTTTATTTATTTATGTTTTAAACAAATTATAGAAATTAATACTTTTATTTAGCAAGGATGCTTTAAATTTATCAAAAGCGTTGATAAAGACATTCATAACCTTACAAAAGATTTCTATTTTAGATAAATGCTGTTCTTCTAAATTTTCTGTTCATCAAAGAAACCTGAAAAAATTCTACTCAGCTGTTTTTAACATAATAATAATAATAATAATAAATAATAATAAATGTTTTTGAGCAGCAAACCAGAATATTTCTGAAGATTTCTGAATCATGTGACTCTAGTAATGATGCTAAAAATTCAGCTTTGAAATCACAGGAATAAATTACATTTTAAAATACATTCAAATACAAAACAGCTATTTTAAATAGTAAAAATATTTTAAAATTTTACTGTTTTTGCTGTACTTTGGACTGTATCCAGGTGAATTAGACTGTTTAATATCAGATAATTTGTTTTTTTATGAAAGGCAAGGTTAGTTTAGATTGTAAGATGTACCAAAAGCACAGTGATATTTATAATTATTTTTTAAATACTATATTTTTTAATACTGAAAAAAAAAAAAAAAATCAATCAATTATTCCGAGAGGGTCTTCACACTACTGGCACTTGGGCCTTAAGTAGTGTTCACAACATTTTAAATTGAAACTTTAACAAATAAATGGTATACATTTTAGCAAATAAAACATGAATGCAATTGAATATCATGAATAACATGAGTGCATTTCAAGAACTTGGCAAGAGCATGTGTAGATTTTAAAAACAGTTAATAGATTAGAATAATAAAATAAATAGCCACCAACCACATACCAACCATGACATCATCAGATTTGAGATTCAAGAAGATTCAATAAGAAAATAAAATGTGGGCACAATTCAATTAAACAAATTTTTCCCTTTCTGACCTATTCAGATCAGCATACTCGAAGAAAGGTGACATTGCTGTTTTATGATATCACAGGAATGAATGCATAAATCTGTATCCACTAGTCCACCTCTGACTTCCACAGAGTGACCGCTACATAGTGACCCCCACGCAACACACCATTCTCTCCCTATGCATTTTAAGGGCTTGGCTATGGGAATATATCAAATAGAAATAGTAATTTAGGCATCCAGTCCCTGGGGGACAGGCCAGGACGTGAGAGCATGGAGCAGAGTGGGACCTGTCCACACTGCCCTGAATAATACATGCAGTCTGCTTATTACAAATCTAGCAAGGACATCCAGGCGCCGTGTGCTAATATTGCTATACCTGTCTCTCTCTCTCTCACACACACACACACACACAAATGCAATAGACATGAACACAAATACGAGCACAAGCACAATAATGCATACAAGTGCATTGCAAAACATTCTTTTAGTTGCATATTGGAAATACACCATAAAAAGAAAATACAGAAACAAATTCATTACTAATTAATACCTCAACCAGTGGTCAACTATGACTTTGACTGGGGAACAAGACAATGGAGGAAATGCACTAAATAATTCACGAGATGAATTAAACATCCATGACGATTTGGCACACTTTTCCAGTTCTACGTTTACTGTAATAACAGACTCAAGAATCTGAATCAGTCATTAAGTACTGTGCCTTGACTGGACAAGTGGGACAGACCGTGAAGTAGAATTGTAGAGATAACGTGAAGGAGAAACTACGCCATCTTAAGATGACAAAACTGACATCGCTTTACTCTAATGTCAAATACATGTTTGAAAACCCTTAGTCATATAACCTCGCTTATATAAAATAAAATAACCGATTGTACCCTATTTAAATATAATACAATATTTAAAAATAATAATAATAATGCGAAAAATCTATTACATTGTGTTACTAACGTAAGCATTAGCTTTAAAATATTATCAGCTAAATAATGCCCCCTTGTGGGAGTTTTACATGCATTACCAAAGACACCAAAACAGATATAGGCCTACTTGTATATACTCGTCCTTGTTATTGTTTTAATCTTTTGACATTAATGTTTAAATAAACCTTTGTCTTATAACATCGAATTCGCTGTTGCCATGTTTCTGTCATGACAGTTACTAATCATGAGAGGTAAACAGGTATCCAAGGGTCGACTTTCTAACAGTTCCTTACAGATACAAACGTTTATTAAAGTACTATATTTTGCTGTTTTAACTGTAGTATGGGTTCGGTTTGGGTAGAAAATGTGTTTACCATGGTACTTTTAGAATCAAAGTGGTCTGTAGTACCTGAAAGAATATCCGTTCGCGTTCCCATTCATTTCAATAGCAGTTGCTCCGTTTGCGCAACACGTGATTTGATGCTGCCATCTATGCTTCATGTCATGTGACTCATCTGCAGATGAGGAAAAAAGATTTTTAAACTTAAGAGATCATCACTGGTGGCACTTACAGTAATATTTACGCTTTGCTTTCTTTGGAAAACAATGGCTGTCAATGTTCAAACATGTTTTTGCCATTTTTCTTTTTTTTAATATAACTTTTTACTGAACTTTACAGATTTCTAATAAACTTTATTTTACTTTGTTTGAAAATGAGCAAAATTAGGTTTTGAGTTTATTCCATTTGGTCTGATAAATATAACATTTTCCTAAACAAAACAGATCGACAATATATGTGACCCTGGACCACAAAACAAGTATATTTGTAGCAACAGCCAACAATACATTGTATGGGTCAGAATTATCGATTTTTCTTTTATTCATAAAATCGTTAGGATATTAAGTAAAGATCATGTTCCATTAAGATATTTTGTAAATTTCCTACCATAAATATATCAAAACTTATTTTTTTATTAGTAAAATGGATTGCTAAAAACTTAATTTGGACAACTTTAAAGGCAATTTTCTCAATATTTTGATTTTTCTGCACCCTCAGATTCAGTTTTTTTAAATAGGCTAGTTGTATCTCGACCAAATATTGTCCTATTCTAAACCATACATCAATGAAAAGCTTATTTATTTAGCTTTCAGCTGATGTGTAAATCTCAATTTCAAAGAATTGACCCTTATGACTGGTTTTGTGGTCCAGGGTCACATATATATATATATATATATATATATATATATATATATATATATATATATATATATATATATATATATAGTAAACAAGTGACGTTGTCTGCTTATAGTTCACATGTAGCGGTGAAACTTTAATGTCTCCATTGTTGACCACAGACTTTGCTGTGCTCATGATTCTAATTTAAGGAATTGCAAGAATTCTACTCTAAAACTCTTAAGGGAACTCATGGTAAATTAGCCTTTCCGGGTTGGTCTACAAATTGGCATTGTGACTGAACAGCTTCATTAAACTTACTTCAGTTCCTGGAAAATGTTATCCTCTGCCTTCACGCTCCAAAATCAATTTCTCCTTCCTTGCCTTGGTCTTTTTCTCTAGCTGTAATTGTGTGTTGTAGAAATACAGACAAAATTAATAGATAGAATGATACAGTAATTGTATAACTGGTCTTCTTTAATGTGTATTCAGTGGCTAAATTAAACTAGATCAACCCATTTGTTTCTGATGTACTTACTTTATCTTTTTAGCATGACTCTGTGTTTGTATGCTTTCTACATCAGTGTCTTCCTGCCCAAGTAGGTGATCCTAATTTGGGAAGAAGAACAGACTTCATGCTAATAGTCAAACATTTTTGCAACATTAAACAACATTAACTTGAAAACATCAGAGGAACTGTGCCATGAGTCATGTGTCCACTCAGGACCAGACTTGGCACTTGACAGCATCTGCTGTGCAGCTGTATGAAAGACATTACTCATACACTGTGGTATTTCAAGTTGAAAAGTTCACGGATTATCCTAGCTCGTAATCCACATTTAAACTGGTATACAAGAAAAAATAATAATAATAATAATAATAATAATAAAAAAGATGTAAACAGTAAAGTGTACAACAAGAGTGACAAGATGTTTTATCACACTTAATGAAAAGCAGTGGTCTCCTTTACAATAAACATCTATGATAACCATTTAACATTTCATTTTCCCATATGAATACAGAACTGGAGGTGTCGCAACATATTGTACAGTAGGCGATTTGTCCTATGACATGGAGAATCAAGCACATTTACCACATTTAACCCAATATTTGTCAACATAGCTGTAATGTTTTATGGGAAAAGATATTTTCTTATTTCATACCCCATGTACAGCCTCAAATCATGGGAGAATTTCTGCATTAAAGCAACAAAATAATTGATTTATAAACCCCATTTAATTAATTGTCACTTGAATATAGTTGTTTAGAAATATAGTTATATTTTAAAATGTAAAATATTGTATTAGCATAAAAATTGTGTTTATTTACTATTTATTTATTAGAACAAAGCGATAGATTTCTATAACTCATCACACTACAAAACACTACACTACTAAAGAAATACTGGAAGTATTAACGTAGTTTCATTATTTTGAGATTTCTATCAGAAACAGTAACATTTATTATAGTATTTTAGTATATTTGTTCCAACAGAACTGCCTTTTCACACCCTTTTAGTGCAATATGCAGAATGCAGTCACGCTAGCCACCACTAGCTGGAGCGCTTTACTTCAAAACGGATTTATTAACACTCACAAATGTTGTCACACATGACGTTCAAAGAAAATATTTTTACGTTATTATTGTAAATAATCAAATATTAACTTACAAATAGCAAATATTAACTTAAATGACGCAAGACTGAGGCATGCATTTATTTGTTCCAAAGCACAGCACAATTTTGAAATAATTTTACTACATAAAATAACTGTTTGTATTTGAATGTAATTTAAAATTTAATTTATTCCTGTGATTTCAAAGCTGAATTTTTAGCATCATTACTCCAGTCTCATGATCCTTCAGAAATCATTCTAATATTCTGATTTGCTGCTCAAAAGCATTTATTATTGTTATTATTATGTTGAAAACAGTTGAGCAGAATTTTTCAAGTTTTTTAAAAAAAATACAAAGTTCAGAAGAACAACATTTATCTGAAATAGAAATCTTCAGTAACATTAAAAATGTATTCCCAGCTAAAAGCATCCTTGCTAAATAAGTATTAAATTCTATTAAAAAATAAATAAATACTGACTCCAAGCTTTGAATGGTATAATGTAATGTTACAAAACCTTTTTATTTCAGATAAATGCTGATATTTGGATCTTTCTATTGATCTTTCTATTTATTCAAGAATCGTGAAAAAAGTACTCAACTGTTTAAAATAATAATATTATTAATAAATGTTTCTTTAACAGCAAATCAGCATATTAGAATGATTTCTGAACACTAAAGACTGGAGTAATGATGCTGAAAATTTTGCTTTGATCACAGGAATAATTTACATTTTAAAATATATTCAACTAGAAAAGTCATTTTAAATAGTAAAAATATTTCAAAATGTTACTGTTTTTGATGTACTTCAGATAAATACAAAATAAATATAGGTTTGGTGAGCAGAAGAGAATTCTTTAAAAAAAAAAAAAAAACATTAAAAATCTTACTGTTCAAAAACTTTTGACTAGTAGTGTACAAGCAACATGCTATATTTGCCCATAGATTTTCAAGCTCTTTAATTGTGGGCTTCAAAGTCTAAAATCAGTTTCTACTTTTATATACGTGAATATAATGGATATGTTAATTAAATTCGTGCAGAAAATCACATGTGAAAAGAAAAGCAACACATCTTTTAAAATCAACACAACAAAATCCTATTCTACAAAATCTATACACTTATAAAGTTCATTTGCAGTAATTTGGAGTACTGCAGTTGGGTTATTTTAATTAAGTTTAAAAAAAAAGAACTAAAAAAAACTAAAGCTAACTAACAATAAAACAATAAAAACATGATAACATAATAAAAAACATAAATTCTAAAAAAAAAAAAAATAAATGAATAAATAAACAGGCTAAATACGATTTTATAGTAATAAATGAATATGATGAATATGATGCAGCCTGTAGTGTGTCACTGGTTTATGTAATTATTTGGACATTTCAAGAACACTTACTGTGACGTAAATTTAGCACTATATGCCTACAATACCCACAACATCCAGCAGCACCATCGTGTTGTTTCTCCATTATGTTTGTAGTTTCAGTGCCGTTTTCATGCTGCTCAGGTGGTGGAGTTCGAGAAGCGTCGTGGCTTCTGCGATTGGTGGATATCAGGGTGATTTGACAGTGATGTAGCCCCCCCATTCATTGATTCACTGGACTCTCTTTATAGGTGGAGTCTGAGAGCAACAGACCATAAATCAAAGCAGCTGTTTTGTAGTTTACCAGGCTGCTCCTTACGAAATAACAGATCGACAGGAGAGAAAAAAACAAACAAACAAACAAACAAACAAAAAAAAAAAAACAATAGTTTACTTCATCTGTTTTGAATAAATAGCTATGGTGACTGAACATGCAGCCCTAGGCTGATTTGAAATGAAGAGGTTCTATTTACTTTTCATGCATGCAAGATCAGGTCGAGCACGTAAGCTTCCAAGTAATTTGATACATCGGAAGCAAAACATTCGGTGCGTCTTCGATCAGGCAGGAGACACATTGATTGTATGTGTTGACTGCATGCATGTTGTTCCTCTTCAGACACAGTTGGTGCAGGCAATGGGCCAAACTGGGAGTGGGCTGCTGACTCAGCCACCAGTGGTGCATTCATTTATCTGCACTGCAGTGCTCCGCCGCACCCTCTCTCCTCTCTGTCTTCCTCGCTCTGTCTCCACCTCGCCTCGCACATACCGAAACGGGGAGTGGGGGGTAGGGGGGTGAGACAGACATTTTAAGATAAAGACCAGGTCCGTACCATGCGTGGCTGGTGCACGGAGGGGATGGGGGTGGGATATTATGCGTCGTAAGGTTTGGCGATACGAGTGAAAGGAGGGAAACGAAAACTAGCCATGTGACTTGCAGAAAGGGGAGCAGGGACACAATCCCGCTCAGCTGTGAAATGGAGGAAAAGGTAGAAACATTTATGATCGAATATGAGCGGTTTAAAACACCCACGCTTCTTTCTGTTTTGCTCCAGTTTATTTTCGTCCTGCAACGGATCCCAAAAATGAATATTCTGACCGACTTTCTCCTAAGGAACAAAAACTGTTTAATGTCAAGAACATTCTGGTTATTTTTTTTTATTATTTAAACGAATGAGTATTGGCACTGTCAAACTCAATAACATAAAAGCATCGTAAAAGAGATGCATCTGACTTGTTCACTATATAACCAAATATTCTGAAGCCATACGATACATTTTGAGACAAACAGGCTGAAAATTAACTAATTTACTGAAAAGAGAAAAAAACAATGATATATACTCTTTTAAATTTTCCAGTTGTTCATTATTGACTATACTACCAGTCAAAAGTTTTTGAACAATAGGATTTTTTTTTTAAAGAAATCTCTTCTGCTCACCAAGCCTCCATTTATTTGATCCAAATTATAGCAAAAACAGTAATTTTTTTAAATATTAAAATAACTATTTTCTATTTGAATATATTTTATAATGTAATTTATTCCTGATTTTAAAGCTGAATTTGTTAGCATCATTACTCCAGTCACACAATCCTTCAGAAATCATTCTAAGATTGCTGCTTAAAAAGCATTTATTGTTATTGTTGAAAACTACTGAGTAGATTTTTTTGATGAACAGAAGATTCAGAAGTACAGCATTTATCTGAAATAGACATCTTTTGTAACATAAATGCTTCTATCATCACTTCTGATCAATTTAAAGCATTCTTGCTAAAAAAAAAAGTATTAATTTCTGTCATTTCTTTCTCAAAAAAAAATATAATAATAAAATAGCTTTTGAATGGTCTAGTGTATAATGTTACAAAAGCTTTTTATTTCAGATAAATGCTAATCTTTGGATTTTTCTATTCAAAGAATTCTGAAAATAATGTAGTTTTTTAAACTTTTAAATATCGATAATGATAATGATTAATAATAATAATAATAATAATAATGATAAATATTTCTTGAACAGCAAATCAGCATATTAGAATGATTTCTTAAGTGACACTGAAGACTGGAGTAATGATGCTGAAAATTTAGCTTTGATCACAATAATTACATCTTTAAATCTGTTAAAATAGAAAAGCAGTTATTTTAAATAGTAAAAAAAAAAAATAAAAATCACAATTTTACTGTTTTTGCTGTATTTTGGATAAAATAAATGCAGGCTTGGTGAGCAGATAGGTGACCTATCTGTCTATCTATCTATTTTTTTAGTAATTTGTACTCAAATAGTTTCCCACACAACATATTTTAGAGCTTGGCATACTGTAACTACAAAAAGAATGCCCATAGAGTTTCACAATTTTATTAATTTACTTGACTTTTCCAGGCCTTTAAAATTAGGCTTTGTCATGTGTTCAGGTTGTTAAGGATGTAAATTTACTAAAATTGATTAAAATGATCTTGTCCCTGGTTAAGAACCATCTCAAGATCAACAACTCACTGACAGTGTTTTGCAATATAATGTTGTTGTTTTTTTTAATTGTGAAAGCCCCGTTTATTGTAATTCTAAGCAAAAAAATGAAATGCATCATTCAAATGTGTCTCCTTTTGAGGTTACACAGAAGAAAGCAACACAAGGGTGAGTAAATGATAACTGTATTTTCATTATTGGCTGAAGTAATCCCTTAACCAATGCTATACTGGTAAAAGTGCAAATCAATTCAACCAAAAGCCAGTGCTCAGGATGCAACCCCCCCTGAGGTTAGGAGGTGAACCAAGTCAGATGAGTGTCATTGATACTTAAGCTCACAGCTAATAGCTTTCTATTGATCTCTCTGCTAAACCATGACTTACTAGATGAACAGAGGAGCATTTCTTGCCACAATCTGCAGTGACGCTCATTTGGAAGTCCACGTTATTAGTGCAGATCCCATTTGAAACCTTACCATACCGTCAAACTCTCAATGACAAAATCACAAAATGACAGGTTTGAGGTTTTACTTTCTTCTGCTGAACTCAAAAGTGTTTTCTCAGTGTTTTTTGTCCAGTCGATGGAGTCCAACGTTGTTTTTGGACCCTGTTGATTAAATAGCTTTTATTGTGTTCCACAGAAGAAAGAAATGCATACAGAATTGGAAGAGGTAGAATAAGATAAGCAAGTAATGACCAGGTTTTTTCATTTTTGGGTAAATTAAGAGCAGAGAGTTATAAAATAAATGAATGAATGAATAAATAAACAAACAGATGAAGTGTTAGTAGTAGCACTAAATCTGTCTGTGGCTCCTCATTCGCGTTTGACAAAATCATTGACGACTCTGTGCAACTGGAAGGCTGCTTTATTGTTAATAAAAAGTTTCGTGCTCAAATGAAGACAATCTTTTATATGTTCTTACTAAGAGTTCCAGTGGTTGTGCCATACACACCATTATATGTCCTCCTACAACACTGTGTCAAACAAAACAACAGTTTGAAAAGCACTTTTGAAATCTTTTCAGCAAAATGGGAAGCATTAGTCATGCTAAAAATGGAAGTCCAGTAACTGAATATCGATACAAAAGTGAGTTTCAAAGATGGAAAGAACACAAAAGTCTGAAGGCAAGCTATACTTTTTTTTTTGTTCGTTTTTTTACAAGCCAAGTGGATGATACACAAAGTACAGAAAACAGAACATCAGAAGATTTCGCAACATCAAATCTGGAAGAAGTGGGCTTGTTGTTTTCTTGGTTGGTTTCAGTGTTCCTCTGGCAGTATGCACCAGACGCCTTGTTCAGACTATAGTCCCTGATTTGCACTGTGCTCCATTTTGAATTCTCCCGTCTTTCCCCCACCATCAACTAAACGTTAAATATGGCACCATCCTCCAAAATTGCAAGTGAAATGCAATTCAGAAAATGTAGGAACATGGAGAAAATGCAGAAAAAGGCACACGACAATTAGTGAAGTAGCACTAGAAACAGACCACTGAACACATAAAAACCAGATACGAAATGCATACAAAACGGTCGTTCAGGCCCGCGAGTACCGGCACTGAAGTGTTCGGTAAAGGGAGGCCTTTAGAGTAGAATGCATGAACTGCTCTGTGACGCTTTTAGACTTTCAGGCTCGGGTGGGTGACCACACAATGTCCATAGGCAGGACGGCGCATATATATGTGCATTCACGTGTAAATGTGTGTTAGTATGCGTGTCAATAGAACCTCAAGGTTACAGAGGTGTGCTGGTTGCATAACCCTCTCGTCATACAGCATCAGGTTTAAATATCCAAGCAGCGCTGATAACAATCGTGCGCGTGTTCGTCTCCAACATAATTTTTTTTTTTTGGACATCCACTGGACATGTTGCATATAAATGAAATATTACAGTGCTCATTTGTATATCCTTTCATACATATTATATGTATATTATATGTATTCTTTCATACATATAGTATACACGTATATATTCTTTGTATAATAGAGTATTCTTGATACATCATCTCATTCAATTCCCTTTAATTAAAGTGAAATGTGTTGGAAAAAAACAAACAAACCAAAAAGTAAAATATGTGACAAGGGCATCAGCTGGAAGCCATTCTATATCATCGTTATAATTTATTATTAGATTAATAGCAGTAATTCTTTAAAATTATGTATTTACAAAACCCACAACAAAGCATGCCATTTAAAAGAAAATAATATATTACAATGCTTATAGTTTTCCTCAAAAAGTTCATTCTTTTCAGCAACTGTGCCATGTACATCATAGCCCCTCCTGTACATTGAATGATACATTAACTTGTCATACAGTCAGTGAGAGTGTTTTTCATTTCACATCTGAACTAAAATGGGAGTTCTCAGGGGAGGGGTGGAGGGGGGAACTACACGGTAGTCTAAGTGTTTCACCAGGCTTCATTTGGTTTAAGTCCACAGCACCCACGCTGATTTACAGATCTCAGGCAGTAAGCAGACCTACAGGTCTGAAAAGTAGAGGAAGTGGGTTTGTAAACTGGCGTGCTCTCCCGCACTCCGGCTCTGGTGGCGTATGTCTACTGACCCAGCAGTTTGAGATTATGTCATCTTCCACTGGGCTAGCCCACACCAGAATACGCATTCGTCCTTCCCGACTAGGAGAGGTAATGAAAGGATACTCAAAATACTGCAACTGAATCAACTACGACTGCACCCAGAGCAAGAAGGGATGGCAGTTTGCTCTAGAGGTAGCAACGAGCCAAACCGTAGTATCACCATTACTGGCTAAGATCATCCGCATGCTATCAGACAACACAAGTACCCATCACGTCATTCTAAAAGTGGCGCCTTCCTAGTTTCCCTTCTGCGTAAGGCCAGTTTACATGTATAATCCAAGCTATACCAAATATACATCAGTCACTTTTTTCATTCGACAGGGAGAAAGCTATTACATGTCTACAGGATGCATTCAAAATGGCTACTCGAGTGCTTTCCTCAACACGAAACAAGATGCTAACACAACTGACAGCCTCTTTATAAATGGTAAACATGAGGATGTGCTGACATGAAGACAAGTAACTCCAGGAAAATCGAAGAGGTGGCCTCCCACCGAGGCCCGACAAAGCATTGTAAGGGTTTAAATGGCATGGTGGCTGAACCTTTTGAAGATCTATTTGAAGGCCCTACGGAGCCTCAGCTGCGCATTGAGGGGCAGTTGAATTATATTGCTGGTGCAAAAAAGCAAATCAAGGTTTATGAATCCAAGATTTGATTCGAGTGTAATCTTTTCTCCAAATTTCCGAGTTTTCCTCAAGTCCAGGGCAGTGAAGCACCCTTGCGGGTGTCGCGAATTTGCACGCTGTGCATCCGAACGAAGGAACGGCTTTGATCGACCACCTCAAAGTACGCACGTGACGCATGGTGTGAGAATCGGTTAATCAGGAAGCAAGCTTTATGAGGTTAAGTATAAATATACTTGTCATAGCCAGTAGTTAAATATGCTGCTATTGACCAATCGTTTCCCAGCTATATCTATTAATTTGATAACTAGTGGACGGTATCGAATGTATGGTCAAGCCACTGATGTGGTTTGAGTAGCAGTGTCAAGTGGACTATGATTATACATGCATGATTCCTGATCAAAACATGCCACCATGCAAGTCATTTCTATGCATTGAACGAGCACAAGTAATTATTTATTTACCAGGAACTCGGTCTGAGTAAGTCCCTTTCAGCCCAAGTCGAAACCCTGATAAATCCCCAACCCAATATCGATGTGAAAGCCCATGTATAAAATGTCTTTTTTCTGCAAGTATAACAAAGAGATGATGACGAGATGAATGACATGGGCTGAGCTTTTTCCCCTACTTTTTGTGGGTCAAATAAGGTGAGAGATTCATCACAACAACTGAAAACCCTTGCATAATGTTCTGTTTTGTTTTTTGTTCTTTTTTTGTTCCACGGACACTCCACATGATTGAGTTAACGTCGTTATTACTGGTTCTCCTATGGTTAAAATACAACATCCCAGAATCCCTCCTGGGATGAGCGGGAGGTTTCCGTGGGATTTCGGCAGTGTAGTGTTTGAAAGGGATGTCCATAGCAGAGGAATGCTGAACTCCACGCATGGTGGTGCAAAGGAATCCATCTTATGAGCTTGCTTTGTCCTATGGCAGGTGGTCCCTATCAAAGATGTCTGTCACGGATCATCGTTTTGTTTCTCCTCACAGTTGGAAGAGTAAAACCTTGGTCACGGAGCACAAATGTAAGACAGTAAGCTCATAAGTTGGTTTGGTCATCGTTAAATCTGTAAAAACCAAGCTGCTTTCCTGTTGCACCGGTGCATTTGTTGTCTGTAAACAACCTTGTTCCCCAAAGATTTCTGTGTTTTTTTTGTTGCAAATGATTTTTTTATACATTTGTTGGAATAGATATTTTCAGTCTGGACTCAACAGTTCGGTCTCCGTCGTTCCTAACACTTGGACTCCTTGACATCTTTTTGGTTTTTGCCCTTTTTGCCTTCGCTCTCCTCCAGTTTCTCCTTCTCAGGTTTGGTCACGCTGTCGTAGGACGGCAGCGAGGCAGTGGAAGGCGTTCCCTCCTTCTTGTCCTGATTGGTCCCGCCGTTCTCCAGCCTGGTGCTGCTGAGCAAGCGCTTGCAGATGAAGCCTCTCCGAATAAGATGCGCACGGTAAGCGCGCTGGATGACCCCGGCAGACACGTGCTCCTGCTTTCGGCGCAGAGTGGTGGTGATTGGCTCAAAAGACACTTTGGAAGGATTGGCAGCAATGAATCGCTCCTCCATCTGTTGCCGCATCATGTCCAGGTCGCCGCTGTCACCCAACACGCGTTTGGTGAAGGCAAACAGGATGTCTAGGCAGTGAATACGGTCGCCGCTCACCATGGGCAGGTCCATGGCGATCAGCTCTATAGTGTTGGGCTTGGGAACGCGGAGCGGGTGCTCCAGTGTGTCGGCGAAGTCACCCAGCTTGGCGAAGGTGATAAACTGGGAGGCAGTGGGGTCAAACTTTTCCCAGATTTCATAGAAGGACTCAAAGTCGTCCTCGCAAAGTGGATCGGCGCTCTCCTCCGTGGCGACGCTGAAGTTCTCCAGGATGATGGCGATGTACATGTTCACCACGATGAGGAAAGAGACGATGATGTACATGACGAAGAAGAAGATGCCCACCGAAGGGTTTCCGCAGTCTCCTTTCACCGAGGTACCTGGATTCTCCTTATCCGGGTCACAATCTGGTGGGTAGTTGAGAATGGGAGCGAGAAGGCCATCCCACCCCGCCGAGGTGGTTATCATGAACAGGCAGATCATGCTATTCCCAAATGTTTCAAAATTGTACATGTCGTCTATGCCAGACTCCCGCTTGACGTAGGCAAAGTTTGACATGCCGAAGATAGAAAAGATAAACATGACCAAGAACAAAAGGAGGCCGATATTGAACAGGGCCGGCAGTGACATCATCAGGGCAAACAGTAAAGTCCGAATGCCCTTTGCTCCTTTGATCAGACGCAAGATACGTCCGATTCGAGCGAGACGGATTACCCTGAACAACGTTGGTGACACAAAGTACTTCTCGATCAGGTCAGCCAGGAACATACCTGTGGTTTGGGTGATAACAAACAAGAGGAGGACAATTGAGTCAAACATATACCACTGTATTTCAAGACCTAATTGAAAAACATTTGTTCACTTACCCACGATAGAGAGAATGACCACAACACAGTCAAAGATGTTCCAGCCATTGGTGAAGTAATAATGACGCAGTGCAAAGAGCTTCAAGACAAACTCAGAGGTGAAGGCCACGATGAAGATGAAGTTAACCCAGTACAGAATGTTTTCTGTCTCTTGTGACTGACCGTCCGTCTCGACCATCATGGTGACCATGTTCAAACAGATGAGGATCATGATGGAAATATCAAAGACCTGCTGTGTCACAAAGTCAAACACCATCCCCTGGAGCTTGTTCTAAAGAAGAGGAGAAATCAGCATGGGTTTGAAATTAGGACTGTCTTGAAATTCAAGACAATTCAGTGAGAGAAACTGAATTTTACACTAAAAAATGCTGGGTCATTTAATTGGGTTGTTTTTAATACTTTTACCCAGGTGCTGGGTAGTTTTTCTGCACTCTAAAAAATCCTAGGTTTTTTTTTTTTTCAGCTTGTTGCGTCACTTTATTGGGTTATTTTTTTCCTACCCAACCGCTGGGTTGAGCCTGTCTCCGATGAAACAACCCAGCTGCTGAGTTGCCACAGTCAAAGTGTGGGCTTTTTGCTACCTTTTATAAAGTCTTTACTATGCTGTAAATTGTATTATTTTATGCAATGCAACATACAAGGACGAGACCTCAGTCAGCTGCATCAGCAGCGGTCATTCGTTTCGCATGATGGAAACGCCTTTTGCTTTGCATAACATAAACGGATTTTATTTGTTATAATACTGAATTTCATTTCATTTGATGTTAAAATATGTTCTCTAATCTCAGTACTGTTTGTTTATTCAATTCAAATTCAATTCAAATTTATTTGTATAGCGCTTTTCACAATAAATATCGTTGCAAAGCAACTTTACACCAAATTGACATTTTTACAATATATCTAGTAGTAGCTTGATGTACATATGGCAGAGATGTGTGGTAAAGATCAATTAATGACATAATCAAACAGACAAAGAACACTATAAATTAGTTTATGGGCAGGTTATGGAGTCAGTCACGGCATCTTCAGCTACGAGTGAAACGCGAGGCGGCGGTCTGAGGTTCCTAGTTTCCCTGGTGAACAGCAGCCCAGGCTTAGATTTTGCCGACACACCGGCACAAGAATTAGTGCTATTTCGGTTAAGTGATGCTACTTTTAAATGTTCAATTTTTTATTTCTAAAATGCTTGTTAAACCAGTTTAAATGTATGTAATATTGTAAACTATGATGTATTCATCCAAACAAATTCAATGTCTTATTTTTTTGTCCATGGGTGTTCTTGCTTAATAATAAATGTTCATCTTTTGATTATTGCTGTTGCCTCTGTAATTCTGTGTGTGACTTTTAATTTCCAGCCCATTTTAAGCCAAGAATATAATAATTTTTAAACAATAGTTGACTTAAATAAAACAACCTAAAGTCAAAATAACCCAGCATGTGTTCTGTCCGATATTGACCCAGTGCTGGGTTGCCAAATAACCGAAGTTGGGTTGTTTTTAACCCAGCATTCAGTGTATGAATTGTAAAAGTACCTGGGGTCTGGGTATGGGTTTCTGGGGTTTCTTAGAGCCAAGCTTTTTCATTGCATTGTAATACTTCTTTTGTTCCTCTGTCATGAAGATATCCTGACCTCCAAAGTATAGTCATAAACAAAATTTGGTTAAAATCTGCTCAACTGAAGTCCAAATGTACTGTGAAAATCAAAAGCAAAAGAATGAATCATTTGAAGTGAAGAGAAAAGGTGGAGACTTATCTTTTTCTTCTGCTGGTTGAAGTTATCAATGATGACACCAATGAAGAGGTTGAGTGTGAAGAAGGAGCCAAATATAATGAAGATAACAAAGTAGATGTACATGTAGATGTTATCCTCATACTTTGGCTGGTCTCCCACCTGAGGAGAGAAAGATTAAGTTTAAACGGGTACACTGACTCAGGTGGCAGTTAGGATTGCACAGACATCTCACCTTTCGTGAATCAACTGCTGCATACATGATGTCCATCCATCCTTTAAAGGTTGCCTAAGCAGTATAAAGGCAAAGTTAATATCGGTGTTTAACAGATAACCATCTTACTAGAAAATAAAAATTAGTTTAAAGGTATTCTTACCACTTGCAGTAGAGCCAAGTAACCAGCGCCCACATTGTCAAAGTTGATTTTGACGTTTCTCCAGCGCACCTCAGTGTTGTTGTTGATTATCAACTCTTCGCACTCTGATTTGTTGTTGACTACATCAATTTCGAACGGTGCCTTTGCGGTCGCATTGTAGCAGTAGTAGTACTTCCCCGCAAACATGTTGACACCCATGATACTGAAAATCAGCCAAAAGATGAGGCAAACCAGCAACACATTCATAATGGAAGGGATGGCACCCACCAAGGCGTTGACTACCACCTAGAGCAAAGTAGGACAGACAAGGCGGTATAGTGTGAGAGCCCGGAAATGGCCCAGCAAACCCTCACACACAGAAACACATTCACATTTGTGGCTGCATATTTGCATGGCACAACAAAGAAAGAATGACACTATGAACATTGCTCACACAGTCCATTAACAAACTAACTGCAAACTTTGATCTTTGATTCATGTTTCAGTCACATGGCCATCCAAGAAAATTGCTTTAAAGCTTTATTGTCTAAACTGTCTTTATTTTATTTCAGCTCTATGTTAAAAATGTTTCCGTTGAATGCTATAATTCTTCACTTGACGTTTGATGATTTTTTTGTTGTTTTTGTTGGTGCTGCCATTTGTGAATTTTATAGGTCTGGTTTCCGGTCCAGCTATTTTTAGCTGTACAAAACAGCTGGTTTTGCTGCTTGATAATGCAAATTGGTGTGTCTTACCATATTATTTTAATGTATTATCTTAATAATGAACACACTGGTTTGTAGTGCAAACAGTTTTACCACTTGCTGCACGTTCTTATTCTTCTCCTTATTTCCCTATAGCGGCTAATGAACCAGAAGTCTGGCCCATAGGCTTACTCCTGTGTGGAAGAATGAGGTGGATAGATGGCTAAATACTAAAATAATACTAAAAGTAATACTAATACTAAAAGTCTTACATTATCAGACTGTGGCCACAAGCAGATTTTCATTGTGCTGACGATGTTTAGCCTTGTAATTCATTCCCAAGGTAAATTTTTCCAAAAAGTATGATGTAATTATGTAATGGTAATTATGTTACTTTTGCGTTATATTTTTGTCACCTGGGCTGGGCTTGCTTATTTATTTTTAAAGGGGAAGTCCACTTCCAGAACAAAGATTTACAGATAATGTACTCACCCCCTTGTCATCCAAGATGTTCATGTCTGTCTTTCTTCAGTCGTAAAGAAATTATGTTTTTTGAGAAAAACATTTCAGCATTTTTCTCCATATAATGGACTGCTATGGTGCCCCAAAATGCAAAATGCAGTTTAAATGCGGCTTCAAACGATCCCAAATATGGTTGTAAACGATGTAAGCGATGAAAATAATCGGTTGTTTCGCTAGATAAGACCCTTCTTCCTTGGCTGGGATCATTTACAACCGCATTTGGGATTGTTTGAAGCCGCATTTAAACTGCATTTTGGAAGATCAAACTCGGGGCACCATTGAAGCCCACTATATGGAGAAAAATGCTGAAATGTGTTCCTCAAAAACATAATTTCTCTACGACTGTAGAAAGAAAGACATGAACATCTTGGATGACAAGGGGGTGAGTACATTATCTGTAAATCTTTGTTCTGGAAGTGGTCTTCTCCTTTAATAGCAATAAATCCTACATTTATATTTTTGGCAACTGTAAAGGCCCTCTCACACCAAAAGTGAAATTAATAAGCCCTCAAGCAAAAGGAAATGCCTTTGCACATCACTCCGAATTTCTTTCAAGTGAATACATGCGAAAACAAAGTAACTTGCATTACTTATTTAAAAAATGAACTCAGATAATTTGTTGTAAATTTAAATGTAATACATTACTAGTTACTTGAAAAAAGTAATCTGAAAGTTACATGTCACAGTTGACTTAGAGTACTATTCTGCCTTCAGCTTGTAAACTTGAAGGTTTTTTTTTTTAAACTTAAAAGTTTCACCTTAAAACTTCAGTGTGATTAGTTCATGAATATCAATTTATAGGCAAATGATTAAGTCTCTTTAAGACCATTAATATTCATGAGTGAAGCAATTAACTTGGTAGGATTTGGAAATTGATTGTTTGTTTTTTTTGCATAAAAACAAATTCATTAGTGTAGTACTGGTGGAATTTAGCATATGTGTGGTTCGGGAAATCTTTTTTTACTAGCCATGCTGTCAGCACAAATAGCTTTTTTTTTTCTTGGGTGGCCTGTGACTTTACATAGTAAATACTATTCCTTGCCTATATTAGTTTCAAAAAGCCAATATATCTTTTGAATCCCAAAAATGAGAGTGGTTCTTTATCCTGGACCTGGATTGTCCCAGCACTGCACAATGTGGATAGATGCGTCCAAAATTACATACTGCATTTGATGAAGAACCTACAGAATGTATTTTAGGTAGGTGTGTAGTATGAATAATGAATACAATACATATAAGACATACTACATCAACCTATGTCGGCACTGTTACATCACCTATGAGCAGTAAAGGAATAAAGTGTCTTATCAGATGAGCAATTCAGAATCTCCGTGAAAAACTGCAGGTCATTTGGGTATTTTTTGTCTAGCGTTTTTGAATACTGCGTATTGAGAAAAGTCCTAGGGCCAGTTTTACTAACAGCTTAGTACTGTTTAGTACTGTCAGGATTTACTAAGGATGTGCAGTGATGAATTAGCGCTAAAAAAAACCAAAAAGGCCTGGACACAGCTATTTTTGCGCCTGACCTTACTGAACATGCATCTGTAGGAGTTTCCCTTTCAGATGCAAAATTTGTGGGAGGAGAGTATTAAAATGAATCACGCAACATGATTTGTTAGCGTTTACGCTCGTCAAATTACTGGTGTTGGTAACGGCCAAAAAAGCATGTCTTAAACTATTTTGTGCTTAAAATGGCATTGTTGCTAGGAGGAGGCACCGCAGAGAACAGAGAGCGCATATTTTTTTCCACAAGTATTAATTTATTTGGAATGCAAGTAGAACACATTATCCGAACGTATCGTTTGCCAAGCCATGTTATTTTTAATTTGCTTCAGAAAATAAAAGACAACTTGGAACCCTCAACTAGGAATCACGCAATACCAGGTCTATCAAAACTTCTTGCAACCCATCTTTTTTTGGCCTCCGGTTCTTTTCAATGTACTGTGGGTTCTTATTTGCAACTACACTAATTTGTGTTGCACTTGGTATATTGTGTTGGTCGATATATGTAAATGAGATGTTGCTTCTGTGTTTTTTCATTTGTGTGTTGTCAGTAAATCACAGGCAGAAATTTCCTCGCCCGTCGGCATAATAATTTGCCCCGTTTAGTAAAACTGGCCCCCTAAAGTCCTACTCATGAAATGCACAGTGCTGGGGTCTTCCAGGGTTACAGCCCTGAATAGCAGCTATCTGACCTAAGCAGTATATTTATAAAAACTGAATGCAACACCTTCCATACAAATATGCCACAGACTCACACAACGACTTCTACATCCCCAAAGCAAACAGTTGCATCCTTAAAACTACAACCCACCACCCAACTACTTCAACATTGCCATGGCAAGCTTGAAAGGTAACTTAAAACCTTTTTTTTTTTACATCAACCCATCCTCCCTCACAACCCATTTGCCTCCACATCCCTCCCCTCCCCCACCGTCCCAGTCAGGACATTGTCCATCAGTGATTAGCGATGAGCAGAGCGTGCCAGGAGACGCTCACTAACTGTGTTAGGCAGCCGAGCCGCAGCTCTCAGGCAGGCAGCTGAGCATGCAGATCTCTCACATACTGAAAAGTGGAGCCATATTCCCCCCTTGATCACACAGAGAGGCACAGAGGATGGCAGGATTCTCTCAGCAAGTGCAGGGGACTAAGCTGACTTTAGTGGATGTTTTTAAGTGCTGATTTGTTTTACATACTCAAAATGAGAAATACAGAAAAATGCAGGATGATAGAATAAGTCAAATTTGGAGTGCTGAAGATTTAAAGACCCCCAGGAAAAAGCACCTGTCAGGAGAATCACTGTCCATCTTTCAATACAGACTACATGTTCAAATGTCACATAGACATAAAATATCTTTGTGAGAATCGACACAGATATCAAAGTGAGGGAAAATGGCTTTCAAAAGTGCATAATGTGCATTGGCAATTGAACAGGACATGCGTGTTACATGACATCTTTGTGCAATCTCAAGAACCGTTAAAATCAATAAATAAATGGACAGGGGAGGCAGCAGTGTGGAGAGATTTCGGCGTTTCAAAGCTGGCTTCGGTGAATGATTTGTAGGAAAAACTAGGATAGAATAATCAAATTTTACATTAGACGAGAATTCATTCCTATACATGGTGTGTTTGTATCTGGCCAGAGAATCGGCTATCAAAAATACCACAGTCTAAGCTGGTTTCATCTCTCCACTGTTGCGTCTCCTTATCAAGTCATTTATTCATTTTTAACTCTAATTTCAAACAAAACAGCATATCAGTTGATGAACATTGAAATCGATTATTCACTAGGGTAAGAACTCGTCGTTCTCTCTGTACTTTGACTTATATATGCTGCTACACATTTCACACACCCTCATGAATCCAATTATAGGCACACAAACAGAACAAATCTAGGAAAACACCATTTCGATTCACCCAAAAATGACAGTCTAGTCTAAGTACAGTACTAAAGGTATTACGAGATAGAAGAAAGACAGAAGACAATAAAATAATACTAAATACTATAAAATAAAATGCTGTCAAATAGTATAACAGGGCTCCAGGATAAAATAAAAATGACTAGCGAGCCACTGGCTCTTAAAATTAATTATTTAGGAGCCTAATGACATTGACTATGACATAAATTACTAAGAAAATACAACCCAATAAAATAAATAAATAAATAAAAATGGTAAAATTACATAAGTAACATGTCCTGGTTCATTCACAATTGGATCGAAAAATTATTTGTGGTTCAGCGAGGGAACTCTGAAACAACTAACTCGCAAGCACATTCATTTCTTGAAACATTTGCTCATTAAAAAGCACATTTGTTTCATGACTCTTCAACTCTGGTTCAGAAGAGTCTTTTCAAAAGTGGGACAGACATCATGGATGCCACTACACTCTTAAAAATAAAGGTTCTTTACTGGCATCGATGGTTCCATACATTCCACCTTGAACATCCACGGAACCTTTCAAATGCAGAAACGGTTCTTTATAGTGGAAAAAGGTTCTTTAGATTTTTTTTTAAACGTTCTTCAAAATGGTTCTTTTAAGAACTGTTCACTGAAAGGTTCTTTCGGGAACCAAAAATGGTTCTTCTATGGCATCACTGCAAAAACACCCCTTCGGAGACTGTATTTTTAAGAATGTATGTTCTTTATAACAAAACTATAACTGACAAAATGGCCAGTGGTGACTAGATTTTAAATTACTGGTCGCGTTTTGTCACATATGCAACCATTTTTGTTGAAATCTGGAGCCCTGTTAGTAGATGTATACATATGGGCAAACATAACATCAAATACAGCTTTAAATTCAATAACTGACAAACCTTATCTGTCATTTTTGGGTCCAGGCATACCTTTAGTCATAACAGCAGTTTGAGATCACAGATCTCTTTACTTTGATTCCTTCACTCTGTTTGGAAGTAAAAACTAGCACAAATCGCTCACTTCCATGGTCTTGCACATTTCCTAAGCTTCTGTGTTGGCTACTTGTAAACCACTGACTAGTAGCTATTATAAACGTCCCAACTAATCAAATCTAAAAGATGTCATCCACTTCACATTGCTAAAGGCTTCAGCTGGAAAATACAGAGAGATACAGAAGCTTAGCAAATATCTCCCTCTCACACCCAGGGTTTCTCTTTATACAGTCCCATGTGCAGATCCTAGACAAGCAAAGAGGGGTGAGGTGAGCCTCCAGCGGCTTGGTTCCTCAACGCTGCTCTGGGCTGGGCAGCGCGGGGCCAAATGGGCTGAAGTGGACAGTGTGAAATGGAGGGAGGGAGGACGCTGCACGGTGCTGCAGATGAGGGGCAGGGAGGAGGTGAGGAGGGGTCGAGAGGATACAGAAGCTCAGGGCAACCAGTCCACAGGTAAGAAAAGAAAGACTGAAAGTGACAACAACCAGGTGCAACCGTTCACAACCATCAAAGGGGTAAAGTACCTATCTTTGCCAAATTTGTTAGGATGGCGACTATGGATGACCTGCATGGGTTCTAACATTCAGCACTGACAAGTGTTTGTTTCTAGTGAAAACTGTCACTTATATGACTGACATATTTTTGCCATTTGACTTAAGTAAAATAGCCTATTTCTTTCACCTTGACCAATTGACTCTTTGCTAAGTCTTAAAACGCAATCCTTGCTATATGATATCAAGCTTTGGCTCTTTTTTAATTAAAGTCAATGGTAGATATGGATGTTTAGATAGTTCAAAATGTAAATTTTAAAGAAATTATACAACTGTTCAAAAGTTTGGGGACTTAATCTTACCAATGCTGCATTTATCTAGACAAAATTAAATAAAAATAATACATTTAAACAGATTTAAAATTAAGGTTTTGTATTTTAATGCATTTTACCTTGTAGTTTATCCCTCAGGCGGCAAATCTTAATTTTCAGCACCCATTACTCCAGTCTTAAAGAGATAGTTCACCCGAAAATGAAAATTCTTTAAATAATTATTCACCCTCATGTCGTTCCAAACCCATAAGACCTTCGTTCATCTTCAGAACACAAATTAAGATATGCAATTTTTTTAAAATTGAGATTTATACATCACCTGAAAGCTGAATAACTTTCCACTGATGTTTGTTAGGATAGGACAATATTTCGCCTATAAAGTTGTTTAAATTAAGTTCTCAGCAATGCATATGACTAATAAAAAATTAAGTTTTGATATATTTATGGTAGGAAATTTACAAAATATCTTCATGGAACATGATCTTTACTTAATTTTCTAATGATTTTTGGCATAAAAGTAAAATTGATCATTTTGATCCCTTACAATGTATTGTTGGCTATTGATATAAATATACATGTGCTACTTACGACTGGTTTGGTGGTCCAAGGTCAGTTTTTTTTCTGCTTCATAACATTACAGTTCAAGCACTGATGTCACGTGGACTATTTTAACAATGTCTTTACTACATTTCTGGGCCTTGAACATGGTAGTTGCGTTCCTGTCTATTAAGGGTCAGAAAGCTCTCGGATTTCATCAAAAATATCTAAATCTGTGTTCATAAGATAAACAAAGGTCTTGCTGGTTTGGAACAACATGAAGATGAGTAATTAATGACATTTTTTTTTTTTTGGTGAACTATCCCTTTAAGTGTCACTTGCTAATTTGGGGCTCAAGAAACATTTCTTATTAATATCAATGTTAAAAACAATTACACAGTTTTTTCTTCCAAAGAACAGCATTTATTTAAAATAGAAATTTTGGTAACATCTTAAGTGGCACTTTTGATCAATTTGATGCATCCTTGATAAATAAAAATATGAATTTCTTTACAAAATATATATTTACTTATGTGTCATATTATTATTTACATATCATATTATTAAAAGATGAACATGTTCAACTTTAATTTTGGAAATCATTATTAATTTTAATTAATTCACATACTGATTGATTAAAAATCGCAATAACAACTGTGTTTGCTTAATGTATTTTAATTTTAAGGTTCATTTTTTTAGAAAGCTACTCTTTACATTTTAATAACACTCACGCAGAGTGAGCAACAGTAACCAAAGGAGGGTGGAGCTTAGCAAAGGGTCAATTATATTAAATGTGCTCTGAGTCATCAGGGTAAGAGAATATCTAGTGTGCTGTAGTACTGGTGAAGTGGTGACCTCGGTGGTAAAGTGTTCTGTGCTGCTGGTTGTTCTCTGAGAGACAGGGTCAGTGTAACAGAGGAGAAATGGAAGGAAGGGGGCTCTCCATCAAAAGCAGAAGTTGAGAGTCAGGCCAAATGAACAGCCAATTGCAGATCAAATGCTGTGTGAAATGAGAAGGGATTTGAATGGTGTTGCGTTTGGTTTTGTAAATAATTGTTCATGCTATTTTTTCTTCGAGGGCCAATTTGAAATCTTATTTGTAATGAGGCAGCTTTGATACATCTGACAATGACTTAACTAGCAGTCAATCATACACCCGATTTCAGTCAAATCAGGGAAGGTTTTCACATTCTATTTTTCAGTTATCTCAGCTGCATCATGACTGGATCATTAATGTGGTACAGAAGAGGTGTGCATGAAAAGGGTGAGTCCTTTTCATTGGTGGCTGTCTTTAAAAAAAAATCCCCCGGTATGGTTTCGGTGGTCCTTGTCGTTCGTTTTTTTTTTACTTTTTTTTTTTTTTTTTTTTTTTCGATCAGTTCTAGCATGCTGTAACTGCTGAATGGGCATGCAGAGAGATCAGCTCTATAGCTTTGTATCTTACCCTCATCCCTTCAAAACGTGACAATGCTCTGAGGGGTCTCAGGGCCCTTAGTGTCCTGAGTGATTTAATGGGCCCTAGTTCGGAGTAGCCCAGCGCATTAGCTATAAGGCTGACTATAGACACCTACACAGAAACAGAGAAGCAAAAAAGGATCCATACTGTTAGACGGGAGAAAGCTCTTGAGGGAAGAGAAGGCCTCTAGAGCTGCTGGAACGTTGGATTTACACACATACACAACAGTTTGGATGGGTATATACATATATAACACTGCATTTATACATGTATATATCCCCAAGAAGGAGAGAGAGAGAGAAAGACTCATGTTTAGTACTGGTTACAGGTACAGGTAGGGGTTTAGAGGCATAGAGGATAGAGGATAAAACCCAGGATTTTGCACTCTGTTAGTTTTGGGAGGTCCCCAACCCTTGTAAGCTTCCTTACACCTGTGGAGAAACTTGTGGTTGAAAGAAACAGACAGAGAGAAAGAGAAGCATAAGACTCGTACAAAAGAAGACAGAGAAGCGCAAAACGCACGACTGATGAAGTACGTTAGGGGACGTGGGGGTTTGAGAAGACCCCTGCAGATGCATCAAAAAAAAAAAAAAAAACACAACCCAACATACTGCAAGAACCTTACCCTTGCCCTTCTAACATTGTCTCTCCATGTCGCTCTTGGCTGAGGCATTAAATCCCATTTAATTTAAGACAGACAAACTAATGGAACCTGTGAGAAAGAATACAGGTAAACATGTACATGTATGCCAAATTGCATTGATTTTACAGTTTAAAGAGCATCACATTGACACAGTAACGTTATAGCGGAAGGGGAGATCAGGGGGTCGCAGATAGTAAATGGACATTAGACAGCACCGAAAGGACAGAAATCACTCTGCGGGAACCCAAGCCCTGGTTATTCAAAATGCCATCCATTGCGGAAAAGTAAACGCCCTCCATGCTAGCTGGAAGGATCAAACGAACGAAGGGCAGAAAGGTCACATTGGTCAAAATGGCTCTCTAGAGAACCGCATTGATTGTATCGCATGCGTGTCGATGCAAAGGATTGGTGCAAACGAGAACATCAAAACAGGCTTGTATTTGTTCAGGAACAAAAATGCCAATGGATAGACAGTGGCATTGGGATACCAGGCTTGAGCACCCCTATGAAAAGGTATACAAACAGACCTGCACACCTCCAACCAACCACTGACGAAGACTTGGTAAAAACACAGCAAAAGTCCACAACACCAAAAGCTAACCAACTCACAGAAGGGGTTCTATTAAAGGCGAAAGCTTTATTCTGAATGGCTATCATATTCCTTCACTGAAGAAATACCATGACATTTTAGAAACCGCAAGCCAAGAATTATTGGCGGTTTTCAATAGGGGTGACCCACAAGGTCATGCATCAATAATCTCTACACAGAAAAATCACTGTTAAATTCTCCTGAAAAAACTGTATTGATTTAGTGGCATCAATTTATACGTATTTAAAATTAATCATAAAACTGCTCTTTTTCTCTCAAAATAGATTTCCTGAGTTTTTAATAACGTAGTTAGAAGATATCACTGTGTAATAAAGCTTTCTCCTTCATCTACAGATCATGTGATCTTTGGGGGTAATTGTCACCTTTAGCCTCAGTCGGAACCCACAAGCGCCCCTTTACGAAGGGCCCCGGGGCCCCCTGAGCCGGCTGAGATGGCCCCTCAGTGTAAGCTTTCTTCATCTGCCAGCACTCTCGCTCTGCAAGGCAAGGTCAATGAGATGCGTGGCTGTGACCAAATGAAGACAGGAAAATAAAAAACAAAAAAATGTCAACTAAAATTGAACAGATTCAAAACAATCAAAAATGGCTGATGTTTGTCCATTCTTTGGGTATTGAGTGAATTTTCACCCAAAAAAATCTAAGATAAAGCATATTGAAGTAATATTTTAGATACTATTACATATTTTTTTGGAATGGATGATAACTCACACACTCCCTTAATATATATATACATATATATAATAAAAAAAAAATAAAAAAAAATAAAACTAGAAATATGAGCATAGTCAAAAAATAAGCTGTATGGTTGATGGCACAGATATATAGTATGACAGACTATAGGTAACAATGGAACATATACAGTAAATAAATATACATTTACACACACAAACACATGCTAGATATGATGCCGGCCCCTTGTGAAAGCCCTCTGAGCATCACACCCGTAAACGCAAAAGCAAAGAACAGTGGAGGAACAGAGCATAGACTAGTCAGGACGACAACTCACCGTCTGCTGCACGTCCTCAACATCAACACATCTCAGCACTACCTCACGGAAGGGAAGAGCAGGTGTGAGTGGGGGAGGGAGGAATGAACTTTTGATCCATCTTGGGATATGGAGTTCTTCCCAACTAGCACAAGTGTTAGTCCAGCACCCCAGGGATAGTCATGAAGGACTATAGCTTCCATCAGCCTCGACTAGGGCTGAGGAGTAGGGGTTGATGGACAGAGGGTGGGTATGGGCTGTAGTCAGAGCAAACTCACAAATTTGATTTTTTTTTTTTAGCTGTGGGATGACTCAGTCAGTTGCTGGATGGTCAGATTATGTGTTATGCTGCATTCCATTCAAAGTCAGATGTAGGATATTCCTACATGATATCTTAAGTAGTGCTGTCAATTGATAAAAAAAAAAAAAAAAAAAAATGAACTAATTACTAATCCATTACCCTTCAAGACACAAATTTAAATTGTGAATTGAAAATACGCCTAATGGAAACGCGTCAGTGGTTTTTGAGGCAATTATATGAGGTATAAGGGGCTTTCCCTGGTATTAATGCTTATACTATGTATGCTGCATGCATCTGCGGTGCGTTACAGCTCCGACTCGGTCACCGGAGCTGATGTTATGTTTATACCAGCAGCGTCGCACATGTTTCTGAAACGGCTCTCCGTGCTGCTTCTGTATAGATACACGCATACGCCTCTTTCGATTAAATAAAGCCAAAATTCGTCCAATTCCCACCAAAATCCACTGCCGTGACTTATCGCAAAAGGAACAAATTACGTTTTAGTCGCATAACATCGGTTAATGGAAATGTTGTCATTTCGCAATACTTTTTTATGGACATTTATATAATATCGCCAAAGTTTTGTGCAAATCTGTAATGGAAATGCACCCACATTACTGATGTCTCTAGGAAATTGTTCTTTTTTCCTAATATTTAACCACTGACTATAGTCATTCAACATTACAGTATAATTGAGAGCATTATCAATTTTTACATTTATTAGACTTTAAAAAGTAACTTCTAATTTACGTGCACTTCAAACAATCTTCACATAAACCCACTATTTACCTGTGCCCTTCAGCAAGTAGTATAGTAAATATACAGAGGGGTCATTGCGTGTCAACTCAACCAGAGTTCCCCGGCTCAAATTTTTGATTTTGCTAATATTTTTTCTAAAGAAAGATAGAAATTTATAGTGATGAAAGCCAAAATATTAAATGGCATGGATGAATATTTACGGAGTAATCCACTGCTTTGTAAAAGGGGAGTCAAAATGGTAATTTTCACCTGAGATTTAGAGTCAAATTACAGGGGGGTGAAAATGACTTCAGAAAGATGGCAGCATCATAATGTTATTTTTACACAGAGATTGGTAGGTCTGTTAGTGAAATCTGTTGACTTTAGCAATCTTTGTTGCATTATGTGCTAATAGTGATGATTAAAAAATGGGAAGAGAGCACTTTAAGTTTTTCTCCAAAGTTTGCTTGCCTGTAACTCAAGAAGCGTTAAAGATATATTAATGCCCTTTCAGCTATTGGGTCTTAACAAACTTTCCTTTTGGTATCTTTATTTTAAATGCCCTAAGAGATTTGTTTCCAGAGATACTGGAATTTCAATATGGCTCCAGGAGTAAATCGTTAAAATGTACACATTTTCAGTGGTTAAAAACCAAATGTGTTTCAGTTTGCAAAAATATGATACTTCTTTTATTTTAAAAAGGAATGTCTGAGGAACAAATAATGTTTAAACTAGAGATGTATCTCGTTTCCTTCTGTCAAGACAACTGAATTGGAACATACCTGTTTAAGTGCCATAAATATTCTTTTTCCAAACTCAAGAAGTATTAAAGACATCGCAATATGTTTTTAGATTCTAGTTACTAATAAACTTTTCTTTTGGAATCATAATGTTCAAAGCCCTGCATCGTTCATTCTTAAAAATATGGGGATCTCAGTGAGGTTCCATGTTCAGATTGTTAAATATATTACCCATTTTCAGTGGCTGAAAACCAAATGTTGGTCATTTTATTTAGTCAATACTTATTTTATTTGAAGAACTATGTCTGAAGAAGAAATAATGTTGAAATTAGAATTGTATCTTGTTTCTGAGTTGGAATGGAATACAGCATCAGCTATGAATGAGGGATCTGGCTGTGTGTTGTGTGTAAATAAATATATTTTGCATTCAATTCTTTGTCAATGTGTACAATTTCTTTTTATATATTGCTAAACAATGCATTTCCAAAATAATAGTTATGGGAGTTTTTCATATAAATTTCAGGTGGATAAAACTGTTGGTAAAATGAGATTAACTTCTGATCACATTTAAGGAAATATAACATGAATGAACATCAAATATGCATCTAAAAATGCCCCACAGCAGCTCATTAAACAGTACTGGGTGTACGAGTTCTGCTAAAAGGTGGTTAGTTCAGGAACAAGGTCAGAACACACATACAATCAATTTGTATATTGACATGGTCACTGCAACTGTAACATGTCCTCCACATATCATGAGAAAAGCACATCCACATGACATTCCTCTGAATCCCTTAGTTTGGAGTCCAAGTGTGAGCATTTTAGTCACATAAATAGCTTAACATATTTTCATCAAATACTTTGATTAAAAATGTAAGACTACATTAGCGTCAATCATAAGTTGTGTCAAATACTCTGTGTTTATGGAATAATTGATTGTACTCGTAACTTATAATGGACTCTAAAATGCATGTTACACTTGGTGAGTCTCCCACAATAAGGGCAGGGCAGAAAATGAAACCAGTCAGAGGCATTGTTCACACAGTATAGACATCATACACATGTACAAGAATTAGAAACAAGGTTCATTTATAATGAGATGTGCTTGAATATCTTAGATCAATAATCTTTGTTATTGATAGGCTGATTCTGGCTAGTCATTTCCATTCCAACACTTAAACCATATAATGATGGATATGGGCTCTGTAATTTCACTATTTATTGCATACAAAGGGGAAAAGCAAGCAAAATTACAATTATATGCACAATACTGGTGATTTCTTTTAAAGCCAGTTTATCATTCTTAATAGCAGATATTCAAGCATCTCAGGGTCACGCAGAAACCTAACATTTTTGCACAGCTATGCACGGGTGATAGATCTTAAAGAGATGATGTAATCTTATGAAATAACACGATTTAGAGACAAAGAATGTATATTACATAAGCATTTATATTCAAGATAGCACAATGTTTTTCCTTCAAGCTTCACCCCTGCATACCAACACATAGCTTTACTTTTCTTATACTGTAAATAAAAGATCACATTTGACTTTTCTCTGCCCAAAACATTCACATCTTGTTGAAAAGGGAACCATCCTGTTTTTTGGCCTTGACTATCACAAAAACATCTGCATAGAAACAGGACGGAGGATAGATATTTGTCTTCTCATCTCCTCTGCTACACTATTTTCTGTTTTAACTGACAGCTCAAAGAAACCGCTCCACCGGTTTTCAGCTATTTTTAAGTCATCTTTAAAACTTCCCTTGCTGTGACTGGCAAGCAGTATTGTCAGGTCTATGAACATGCAGAGTTTATGCTTTCTCTGATGTCTGAAATGCCAAAGAATTTATTTTATCAGTTTAAACAAAGCTCCTAAAGTCCCTGACTCGGTCAGGTCACTCGGCGGCCATCTTGGTAACGCCCGTTGCAGCTAATTTCTATGTGCGGAAAAGACACAGCTCCTCTCTACTTGAATGGGAAAAGACAGAAATATCCCAAGCTGATTGTCAAGACTTTTTAAAAATCAGAAAATAAAATCTGACAATTTTGTTTTGTAAAATGCAGCTTTTTTAGCTAAAATCATGTTAAGCAAATAAATATTTTTCAGGCTGGTTCAGTTAATGTGCATGTTTGTTCTAGATCAATCTAACACTATCAAAAGGCAATTGGCTCTTTTAACTGAACTTAAGCCCCACTTACTCTGTTTCTGTCCTAGTCCAGGACAATTTTACTTCTTTCCTTTGCTAAAATGCTTGAATTGCAATTTTCATAGAATTAATACATTTACTGAATCTAATCATCAGTTTTACTAATCAATCATCACTTTTTAATTGTTCATTTCTACTAGCAGGCAACAAAAGCCTTGAACTAACACTTTCTTAATTAGGCTTGATAATAAGCCAATAAGACAATAAAGTGACTTACAAATCAACGAAATCATGTTTTTGCCCAAAGCAGCCATACTGTACATGCGTCACGTCATTTTGGTTGGTCCCACACAGACTGACACATTGGCGCAAAATCTTGCTCCATATAGCTTCATATTAGAAATTAAATCTGTTCTGATTCAGATTATGCAACAATTTAACACTATTCAGATTTTGCTTTAGCAGGATGGAACCAATCAGCAAAATGTGTATGTCAAGGGCATTTATCAAACTGACAACAAACATGGCACAAATTAAATAGCAGACTTACGTCAACAATGAAGAAGTCCAGCCAGCACCAGGCGTTGGTAAAGTACTTGACAAAACCATAGGCCACCCACTTTAACAACATCTCCAATATGAAGATGTAGGTAAAGACCTTGTCAGCATACTCCAGAATAATACGGATTGTCTTCCTCTGTTCAATATACACATCCTCAAAAGCCTGCAACAGATAACATATGGTTGCATTAACAAAACAAGTACTATCTGCTGCCGTTTACAAAACCTCTCAGTGGACTTAATTTCAATTAAAAAACTAAAGAAGAGAATGCAGAAATATTTCAGTTAAAATATTAATTATAAACAGGGCTGCCCCCTAATAGTCAACGATAAGTGGCTTGGTCGAACAAAATTTTATTAGTCCACAGGAAGTGGCGAAGTCACACAGTCCGTGGCTGACAGATCGTTAACGGCTGGTCAATGTGGTAATACAGAACTAAACTGGGCAGGACATCCAAACACTCTTTATTTGTGTGCATTCAGAATAACAACGAAAAGTTGCGCTTTTGTAAGATAATAAAAGCAAACAGGATGCGCTTTCTGTCGTCTCGGTCTCTGTGAACTTGAGCGCGAAACTTCGAAACTCCGTGTACTGTATACTTGCCTTACAGACATGAAAAATATATCTATACAGAGCGAAATGTCTACTTTTAAATAAAGCAATTAAAACGGAAAATAAATATTCTCGGATTATGTAATCCATATGAAACGTGAATACAGGCACAGCACTACTGCGGTGATGATGAGTCAGTATCGCCAACTTTATCTCTTAAGCCGAAAACAAAGAACGCACTAGTTTATCAATAAATTCTTAAAAAGTTAATGCAGTCTACTTGCTATTTTTCCCTGACGCATTCGTTGTGGCAAGCTTTTTTGCCAGATAAGTGCATATTATGCTACAGTATGTATGCAGTTAAAGGCTCCTTATTATGATTTATATGGTTTATTAATAATAGTCGACTAATGCTTAAAATGAACGACTATTAGTCGATCAGAAAAATCTTTAGTCAAAGGCTGTCCTAATTATAAATAAAAATTAGGGCTGTGCGATAAAATGCTAATGATAATTATTGCCACACTTAACAGTCTGGTTTCTACAACTTTGACTTATGAGCAAAAAACTGCCTTTAAATTTAAATTTACCATGATAACTATTGATACCAACTGATATGAAAAATTTCATTTTTTTGGCCATATCACCCAGCCCTAATAATATTAATAGTAATATATAAAAAAAAAAGATGAATAATGCTGATATTATTATTATTATTGCACAACAATATCTGAGAAAACAACTGAACAGAAGGCTACTTTGTGCAATAATTCAGTTAAAAACAGAGTAAGCTTTCAAAATGCAATTGTACAAGGCAAGATCCCTAATTCTATTACATTCCTTTTTTGGCAACATTAGCAGTTATAAAGACATTTCATAAAGACATTTCCAGTGCCAGAAATAGATCCAATTGAATGAATAGTACAGTCCATTAATCACATCACCCTGCAGTCCAGCTCTGGCGCCAGGTCTCTACAATGAGACAATGCCTGCTTGAACCTCACATTATATATACCTCATATGAACATTAATGCAATGGTCAAGCAAAATCCAAAACATAATGGAAATAAATTGCCACTGATACAAGCATGTTCTTAGTGTTGGAATACCATATGTGACCCTGGACCGCAAAACCAGTCTTAAGTAGCATGGGTATATTTGTAGCAATAGCCAAAAATACATTGTTTGGGTCAAAATTATTCCAGATATTTAAATAGTTCTATCTCAGCCAAATATTGTCCTGTTCTAACAAACCATACATCAATGGAAAGCTTATTTATTCAGCATGATGTATAAATCAATTCAATTTCAGAAAACTGACCCTTATGACTGGTTTTGTGCTCCAGGGTCACATATGTCAGAATCCCAAACTACAGTAAGCTACAGTAAATCAATATGCAACATTTAAATAGCATTTTTCTACTTAAGTTGTTAAATATAGTACTTGTGTACCTCCCTATACAGGGCTCAACGCTAAGGATTTTTTCTACTGGCCCAGTCAAAGTTTTCACTGGCCCTGCGACAAAAAAATTAAATAGCTGCTGTTATCTTTATTTTTCACTCATGTTATCTTTTATTTTAATAAATAAGCTTCTATGACACCAAAATTTTACATACCAATTAAAATTTTATACCACACCTAAAGCTGCTAGCATTAAACATTATTTGTTTGTTAAAAAAATATTTTATTATTATTATTAATATTTTATTATAAATGAAAAGATGTTTTAAGGACAAACAGCAGACAGATTGAAAGAACGCAAACTCAGTCTATGCCAGCAGGTGGCACTTATGGAGTAACAGTGATATTACGTATCTTTGGTTACCACTGTAAACAATGCAGCGCAGTGATTATGAATGCTACTTTAAATGCATCATACATGAAAAGAATGAAAAGAAAATGCCATGTAAACGTTTCTTAAAACAGTCAGTTCCCCTTAGAGATACATTTATATAAACCGCCGTTTCAATATTTAGGATAATATTTCCAAAATTTTGCGCATTATGAACCGTGATCTTGCTCTGCCTGCTACAGTATTTTTTCCTTTTTGCGTTCATCTTCAGCGTCTCTGGCCTTTGTTAACAGATGTTTAAAGAGGTCGTAATATTTCCACACACATAACATTTCGAAAAATGATTGCATGCAGTTCGTGAGCAAGCCCGGAACAGAGATGGGTTGAAATATGTCTGGTCGATCGGTGCATCTGTATTCCACTGTATAAATTAAGTATGGATTGATCATTGTTAAAGCTACAAAGCTAATCGTCAAGACGAGTATTTAGACATTTGTAGACTATTTGTCCGTCAGATTCATGTCTCTCTGTGATCGCTTAAAATTTTAAATAACAAGGCTTAAACCACGTGCAAATGTTAAACTTTCGTGACGACGCGACAGTGACCCGATTGGGCCAGTGACAAATTCGTCTACTGTCCCGAACGTCTTTCACGCTGACCCATCAGCCACTCCTTATTGCCGAGCCCTGCTATAAGAAATTTGTGGGTGTTTGTGTGCATTCTCACCAATGCTCCACTGCTGAGGAGGATCATAAAGATGATGAGGGTTTCAAACCAGTTGTGCTCCACAATGAGATAGCAGGTCTTCCGGAGGAACCACCAATTCTTACCCCAGCCCTCCGTGATGGGCACATCACAACACTTGTAGCGGGCAATGCAAGCTGCGAAACAGCACACGTTATACTTCTGTTCTCACAATCGATTACAGTTTCTATATAAAAAAAGTTAAATGATCTCAGCGTTTGTACAGATACTGTAAAAAGAAATTCCAAGACTTTCAAGGACTTTTCAAGTACTAATTTTTTGATTTCCAAGGACTTCAATCAAAAAAACTCACTTACTGAACAATGTCTTCTATTTCAAACTTTAAGAAAAGACAAATAGATAAATAAAAAAAAAAAAAACTAATAAAAAAACTGCAAAAAATAAAGTGTAGCACATGCGAAGTATTACTACAAAGTATACTGCACTTTTACTATAGTAAAACCAAGTTAATTTTCTTAAGGGATTTGTATTTGTGTATACTTTGTTTTTTCTTTGTTTTGTTTTTATAACTGTACCGCTTTAATGGTTTGATGTTTTCTACTGTTAAAAAAACTAAAAAAAAAAAAAAAAGATTTGCGAAATCGCTCTAAAATCCTGATCTGCAACAAATGATTCGCAAACTCACACTGAAGTCCTGATCTGAATCAAATGATTTGCGATTCCCGCTCCAAAGTTCCGATCTAAATCAAGTGATTTTTGATCTGCGCTCTGAATAATGATCTGAATAATGTCCCGATCTGAACAATGATTCACGAACCATCATTTCAGTTCAGAACTTGGAGCACAGATTGTCATTTGACTTAGATCGGAACTTTGTGTATCGCTCATCATTTGATTTAAATCGAGACTCAAAATCGCAAAACATTTGATTTGAATCATTCAATTCGCAAAATGATTCATGAACCCGTTCTGATCTAAATCAAATGATTCGCAATACGCGATTTTTAAGTCCTGATCTGAAACAAATGATTTACAATAAGCAATCCAATTGGAGCGCTTTGAATTATTTTGTAACACAATGGTTTAACCGATTCTGATTTTTTGAAAAAGCTCCATTTCACTTATCACTGCGTGTTTTTTAAAATGTTCAAAATTAGAATCTGTGAGCTTGTTTTTGATTCTAAAAATGAATGGCTCTTTAAATTTGATCTGGTTTTTGTTAAAAAAATGCTTGAAATGAATGATCGAAGTCACGTTTTTGAATAAATCAGGGCGGTTCCAGCGTAAATGACTCATTTGATTTAGCTCATCTGTTCCTCTTTTCGCATCTTCAGCCATGTTTACACGACACTTTCAATACTACTACTTGCTTAGCTCAGCTGTTTTCTGACATTGACTGAAATAAGCAAAAACGGTATGTTTTTTTTTTTATTATTGTGTGAATTTTGCGTGAAAAGATATGTGCTTATTGACAAAATGAAACAACTTATTTCTTAGATACATTGTCTTTCAAAAATTCGAGCACTTTTCAAATACCTCCTCAGGAATATTGCTGTTTCCAAGGCTTTTCCAGGTCTTAAATTTCAAAAAGTCAAATTCAAGTACTTTAAGCACTTTAAGCACCTTGTATGAACCCTGTGATCTGCAAAGAGAAATCTATGAGCCCTTTTACCTTCAGTCCAACAAGGTTCTGGGTCAAGATATTCCTCTACTGCCTCCACCACCACCGCTTCCTCCACCTCTGGTTTAATATCTATGGTGCTGCCCTCTGAAGAGCTGATATCATCCAACTATTTAAGAAAAGAGAGGTCACAAGTGTTATTTTTTATGTTAAAAATTAAAATAGCAAAGACAAAAAAACAATGTTCAATGCCAATTGTAACTGCATTATTACAATTTTTTAAAAATAATTTTAGGACTGGACTATAGTCCAGTGGCAGACAAGAGAAGGTGTTTGTAAACCAGTTTGAACCTTGTCACTATTTTCGGCTAGAACTCTAAGAATGAAATGACAAGCATCTGTATTCATGTTTCACAATACAGTGTTCAAAATGGCCTACATTCTTTTGAACATCATTCTGAAACAATACACCACACTTCACACCATAAATAATCAATATCATGGACAAAAAAAAATGAGCAAATACATCAGTTTAGAACATTTACTCCTGAGGCCAAATCAATAACCACAGAATATTACATTTCAATCACTAGCAACCAGGTCATAGCCTAAAAGCATCACAGCATCAGCTCTTTTGCATACTCACTTCTTTGCTGCCCTCTGCTTCAGATTCGCTGCTGAAATCTTCTGTGTTGAGATTCTCAAAGTCCGACTCGCCCACAGCGATGGGCACGCACACGGTCAGGTTGGGGTTGTGGATGAAGGACATGTGGTCGTCATCAATCATGTACTTGCCCACACTACTGCCGATCCCACTGGTGGTTCCGTTGCCATTTTTCTGATAGTCCAGGTCACGGCTGATGTCCACGCCTGTGTGATTGGCGATGCAGTTCAGCTTCCGGTCGTACATGTCATCTAGCGGCTTGGCCTCGTCGGTGACCTTCCTCCTGAGGATGATGTTGACCAGTTCTCGAACTTTGGCCTTCACCCAAGCGATTCCCTTCTTGATGCGAATAACTGCGATCTGCAGGTTGTTCATCTCACCGTCGTCATCAGGAGCTGCCAAGTTGTCTGCGCTGAATGAGCTCAGCAGCAAGGCAAGGAACAGATTCAAGACCTGGTAAGTGTGAGAGAAAAGTATTATAACTTAGTCTCTAATTAAAATCAGTTCAAATATAGTCAGCTGCGTTTGGAGGCATTTTATGCATCATGTATACATGCATATTAATCTTGTAGTATGAATATAACCTTGCATTTCCCTGTAGAAATAAACAGCATATGCTGGTTAGGTATGTTTTGAAGCATGGCAGCTGGTTTAAGCTGGTCCTTAGTTGGTCATATGCTGGTTGTGAGCTGGTCCTGAGCAGGAGCTAGTTGCTTAGGACCAGCTCAAACCAGCTGTCATGCTTCAAAACATACTTAATCAGCATATGCTGTTTTTTTAAAAAGGGTTATCACCGTTTAAGCAGTTTTCAATACAACTCAGCTCAAATTTCATGCATTTTATGCATCTAAAGCAGACTTACCACCAAGTTCCCTATGACCATGACCATCATGAAGACGATGAGACACATTGCCTGTCCAGCCACTTCCATACAGTCCCACATGGTCTCGATCCACTCTCCACATAACACCCGGAACACGATTAGGAATGAATGGAAGAAGTCATTCATGTGCCAGCGGGGCAGCTCGCAATCACTAGAGATCTTACACACGCAGTCCTTGTAGTTCTTCCCAAACAACTGCATGCCCACCACGGCAAAAATGAAGACGATGATAGCCAACACCAGGGTTAGGTTTCCCAAAGCTCCAACTGAGTTACCGATGATCTTAATCAGCATGTTGAGGGTGGGCCATGACTTAGCAAGTTTAAAAACTCTCAGCTGTTAAAAGGGAGCACAAGTTGAATTAAAACACCATGAACATTTTCTGAATGTGTGCTATTGAAAACAAATTCACTGAAGAGTTCTGCCACTTATTCGTTATGTCTTATTCACAAACCACCCACAATCCAGTTTAAACACATGCTGAATGCTTTAAAATAATGTTGCTCTGTATTTAAATAAAATAACTGTCATTCTTTTCAGTACAAACACACCTCCTTTCTATGTAAATTAGGCTTATTATACTCACAATCTGCCTGATGCAATTAACATTGTACTATTACCGCCCACAGAAAGAAGGTGCTGAACAGAATTTTATTTAAGAGAGATCTGTGTTTATGCTGTTTTTATTGATATTTGAAGCAGAAGATAGACAAATGATGACAAAATAATGGAAATATCATAAATGGCATATTGTAAATGCAGACAAACTGTTTGGTTGACAACACTAAGAGCATGGCATTTAAAAATTTGTTTAAAGGGATGGTTCAAAAATTCAGGAAAATTCTGTCATTAATTACTCACCCTCAAGTTGTTACAAACCTGTAAGACCTTAATTTATCTTTGAGACACCAATTAAGATATTTTTGATGAAATCCGAGAGCTTTTTAACCGTGCATAGACAGCAACACAACTACCACGTTCAAGGTCCGGAAAAGTAGTAAGAACATTGTTAAAACAGTCCATGTGACATCAGTGGTTCAATCGTAATTTTATGAGGCTACAAGAATACGTTTTGTCCGCAAAGAAAACAAAAATAACGACTTTATTCAACAATTTCCTCTCTTACGTGTCAGTCTTCGATGTGTGTTCACGCAGAAGCCAGCGCATCAAAGACTGACACAGAAGAGAAGAAATAGTTGAATAAAGTTGCTATTTTTGTAAAAAGTATTCTCGTAGCTTCATAACATTAAGTTTGAACCACTGATGTCACATGGACTATTTTAACGATGTCCTTACTACCTTTCTGGGCCTTGAACGTGTCAGTTGTGTTGCTGTTTATGCAGGGTCAGAAAGCTCTCGACTTCCATCAAAAACATCTTCATTTGTATTCTGAAGATGAATGAAGGTCCTACGAGTTTGGAACGACAAATTAATTAACGAGTAATGACAGAATCATCATTTTTGGGTGAACTATCCCTTTAAATAAGCATTAAAGTTGCAATGTAACGGAAGTAGCAAAAAATCTTTTACTCGGTATTGTAAAGTACATCCGAGTGAAACGGATGTTTATAAAATGTAGAGTAGGGATCAGTTGTTGATTGAATAAAACATGTATGAATAAAACATATGAATGAATGAATCACTCATTCATTCATTCACAATAATATTCGATTAAAAAAAATAGGGTGATTTTTTTCTTTCATGCCATTAACCACTTTAATTTCTTAATGCAATAGTCCATACACACACATCAAAGATCTGAAGCAATAAAAAGGGTTTACCAATCGGAATGATCTCAGCACAGAAAGACCTTCCACGTCGGCCAAGCCCAACTCCATTAAACTCAAGCTCACGATAAAGCCGTCAAAAATATTCCAGCCTTCCTGAAAATAGTAGTATGGGTCCATTGCAACCAGTTTGGCAAACATTTCGGCAGTGAAGATTCCAGTAAACACCTGGAAGAAAGAAAACAGAAGTTACAAGGATTGGTGACAAACAGACCACTTTGAGACAGACTTTTAATGGGACAATTCACCTAAAAATGAAAATTCTGTCATCATTACTCACCCCCATATCGTTCCAAACCCGTAAGACCTTCACTCATCTCCAGAGCACAAATTAAAATATTTTTAATGAAATCCCAGAGCTTTATGACCCTGCATAAACAACAACGCAACTGAAATGTTCAATGCGGAGAAATAGTAAGGTCCATGTGACATCAGTGGTTCAACCGTAATGTTATGAAGCTACGAGAATACTTGGACTATATAATATTGGGCTATTTTAATTATGTCCTTACCACCTTTCTGGGTCTTGAACATGTCAGTTGTGTTGCTGTTTATGCAAGGTTAAAAAGCTCACAGATTTCATCAAAAAAATATCTTAATTTGTGTTCAAAGATGAACGAAGGTCTTACGAGTTTGGAATGACATGAGAGTAATTAATGACAGAATTTTCATTTTTGGGTGAACTATACCATATTTTTGTTGTCCATTTTTTTTCTTTTCTATAGCTACTGTGTCATGCTGTTATATTGCATGTTATGTTCAATAAAAAAAACAATCTCAATTTACAAGCCAGACTAATTTATAAAAGCAATACAACATCAACTCATAAAAAGACACATAAGCAATCCAGCTGTGACTTGTGTTTTATCTATAACACATCAGCTCTAACACTGCTCACCAAATCCTGGCCTACACATTCACAGGAACTCCCTGACAAATCAGCACAAGACTCTGTGATGTTCAAAGTGTCAAACAGATCATCTTCCTGTCACAGCTGAAGGGTGCAGTTAATCACCCTGCAGGCGGGAGAACTGGGGGAGGGTACACGGTGGCCTTGACTCCATGTCCGCACAGCCAGCAAACGTGAGTCACGCCACCACCTGCACCATCCCAGAACGCCCCCTGCTACCATGACAACAGAACGCTCACTGGTGTGCTGAAGAAGTCTGAATTCTTATATCATATCAGCAAAACTGAAATCTCATTGAGAGAGAGGCCTCACTATTGCATGCACATGATTTACTCCACAAGGCAGGTCACGTGATTTAGGAAATCATGATTTGTGGTTGGTGTACGGTGCGCTGCACTGGCAGAGTGGATTTATGACCCCTAACAGTCTTGGTGTCACTTGGCAACATAATATAAAAAGCAATTTGGTTCATGAGTGGGAAACATGATCTGCTCTTCTCTGCAACGTTGATCATTTTACAAGCATTTTTTAACTCATTCACATGCAGAAACCAAATTGCACAGGTTCAAGCTTCTGGAACTGTGAAAACGCCACCATTTTAGAGCTGCTCATCGATTAGGCTACATGAAATATTTATGCTGGCTCTGCACCACCACACTCAGCCAGTAGCTTAGCACTGTCTCTACGCCAGGCATAAAAATGGCTTTGAGTGTTCCAACAACGTCCCTGCAGAGACTACAAAAATATAAGCCATGGGGGAGGGGCACAGTTTCATCAAGCAACGAAAGAATTCTTTATGTTTGAATTCAAAGACTTTTAAAAAAGGAGGGGCTACATAGAATCCTCACCAGGTTTCCGACACTCAGCACATGCTCAAATTGCGTCGTCATAGGGTAATGCTCCATGGCCATGAAGAGAGTATTCAGCACAATACAAATGGTGATCGCCAAGTCTACGAAAGGGTCCATCACAATCAGGTTCACAATCTCCTTAACCCTCATCCAAACAGGGCCGCACTCCCAGATTAGAAACGTGTTGGCAAACTTGTACCAGCATGGTGGACACTTCCTCTGAGACTCTTCCAATTCTGGAAGGGAAGAATGAGAAGTATGGTAACCATGGTAACAGATTTCCTTTTTTAAGCAATACATTCCTTATGTTACAAGATATGGACATACCCTCAACCAATGTGTTGGTTAACGCACTCATGACACTGTTGGCTCGCTCCTTGCGCCCGAATGATGTGTTAAGCTGCTCTACGGAAACCATTAGAGAGCCTGAAAGCTTCTTCTTGATTTCGAGATCAGTGGTTGGCTGTCAGGAGAAAAACAATGAGGTTAAACACAATCACAACATTATACAGTGTGGCCAGTGGGTGGGGGGAAAATCTGCATCACAGGGCTGGTTAGAGAAAGGTTGGTTAGGAGAAGACTTTTTGTCCAAAGGAACCATTTTTCATTTGAATGCATTGAAGCGGAAACATGCTGGGCTCTCACATGTGAGAAGGTAGGGTGGCGATTCGTGGGTATTCATGCGATACATATTCCTAACATAAGCATGTAATTGACATGCTGTATGTTATCAAAATGCTTACTCGTATGGCCATTTGAAACTGTCAGCTATGTTTTATGAACGGTTTATGTTTTATAAAATATCCATAATGCTGAAAAATGCTATGAAACTTATTCAAGTTAATCGTATTATAAATCTACCATTGTTCTCCGCTCCCTTCCTCCTCTCATCTGAAGCCCCTGCATCTCCAGATTTTAGGAGATCCAGTCAGCATGCATCAGCATGCATTCAGTCAGAGAAGTTAAGAGAGGAAAAGAATAAATACCATGATCCATTAACCTCATGCTGAAGATTTGAAGCTATACCAGACCTCTAGAAGATCCATTAAGCTAGCAGACTACCATGCTAACTACCATGCTAACTACAATGCTTCTATTATAATTACAGTATGAAGCAATGGTGCTGATAATTTAAAAAAGAAAAAAAAATGCATGTATACACTATAAAGAAGAAACAGAAAACCCATGTGGTGTACAAAAAAAAAGCATTTGAAGATGAAATGACAATATGAAAAGAGAACTTTAGGCTGGATGTTGGAAGTGGGATAATTTTAGGGTTAATTCACCTTTATATTAATATAAAATGAAATACAATTACAAAGGACATTCAGTTGACACAGATATGTAAAAAATAAAAAATAAAAATGAGTATGAAAAAAAGAAGAAAGATTGTGCTTTTGGGGTGAATGTGTAATGAGAAGAGGCAATGAATGCCAATTCCTACTACTAAGACATACATTACCATTAAAATTTTGGGGTCAGCAAGATTTAAAAACAAAAAAGAAATGAATACTTTTATTCAGCAAGGATGCATTTAATTGATCAAAAGGGAAAGAAGACCTTTATAATGCTACAAAAGATTTCTATTTCAAAATATAGCTGCAAGCAGCAATTAAAGGACAAAGCACAACAGAGGTAAAATGAAGCGCTAAGAATCTGTCTTCAATTACTCAATAAAGACCAAGGTTCTCCAGCCCTGCTCCAGGGGAGTTACCTTCCTGCAGACTTAAGTTCCAACCCAGTTTTAACACATCTGTTCATAATTGAGTAGCCCGGAACACCTTTTAGCCGGTCCAGGTGTGTTAAATTGGGGTTGAAGACGAACTTTGGAGTATGGTAGCTCTCCAGGAGCAGGGTTGGAGACCTCTCTTAAAGACTTTTGTTGATACAGAATTTTACTTCAAAACTCAAAATGGCTGTTGCCCAAAAAAGCCAACATTACATACTGCTTCGGCTCTGATTCGGCTTGTCGTTCTGAATCTATTGAGACCAGCCTTGAGATTTTTGGCCAAACTGGTCAAAAGTTATAAGCAAAAATGTCGATATATTATATATTTTGACCACTAAGTGGTGTTGTGCCCACAGGTCATGCTTGCTATAACACATACCAAGTTTGGTCAGAAACCGCTAAAGTGTTGCGGAGATACAGCCTTATGTCCTTTTTTGGAAAAACTTCAATCAAATTCATTAGTTCTAACTTCATTAGAGTTATGAAAATGGTTTGGTATATCAAAAAGCCTATTATAACTTTTTGCCAGAATGCCAGAATCTGAGCCAATTTTGGTGAAAATTGGACAAACTGTCAAGGACGAGCTGGAAAAAGTAGATATTTCGGGAAAAAGTCATTTCAGAGAAATTCAATTTTCATTTTCATTCAACACTGTATGAGCCAAGGATTCAGAAGAAAAAAATATTTTGCTTTTAGTCCTTACGGTTCAAAAGTTATTAGCAGAAACATGAGTGCAAATTTGTCCTGTTGGTGGTGCTAAAGAGTTTGAATTAGAGACTCCAAATTCGCTGTGGTTAATGATGAGACTGTCCTCTATCCGTGTGCCAAATTTCATAACTTTCTTGTAAACGATTCTGTAAGATTCATAACAATATATTAAAGCATTTGAAAAATATAGGATTTTATTACAAAATTCGGTCCAAAAATGGTCCATGCTCAAAATGGCTGGCATAGGAAAATTTGGTATTGATTGATTTGTTATGCTACTCAGAATCTAACAAGATCAGTCTCATGATTTATGGTCAAAATGTTCAGAAAATATAAACAGTCAAATTTTTATATATTTTTTTATCCAGTAGGTGGCGCTACTCATGTGCCCTCCAGTCATGGTTGGTATAACACGTACCAAGTTTGGTCTGAATCTGCTAAAGCTTTGCCAAGATATTGCCTCATCCATTTTTGCACAAATTTCATCAAATTCATTAACACGCTTTGCGAAAACGGTTTGGTATATCAAAAAGCAAAATCAATTTGCAAATTCAAAATTGCAAAAAAATCTTGACCTGTAGAAATTTTAATTTTGGTATGAATTTGACTCTGCATGAGCAAAAAAAGAATTTTGCTTCTGGATCTCACGGTTATTAGCAGAGATATGAGTGCCAATTTGGCCTATTGGTGGCACTAGAGAGTTTGAATTAGAGACTCCAAACTTGCTGTGGTTAATATTGAGACTATCTTTTGTATGTGTGCCAAATTTCATAACTTTCCCGAAAGCAGTTCTACAGACTAGAAGGAAGGAAGGAAGGAAGTAGTAGAAGGAAGAATAATAATAAGAAGAAAACAGATACAATAAGTGCCTAAGCACCTTCGGTGCCTGGTCCCTAATAAATGCTGTTGTATTGAACTTTCTAGGCATGACAGAATTCTGAAAAAAAAAAAAATAATAATAAAATAATAATAATAACAAAAAAAAAATAAAAAGAAAATAAACACTGATAATAGCATATTAGAATGATTTCTGAAGGCTCTGAAAATTCAGCTTTGCAGGATTACATAAAATATATTCAGATAGAAACCGGTTATTAAAAATGCAATTATATTTCACAATATTACTGTTTGACTTAACATAGACATTAAAAAATCTTTCCAACCCCAAACGTTTGAATGGTAGTGTATGAAAACCCAGTTTCATAAATCTTAGCGTTTCATATAGTGAGGACTATATATAGTTAGCAGCTTGTTCACTAATTTCAAACTGGCATAGGAGGGCAGCATATCACACAGGCTTTGAGAGCAGTCCTCAACTGAAAGAGAGCTAATTTTAGAGCAAAGTCAAAATAACCATTACACGAATGCATCAGAAAAAGAAAGAGCCAAACAGAGAGGGAGCCAAGGTTCAGAGGTAGATAATGCCCATGCCTAGACTGATCTACTCTTAGACTTCCTTACGCTGTCGTCAGTGGCTGCCTTATCTATTATCACCTCAGGCAGTAGGCGTCCGCCAGGCCCCGGCCCGATGAGAGAGACCACTCCATTGCAATCCACTGTGCTGTTGCGCTTGCCGTAGTAACCCGTGTAGCTGCTGCGACGTTGCGGGCTTAAGAAGGAATCACGCCGCTCGTCGTACTCCTCGACCGTGCTGTGTTCATCATCTGCAAACTCGTTCTCCGAACCTCCGTCCTTACAGCGGCTGAAGATGCTGCTCTTGCTGTTGCGTCTTGAAGGGAACGGTGAGCCTGGGATGCTGAGCAGAGACTGGAAGCAGGAAAAACATGGTTTTACACACTTACAATCACTGCCACTATGTTGTCTATACTGGATACAGTACACAAATGCACATTCACTCTCTGACACAGAAAAGTCTGTCGTTAATTGGACAAATGGCGTGAAAGAACGTTCACTTTGATGCAAAGATCCCAGCATAAGGAACAAGTGGATAGTTTATTTTTAATGGCATCCCGGATCATGTCAGAGGACTGTTTGGACTTCGGAGCTTGTTTTGTAATCGAGGCACTGGCACAGTGTCATGGAAAGTTCACAAAGAAACATTTGTCGAAAGATGAAGCGATTCTAAATCTGACTGCAGCTGCATCACAAACTGTAAGTAAATTATTTCATAATCCTTTGTCCGTTAATACCGTTTCCTTTTGCAATGACGTTAGCCAATCATAAGAGAGGCTGATTACTGAGAAGCTTTAAAGGACCCGCCCCTTAAAAACAAGTTATTTCAGACAGAGGGTCAGAATGAGGGTTGAAAAAAAACAACAGCAGAAGTGAGTATAAGGTTTTTTTTTAAGAATCTTTGCGATCGCCTTTCCTAATAATGTGCTAGTTACCAAGTTTAGCGGCTAAATGCGGCTAAAGTAAACAGGCTTGTCACTCCACAAAGAGAAGAGAGGGGCGGGGCGAGCAGAGCTCATTAACATTTAAAGCAACCTTGAACAGAACAGGATGATTTTTGCAGAGCTGATTTTGGCAAGGTAAAAAAGGTGTTATTTACACTACCATTGAGAAATTTTAACCAAAGCATGTCATGGACTTTTCATTAAGACCCTAAAGAATCATTTCAACTTGTGGAAAATGGGCATCCGATGACCCCTTTAAAAGCAACAGGGATACAAAATATATGTATATATATGGACATATATATGACCCCACATATAAAATCTTGACATTGATAAAATCCAATGTATAAAATTATGCAAAATTATAATTTTAGAATATTTTGAATTGTTAAAGAAATTTCCCCCAAATGTTTTTTTCTTCTTATAAAATTCTACATGAAACTGCATTAAAAAGTATAATATATAATAATAAAATGATATATAATAATAAAATGACCAAGCAAACATTTTTCTTTTTTTTTAAATACCTCTAAGTTAATCACTAACTACAAACCTGTTACAGTTTGTACTTCTGGTAGATTATTTACTTTTTTTTTTGTTCATTTTGTATGTCATATAAAATGGTCACAAGGATACAAAAATGTAAAATAATAGAATTTATTAGTCAAAAAATAAATAAAACCGTTGTCTGAATATTTTTCTATGACATTTGTCTTTCCATCTGTTTGGTTTTATTTGTATCCTATTCATCGAAGTGCTATTAACATTAACTTAAAAAATTAAAATAAAAAACAGAAGTCATCTTTTACCTGGTTCATTATAGAACTTCTACGTCCTAAACGGTTGTCGGGGAAACGGAACCTGCTCCTCCTGCTTCCATCATCCGATTCGGATTTGACAAACTTCTCACTGTCCCCTTTCTCCTTGTCCTGCTCTTTCTGCCGCCACTTCTTCTTGCGGTTGCGTCGCTCTTTGGCACTCTTGGAGCTGAGTTTAGACATCTCAGATGAGCTACAGGACAAGTTCCCACCTCCATCACCATCATCCTCCACCACGTCCTCAGACACCGTCCCCGCCGATGTCGCCATGGCATTAGCCTGCAGTCACAAAATGTATCAACAAAATGTATCAACAATTTATCTAAATGATTCTGATTCAGTTTTGATTCAGCAACCACTAAATTGCAGCAGGGAAACACACCATAACACTTAAAATTACAAAAGAGGACCCTTGTTATCGGCATTAAGCATTTTCTGACCTGCGCCTCCTCCTGCTGTTTCTTCAGCTGTTCCAGCATGGCTTTAAACTCCGCCTCCTTTTGCTCCGCCTCTTCCATAGTGGCCTGGTTCTGCTCCTCATATGCCATGGCCACCACAGCCAGGATCAGATTCACAAGGTAGAATGAGCCAACAAAGATCACCAGCACAAAGAAAATCATGTAGGTCTTCCCTGCTGCTCTCAGGGTCTGTGGATGAGGGGCAGATCAGAAGCGTCTTATTATATTACAGAGCATTCGCACATCAACATAGAAAATGTTTGTTTTATACACACACTACTAAACACTCTTAAACATAATATTCAGGGATTCTGTCCATTCTGTTTCACAGTGGTAGAGATGTACAGTAACTCACTGGAAAAATGCAAATGTCAGTTCATTATTCTGAGCCTCAGTTGCTTCTATTTGACCTACTTGTGCAAAGAATGCAAATACACATACATACATACATTCATGCATACATTCATTTGTGTTCTTCTAAACAGACTGGCTCAAGGCAGCCACTGGCATCCTTAGATGCTGATGTATAAACAGCGAGACGGACTGTTTGGAGTGAGAAAATTAAAAAGAGATGAACAGAAAGATAACCAGTAATTTTGTGGTTTTTAACAGTACAGTTGGTTTGCCTGACAAAATAATGAGAAAACAGTAAGTAACTTATGAGGAGTGATATTTCTTCTCATTTAAAAGAACTGCAATTACCTGGTATTAGAAACAAATGCATTTGATTGTTAAATACAGGGTCTATAACATTCAGTTTATTCAATTGCAAGTATGAAAACGACTTACAGGAGAAGTCCACTTCCGGAACAAAAATTGACAGATAATGTACTCACCGTGTATCATCCAAGATGTTCATATCTTTTTTTCTTCAGCCATAAAGAAATTATGTTTTTTGAGGAAAACTTTTCAGGATAGTGGACTGATATGGTGCCCCGATTTTGAACTTCCAAAATGCAGTTTAAATGTGGCTTCAAATGATCCAAAATGCAGTTGTAAACGATCCCAGCCGAGGAAGAAGGGTCTTATCTAGCGAAACGATCGGTTATTTTCATAAAAATAATACAATTTATCTACTTTTTTGTGTCAAACGCTCATCTTGTCTCACTCTGCCTGAACAGTTTTTTTCCGGTTCATGACAGTTAGGGTATGTCGAAAAATTCCCATCTCATGTTCTCTCTCAACTTCAAAATCATTTTATATCGCTGTTTAAGCCTTTTTTTTTGAGGGTGTTTGATCTTCATTGCATGTTCACTTTGCAAAGACTGGGTCGGTACTTCTGCAGCAATGTAGGAGGTTTTTCAACATACCCTAACTGTCTTAAGCCAGAATACACAGCGTTCAAGGAAAGCAAGACAAGATGAGTGTTTGAGATTAAAAAGTATTTAAATTGTATTTTTTTAATGAAAATAACCGATCGTTTCGCTAGATAAGACCCTTCTTCCTCGGCTGGGATCATTTGAAGTTGCATTTAAACTGCATTTTGGAAGTTCAAAATCGGGGCACCATATCAGTCCATTATATGGAGAAAAATCCTGAAATGTTTAATTAAAAAAAACATAATTTCTTTATGGCTGAAGAAAAAAAGACATGAACATCTTGGATGGCAAGGGGGTGAGTACATTATCTGTAAATTTGTTCTGGAAGTGGAGTTCTTCTTTAATTATGACATTCTTAAAAATGTATTCAATACAAATTTCAAGTGATATTATATTATATTATATTATATTAAGTGCTGTCAAAATTAGTGCATAAATATGACATTTATTATAATGGGTTTATGCGAAGATTGTTTTAAGTTCACTTAATTAGAAGCTGTTATTTTTTTTAAAATCTAAAAAATGTTAAAACTGATAGCTCTCAATTATACTGTAATGTTCAATGGCTATAGTCAATGGTTAAATATTGGGGGAAAAAAAATCAGTAGTATTTGTATCAGCGAGACTCGCCTTCAGTCATAAAAAAAGATGCCATTAAACAAATAGTAAAAATATACAGTTTTTATGCTGTTTCTACATTATTTGAAGAAATAATTAAAATATAAAAGTATATTTAAAAACTTTATTGTTAGGTGTGATCGAATAATTAGTTAGTTTGTTTTTTTTAAATAAACAGCAATAAATATAATACAATAATTCTTACTTAGCAATTGCATTTTGTATTAGTTTCATGTTTCTTGACAACAGATTAAAATAACCATGAAAACTGTATCTTTATCAGTAACAATGGGATATCTGGTTTGGTTTTATTTTGTGATTACACTGGAATAGAGAGTATAAGGATGAGGAAATCCACCTGTAATTGGACGAATCTGAGTCAGCGGTGTGTTGGGCAGTGCACCAAACATTGATGCTTTATATAGTATTAAATAGTATTAAATACCTCACTAGAGCTGAGACATGAGAGGTAATTTGAGATTTTAAAGGTGCTGCGATAAAAGACAGGGGGTCTAGATGCCCATGCTTGTACCTACATGTAAAATTACAGATTCAACTAGAGCTCAGACTATATTTAGCATTCTACTATTTAGTCTTCTAGCTGTCCATTACTGCTCCTGATCCCAGAGGGTTCAATGTGTTTGTGTGCATCCTGCAGAACGAGGTCTGTCTGCAGCGGCATAAATATTGTGGCTCATCCTAAACGCTTCTCAAAGCATGAATTAAACTTAAGGTTAACAAAGCATATTGAACTAATAAAAATGCAACCAGCTATGACAAAATAACTGGGAAAAAGAATTTAGAGAGATCCAGATCTTCAAAGTTGCTAATTGCATATCATTTCCTGTTCTTTACAAATGTAGTATTAAGCATAAAAGGCATGAGGATACCTCAAGCAGTTTGTTTAATCTGCATGCAAAATGCAAACAATTGAACGCAACTATTTAATTGTGCAAAGCTGGAACACATATTCGATTTTCAAAAGATTCATTTGGTCAAGCAAAATTCAGATCTTTAAATGGGACTGAGAGTGATGAAAGAGGAAAAAAAGACCACGCCCTTACCAGCTGGTACAAGTTCTCCCAATAGTCCTGCGTCATGAGGCGGAACAGAGCCAGGAAAGCCCAGCCAAAACTGTCAAAGCTGGTGTACCCATAGTTTGGATTGCGACCAGCCTTCATGCATGTGTAGCCTTCAGGACAGCGACTGAGAGGGGGAAAAGAGCACACAACCAAATAATGACTTGGCACCACTCTATGGTTTAGCATACAGCTTTTATCAGAGAAGAATCTCAGTGAGTGACTGCATGTTTTGTCTTTGCATTGTTTATATTTTCTAAATGTCCATGTTTTATCATTTATAGTTTTGGGATTATTTTGTTAAGGAGAATACACTCACCCTGAATCAGAGCTGTTTCCACACAGAAGACCATCCGACTGGTCTGGCAGGTAGTAGAAATTGGCTAATGACAAAAAGAAAGAGAATGTTAACTAGATTATTTTGTACTTTTCATCCATTAAAATTACGGCCAATACCGGTAAGACAGATAACTGATAAACAGCTACTAATAAAATTTTATACTAATATGTATAAAATGAAAATGCTACAAGTGAATATGGGCATCACAGCATTATAATGTACATGTATACAAATGCAATTAATATATTGTGTATTGCTAACTATTTTTGAAACACTAAATAAAAGCTCACTCTCATTCATGATGTACTCCTCCCAGTTGAATGCATGGCTGCCATTGGCCTGGTATAGTTCTGTGATGTTGATGGGCCAGATGACACACTTGTGCCGCAGATTTCCCATGAAGAGCTGCAGACCAATGAGGGCAAAGACACTGAGGCAGAAAACGGTGAGGATCATCACATCTGACAGCTTCTTCACCGACTGGATCAAAGCGCCAACAATGGTCTTCAGACCTTTGAGATATCGAATATGCACACACATACACGCACAAATATGCACACACGCACACACACAAACACAAAAAAAGGCACAGACAGTTGCATATGTGTTCGAGTCCCAGAAGTGTCTAAAAGGAGTCTCAAGGTATGATTTGATGTGAGGCCATGTTGGCGTTTCATGTATGCGTCTTACATACATAGTATGTAGATCTGTGGTTCTCAACTGGTGGTATGCAGGTATATTTTGAGTACTGGGAACAATGCAATTTTTTAAGCAGATAGAAAATGATGTGATGCATTTCTTTTTCTCACATATAATTAATGTATTTTTCTTGATAATCTATTGATGATTCTTTATCCGTAAGAGGAAATGGCAGGAAAACACAGACTACTGTCACAGATTTAAAAAAAAAAAAAATATATATATATACTACAAGTTTAGTAACTTGGTGTACTCATTTTTGCAACACAACATTTTATCACATTGATTAGAAAATCTTAGAAACAGAAAATCAGAATAATTTTGACATTCTTCTTTGGTAACTGATCAAGCCGGCTTCTTGGAACATTATATCTCCGAAGAACCCTAACGTGTCTTCTAAGTAAAGAGCAATTGCTGAATTTGTTAAGTTTTAGAGGGGGTGTACTCATTTATGCTGTGCACTGTATGTATGTATGTATGTATGTATATACATACACACATGCATATATACATACATTAAATATGAGAGAGGGAGAGATGTAGAAAACATTTCCCATATCTTTTATTATTGATATCTAAGGCCAAGGATCCAATAAAACTCAAAAATCATCTGGTACTTGGCAGACGCCAAATTAGACAGATGGCATCATGATGCTTGACGTGCCTTCATTATAATCAGGGTTTTGGCCTAACGAGTTTCGTAAGATAAATTACTGGCTGCCGAGAAAATGAAACCAATTTTACATACTTGTAAATGTAAATCTGGACAGTTGAGAACCACTGATATGAATGCTTAAAGGGATAGTTAATGCTTAAGGGGATAATTACTCACCCTCATGTCGTTCCAAACCCATAAGACCTTAGTTTATCTTCACAACACAAATTAAGATATTTTTGATGAAATCTGAGAGCTTTCTGACCCTCCTTAGACAGCAACGCAGCTGACACATTCAAGGCAAATAAAGGTAGTAAAGACTTTGTTAAAATAGTCTGTGCTATCAGTGGTTCAACTGTAATGTTATGAAGCTATGAGAATACTTTTTGTACATCTTACAATAAATTCATTTGTGTTCTGAAGATGGGTTTGGAACGACATGAGGGTGAGTAATTAATGACAGAATTTTCATTTTTGGGTGAACTATCACTTTAAGGATGCACTTCAGCATAAATTCATGTTTTTAATTATTATTATTATTATTATTATTATTATTGTTAATTTTTCATAATATCATACCTTGAATCCTTATTTTAATTCAGAATGACAATGTATAAATAACAGAATCACAAAATACACTTTAAGCTTCTTTACACAAATACTGCTTGGGAGCCATCCCATCGTTTGGTCTATTCAGATGAATAATTTACTATTCTGCTTAAAACGTGATTTTAGTAAATGCCTAGATAATATATTTTTTCAGGAAATGTAAAAATTGGTCCTGAAACGGTTTTGAATTCCAGCATTCCAAAATAGAATTTTAAGGTTCTCGAAGGATAATTCTCTTGACAATAAAGGGAGGGCTCCCTGAAACAGTGAGAACAGCCTGACATCCATTTGTCTATAAATACTGCAGCACAACCAGAGGGCCATGACATAGGGGGAGTAAAGCAAGCAGGGACTAGGGGGGGTGAAGATAGCATGCAGGTCATTTCAGCTCGAAGACTGAACAGAAACAAGTCCAGTGTAAAAATCTTCCAAGGCTCCATTAGACATGCTGAGCTAAGCATCATCAGAACTGCACTGACCCCTCCATAACTCCCTCCCAAATACAAAAGAACTGCTTTACCTTCAGGACAGCAGACACTCAAATTAGTATTGATATACTACAATCCTCTTGTCCATAAACCCCACCGAAACATTAAAAAAAAAAAAAAATCTCACAGGGCTCAGAGATTTGCTGATTAGGCTTTAGTTCATAGCCCTACTGAAAATAACACAGGATGACAAATATGACTTGCAGTAAAACCTAGTCAGCTAAATAAATCCTGTTATTTCACTTAAAATGACTTGTATATGATGCTAATGTGTCAAGACGTTAAGCTAAAGGTCTGGCGTTTTTGCAAGGCCCCTGAAGGAAATAAAAACAACAGCACAAGTACAATGAAAACACTTTTCCTTGACCATCTGCACTATTCCTGTTACTGTATTTTTCCAGGTGCAATTTGTGAGTTTCATACAAAATAAAGTAAAAAAGTGAAGAAAAATGAATTGTTAAAAAATAAAAGGCAGCCAAGCACTTAGTAGGCTAATACTATAAAAGCAAGTGACTTCCAAAGCATCATGCAGCATAAAATATGTCCACAAACTAGGCTTGGCAGTCTTCATAAATAAGTAACAAGTATATATTCTTTGAGAACTCACTGAGAGCTATGCAATTTTCAGTTTGGGGAGCAAAGCTTGTTAATAATATCTATTCTAGTCCTTTGAGGCCAGGAGGCTAGTCTGAAAAGGTCTATTAACTTCCTAATATATATTAATCAACTATATTAATGTGTTCATACCTTTATAGTTTTTTAGGCTACACTGTAAAAAAAATAAACATAAACAAACAAACAAAAAAAAATAAACAATTTGTTGAGTCAACTTAAAATAATTTGTTACCCTGCTGCCTTAAAATTGTAAGTTCAGTCAACTCAAATATGTTTAGTCAACGTGAAAAGTTAAGTTGTAGTAAGTCACAACTTAGATATTTGAGTTGACCAAACTAAAAATTTGGTTTGTTAAACTTAAAATCTGGGCTTGTTACCCAGCTGCCTTAAAATTTTAAGTTGAATCAACTCAAATATATAAGTTGTCACTTATTACAACATAACATTTCAAGTTGACTAAACTTTTTTGAGTTGACTGAACATAAAATTTTAAAGGCAGCCAGGTAACAAATTATTCTAAGTTGACTCAACAAATTGTTTTTTCACAGTGTACACTGTGAGTCACTGTGAGTCAGCTTAAAATAATTAGTTACCCTGCTGCCTTAAAATTTTAAGTTCAGTCAACTAAAATAAGTTTATTCAACTTGAAATGTTAAGTTGTACTAGGTAAAAACTTAGATATTTGTGTTTGCTAAACTTAACAGATGGGTAAGTAACCCAGCTGCCTTAAAATTTTAAGTTGATTCAACTCAAATATCTAAGTTGTCACTTACTATAATTTAACATTTCAAGTTAAACTCTTTTTGAGTTGACTGAACTTAAAATTTTAAGGCAGCCTGGTTACAAATTATTTTAAGTTGACTCAACAAATTGTTTTTTATAGTGTACTAGAAAGTCTGTTAAAATCTAAAAATAAAATATGCTTTATGTAACACAAAGATTTGCTTTAGCAAGATCTCAACAACAAACCTACAAATAATATAGTAGCTTGAGTTGAACCCAGTTCAGGGTTTGTTCACAGATACATTTATTGCCTACATGAAAGAAGTTACAGAGGTTCGGTCGCTAAAGCTTTCTAATTTGCTCTAATCTGCTCTAAAGTTTCTAAAGGGGCAAAAGGGTGTCGAAACCAAAGAACTCTTGAGATTGATAGTAGACTGCAAAGCCTATCAAAAATGTATAAGTACCATTTTTGATCATTTTGGAGATTGAAAAAGCAAATTAAATGGTCCTCTCCAAATTAATTTCTGCTAAAAAAAAATAATGAGAGAAAAGTCCAAAAAAAAAAGATTTCAAATTGAATAGTAATAGGGGGTCATACTGAAAGTTAACCTCAGCATCAAAACTGCGTCTCACCTGGAATGACAGAGATAGTTTTCAATGCTCGGAGAACTCTGAATGTTCTCAGCGCAGATACATTCCCCAGGTCCACAAACTCTGTTACATATCTGAAATAAGGGAGGATCACACACAGACACCAATGACAACCACAAACACACCAAGAACACCACCACGCCAACGAACCACCAGGAGGTACGCCACTCACAGAGCCTGTCCACTACGGGTGGGGAAGGAAGGAAAAGAAAACCAAGATACACACACGTACACCTAACACCGACCCGACACCCCTCCCGCCCACACACTCTCTTACCTGGGATTACAGAAATTGTTTTCAATGCCCTCAGAACTCTGAACGTGCGCAGAGCTGAGACATTGCCTAGGTTTACAAACTCTGTTATATACCTGCAATGATCAGATCAAAGTTACATGGAGACATGGTCATGACTTAGTATTCGATGACTTCCATATGCAAATTAAGATGATCTGTTTTTATAAAAAAGATGAGGGGAATTTATTGTAGTCACAATACTTAGTAGAAATGCCAAATATTCAAATAATCTGATGACAAATATTCAAATTGAATTTTGAATTTCATGTAAACAAAAAAACATTACTGTAATTACTTGTATGCTGAAAGAAAGTAAACATACTACGGCAATGTGCATTAAAGATATCTTTCAGATAAGGATGTAACGATATTATCAATATTGTAATATCGTGATACCAAAACTGTCTTGATATCATCATGGTCACATGACGATATGAAATGATGGGTCTTCCGGGCAAAAAGTGTCGTTTTTAAAATCTATTTATTTTAACACAGTTTATTCTAACATAAAAGGTCTTTAAAGTTGTGTTTTGCAAACTACACTGTGGAAAAAAAAAAAAAAAAAAAACAATTTGTTTAGTCAACTTAAAAGACTTAAACTACAGACTTAAAATTTAAAGTTCAGTCAACTCAAATAAGTTTAGTCAACTTGAAATTTTAAAGTGAAAACTTATTTAGATATTTGAGTTGACTAAAACAATTTGGTTTGTTAAACTTAAAAGCTGGGCTTGTTGTCACTTAGTACAACTTAACATTTCAAGGTGACTAAACTTTTTTGATTTGACTGAACTTAAAATTTTAAGGCAGCAGGGTAACAAATTATTTTAAGTTGAATCAACAAATAGCTTTTTTTTTTTTTTTTTACAGCGTTAAACCCGAAAGCGCAACATGGCTCAATCCCTTAAGGGACACTGCACATTTCAAAGCGAAGCATGCACTTCGTTCAGGCGATCAGCTTGTGATCCGTTTTTCACGCCTCAGAACGTCTCCGTTCACAGTGCATCAATACAGTGAACTGGTTTACTGCATGTCCTGTGAGTTTAGCGTGCGTTTGGGAATGCAACGGCCACCATTCATGCTTCATTTTTGCGACAGATGTTTATAGCATTTCATTAAATTTGCAGCGAGACGTTTTTGTAAGCCTGTTTTCACCGAAGCTGGAGTATTTCTTAAAAATAAAAGCTCTCCTGCCGTTTCCGTCAAAATAAAAGCTTAAAAGTGCAGTATGAATTGCTGACTGCTAGCTGTTTAAATGCAGTCCAAATTCAAAATATCTCTTTCAAGTGTAGAAATTAGGACAGAGGTACTGTCATTTCCCTACTGTAGTGTAAAGGTAAAATAATGCGCCTATGAAATTTTAATTTTCATTTATTTTGCAGTGCAGTTGTTTTACAATATATGGCTATTACTGTCATTGTTGTTGTTATTATTATTATATTCTAATTTATTTGGCTTCCTAAAACACCAGTGTGAATGTAATTTAGACTGAGACAGTATACCACAGTATACAGTTCCCTTTAAAGTTAAGGTAGTCAAATCAAAAAAAGTTTTCTTAGTTAAGATCATGGGTTGAAACTCTTATTTTGAACTCTCAAAGTGCATTAGATAGAATAATTTAACTTTAAAATGTACAAAATGTTTTTTTTTTTTTTTACAGTTCTTCATTTGTCTTTTTTTTTTTTTTTTCAAATAAATATTGCAATAAATATTGTACCATGGACTTCATATTGCGAAATTTTCGTATCGTGAGATTTTGATATCGTTACATCGCTACTTTCCAATAATTCTAATAATAAAAGATATTTGGCATACCAACACAAAACCTAATCTTTTTCTCCCGCCCCAATAGCTTTTATAAACAATCATGCTCATATAATGACATTATTATATGAAATACAATACATCTCAGATGAATATGTCTGGTATGTTTTGTATACAGAAAACAGAACAGATAAATAACCCAAAAAACAGATGGAATGAAAAATGGAGAGTGAGAACTAGGAAGGCAGAAAGAGTCAGTGAGTGAGAGAGGAAGAGAGAGGGAGAGAGTTTTCTGCGTGGGCTGCTGGGAGTCGTGTTGTTGGTGAATGGCTCTAAATACTGATCGGTAGGAACATCTGAACGATGAAAATTCTCAGAAGAGAAGAATAGAGTGAGCATTCTGGATCAGTGCAAAAACCAGGTACGGTATATTCACAGAGCAGCAGGGAGATGAGAAGAAAAACAGTCACAAGGACAAATGCAGAGCTGTGAGGAACTGGACAAGACATGAGCAGAGCTGCCACATCCATAAAAGATGCTACCTAAAAATGTTTATATGGTTAGAGACAGAATATAACAGCTGAAAATGTGTTGCCTGCATCCCCCACATACAGTAAGGTACAGCTCAGTGTACAAACAGCTTTACCAGTATTTCTTTTCACCATCCATTATAAACAAGAATGAGACTGAAAATCATGTTTTAAGCAAATGTGATAATACTGACCATTTAAATTACTTATTCTTTATGATTTGACATGAAAGCTCACAAATCACATTAAGGACAGAATACTTACGCCATCGAGATGACCATGAAATCCAGCCAGTTCCATGGATCTCTTAGGAATGTGAAGTCATCTATACAGAATCCACGGGCAATGATTTTTACAGCTGATTCAAACGTATAAATTCCAGTGAAGGTATACCTGAAGGAAAGAGCAGAAGTAGCTGGATTAAGAAAATGGATCTGCTTTATACTTTGAATGTGTATATTTATGATTTTGTGATGTGAATGGGTCAGTTAGGATCAATACTTACTCTACTTGTTTGGACCACTCGGGAGGATTACTAAAAGTCATGAACACACAGTTGGTCAAAATCGTACACATAATGAACATGCTGAATACTGTGGGTATCAGTTAAGGAAATTCTGAGATATTACAGGAGGGAAAAAAAAACAAAACAAAAACATTTTACTTCATTTTACTTTGTAAATATACATTTCAGGACATTCATCAATAACAGAATGCCAAATACAGACAGAAAATGGTGAATGTTGGCTATTTGTAAAGCACTGCTATGGCTAGGGAATATTTATAACAATATTTGATGTAAATTTCAATGTTTAATGCAAGAGGCATAACTTTGCATATATACAGTCTCAGACAAACACCTATTTAAAAAAAACTGAATTCTAACAAATTAAAAAAAAATAATCTACTTAAAAAAATAAAGACATGTTTTCCATAATATTTGCCACTAAATGAACAAACCGTGAGTGATGTTTAATCCTGTTAATTTATATATATTCATACAGTATATCATAAACTATAGTGCTGGGTATTGACACAAATTTCACCATTCAATTAAATATTGATTATTTTGGATATATATCAGGTATAGTACATGGCAAATTTCCTCAAGGAAAAAAAAAAAAAAATTTCAACAAATGCTGTAAAATATACACGAGAGTCAGCTGGTACTACATTATAATATTGGGGTTTAAAATGAATTAATTTGTATAAAAACACGTAAATTACACTCAATGAAGTTTTTATAATAATAAACATAATTACATATTTACATTTCTACTCTAATTTGTTTTTTGAAATATAAACATTTAAATGGTGTCTGTCATTAAAAACTAGACAGATTTATTTAAACAAATTAAATATTGAAGAACATTATTGTTAGCGCTGTGCAACGATTAATCACGATTAATCACATCCAAAATAAAAGTTTTTGTTTACACAATATATATGTGTGTACTGTGTATATTTATTATGTATATATAAATACACATGCATGGATATATTTTTTAAAAAATGTTATGTTTATATATGAATTATATCAATAAAAATATATACATGTAAATATTTTTAAAATATATACTGTATGTGTGTGTTTGTGTGTGTTTACATATACATAATAAATATACACAGCACACACATACATATATAATGTAAACAAAAACTTATTTTAGATGCATTTTCCTAGCTGACTAATGAGTTTATGGTCACCGAATTTGTTTTTTTCTGAAATAAATGTGATGTAACGTGACACTGTTTGATCCGTTATATTGACATCTTTCCATGGTTGAAACACTGATTGAGCGTTCACACGAAACAGTATACGAATTTAGGTAAGTTGTACTCTTTCTTTTAACATACCTTCGATGTTCATTCGTGTTTATTTTGAGCTGAAACTGGTATTAAAGCAATGGAGATGATCAGTTCACATGCACTTTGCATTGCCGCTTCCCTTGAACTGACGCGCTACAGCATTTTGCACCTAAACAGAATTTACTGTTTGAAAATTGTAATAAATGGACAGAATTTGAAATCTGAGACTTTTTCATATCAAAAATAACACAGCACAAAGCTTACTATGATGCACTGGATGGAAGGCATGATACAGTGTTACTTTCATTAACTGAAACTAATCAAGACTAATCGATTCTTGGGATTTAAGAATCAATACAGTTTTATAAAAATGAGAATCAATTAAAATCAAGAAATCCATATTTTTCCAAGCCCAAATAAACTTTAGAATAATTTCAGTATTCACAAAAAAAAAAAAAAAAAAAAAAAGAAACAGTTTGTAAAGTATTCTGAATGTTCAACATATCACCCAGCCATAGTGCTTACAGTATATCATAACAGGGAACTTTCAGCTCATTTGTGTTATGTAGGCAGTTAAAAATGTTTTGTTTGGACTACAACCACATTAACCATCAAATTGGTTAAACTGCCCTCAGAGAAGAGGATATAGCATAACATTTCAAATCTTTGTGGTGTATGTGAAAATTGTTATCAATTAGCTAAATATTAACCGCAATGCCTTATGTTTTATGAATGAGCTGCAAGTTAATGTGGCATGACTGGCATTACATCGGAATAAAACAAATGCCACTATGTGGTCAGGGAGAGAGAGCACATTTTTAAATTGTGCTATATTGGCCAATAGGGAGACTGCTGCTGCACGGCATTCGGCCACTCAACTCGATGTCCTTGGCCATGGGATTCAGCATCAAAACAGGACACAATGTGCTGAAACCAGGCGACAGAGCTCCACCATTTTCTCTCTCTATTTGGCATCTCTACTGTCAAACAAAACAGTTGCTGTGCATCTAAAATTCACACCTACATCCACACCCACTGATATGCTGTTACAGTCCCACAGAGGAACACACCGTTTAACTACAACATATTAGTCTGGATCCTTAGCATAGTCCTGACCATCCCATGCACTCCAGCAGTAAGAAGACATATTTCAGATCTGATGCAGAGAAAGACACATGCATTTAAACAGCAGAAAAAGGATATGAATGTATCAAAATTTTAATCGCTATTCGTCTAGCGAGATTAAAAGGGCTTATCATGTACAAGGAAGGTGTGGCACTAAAGCGGAAGATTGTTTTCCCTTTATTTAGGACTATAAACGTCTGTGGAGAGAGAGAAAAAAAAAGAGCACAAGGCACAGAGAGGACAAAGACAGAACAACAAAGAGAAAGAAAAACATTAGATTAGATTAGTTGCAAGCAGAGAGAAGCATCAATACTTATTCAACTGGACTTTAAGAAGTAATAATCGCATATTAAAAACCTTCGTATGTTTCTAGAGGACAAGGCATCGTAATGAAGGCACACTGCTTTATATACTACTAAATAATCAAAGGGGTCATCGGATGCCCATTTTCCATAAGTTGATATGATTCTTTAGGGTCTTAATGAAAAGTCTATAATATACTTTGGTTAAAATTTCTCAATGGTAGTGTAAATAACACCTTTTTATCTTGCCAAAATCAGCTCTGCAAAATTCATCCTGTTCTGGTCGAGGCTGCTTTAAATGTTAATGAGCTCTGCTTGCCCCACCCCTCTCTTCTCTCTGTGGATTGACAAGCCTGTTTATTTTAGCCGCATTAGCCGCTTTCATCGGAAAGGTGATTGCAGAGATTCATAAAAAACCCTTATACTCTCTTCTGCTGTAGGTGAAGCTGGATCACGAATGATTTGCGCGAACATAGACGCATTTATGTAGATCGGGAGGGACATTCTATTCACAAACAAACGTAATCCAATACATCTTCAGCGGCTCAGATGTCGGGAGCAAATGATGACCACTATGTTCATTATTACATCCAGCAATACAACACCTCAATCAAATGGAGAAATTACGAACTTGAAAGCACTGTTGAGCACATAAGCGCAATTGCGTATGAATTTGAGCCGATACGGTGCAGGGAAGCTGTGAACCTGCTAACTGCTGGAAACAATACGTGGATACTTGTCAAGACAGTCATTCTGACATAACTGTGTGTCTATTTGCTCAAAAAGATGCGAAAGAGAACTCAATTTGGTACTCGTGCGCGGTCCAAGATGTAGTTTTTGCATGTGTGTGCACAGAAATTATCCATCACAGCATGCGAGTGCCGCCTTGCAATCCCTTGCGCTTAAATGGCTTAAAACACTTTAATGTTTAAAGTGACAGGACTTTAATGTGAGCTTGATAAACTTTATTGAGGAAGCAGCATTGGCCCAATCGTTCAAATAGAAAGCTAATTGTATTTGCAGGCAAATATAAAATATGTTACATACCACTACTGGTGGACGAGCCAGTGTAACGCAAATATGTCTGAAAGGTCTGACGCAACAATAGATGCAACATGAATGATATTGTATAAAGCGCTGTTTGTTTACATCACATTGCACCTTGCATTATAAAAACAACGTTTGGGATACCACAATCAAAACTTTGTGATGTAGACAGTTTATTATTGGATATTACGGTGGTTTATGGTGAAAACTATACACATTTGTGACCCTGGACCACAAAACCAGTCGTAAGTAGCATGGGTATATTTGTAGCAATAGCCAAAAATACACTGTATGGGTAAAAATTGTCAACTTTTTTTTTTATGCCAAAAATCATTAGGATATTAAGTAAAGATCATGTTCCATGAAGATATTTTGTAAATTTCCTACTGTTAATATATCAAAAATTAATTTTTGTTTAATAATATACTTTGCTAAGAACGTCACTTGGAAAACTTTAAAGGTGATTTTCTCAGCATTCAGATTTTTTTGCACTCTCAGATTTCAGATTTTCAAATAGTTGTATCTCGGCCAAATATTGTCATATACAACATATACACCTAACAAAGCATACATCAATGGAAAGCTCATTTATTCAAAATCTGGTTTTGTGGTCCAGGGTCACATTTGTGTGTTAAAATGACATTTGTGTTAACAAAGTAAAGAAATGCTTATATTACTTCACTGGGCAATGGCCCTGTGATGTCACACACTGTGGTATTTCAAGATAGTGGCACCCTTGCTCCAAAGCTACAACAAAACATCCCTTTTTCTTTAAAATGGTTATATTAACCATGTTTGTAATATAGTTTTAAATTAAAGTCGAAATCAGTTTTCTTTAATAATGTAAACTTGACTGACTCAAACATCTCAAAAACAACAAATAGAAGAAAAATACATTGAAATCCATTATCAAATCCTGCTATTTCTAAACAGCAATGTAAGAATTGCATTTTGGCCATCTACTGGACTGGAGTGTGGTATACAGAAGCGTAACAGTATCCACCATAATTTCATTGTTAACACTGCTTAAATATTTGGTTATTGTTCACCAAAACTAAATTATCAGTAAGCCTTTGTACTTTTTTTGCTGAGTTTCCTGCTTACTTTATTTAAATCACAGTGTACTGCCATTGTAAAGAAATCACCCAACCAGATATTCATTTAATTAAATCCTTTTGTTTTCTCCCAAAAGCTGAAAAAAAAAAAAAATCAAAAAGGTTTGCAATGACATGAGAGTGAATAAATGTCGACATTTTGAATTTCATCATTAACCCTTGAAGTACCCAAATAATGATGGAAAAGGTAAAAAAATATTACTGTCACATGCATGTTATAAGGAATAAAGAAACAGTACAGAATTCTATTTTGTAACCAACATACAATAGAATTTACCACCTAAACAGAAAATGATCTTCCCTGAGCTGTGACTAAACAAAATAGCAGAGCACACCAGAGAATTTGGAGAAGCATTAGTGACTCAGTGACTAGTGATTCTAGGAAAGAAATACACATACAGGCTTAGTAACCTCACAAAGCCAACAGAACATTTGATACATAAGCTCTTTAAATTATCAGCATGATCAAAATGGAATGGAAAACCTGTTACACAAAGTACTACATGAATTCTGTCCTCTGACTGATATTTCATACTTTCAAACTTTTAGCAGAATTCTAAAAGGTTCACACACATCTTTTCGCTGTGAAATTTTTAACGAGAGTAAACATAAGTGAGTATTTTTTATATTGTTAGTCAAATTTCAATAAGCTGGTCTGAAGCAACTTAGGTTTACTTGATTATCCATATACAATTTGTGTGTGTGTATGTCAAAATGAATCATAATATAAGCTTTTAGAGAATGTTTATTTGCATATCTCTCAATATCTCAAACTAAAGAGGATTGATAATAAAGCTAAGCATTTAAATGTCATCTTACTAATATTTTTGTGAAAAACAGCATGACAGCTGATATTTCAATGCCTTTTAATATGCATATTTTATATGCAAAGTAAGTGTTATAAAAATGTCACTGATTTACGTTACAAGCTGTAAAAAAAATAATCTTGCTTTTTCATAATTTAAATAACAACATGTGCACCAAATTTTTGTTTAATTTGGAATCAAATAAAGACTTTTTCCCTCTTGAAATGTGAGCTCCATATTCTAACTATGTATTACAATAATAACAATAAAATTCTAATGTCTCAATTAAGACAAAACTTACAACACATATGTGACCCTGGACCACAAAACTAGTCTTAATTAGCATGGATGCATTTGTAGAAATAGCAAACAATACATTGCATGGGTCAAATTTATCAATTTTTCTTTTATGCCAAAAATCGTTAGGATGTTAAGTAAAGATCATGTTCATTAAGATATTTAGTAAATTTCCTACCATAAATATATCAAAACTTAATTTTTGATTAGAAGTATGCATTGCTAAGAACTTAATTTGGACAACTTTAAAGGTGATTTTCTCAATATTTTGATTTTTTGCACCCTCAGATTCCAGATTTTCAAATAGTTGTATCTTGGACAAATAATGTCCTATCCTAACAAACCATACATCAATAGAAAGCTTATTTATTCAGCTGATGTATAAATATCAATTTTTAAAAAAATGTACCCTTATGACTGGTTTTGTGGTCCAGGGGGACATATGCAAACTTTTTGTTTTTAAGTTATATTAATGGGCTTTTATGCCTGAGAACAGACAGGAAAGCATTGGGTAGGGAGAGGAGGGGCGAGATTGCCGAAGGACCTCAAGACGGGAATCGAATGGGAATTTTGTATTTGTTTTTTCCTGGTTTTACCGAGCTACCTCACTTCTCACTACTGACTGAATCTGAAAAGTCTAATAGAATTCATATGAAACCATGAACGTGCCAGCGTAAGCTCACCCGCCCTTCAGCAGATAACCTCATAATGGTTTAAATAAAACATGTTCGCTACCATCAAAGTTTCATGGGAGGTCGCTCGCATTTGCAGAGATGGGATGCACCCCTGCACTTCCTTTTACAAGCCTGAGTTTAGTGGAACACTAAAAAACCCTTTTCAGCACCACGGAGAGCGCCGAGTCCATGCAGCACCGTATCATCATACATGCAGAAACTCCTCAAAATATATATACATAATCTGGTCCACAATAACAAATTAGGTTAAAGAAGCACAGCTCAGTAAATAACACTTTGTATATGTAACTAAAGATGGAGAAGAGCTGGATCTATTTGGGTCAGACTGAATCAGGCCACCATGTAAACTACATACTGAGACCTGCTTAGTCAAAAAAAAAAAAAGATCTGCTCACTGCTCAGCAACCCCTACAGTGTGAGACATGCTGCATGCTGTGGGGACAGATACTTTCTTCAAAACAGGAGAAGACTCATTCAAAAGCCGCAGGCCATATACTTGGCCGCATATGAAACATGAGATGAAAAAATAATGGAGAAGTGGTGCATATATGAACAAAACCACATTTGCCCTTTCTCAGTGTTCGCTTGCTGTAGTACATTCGGGCACACGCAAGAGAAGTGCATGTGGGTTTCCTCTTTTTAATGCATGACAGGCTGCACAGCTACTGAAAATTTCATAATCCAGAATGGAGAACCAAAAGGACATAGAGAGATGAAGAGCCAGAGAATGACAGCCCAGAGAGGAATGAGTAAGCAGTGAAAGGAAGGGAGGAAGATGGAGAACGAATGGGGCAACGAAGGACAATTAAAAGCCAATGGGAAAATTAGTAAAAAACCAAAAAAAAAAAAAATTGAGAAAAAAAAAAAAAACAGAAGCTATAAAAAGGTGCAAAAGTGGACTCATCAGCAGCTAAGATGAAAAAGAATTGAGGGGGAAAATAATGCTGATGGAAATGTACCATTAAACAGCATTTGTTCATAAGCTAAAAAATTAAATAATTAAATAAAATTTAATAAAATCTAAACTGAACTAATAAAATATAGGATGTTGTTTTAGAGTTTGGCGAAAATGAACAATGGATAGCGATGCCTGATTAAAATAAATAAATAAATAAATTCCATAGATATTTCCATACAAAAAAAAGTCACTAACTAGAAATGTCAAAAATAAAATAAAAAATAAATAACTAATTAAAAAATAACTTAATTAAATTAAATGTAATAAAATGTAAATTAAATTTTTAACAAGTATAGGATATTTTTACAAATTTTGAAAAAATAAAATAAACGATGGACAGCCAATGCCGATTTAAAAATTAATAAATAAATAATTTCCACACATATTTCCATACAAAAATTTTACAAATAAAATTACAAAATAAACTACAATTTTTAAATAAAATTAAATCATTAAATTAAATATAATACATTTTAAATTCAGTTTTTAAAAAAGTATAGTGTTTTTACAGAATTTGGCAAATATTAACAATGAATAGCCAATACCTGATTTAATAAATAAATAAATAAATAAATAAATAAATAAATAAATAAATACATTCCACAGATTTTTATACTTTTTTTTACAAATAGATAAATTATTTACATACATATTTCCATACAAAAAACATATTTATCTAACTAGAAATTTCAAAAATAAAATAGAAAAATTAATAAAATTAACTAAAAAAATAATTAAATGTAATAAAATCTAAACTATTTTTTTTTTAACGTATAGGATATTTTTTTTACAGTATTTGGCTAAAATGAACAATGGATAGCCATTGCCTGATTTAAATAAATAAATAAACAAATAAATAATCTCCGTAAATAACATTTAAAAAATAATTAAATTATATAATTAAATTAAGTGTAATAAAATCTAAATTAAATTTAATGTTAAATTAAAGGATGGTTTTACAGAATTTGACTAAAATGTACGATAGATAAACTATTTCCATACATATTTCAGTTAAAACATCATTATATAAAAAATGATTAATTATTTTATGTCATATATATGGTTATGACATATAAAATTAATGTAAATCCAGATAAAATGTACACATTTTTGCAAAATAATACAGTTGACTAGACACTGCAGTATGTTAGATTAAAAATATTTATATAATACTACATAAAATTATTATCCATAAAATAAAATTATTACATTTATTTATTTATTTTAATATTTAATCCGAAGCTTAAAAACATCATGGAGAATAAAAGCATACAGAAAATACAGAGTCAGAGAGAGAGAAAGAGAAAGAGAGAGCGAGGTCATTTTACAGGATGATGCCAAGTGAGGAGGAAAAGGTAAGTTATGTTAAATATTAAAAAACTAATTTATGTATTAATTAATGCAAAAATGCAGGTGAACCAGTGACCAGCCTTGTGGTAGGACACATGGAGAACACATTAAAAAACATAAATGACAGAGATGGTGACTAATGTAAAAGAACGTCATGAGTATAGCAGCAGCTGATGAATGAAAAGACTGAGAAGATTCAGCCAGAGTCAATAATTCAGCATCTGCCACATCAATAGAAACCCACGACACAATCCAAGGCCAAACTTTCTTCATTTTATAACGTTTAATTTCATACATCATGAAATATTTCAAACATCTGCAGTGAGCTTCACTTTTAAACCTGGGATTGAATTATGTTTAACAAAATAACAAAATGACTGTATTATATTTCTCTTTCCAAAGCACAGAAAAATGTACAGGCTGGTTCCTACATGTAGCCATTTACAGCATACTGAGGTATATAGATAACAGAAATTAATGAGATGCTTACATTATAAGATGAGTTGAGAGTGTTGTGAACAGATGTGAGGGAGGAGTGAGACGGCCATTATACTAAAGCAGTGCATCACCCTGCCTTCCCCAGCCCCCCAACCAGCCCAGACAAGCCCCCTCCAAGTGCTGCATCATCGCAGAGAAACAGTGGTCCTGCATGGCACATTTTGAAGAGCCCCTCCTAAGATTTACGACCCTGTATGGAGCTTTGCCTCTCTGTCTTTGTCCTTCTGTCTCACTTTTCTCCAAACCCTTTATTCAAGCACGACATGCTCCTGGATCAACAACAATCTGATCAAACAGCCAGAGCACAGCTCAAATCAAAAAACATTCAAATTTGAAATCCTAAAATCTGAAATAGTACAGCGCTCAAGCAAAATAAAAAAATTCAATAAAAAAAAAAAAAAATGAGATAGAATAACAGATTAAATTAGATCAAATAAAATAGAAAAACAAATACATATAATAATAATAATAATAATATAAAAAAGCTTAAAAAAATGCCAATAAATAAAATAAAAAAATAAATAAATTACTGCTTAAAATAAAATAAAATAAAACTGGGTTTACTAATTAACTGCATATCTTGCATGCTTATAAATCACACTGGATAAAAGAATTTTCTAAATGCATTAATATAAATTAATGGTGTTCAAGGACCGAGGATGATGTAGATCGAACATGTCCTACTTGGGTAAATCCTGTTAAGCCTCTGCGTCTCACAACTGATTTATTTTCAACATACTGTAGTGTATAACCAACTCCTTGAATCATCTGTGCTAGAGGACTCGGGGTTCATCAGTTGCTCCTGTAGCAAAGCATCCTAGGCTAATTGCTTGTGATAGTGTCACGGGTCTGGATTTAAAAGCTGCCAGCTCCCATTTCTCAGCTGGTTTTACACTACGAAGAGAGCTGCCCTGAGCCTCAAGAATCAGGTTTCACTACTGCTGCAGGCTGCAAGTCGAGCCTAGCGTCTGGAAACAAAAGGACAATGGGATGCGGGGAGATCTGATCCCAATGCTTGCAAAGCGTGCAATCAAAGAGGCATTAAATCCTTGAGGTTGCAGGATAGCTCGATATCAAGGGCTACAACATGTCTATGACATGCATGGAAACGTGATGCATCTAAATATTGAAAAAATTTGAAGCGTGAGCAGTTGTTACAATAAAAACAAATTTGGTGTGAAACAGAGCACGTTTCACATACGCTCCTCCATGAGGTTTTCATCGGGAGACTGAAATCTCCTTCCTGTGCATGGAGCGGGCGGTTACATAACAGTCAGTGTGTGCTGCATGAGAGGGAGGCAGAGGAATGAGACAGAGAGAGAGAGAGAGCAAGAGAGGGAGGCAGGGAAACATTTCGACACATGCACATATTAACAGGCATTAACACACAAACGAGTGCGTGCATTATTTAGTAAAGTCCGGTGTGGCAGACATTACTGAAGTCTCACCACTGCACTTAACGGCGAGCCAAACAGGATTGCAGGGCTGAGCCTGTTGGGCTCCATTACAAGTCAGACAGAAAAGATGACCTCATCTTCCCCCCGTAGGCTACAGCTCATAACAACAAGTCACTCCTGAAAATCTGTTTGAGGACTAGCTTGCATCTGATATCGCTCATTTGCAAACATCAAAAACAAGCCACTGCTTTATGACTGGTAACATATTAAGAAATTTAAAGTCTTAGAGCACTAATGCTGCATTTTTATAATATTTACCACATTTTTCACCATAAATTATATTATCAGTGTAACATTTTAAATGAAAGGTTGAACTGAAAATGTTCATTTTAAAATGAATGTCTCCAATTGAGCGATCGAGGTGTTTTGTTGTTGGATGTAATAATGATCATAGCAGGCGCCATTTACTCCCGACATCCGAGCCGCTGAAGACGCAGAAGATTAACATTACTGACAATCTACATAAATGCGTCCGTTCACGCAAATAATTTGTGATCTAGCTTCACCTACAGGAGAATTGAGTGTAAGGGTTTTTTATAGTTAGCAAGTTTTGCGGCTAAACAGCTAAAGTAAACATTATGGCTCGTCAACCCACAGAAGAGAGGGGCGGGGTGAGCTGAGCTTATTAGCATTTAAAGGCAAATGCAACAAAACAGCTTACTTTGAAAAGGGCTGATTTTGTGATTTTGACAAATTAAAAAAAGGTGTTATTTACACTACCACTGAGAAATTTTAACCAAAGTATGTTATACTCATCAAGACCCTAAAGAATCATAACAACTTGTGAAAAATGGGCATCAAATGACCCCTTTAAAGGGACAGTTCACCCAAAAATGATAATTCTATCACCCTCATGTTGTTCAAAACCTGTAAGACCTTTGTTCATCTTTGGAACACAAATTAAGAGTTTTCTGATGAAATTCGAGTGCTTTCTGACCCTGCATAGACAGCAATGCAACTACCATGTTCAAGGCCCAGAAAGGTAGTAAGGACATTGTTAAAATAGTCCATGTGACATCAGTGGATCCACCTTAATTTTATGAAGCTACAAGAATACTTTTATGGTCTTGGATTTCATAAAAAATGTCTCAATTTGTGTTCCGAAGATGAATGAAAGTCTTACAGGTTTGGATTAACATGAGGGTGAGTAATTAATGACAGAATTTTTATTTCGAGGTGAACTATCCCTTGGAATCTCAGAAGTTCAGCATTTTAACAATTTCATATTCACGTTAAATCATAACATTAACTTGTTCTAAATTTCAAAACATTTCCAGGTTTAAATTTTGAGCTCTGGATTTTTAATGCAGCCTCATACTTTTGGAGCTCACGGCTTGGAGGTTTCTCTCATTAATAAAAAGAAAAAGAAAATTGGAAAAGGAAATCACAAAAGTCAAAAGTTGGTATACAGTACAGAAATGCTAGTAAACACACAGCGTGATGTTATTACATCAGGCAAAATGCAATAGATTAACCATTAATTGTGAGCTCTGACTGGATCCAGCAAATTCTGTTCGTAACATGGATCTACACTAATGTTTAAGGGCAAATCCAGCATTATGGATGTGACATTTTGCGTTATGGATGTGACATATAAATGCTTAGAGAATGTATGTGTTACCAATATACCAAACCATCTGTTTATATTTAATAAACCCTTGTTGATATAGTCTAAACATCAGAGAAATATTAGTCTATGCACAAGTTTTCTATGTTAATAAAAGGTAAATAATCATGCATTATGGATGGACAAAAAAGGACAGTTTTTGAGAGACTACATACTTTGTAGGATTTCTGCAAATTAAAATGCACAAACAAGACACAATAATACCTAACAAATACAGAAGTGACGGCTCTTTACAGAACATATAATTGTTACTTTATTTTAATTTTGATGTGTCTATTTATGAGGAATATGTACTGTTATGGATGTGACAAGCATGAAAATTTACCAGACTATGGAAAATCATGCACTAAAAAAAAAAAAAAAAAAAAAAAAAATGCTTTAAGAGAGACCTCACATGGATATTTGAACCACCAAATGTTGACATCTGTGCTATCAGTATAGTAAAAACCTTTGGTAAAAACTATTTTTTCATGGTAAGGTTGACCTTTGCATGGAATTACCCGTAAACATTTATGGTCAGTAATATTTGTTTTCAAAGGCTTCGCTGAATAAAATATTTATTCTAAATGACAGCAAAGACAAATAAGATTGAGAACTTTCTACTAATTAAAAAATCCCCCCCCCCCCCAAAATATTGCAATTTCCATACAAATATATAAGCAGCACAAATGTTTCCAGCACAGAAAATAATAAGAAATGTTTCTTAAGCACTATGATTTCTGATGATTTCTGAAGGATCATGTGACACTAAAGACTGGAGTAATGATGCTTTGCCATCACATTAATAAATGACATTTTAAAATATATTTTAAAAAAGAACAATTTTACTTTAAATTGAAATCAAATTTTAAAATATTAAAGTTCTTAATATTACAGTCACCTTGGTCAGAATAATGAACATCTTCTACAATAAAATCTTTTTTAAAAATCTTACCAAGCCCAAACTTTTGATAGTTGACAATAATCTACATTTTTGGTTAAATGTGGAATATGAGTCGTACTCCTCACTTTTAATCCACAATATTTCTCTCTTCACAACCACATAACACTAAAGACTACCACACAACCAGTCTTGTTTTGAACACCAAAAACAACAACATTACAGGCCATCTTTAATTAGGCCTAGCTATCTTACTGTTGTCCCATTACTCAGAGAAATGTTTTAATATGGTGCACTGCTTTTTTTTTTTTTTTTAAATGCACTGGAGCGTTTCTTTTGCCACTTCTTTTCTAAAGGATTATTGCTGGAACAATTAAAACAAGTCTGTCAGCTGGAACCGAAAAGCTTCAGCAGACCACTGCTGACCTCCTCTCCAAACTTTTTTAAAGCATCATCTCATACACAATCTACAACAAACAAATGCTTCAGCACTGTAGTGGATTAGAGGATGAAGTTATTCACATTTACCAAGAAAAAAAACACTACAGCTGTATGACTCCATCAGGGGTTTTCTATATAAAAAAAAATTAGCCTCGCAGGACATATGAATAGACATGACACACTCACTTTCTTATTCACGTAGAAGGGATCGATATCCTCCAATGGTGTTGCCACCATTCCAGGAGGGATGTCCCCGTAGATGTAGGGCAGACTTTTGCCCGCCTCCAGGTCACTGTTAGGCTTGGGCTTGTTCTCGTCATCATCGTCGCGGTAGCTGCTGTCTGGTTTAGGTGGCGGCTTGGCTTTCTCCTCAGCAATGCGCTTCTCGATTTCACACAGAGATTCCCTGGTAAAGTATTTGAAGCTGTCAGGTCCTGGCGGTGCAAGAAGGGGTGCAGCCATGTTTTCATCCTGCAGCAACTTCTTCTCCTGTTATGTACCCTCCACGGCAGCCAGCTCTATGTCAGAAGGAGAAAAGAGCATTACTGGACATCTAGGCTCATATAGACAGAATCATATAGCAGTGTTGGCCACACTGCAACTTGTTCGGGCCCAAAGTGCATACTTGTAAAGCAACTGACATGAAGACAGTGTACTCGTACTGCCAAAAGTCAGCCAATGAGATCGGAGCTTACCAGATCAAGAAAGTCTTTGTATTCAAAATGTTAGTTTAGTTCACCCAGAAAAGACAATTCTGTCATTAATTACTCACCCTCATGTCATTCCAAACCTATAAGACCTTCGTTCATCTTTGGAACATAAATTAAGATATTTTTTATGAAATCCAGGAGCTTTCGGACCCTCCACAGACAGCAACGCAACTGACACGTTCAAGGCCCAGAGAGGTAGTAAGGACATCATTAAAATAGTCCAGGTGACATCAGTGTAAGCTACAAGAATACTTTTTTGCACAAAGAAACCAAAAATAATTTTATTCAACAGAAACCAAAATTAACGACTTTATACAATGTTAGAACACCGACTCCTGCGTCAGCATAACCACACACATACGTCGTGGTACTCCTGTGAACGCACAGCGAAGACTGACACGGAAGAAAAGAAATTGTCGAATCGTTAAACAAAAATCGTTATTTTTGTTTCCTTTGGGCACAAAAAGTATTCTCGTGGCTACATAACATTACACTTGAACCACTGATGTAACATGGACTATTTTAACAATGCCCTTACTACCTTTCTGGGCCTTGAATTTGTTAGTTGTTTTGCCTTCTATGCAGGGTCAGAAAGTTCTCGGGTTTCATCAAAAATATCTCAATTTGTGTTCTGAAGATGAACAAAGGTCTTATGGGTTTGGAACAACATGAAGGTGAGTAATTAATGACAATTTTCATTTTTGAAAATCCCTTTAAGGATTTTGCATTAGTTTCATACATTTTTATCAGTTCATGCATTCCCTTGGATTTAAACCCATGACCTAGGCGTTGTGATACTCTGCTATTTGAGCTCATGTCAATATATCACATTCTTATACTATACATTTATCCACAAGATGGCATATGGCAATGCAAAATATACGCATTGGCAGAAACCAAATCATATCTAAACCGCCTGTTAAACTGATGTAATGAATGCTGTTTCTGGGTCCAAGCTGTCACTATTTTGAAAAATGTGGGCAACCAAATAGTTGCTGGTCCCCATTGACTTCCACAGTATGAAAGAAAAAAAATAAATGACAGAATTTTCATTTTTGCATGAACTATCTCTTTAAGCTTAAAAAACTCAGATATAGACCAGTTTGGAGCAGATGTCACAGTGGCAGAAAAACACTGACAACAAGTGGAGGGAAATGGGTAAAATCCATGGAATAAGAGGCAAAAATGTATTGTTGTGCCTTTGGATGTCAGAATCGGTATGAAAATCATTTTAATAGAATACTGTCATCAAAGACAATATTTGAAGTTAAACGCTGATGTTTAAACTATGGATGAAACCTGCTATGACTATCCTACTTTTAAAGCATAAATTTGACGTAATAGGTCTACAATACATAATATTCACATATGCAGTTCATAGGGGACATATATTAGCCCTATAGTTATAGCAAGAAATACTATTCAAACCTATAACATTTTACATTTACCTATTTTATCTCTCAATTCTGACTTTTTTTCTTGCAAATGCAAATTTACATCTCATATTTCAGACTTTACAACTCGTTTTAACTCAACAATAGAGAGTTGGTCAATTGTCAAAAAAAAAAGCCAGAAGTGTGGGATATAAACTTATGATTCTGAGCCAAGGAATAAAGTCAGAATTTTGAAATATAAACTCAAATTTATCTTTTTTTAATTCTTTTATTTCATGGCTTCTATAGACTGCTACTTGAAAACTCTCATTTTCTGCCCGCAAGAAACATCATTATTGTTTGCAAACACCTAATTGGTCTATACAAAGGCAGCTCACACACATTACTTACAAATGGGAGAAAGTGCAGCGTGCAATATGGCGGAATAAATCCAGCCTTCTAAGATCCAGTTGCCAATTGGTTAAGTCATTGCATATTCACACTGGCAGGTTCAGCCTGAAATATAAGACTTTTTAACACTATCTGAGCATAAAAACTACAATTATGAAACGTGAGTGTGGCAAGTAGTTTAAGATTTCAGGATTTCCCCATTCAAGTAGCTAGGAGTTGGTTTTGGATGCCTGAAATAGCTTCTACACTGCAAATATGGCCGCTGAGGCAACAGACTTTCCCTGAACGGCAATCTCTGGGCTCACAATGTCCCGGACACCAATATTTGAATGATTCATTAAAGATGAATCACTGAGTGGCAAACTGAGATTTTCAGTATTGAGTTAAAGGTTAGGATTCAACTTTGTGGTAGCAGTATGACAGCACACTGTGAGCGTATATTAGCACCGTTTGTTGTTTGCTTCTGGGATCTGATAGCATGCTTGAACACAGAAATTGTGATGCATGATATCAGCCTCTTCAAGTCTACCTGAATACAGTATATTATTAAACTCTATGTAACTGTAAGACTTGGGGTGATAATATTTATCACTAATAACACTATCATTAATATTTGTATATACGTTTCTGCTCTTTTGCTGATCTATAAGTTCAGGACTTAATGTTGCAATGAAATGGAAGCAGCAAAAGATCAGTTGAATGTAAGAAAGGGATTTAAGCTGACTAAATGACTGGAGAAACCCGGTATATGTCACCAGACAGAAGTCATTTTTAGCAGAAAATCAAGCAGGTCGTTTTGATGAAATCTACTATGATTAATCTTATATATATATATATAAAAAAAAAAACAAACAGTGCATTTAAACTGTAAATGTACATTGTGTCCATTTAAGAAGATTTTCTGTTCTACAACATTACAGTAACCATTCATTCATAAACAAGATCATTAGTCATCACTTAGATTACTATTACCAGCTACTACAATCTTGTTATCACATATAATTACATTATCAATACTTAAAATCTAAGCCAAGAGAGCCCACACAACCTTGTCACAGTAAAAAAAAAAAACAAAAAAACACAAAGCAGCAAAATGTCAATTAGATTTAATTCTAACTTGTGGAAAGATAAAGTCTTACTGAACAATACTACCTTGTTACATCATCCGCTCACACAAACTGATATGTTCAGCACAGGAAAGTAAAAAGCTAAGCCTTGCATCTAAAAATATTACCTTACACATCAAAACAATCTGTTGCTAAATTGAGAGCATGTTAAAGAGGGACTGGCACTAGATCCTGGATGAGTCATCCACTTCATGAAAAATGAAAAGCACCCTCCATTATGAGGAGATAAAGGTGATACTTAATGTTTGTCGTTGGATACACTTCCAATAATATTAATTGCCTTTGTGATATGTGATTCATTAGACTTCTTTTTCCTTGATTTGTGCTTACGTAACTTTTCATGGTATGGTTCTTTTGGGTCATTATGATGGATGTTTCTATTTTAGATGAAAGGGTGCTGCGAGCTGAAAGGATGTAGACTGGATCAGAAGATACCATACGATAGCATAAGCAGATTTGAACCAGTCTTCCTTATGAACAAAACCTCCACTGAGATGTCGATTTGGGACATGCGTTATGTCCCTAAGGCAGCAGAATAGGAAATGGGGTGGGTGAAGGGAGGCCTGGTGAACCACATCGTCTAAAAGCTTGCGTGCACTTATGGGCCAGACACTTAACTAAGCCATATCCTCACATTACTGAGCTACTTAGCTTACTTTTAGCTTTTTCTCTCCATGCAATTTCAGTTTTGTTTCAAAAATGGCATTTGCATTTTCATCCTGCCTTTGAAGGAAATATACAAACCATTTACCTTCAAGCAAATCAGACACATGAACAAAATATCAAGGAATGCGACAAACACTGGCACATACTGCCCCATGGGTAAGAATCTGATATCACTTCAAGACCTGCTGGCGAAACACAGCTTAAACCAGCCTTAGCTGGTTTCTTGGTAGAGTTTAAAAGGGTTTTGGTCACTTATTGCCTAGTCAGACTAGGAAACCAGCTTAAACCAGCGAAAAAACAAACCATCTTAGGTTGATTTAAGCTGATTTTTTTTTCCTCAAAACAAATAAACAAAAGAAATGCTTACACTAAACAAATCTAAACACATTTTCTATTTGTCATTTTCTATGTCTAGTGAAACAGTAATTTAAGTTTTATGGCCCAAACAGCACGAGCAAAGACAAACTTGCCTCACGGGAGCTGTCCAATCAGCACCACACCGTAAAAAGGGAATTATAAGAGTTTTCTGAATCACACATGTGACCCTGGACCACAAAACCAGTCATAAGTAGCATGAGTATATTTGTAGCAATAGCCAACAATAAATTGTATGGGTCAAAATTACTGATTTTTCTGCCAAAAAACATAAGGATTTTAAGGAAAGATCATGTTCCATAAAGATTTTTTGTAAATTTCCTACCGTAAAAAATATCAAAACTTAATTTTTCATTAGTAGTACGCATTGCTGAGAACTTAATTTGAACAACTTTAAAGGGGATTTTCTCAGTATTTTGATTGTTCTGCACACTCAGATTGCAGATTTTCAAAAAGTTGTATCTGGGCCAATATTGTCCTATCCTAACAAACCATACTTCAATGCAAAACTGATTTATTCAGCTTTCAGATGATTTATAAATCTCAGTTTCAAAAAACTGACCCTTATGACTATGTGGTCCAGGGTCACAGATGGGAGGAAATTTGAATTACTTTAAATAAACATTTTTAAAAAATAGGTAAATGAATAAATGCAAGAGCAACAATATTTCTGCATATTTTGACCCACCAAGCCTAACAGAGTTGTCTGAATTAACATTTATATACTAGAAAATGCTGCCAATTTAAGTTTTCATTAGTTTCCAGCATCAGTACAAACAAATTATGCAGTTACAGTTATAAGATTATTATTTTGCCATATTCTGCTAAATTATGTTAGTTAATTTAGTTATTTGTTAAAAAGCACATCTTGTTACTTAAATGATTAATTACAATTCCTTGTTTATCAAACGATCTATTATGAAACACAAAAAACAGCAGTTGCCCTCACAAGGTTTTATTATCTGTACATTTTGCATTTAGTAAAGAATCACATTGAAATTGGAGAAATCTCATGCATACTGCTCCCATGAATTTTTTTTTTACGTTTTACAGTGCACACTCTATAAGCTTAAATATGTTTCTTCATATTGTTTCTCGGGAGGGTATAAGAAGGGTGTGAGGGAATCCGTATCAAATGAATGAGGTGGGCTTTGGGTGGGCCTAAATATCTAGAAATAACTGAAGGAACTATGCTGGGCTGCAAGGGAACACGTAACAGCTAGAAATTGTCAGGTGGGCTTCGTGGTCCAGCTTATTTACAGATTTGGGAAGCATTATAAATACAATTACGAATTCATTTTCATCCATGTGTTTTTCGAGCTATTCTATGCGCCACAGAATTGTCTCTATATGAAAACGACACACTAACATCTTCAAATGCCAAACACCTGTCGATAAATTATTTATATTCGAACATAATTTTGCAAGAACAAATCCTTAGAAGAAACCTTTACCTTATTTCAAGAATATCGTCAGGTTCTATGGATATGTGAATGAATGCGCAGTGGTCCTACCTTGATTTCATCAATGTTTGGTCACGAAATCCATGTCTTAGCAGCACAACGGTTTCACGAACAACATCTTCGCGTTTTCCAAAGCGTTGTCACATTTTCTTCGTGGTCAGAAAGCAATTTTGTAGGAAAACGTACGTTTCTAAGCAGCTCCGACGCCTTCACGAAAGCGGGCCGAAGCTACGGAGGAAAAACGGAAAATACTGCAGTGTTTTTTCGCTCTCTCGTCGTATTTACCCTTTTATACTCACACATCCAACATCGTTTTAGTCACATAACCCCATTTCTGATTAAAACGTCTATCGTTTTGAGAGAACAGCGAGGAATCTCAACGACGTTGTGCGAGGTTTCTGCTCCCGAGGAACATAAACAAGAAAATGTAGCATACCACACCCGTGCAACCTGCGTCCACCCTACAATCAATAAGCAGCCAAGCATGTATTGCCTTTTGAGCGTCTTAATTACAACGGATCACTTCAAACCTGTCCACATGTGCATTTTTGCTCATTTACTCAGCTTGACATTTGATAAATGCTGACAAGAAGACCTTTATTCAGATGAGGGTGCAAAGCTACAGGCTACGGATCACGTCATTGATCATGCAAATACAAATAACACACCGCATATTTGCCTTGCAAGAATGTGTTTAACTCATATTTTGACCTCTTAAAACTCATTTAAGGGGGGAAATTAAAGGGCCTGATCATAATAGATTCATTTTAACAAACAAAAAAAAGGTGAATTGATAAAGTGTCATTACAGTTATAACGGAATATATAAGCGAGTATGCATTTTGAGAGAAGCATCTAGCAGTAAAACCCCCTCAGCGTGCGGCGTCTCTGCGACATTCACTGACAGTGCAACGACTCCCATTGCAGGGAATAAACGCATCCCGAGTGCGATATTTAAACACAATACTTACTATGATTACGTTAGCGGGTATCCAAAAAATCCTCACTTGACTGCAGATGTCGAATAAAATCGGAAGAAATTGCGGATGTCGCCATATTGTTGCTGCTACCTTCCTTCAGTGTGCACCGTTACCCTGCATAATTGATGACTCCCAGCAAAATGTAAGGGAGTGTCGGCCAATAGGTAGCACCAGTTCCACAGTAAGAGGAGTTCATTTTTAGTTTTCGGTTATTGGAATTTCAGTCACAGCCTTCTTTGAGAATGGGGTGTTTCGGGAATGTTCGAGAATGATTTTGATGTTATGTCTTAAGGAACAATCACATAGCCTTTATTGTGTTTGACTCAGGGTTGAAAAATGTCGCTGAATAAAATAAACAGGTTGTTGGCTTGGTATATTATCATGAGGGACAAACTCGATCTCAATCGATTTGTTTACAAAGGATGACCTTCCTTTTTAGTGTCCTTTACAGTACTCTAAAAGGTCATAGAAAATGTGAATATGTATTGTACGAAATGTGTTGATTTGCATATTATTCTTGTCCGGGTCTTTTATGACATTACAGAACGATATTACGTCACTTAGAATCTTTTCAGATTACCTAATAATCAGTTCCCAAGGAGATTCGATTGTTTCTACCTGCTTTGTATCTCCATCTTTTTGCTTGCATATTTAAAATGTTTAAAACAGCCCTACAATTAGTCTTCATTAGCTCGTTATCCTCTGGAATTACAGGTAGTTTCATTTTTGAAAATATCAGTATTACTATAAAGCGATTTCATTCCAAACTTTTTCCAGCAGATGCAAATACAAGAAATGTATGATTCAATATCTCTGTGAAACAAACTACAAGCCTTTTGTAAAAAGGTTGCAGAAAATTGTCGTGGAAAATGTATTTTATTCCTGGTGACAATTTTAGTTGGTGGGAAACTATATTAAAAAGCAATTAATTATGTATCATAATGTAATGTTTATTTATTATTAGACAATTGCGGGAAAACAAAAATCATAATACAAGAAAAAAATCTATAATTATTTCATGTTTCATTTAATGTAATGATACAAATACAATTTTGTGATGTTACTCTATCATGACATTCAAAATAGGGATCTGTCGTTTCACTTACAGTTAAAGTCAAAAGTTTACATACACCTTGCAGAATCTGCATATTGTTAATTATTTTACCAAAATAAGAGGGACCATACAAAATGACTGTTATTTTCTATTTAGTACTGACCTGAATGAGATATTTCAGATAAAAGACGTTTACATATAGTCCACAAGAGAAAATAATAGTTGAATTTATAAAAATGACCTCATTCAAAAGTTTACACTTGATTCTTACTGTGTTGTTACCTGAATGATTCACAGTTTTTTTTTTTTTTTTTGGTTATAGTTGTTCATGAGTCCCTTGTTTATCCTGAACAGTTAAAAGTAAACTTTTGTCTTCTAGGAAACATGCAAGTATCTTCTGTAGCTTCTGAAGGGCACTACTAAATGAAAAAAAAAAAAAAAAAAAAAAAGATATTTAGGGAAAATTAAAAAAATGTACACATCTTAATTCTGTTCAAAAGATTACACCCCTGGCTTTTAATGCATTGTGTTTTCTTCTGAAGCATCAGTTAGTGTTTGTTCAAATACACAAACATGCTGAAAAACCAAAGAATTTGTGGGACCTGAAGGATTTTTCTGAAAAACAGTGGGCAGTTTTTCAGGACAAACAAGGGACTCATTAAAAAAAAAAAGGTTGTGGATCATTCAGGTAACAACACAGTATTAAGAATCAAGTGTATGTAAACTGTTGAAATTTTTATAAATTCTGCTATTATTTTCTTTTTGTAGACTATATGTAAATGTATTTTATGTGAAATATCTTTTTCAGGTCAGTACTAAATAAAAAATATGCATTTTGTATGATCCCTCCTATTTTGGTCAAATTATTAACATTTTGCAGATTCTGCCATGTGTATGTAAACTTTTGACCTCAACTGTATTTACAGACAATCTAATCATCTAAGTAATGTAAAGTAATCTAAGTAATGAAAAGTGTTCAGAGCAACTGACTAAATGCTCTTTTAAGATTGTGGACAGCGACCTTTGCTGGATTCTCCAAAGCAGCTTCGTATTTCAGGAGGCCTTTCTGCATTGGAGGGCTCTTGGCCTTGGCAGGTGAGCATACAGCGGAGCTCAAGGCATATCTGTGGTGGGTCCATCATCAGCCATCGGTGGGTAATCACCGCATCCCACTGCTTCAGAAATAGGTGAGAAGCTTTATGCTTCATACATGTGCCATCTCACCTTTAACTTTCAGCAATGTTAAATGTTGTTTGTAAAACCAAACAGGTGATATATTTCATCTGAGCTTAAGAACCATTCACAGATGCATATTTAGTTAAATAAGCAAGGGCGGGTGGTTGATCTAAAATTATATACTTGCATTAGTGGTTCAGTTAATTATATGCTTGTTTCTTTTTAGATTAACATTGGGTGTAGACTACTTACTACATTAAACCAAGGAAATGGCTAAAAATTGTTCTACTTTCCAAAACAATGTGTTTATTGCAGATCTTTTGCATGCAGTTCGTAATATGTCACTTAGATCTTTCTTTTGTAGTAACAACTATAAACTACGAATTGTGGCTGGAGTGATTACTCGATCCAGGCATGGAAAGAGTGTCCAGTATCGTTCAGTCCAGCATGTGATCCTGCATGAGAAGTTTAACCGATCTAATTACGATAACGATGTGGCACTTTTGCATCTGCATTACCCTCTGTATTTCACAAAACATGTGCAGCCTGTGTGCATAATGGAAAATGAAATGGAGGAGAAACAACTAAGCTTCAGCTCATGTTACATCACTGGTTGGGGCAGCTCAGTGTTAGAAGGTTAGTGTACAATGCCCAAAAACAATAGTTCAGAACTCAAAATCTCTGCATTATTAACAGATGATTATTTAGCGGAATATGTAATGGACACTTTTCACTCTTGCAGGGTTTTTAGAAAGTTAGGTAAATGACTATTATGGCTATTTGTATTTTTATAATTTGTGGATGATTTAAGAACATTTCTTATGATCCTATTTAATTGGAATATTAAATGCAAGAATGATCATGTTTTTTTTTTCTTTTTTTCTGAAACTCGTTTTTTTTATAGGAATGTTAGTTAACACTCTTCAGGAAGCTAAAGTTGATGTCATTGATACTCGAATCTGCAACCTGAGAAGCTGGTATGATGGCCATGTTAATGACAACATGATCTGTGCAGGATTTGACAAAGGGGGAGTCGACACATGTCAGGTAATGCTGTCTCATATCACATTCCAGAGTAACTGGTCTGTTAAAGACAGTGATTAACAATATCTGTTGGAATGCTCTTCAATCAAGGGTGACAGCGGAGGTCCTCTACAGTGTTACAGCAAAGACATGGAGAGATTTTACCTTTATGGTGTGACAAGTCATGGAGAGGATTGTGCATTGCCAAAGAAACCTGGCATATACACTCGTGCTAGCCGGTACACCGCCTGGCTGAGAAAAGCTCAAGCAAGATCTGTATCTGCTGCCTCAGTCACAAATCTGCCAGTTCTGAAATTAATCTCAGCCCTGTTTTTCTCAGCCTGGATGGGCCTGCTAATGTAAGCCATACCCCATCAGACATCAGAACAGCTCTCTGTGCTGTGTGCTGATTTCCTGTCATTTCAATAAAGCTTCTCTCAAATGATTGTTTGAATTTATTTAATTATTGAATTAGCAAAACAGAAATATTAATAGAAGAAATGCAGGTTTTTGTTGTTGTTTTTTGCATTTACTGTGCTAAATTTGATTTCTGAAACGGAAACGGGGCGCATTTATTCTCACTTGTTATCATCCATGAATTAATAAATGAAGGCAATAGATTTTTGCACTTTTTTATTTCTTAGTTTTGGATTCCATATACTTATTTTGTAATTAATAATTATCAACTGACCATAAATGGTTTAAATAGAACAATTCACCAAAAATCACACTGTGAAAAACTGTAAATAGTAAGCATTGTAAATGGTAAAACAGGTCAAAACCATATTATAAAAAATGATACGAATTGCAATTTATATTCTTATTTTCATCAAACTGAATATGTGTTTTCACTGTCATCAGTCAGCCATATTGGTGGCACTGAATGTAAACGATTCCACTAAACTGAACGAAACTCGCATATTTTGCTGATTATTGCTCCTGAAAATGGCCAATTATTGTCATGTTTTGGGCTGTTCTAATTGTCCAGACCGGGAAAAAGATTTGGAGTACTACAGACTGACAAACAAATCAAGGAGAAGAGTGCAAAAAACTTTCTGAGGAACAACAGACATTTGTGGTTGGCCAAACTGAACCAGTATTTCCAGGGCAAGAATCTTGACAACATTCGTGTTTGTTCTTATCTTTTCCAATCAGGTAGGTGACATTAGGCTAATATCCTAATTAGTACTGCTTGTACATATATTTACCACCTATTAACTTTAGTTTGTCCACACGTTATTTTCTGTGGTTTAGACAGCAAAAATTAGCAGAAAATGTATTCAGTAGTACATTAACCGTGCTGTTGTTTACATCCAGGTATCGCCAATATGGCCGCATATCCGAGTGACTGACCAAATCGTAACATAAGTGCAAACACTCTATTCCAAATTTGGATTACTGTTTTGCATTTCAGGCTCATTTTGATCACAAAGTGCTTCTTGCAAGTATAATAATGGAAAAAATAATTGTTTAGTTGATTATGTTTGTACTTTCACCCACATGGTGTAGTTAAGAAAGATGTGTGTGCAAATTACCGCCTTGTCATGGCATAACTTTCGACATTGTTTAACATTGTGTGCAAAACTCTCCCTCACGCTCTTTAGACCCTGTTATATAGTACATACAAACAATATTACTTTAACATGAATAGTTTAGTATGGTATTAAGTTACCTTGAAACGGACGGCGGCGTTCCTTTGGCTAGCCGATGATAACATCATTCTGCTTCTGATGGAAAATAGCTTGCTGGCTATAAGCAAGCTAAAAGTTACGTCATACCAAGGCAAGTCTCGGAAACTAGATATCTGTCCAAGAAGTTGCTAGATGATTAAAAAAGTAGCTGAAGAAGCGTGTAATGCCTAGTTCAGACTATATGACTTGCTGTCTGTCTTAAAGTCGTGGTGTTCACACTAGGTGACACTACATAAATCCACCTAAATTAATCTTTAAAAAAGGCAGACTGGCGGTTATGATTGGTCACATCGCCTGTCAATCAAACTCCCGGCTTTTTAAAATAATTTAATTTGATAATATAATATTTCAAACAAGTTAATACAACTATTTTATATTAATAATAAAAACAAAAAGTTTTAACATTTCAATTATGTATTTATTTTAATAAATATGTTTATATTAATTAAATGTTATATGATCAACCAGTCCTAAAGTCTCACAACTCATAATTTGCAGTTCAGAAAGTGAATAAAATTAATTCATGAACCTCTCGTCATACAATTCAGTAAAAAAAAAAAAAAAAAAAAAAACAGTCGTTTGAATCAATCAGTCACTAAAAAGAACCTGCTAAACCTGCTTTTTGATTTTGTGATAAATAGTCAGATCCAGCAGCGTTTTTTTTTTTTTTTTTTCTTTAAAAATCATTAATCCGGTTATGAAAATAAGCTTCCAGTTCCTGGCTGCCTATAACACTTAACTACATAATCGGTAAAGCTTCACAAAACTCAGTGACTTACGTCATAGAATTCAAAATCTGACCGTTAATTTCTAACCGACAATTTCTTACATTTCTCGTGTTATAATACAGCAGTCACGCACTCTGTCGCTGTAAACTAACTAAACGTCCACGTGATGAGCCCTAGCATGAAAATTCTCCTTTTTCTGGTTGCTTTGGGGTGGGGGATAATTTTTTATTTTGCCGCAACCGGTAATGCGCCCACAGAGTGTGAGTTGACCTTAACTTTGTAAACAATGACATCAGTACACTAACAGTTACTGTCAGCGAATGTGCTAACTGTGTATTTTTACGAATCTCCTAGATGTACTATGCGGACACAGGCCTGAGAGAGTAGCTGAACATCGAGATAAACGGATGATCGGAGGTGAGAACGTCAACGTGAGCGTTTGGCCCTGGCAGGTGTCCGTACAGTACCGGCCCAGTTCTTCTGCTCCGTTCATTCAGGTCTGTGGTGGAGCTATTATCCACCCATATTGGATAATGACAGCAGCTTCATGTGTAAATGTGCGTCAGCGAAGGTAACATGTACACTTTAATCCTAAACAGCAAGTATTTATTCGCACATACAGTAGCCTCTGATGATGTTGTTACACTTTCCCCATAGCAAACTTTTGATCCGAGCAGGAAGCGATAGATTGGATGTTGATGATGCGTCCACACAGCAGTCAGGAGTCGCACGAATTATCAGACACGAACGATTCAATCCTGTCACACTGCGATACAATATTGCGCTTTTGCAAATGGAGACCCCTTTTGAGCTGAATGAGTTTGTCCATCCCATCTGTGTGCCTGATGAAGATACTGCCGATCATAGATATGAATCGTGTCACATCACAGGATACAACGCTCAACCTGGTGGTGAGTTGGCACTACAGGTGTTTACAATAGCTGAATGGAGATGTTTGCATTAAATTTTATGTTTTACATTTATTAACGTTAGATGATCTTGGCGTACTACAAGAGGCCAAAGTGGATTTAATGTCACGGTCCTTGTGCAATAAGCCAGAGTATTGGGACTATACTGTGGCAGCGGACATGCTTTGTGTCAGTCAATTCGGTGGTGGTGTTGACGGATGTGAGGTATGTTTTTACACTCTTTTTTTAGTGCTTTAGGTTTGTGAAAAGTAAAATAGTTAAATGCATTTAACTGCTTATGCATATTATAGTACCCTAGTAGCATATCCGTTATCAGTCGGAGATTTTCATATGATTGTGCATATTTTCTAGTGCTGTCAAATCGATTAATCGCGATTAATCGTATCCAAAATAAAAGTTCGGTGTTTACACAATATGATATGGGTGTACTGTGTAAATTTGTATGTATCTATAAATACACAAATACATGTATATATTTAAGAAATATTTTAATAATTTTGTGTTCATCCACATCCCGAAATCAGTCTGAATGAACAATATAATGGCGTTAATGGGAAAGCTAATTTTAAAACTCAAACTTATATATCACTGCCTTGTTATGTCAAAATAAGACTTCAAATGGCATGTAATCTGTGGGAGTTTTTAGTGAGTAATCAGCTTTTTTAAAGAAATGTAAAGTAGATTTCTGTCTGTGACCAATATTTACAAAGCTTTGATGACTGATGATCTGAAAAATTCAAAAATAGTTCAAAGCTATTAAAAAGAATAGCTGAACATAAGTTCACAAATAAAATGTATTGTTTAAATTGTTACTGCCTTGAGATATTATTTTGGAAAGAATGTAAAATGCTTGAAAACACTAACTTGAAGAGATTCATACTTGGCTATAATAAATAGAACATTAATTACAATGTTAGTACACATATTTTTTAAAATATAATCATGTATGTGTGTGTATTTATATATACATTTAAATTTACACAGTACACACACACACATATATAAACAAACTTTTATTTGGGATGCGATTAATTGTGATTAATCGATTTCAAAGTAATAATATTTTCACATTTACACTGCCATTCAAATGTTTGGTGTCAGTAAGATTTATTTTTTTCAATATTTTTTTTTAATTCAGCAAGAATGTGACAGAAGTCTTTTTGTAACATATAAATGTCTTCAATGACCATTTCAAATAAGTGCTGTTCTTTTAAACTTTTATTAATCAAAGAATACCTGATATTAATAAGAAATGTTCCTTGAGCACCAAATCAGCATATGATTTCTAAAGGATCATGTGACACTGAAGACTGCGACTGCTGAAAATTCATTTTAAAATATATTTTTAGATTCTAGATAATTTTAGATTCTAATAATATTTCACAATATTACTGTATTTTTGATCAGATAAATGTAGCTTTGGTGAGTATATGAGATGTCTTTCAAAAACATTAACATAATCTTACAGACCCAAAACATTTGAACGGTATAGCAAATTTTAAAAATGTATTTTTAATACTGTACATCATAATGTTGTGATGACAAAATTTAGTTGTAGCATTCAAAATGGTTAATTTTGAGTTTATTTTTTTATTTAAACAAGCCAATTATCTGAACTATCAAGACATTATTTCTGAAATTAATTGATATATTTATTTAATTATTCATAATAATATATTGTGCATGTATTCAGACAAATCTTGGTGGACCGCTGAACTGCTATATCAAAATTGAGGACCGCTACTTTTTGATTGGAATTCGAGTGAAGGCCACTTCTTGTGGAAAACCTTACCGACCAAATGTTTATTTGAAAGTCTACGCCCACTATTATTGGATTGAGCGTGAAATGAATAAAAGCTTGCATTAAAGCTGATTTTACTAATACGTAATGATATTTTGTATATACAGTAGGCCTAATTCAAATATACAGTGGAGTGTGCATGTCATGATTATATTGACATATGAAGAGCTAAAGTGATGAATAAGAATCAGAGTATATAGTGACCTCTGGTGGACAAATCAGAATTTAGCTTGAAGCTTGCAGGATGTTGTATCCTGTTTTAATGGTTTGCTGTAATGGTTTGTTTCAAATGTCATGTAAATAAGAGTGGATTATTGCTGAAAAAGTGTGTGTGGATTGTTTGAGGCGACTAATATAATTTCTTAATATGTCCCTGCATTTATACCTACACTAAGCTTGCTTTGAATGACAAGCATGTGCTCTGTAATGGACATTACAGAGCCTAAAACAGCCCAAATAAATTTAATTTAAATATTATTTAATATTATTTAAATATTTTTTATGTTATAATATCACTAAATCTTGGATTCTAGCTTTTTATCGATTTATTTTCTTTCAATTAGGACAGTTTATGCATGTTTTGGAATTGATTGATCATAAGCCTCTTTGATCTGAGCTTGTGCACCTCAGTTTTTGAGAGAACATTGCCAAAATTAAGTATGAATAACGCTTTTTTCACTCAAAAACTAAAATGATGAGCACAAATTACACACATTAAAATCCTGTGCTAATTGAAAAAAGTTCACACAAAGATTGAATCCATTATTTGGATATAAAGCAAAATGAGAAATTATCTAGCCATTTTTAACACACTGGTCATTTTTGACCAAGGACACCAAATTGTGGATAGAGAATTTTCAGCAAAACACACAAGTTAAATATACAGTCGAAGTCAAAAGTTTATGTACACCTCTCAAAATCTGCAAAATGGTAATTATTTTACCATCCCAAAGAGGGATGCATGTTCTTTTTAATTTAGTACTGACCTGAATAAGATATTTCACATAAATATGTTTACATATAGTCTACAAGAGAAATAACAGTTGAATTTATAAAAATGACCCTGTTCAAAAGTTTACATACGCTTGATTCTTAATACTGTGTTGTTACCTGAATGATCCACAGCTTTGTTTTTTTGTTTAGTGATAGTTGTTCATGAGGCCTGTCCTGAACACTTAAACTGTTTGCTGTTCTTCAGAAAAAACCTCCCACACATTCTTTGGCATTTTTGTGTATTTGAACCCTTTCCAACAATGACTGTATGATTTTGAGATCCATCTTTTTACACTGAGGACAACTGAGGGACTCATATGCAACTATTACAGAAGGTTCAAACGCTCACTGATGCTCCAGAAGAAACAACAATGCATTAAGAGCTGGGGGTGAAAACTTTTGAACAGAATGAAGATGTGTACATTTTAACTTATTTTGCCTAAATATCATATATATATATATATATATTTATTTAGTACTGCCCTTTAGAAGCTACAGAAGGTACTGTCATGTTTCCCAGAAGACAAAATAAGTTCCATTTACCCTGACCTTAAAATTTAAAAAGTTTTCACCCCCGGCTCTTAATGCATAATTTTTCCTTCTGGAGCATCAGTAAGTGTTTGAACTTTCTGTAATAGTTGCATACGAGTCTCTCAGTTGTCCTTAGTGTGAAAAGATGGATTTCAAAACCATACAGTCATTGTTGGAAAGGGTTCAAATACACAAAAAATGCTGAAAAACCAAAGAACTTGTGGGACCGGAAGGATTTTTCTGAAGAACAGCAGGCAGTTTAACTGTTCAGGACAAACAAGGGACTCATGAACAACTATTACTAGACAAAAAAACAAAAAACAGCTGTGGATGAGAATCAATGGGGTCATTTTTATAAATTCAATTATTTTCTTGTGGACTACATGTAAACATCTTTTGTGTCAAATATCTCATTCAGCTCTGTACTAAATAAAAAAAATAACACCTTTTGTATAATCCCCCTTTTATTTTGGCCAAATAATTAACATTTTGCAGATTCTGCAAGGTGTATGTAAACTTTTGACCTCAACTGTAAGTTAAATACATATGAACTAGACTGATGCTTCCTCATTTAGCAGTGTTATTTGCGCTAAGTAAAATTACTGTAAATGAAGACAGTAAAAGATTCAGTGAAGACAACAATAAATTTAATTAACATAAAACTTTATAAATTTTGCATCAACACACTCAATATTTTGACAATTAAGAAATGAATTAAAATACAAAAAAACAGTTATGAGAATGTGTGCATTGTTAAAGAAAGGAGCTGCACAGAATTTTACATGTAAACAATCTGCAGGAAGAAAGAAAATTTTGATATCTAAGGCCATTTTGAAATAAACATGTTAGGTGCTAATAAATGTTACTGTAATCTTATTAAGATAAAAAAGATATTTCCTCTCTTAGCTCACATTCTCTTTTCCGTAAGTCGGTTAAAACACCCTTTTTGCCTTCTAGCACACTCGCTCTCTCTCACACACATCCAAAACACTCAAGAAAACATTGCGAAGGGTTGTTCACACCAACAGAGACTTGCTCGGTGACCCCAGTGTGTCGGCGTGAACGTGGCTTACGAGTAACAGAATGACTAAACGCCGAAAACTATTTTTTTGTGACCGTTGTAATGTGTAAAAATAGTTTTACTGTTTTCACATCATGATCTAAATCACTCGCTAAGAACTGCCATCAAGTATGAAAGATCAGTCAAGTTTTTTGGAGGACCAGATAACGGGGTCCATTTGTTTATACAGTAACACCAGTGAGACACTACAATATATAGTCTACATACAAACACCTTCCATCTCTTCACCTTTCCAGTCACCTCAAATCAAAACGAAGACAGAAACATCTTCATCTCCAAACGTTTCTGACACCCTCAATATACGTCTAATGCATATAGATGTCAAGTTACGAATGTATTGTGTTAAAATTGCTGTGCTTTCAGTGAGAACAATGCCACAAACTTCTCCTCACTCCAGTTCTTACAATTACAGTTGGCAATGTGAGTAAAAAAAAAAAAAAAAAACCTGTCAGGCGATCATAAAATGTGGTGCATTTATTTTAAAACCATTAAAATGACTAGCAGTTTTGAATAAAAGAAAGATATGTTTGTTTTGCTGGTGATACTGTTGATCCATAAACCTAAGTTAGCACTTCCAGAATGAAAACCGAAGGTTACTCCTCTAGCCACGAGAGGAGATAAAGTGCGCAGGAAAGCTTCATGTTAGTCCCTCAGGTTTGACTGCAAGAGCACAAGCGCTGCTCTACGGAAGAGGCATGTTGGAAGTGGCACCAAGTCAATGCAACTGGCGAAAATGTGGTTTCGCCTGTTTTAAAGGGCAGAAAGATGTTCTAAAAGAAGAGCACCACCCTCCTGGAGGTCCAGAGAAGGTTGGATGGCTTGAGCCGGGTGACCGCCATTGGTCGAACAGGCCACAATCACATTAAAAAGAACACAAAAATATGTACAAGGCTCAGCGCAGGGGTGGAAAGAAGACAAGCCGGCTTCTTCCTCCGCGTTGCGTGCTGACAGAGGAACGACCGCGTTGCGAGTGGTTCTTTGGGTGCCATGTTGAGCTTTAAGCACGTTAGTTCAAGCTCACATGTTGTACGCCACGTAGATGGGATCCAGCTGGTCGGCCAGGAAGGAGTCGCGCAGGTGCATGCGTTGCTTCTCGCCCCGCGAGTTGATGGGGATGACTCCGGGGTCTACGATGACCACCACACCAACGATGAGGTGATGCTCTTTCAGAACCACATTAGTGACCAGGGGAACCAAATCGAGAGCTTCCTGCTCAGATCCACTGAGCTCCACTACAACCACCAACAGGTTGGTCCACGTAAAGACGGCACTGTAAAAACAAGTATGATTTATAGCAACAACAACAGCTTGTTGAGCGTAGTAATCAGAAGTGCGGACAGAAGTGTAAATGTTCTTGAGGTTCTCACCTCTCAGCGATGCTGCGGTGCGCCCGAGACACGGAGGTCTCAATGTCAATGGGATGATAACGCAAACCTCGCAACTCCAGTGTTTCATCGAGCGAACCCACTACAAACAGAGCGTCGTGGCGATCTGGTGGAAGATAAAGGACAAGAAAAAGGAGCATGAGAAAGTGTGCTACTGGACTAGTTTTAAAATGAAAAATAGTGTAAACAGGGTCCAAGTTTTAAAGGATTAGTTCACTTCTAGAATAAAATTTCCTGATAATTTACTCATTCCCATGTGATCCAAGATGTCATGTCTTTTTGATTTCACTCGCAATGAAATTAAGGTTTCTGAGGAAAACATTCCTCAGGATTTTTCTCCATATAGTGGACTTCAATGAGGACCAACAGGTTGAAGGTCCAAATTGCAGTTTCAATGCAGCTTCAAAGGGCTCTACACGATCCCAGCCGAGGAATAAAGGTCTTATCTAGCAAAACAATTGGTAATTTTCTAAAAAAAAAAATGTTATAAAAATGTTAACAATTTGGTCCTCCAACTTGTTAAGCAGCATTGAAGTCCACTATATGGAGAAAAATATTTTAAGTTTTTTTTAAAGAAGTTTCTTATATTCACCAGGGCTGCATTTATTTGATTAAAATACAGTAAAAACTATTTTATTTATTGTGAAATATTACAATTTAAAAATAACTTTTCTATTTTTATATAAATTTTGAAATGTAATTAATTTCTGTCACGGCAAATCTGAATTTTCAGCGCTTACTTCAGTGTCACATGGTCCTTCAGAAATCATTGTAATCTGGTGCTCAAGAAACATTTCTTATAATCAATGTTGAAAACAGTTTCTGCTTAAAATTGTGGATTCATTTATGAATAGAAATTTCAAAAGAAAATGTATTTGAATAAAAATCTTTTGACAGTTGTAAAAGCTTTTTACTGTTACTTTTGATCAATTCATGCATCCTTGCTGAATAAAAGCATTAAAAAAATTACTGACCTGAAATTTGAATAATATAAAAAAAAGTAACATTAAATTATAGAAATAAAATACTACATTGGACATTCAAAAAGATAAAATATACATACACTATCAGTCAAAAGTGTTTAATACTTTTATTTAGCAAGGCTGCTTTAAATTGATCAAAAGTGATGATAAAAAAAAACATTTATAAATTTCAATTTCAGTGTTCTTCTGCTTTCTATTTATCAAAGAAACCTGTTGTCAACATAATAATAATAAATGTTTTTGAGCAGCAAATCAGCATATTACAATGATTTCTGAAGGATCATGTGACAATGAAGACTGCAGTAATAATGCTGAAAATTCAGCTTTGAAATCACAGCAATAAATTACATGTTAAAATATATTCAAATAAAAAGCAGTTATTTTAAATAGTAAAATTATTTCAGATTATTATTGTTTTTGCTGTACTTTAAATCAAATAAATGCAGACTTGGTGAGCAGAAGAGACTTCTTTTAAAAAACATTAAAAATCTTACTGTTCAAAAACTTTTGACTGGTAGTATATAGAAGTATAAATTTAAATTCAGAAAAATGTATAGTTTGATGTGTTGGAGCTAGTAAAATGTTGGCAGGAAAAGTGAAGGCTGTGAATGTGGTTTATCCAATCCACAATATCCTCAATAATCATCGATTGGCAATACAGTACAGACCTCCACTTGCATCCAGTAGCTCTGTCCTCTTGACAAATCCCAGATATCCAGTTCTGGCCCAGAGCGTTTCAGTGTCTCCAAAGCTCAGCCGTGTGTTGAAGTGGTCTGCCTGCAGGCTCTCCTCACCATAGATGGTATAATAACCACTGGCATTATGAGGACTGTTCACCCAGATCTAGAAAACAAGACAAGAAAGTAATGAAGATGGCATCCGTCACACAAAACCTTTCCACATTTCCTATGTGGACAATTACGCCACTCAAACAAGCTGTATTGTGCAAGTGATCACCTCGCCCAAATGAGAATCTCCTAGTGGACCTCTTGTCTCTGGGTTCACAATGATTACTTTCACTCCAGGAAGAATCTAAGGTGAAGCACAGGAAAGAATTCAGGATGACTGATGTGTCTTGTACTAACAGTGTAAGATAAAAGGACAGAACTACAGGACTTACGGTCCCAGACTCCATCAGCGGCAGACTCTGAGGAGCTCCTCTCTCCACCAGCCTCACTCTATAACAGAGAAAGACAGACAATGTCACACTGCAAGCATGTAGTAGACTGTTTTCATGTCACCACTGGATTTATCTCACACATACCTGTCATGCCGGAGGGACTTCATGTCTACATAAACAGTGGACGGGTCTGGACCAGCAGTGCCCTGATGGAATGAGACAGAAATCAAAATAAGGCTCTGGCTTGCGTCATGACACAGTTGACACAGTATATTTTTTGCCCCAACCTGTAGACAGATGGCCAGGTTGACTCTGGCGCCGAAAGCAGTGCTCACTGCGCGTGGAGACAGGCCCAAATCTTTGAAGAGCTTGGAGAATGACTGCGTGAGAGCCAAACGAGGCCTCTCTTCAGCAATGACGACACAGCTCCTTACACACGATAGGTTCACGCCGCGTGCCTGCACATATAATCACTCGTCAGCTTTTATAGACACTTCTATACTATGTTTACCTTGAACAGCCCTGTCTGAAAGCTGTTTCTTCAGAATTACAGGATTAGCAACCCAAAAATTAAGATTCTGTTATTATTTACTCACCCTCATGCTATTCTAAACGTGTATGATTTTGTTTCTTCCAAGGAATACAAAAGGAGGAATTTTAATAATGTGCTGGTTGTTCAAGCAAAGTAAATGTTTTATAAAAGCGGCAGACGCTACTTTTGTGTATCTCAATTCTTTTGAATCCATACGATAGCTTTTTGTGAGAAACTGACCAAAACATATTTTTCAAAAGATGATCCCTGTCATTGAGTTGAAACAAGAACTGAATCAGTTCTTTTTGTGAATTAATCATTCACTGGTTTTATGAACTGGATTGACTGAATCACTGAAAAGATCTGACTCATTTTGTTTACAAAACGGACATTGTTTCTACATGCCAGCTAGGGAGGATTCTCTTCCTATCCAGTCTGTTCTCACCTTAACCTACTGTATGATTTCAGAAGACTTGGAAAATATAGTGAATCACTTTTGTTTTTTAGGGGTTCAAGCGTGTAGCTTTAGTGTAATTGTTAGAATGGCCAAGGATCAGCAGAGCATCGAGCAAACCAAACTGTAAGTCATAGAGACTTGAAACTTGGAGGGATGGTAGTACTCACACTGTCTACAACGTAACCAAGGCTCGCCCCATTTGGCCTGACAGGGGCACTATAGCGATCAAAAGTACGAAATCGCTCCTAACTCTTAAACTGTCAGGCTCAGGCTGAAGTGTCTTATGTCACTGGAATCCTTGGCTCACACTGGACAAAATGCCTTGTCACCCTGGCGAAATTTCCAGGTATTTTGCATTTTTTGAAAAACCTACGAACTAGTCTTAGGATTTTCATCCGATCAGACCAAAAACAAGTGGAGGAAGATTCTCTGGAGAGTGAATATCAATGATTATCAAAAAAAAATGAAATTTCTACCCTCCGTTTGAAAGGGACAGGGCCACTTTTACTAAAACGGCTATAACTTTTGAATGGAATGAGATATTTTTGCCAAACTCACAATGCATTTGTAAAAGCTGAATCTGAGGTCACATGAAAAAAGTCAAGGAGCTTGTCCACTTGGTGGTGCTATAAGAGGGAAAAAAAACAACCCATTTGTCCTATCGACAAGAAAATTGGTACGCTCAGCCTTGGTACAAAGTGGAGGACCTCTTTGAGGACATTTGTGTATCTCAAAAAACATGGCCACTACAGACCGATGAATTTTGAGCACCTATTACACAAGGTTAACAGAGGCTGATCGCAACGAAACTTGGTGAGCCTGTTGGACTTATGGCCCTAAAGGTCTGTCAGAAATCTGAAAAAAATCGGGCACTTTTTCCAAGGGTGTAGACCAGGGGTCACCAAACTTGTTCCTGGAGGGCCGGTGTCCTGCAGAGTTTACCTCCAACTTTCCTCAACATACCTGCCTGGTAGTTTCAAGTATACCTAGTAAGACCTTGATTAGCTGGTTCAGGTGTGTTTGATTAGAGTTGGAGCTAAACTCTGCAGGGACACCGGGCCTCCAGGACCGGATCTGGTGACCCCTGGTGTAGACGATTGTATTTTGCATGTTTTTTTTCCACATATACGCACAATATTTGCATTATGTGATAGACCTTCTCATTCCAAACGACTTCGTCTCTAGAACCACTGCTGTCAATCAAACCGTTTGCTAAATGATTGATAAAATGTAAAAAAAACTACTTTTGCAAACTAATCCTAGGTTTTTCGCTCAATCTGGGAAAAGTGCAATTCCTTGGACTCTTGGTTATTAATTATTAAAAAAAATGTTAAAATTTACCCTTTGGGAAGCTATAATGGGGTCATTTAAAAAAAAGACCTGTCCAAAAATGCCCAAAAGCCCATAAAGCCCAAACAGAAAGTCAAAACTTCATAAAACCCGGTGAGCACATGCGACGAGTGATTCCAACAAACACTCAAAGTTTTAGCAGTTAGGGATAGTATGGCCCCAATCAGACAGAGGCCGTTTTTGCGGTGAGATGCACCTTTTTTGAATTGTTTTCTATTGGCAGTGAGCGGTATGCGCGCTGTTTATGCGCCTTGGGCGCCTCGTGTTTTTGCAGGAGTGCTTTGAGCCCCTGAAGTTGAAAAAAAAACAAACAACTCTGAGCAGAAAAGTGCCCAACGTCATCGCATTTTTTTCAATTGTCCAATTGAATGAATGGAGAGGTGGGCCTTTAGTTGTGGTGACGAAAGTTTTACCGTTGCTTAAAAAGTCCGGAGATTGCAGTGATGGAGGAGAAACTTTTGGTGTCTATCACAGGTTACCTGGAGCTGTATTTTTTAAGGTTTTTGCTAATATGACAGTTTACTTAACAGCTAAAAACCAAAGACTTAAGAGCGCTTGCGCTATAATTCTTTGATTAGATTGACAGGACGGCTGATTTGGTGGTTGCCTAGCAGCATAAAAAAAAAGTAAAGTACTGCTCTTTTTTAAAAGTCGCCAAAAAAAGGCAATGCATTGCGCCTCACGTTTCAACCCTAAAAAATGTGTTCAGTGTGATAGGGGCCAAAAACAGTAATAAAAATTAAAAAACATTTCAATGGCAAATTACCTGTATTTGGTAAAATGCTTTTTAGATCACTAATTTAGATGGTTACTGACTTGCTAAATAATATGTAATATTTTTCATATGTCCTTAAATGCCTTATTGTGCTTGAACCCCCCACACTCGCTGTTTGCAGCTATATATATATATATATATATATATATATATATTTTTTTTTTTTTTTTTTTATTATTTTGGAGCTGTAAAGAGTAGTCAGGATATTCTTCAAAAATACTCCTTTTGTGTTTCATTCCAGCCATAACTTTTATGTACCTTTCAACCAAAATTTGCAGTCAGTAAAATTTTTGAAAGAAATTTATTTAGCAAGGATGCATTGATCAAAAGTGACAGTAAAAACTTTTACATTGCTACAAAACATTAACTTTTTCTAACTTTCTAAGATTCACGGTTTCTACAAAAATATATTATATTATATTATTATATTATATTATAAAAAAAAAAAAAAAAAAAAGTATCGAGCAGATTAAAATGATTTCTGAACGATCATGCGATCAGTTGTCATCACAAAAAATACATTTCATTTTAAAAACATTAAAATAGTAAATATTTTTTGTTTGTACTGTATTTTAGATCAAATGCAGCCTTGATGAGCATAAGAGACTTCTTTCAAAAACAAATCATACCACACCCAATATTTTGAACTGTAGTGAATCTACATCCTGCTGACTCACCTTCAGAGCTTCAGTCTGTGTGCCAAGGCCCTTGGTGCAGAGCTCCATGACTGAGTATGAACAGAAGGTGTCTCTGATCTTATACTGACTGAGCGTGCTCAGCCAAAGGGGCAGAGACGTCTCCAACTCCATGGGAGGGATCAGGATTGACTGGTGACCTGAATAAACACTAGAAACACACAGATACAAATTACAGTGGGTATTCTATAAATTCCACGCGTGGCATTGTGTCCTAACCAGGTGCAGTCTCAGCTTAACCTCAGATGAACACAGAACAGATGTGATTGCATTATGCCTGGTTAGGTCATGGTTTACAAGTTTAATGGTGTGTACTACCTAGACATACACCACAACACAAAGCCCAGGCCACAGTAGGGGTCCATGCAGATGGCAATTTGTCTAGATGAGTACAGCTCACACTGCAGTTTGATGGACCGACATAGAGCATTAACCGCTGCGTGAGATATCTGAAAGAAACAAATGAACAAGCTGTTTAGGACGTGACCATGATTCTACATACTTGTTTTTGCAAAATAAACAACTAAATGGATAGACAAGTCTTGCCTTAACTCCAGTCAGCATGCCTGTGGTGGACACACTGAAGTCCAGGTAGGCCAACATTTCCGCAGTGGGGGGTTTATACATGTGTGAAGGCCGTTTCCTAGGAAGATCATCTGTACGCACAACATCAAATCAGGAATACTGATTTTTCAACAATTGGCATGAAAGCCATGTTAACATATTTAATTTTTGTACCTGTGTCTATGATATTCGGCCAAGTTTTCACATTCACACTGGCTGCCGCTTCTTTAGATCGCAAAATCTTCATCAGAGTCTGAGTCGTGAGGATGCAGGCTGCTTTGCTCACCTAATACAGACATCATTTCTTAAGATTAATATGATATGTTTTATAAAATCATAAATGGATGGCATGTGCAAAATACTCAGACTCACATCTATGATCATTCGGACTGTGGGGAGAGTGGCGGCAAGGTTCTGTGGATGAGGAGGCCTGACGGTGACCGGAATACAGCCCGCATACAGACAGCCATAAAAGGCGGCAATTAGGTCTATGCCTATAGAAAAGAATAAAACATTTTTCTTGATAACATTCCATGTGAGAATTCATGCTGTTATTTCCGGGTGTTTAAGGTGCTCAGAAATGCACCTGGCGATTTTAATGAATGGTAGATAAAACCAAAATGTCATCCAAGATGTCCATGTCTTTCTTTCTTCAGTTGAAAAGAAATTGTCCATAGAGTGGACTTCAATGGGTTGAAGGTCCAAATTGCAGCTTTAAAGGGCTCTACATGAGCCCAGCCGAGGAATAAGTGTCTTATCCAGTGAAACAATTGGTCATTTTCTAAGACAATTTATATACTTTTTAACCATAAATGCTCATCTCGCACTAGCTCAACCGCACATGTGACATAGGTGGAAGTACCGACTCAGTCCAAGAAAGTTAAATGCCTTTTACCAAAAAGGTGAAACAACAATGTTGGATGATTTTGAAGTTGAAGGATAAAATTAAATAGAGTTTTTCTCCCGACCCTACTTTTTTTTAACCGAAGTACACGAATCACGCGTGACTTTTCCAACATGATTACAACATGCGTGCAGGATGAGCGTTTGTGGTTGAAAAGTATATAAATGTTATTTTTTTTTAGAAAATGACTAGATAAGACTGTTCCTCGGCTCGGATCGTGTAGAGCCCTTTGAAGCTGCATTGAAACTGCAATTTGGACCTTCAACCTGTTGGCTCCCATTGAAGTCCACTATATGGAGAAAAATCCTGGAATGTTTTCCCTCAAAAACCTTAATTTAAGGAAGAAAGAAAGACATAAACATCTTGGATAACATGGAGATGAGTAAATTATAAGGAAATCTTGACTTAATGCATTGATACACTATTGGCTACAGAGAAATGTTTTGCTTGCAAAATTTAGATGAACGTCATTACCGGGAGGATAAAGCAGTACTACGTTGTCTCCAGTGTTAATTCCTCCTCTTTCCAGCAAAGCTGCAGTGATCTTCTCTGCTCGCTTGTGCAGTTGAGAACACGTGGCTGTGCTCACTGCTACACCCTATAGGCCAAAACAAGAAAAGTCTCAGTACAGAACAGTTTGACTAAATGACCAGTATGATGGGGGTTGTACGCATGTCACCTTTGCATTCAGCAGCATATAGAGGACATGATCCGGATCAGTCTGTGCTCTCCACTGCAGGGCTTCAGACAGGAACTGGTGCTGTAGGACAGAAGAGGACAGGTTTCAACTTACCATTCATACACAGACCTCAGTAAGATCAACAGAAATCTTAGCCTTGAACATGATAACAGGAACACACAAGTAAACCCATAGCATTATTTTAGCAAACAGCATTACTAAGCCAGCAAATAAAAAAGGAGCTAAGGTTTATAATATCAGGGGCAGATGATTGTTTACATAGTTTGTCTGCATATTTAAACACCCACAGCAGGAATCATGCAGACAGCGGCAATAATGACCACACCATGCAGCATAAGAGCGTGTGCCTACTGTTTTAGAAAAATAAAGAGGTACTTGTAAAACCAAATTTAAAATGATAAACAAAGCCACTTTGTAAGACATAAAGAAAAATTACAAGAAATAAAGATAACTCTTGAGATATTAAATTAATAAAGTCCATTCTCCATTTTGCTTTTGTTGAAGTAAAACCAACATTTCTTTAATAAAAATCTATACTTTTAAACGTTTTGTCTCTGTAAGGCCCTGAGGTTGCTGTTGTTGTGGCTGGTTGCAAAGGGGAATTAAAGCTCAGCGCACACAAATAGCAGAGCGTTGCTGGCATTCAGGCTTACCATGTTAGTGGGCCACACACAGAGCTACAGCCCCGAGCACGAGAGAAAAAGACAGACCAGAGCACAAGCTTAGAAGAGACGAGACAAACTTTCTTCGTCCCCAGTTCTCTTTAAACATTCATTTAAACCAGATCGAAAGGTGGAATACCAGTGGTGTCTGGAAGTACTCAGAAACTGGAGGTTGTGAAATAATTATAATACAGATGTTGTGTATTATGATACAATTATAGATTTTATTACTTTAGAACTATTATAACGATAAGAGGCATTACTGAAATTGTCCTGGGACATCATATGGAAGCCCGTTTCCGCCACTGAATAAAAAATAAAAAAGGAAATTGTGAGCTAAGTCTCTTATCTCGAAGACTTTTTCCTCGCAATTCTGACTTTTTCTCAGAACTACGTGATACAAACTCGCAATTCGCACTTTTTTTCCACAGAATTGTGATGTAAACTCACAACTGCAAGTTATAAAGTCAAAATTGTGAGACAAACTCACAGTTTAGGGATATAAACTCACAATTTTGACTTTTTTCTCAGAATTGCGTGATATGAACTCACAATTGCAAGTTGTAAAGTCAGAATTGCGAGACAAAGTCACAATTCTGAGAAACTCAATTCTGAGAAATAGTGAATATTGCGAGATATAAACTCATAATTCTGACTTTTTAATCTTAAAATTTATATCTCAAGTTTATATCTCACAATTGTGACTTGCTCTCAGAATTGTGAGTTTATATCTCGCAATATTGACTATTTCTCAGAACTTACTTTATAACATGCAATTTCGAGTTAAGTCAGAATTGTGAGATATAAACTCGTAATTCTGAGAACAGTCTTTTTTCCCTCAAAATTGGACTTTATAACTCACAATTGTGAGTTTATACCTCACAATTCTGAGAAAAAAAGTCAGAATTGCGAGTTTTTATCTTGCAATCTGAGAATTCTGAGTTATTATCTCACAACTTTGAACTTTGAATAAACTCAGAGTTGCGAGTTTATACCATAATTATGTAATAAAAAAGTCAGAATTGTGAGTTTGTCTCGCAATTCTGACTTTTTAACTTGCAATTATGAGTTCATATCACGCAATTCTGAGAAAAAAGTCAAAATTGTGAGTTTATATCCTGAAATTGTGAGTTTGTCTCACTATTATGACTTTATAACTTGCAAATGTGAGTTTACATCATAATTCTGTGAAAAAAAAAGTCAGAATTGCGAGTTTGTATCACGTAGTAATAATCAAGAATTTCTTGAGATATAAACTCACATTTGCAAGAAAAAAAAAATCTGAATTTTGCGAGTTTTTATTTCGCAATTTTTTTTCGCAATTGCAAATTCATATCACAATAAGAAGAAAAAGTCAGACATGTGAGTTTATTTCTCGCGATTCTGACTTTATAATTTCAATACAATACTGGGAAAAACTTTATTTCTCGCAATTGTGAGAAACAAGTTCATAATATGCAATTGCGAGTTGTGAGATATAAACTCGCAATTCTCAGTACAGATTTTTTTCCCTCAAAATTGGACTTTATAACTCACAATTGTGAGTTTATATCAATTCTGAGAAAATCTTATATAATCTTGCAACTCGCATTTGCGAGAAAAAAAAGAACAGAATTGCAAATTATCAATTTTATTGTTTATATCTCACAAGTTTATATCTCACAGTACTGAGAGAAAAGTCTGAATTGTGAGTTGCAACTCTGACTTTATAACTCGCAATTGCGAGTTTTTATCTTGCAACTCTGACTTTATTTCTCACAACTGTGAGTTTTTAAATCACTGAAAAAAAAAAATCTAACTTGTGAGATAAAAAGTGGCAATAACCCTTTTTTCATTTTTTATTCAGTGGCGGAAACGGGCTTCCATAATGCAAGGATATTAATAAAGAGTTTACTAAGTAGTCCTGAAATGTTTGGCTAACCTTTCTGGATTGCTCTTGGTCATCAATGAGCCCAAGATCTCTCCCACTAGCCTGTGCGATCCTCTTTCCCGCCACCAGGTTGCCCACCATAATGGAGGCTGGACCGACTCCCACTGTAAGGAAAGGCAAGTTTATTTTTATAGCAGATTTCACATATAATAGTAAAACTTAAAGTGATTTACAGATGCATAATAAAGAGTAAGATAAATGAAAACATTAAAATAAGAATTACGTTAAATAAATGAAAAAATAAATAAAATATTTATCTTAAAAAATGGATTAAAAATGAAAAGTAAATATAAAAAGGACATAAACTATAAACACAAGTGGTATAGGCTATAATATATAACTATTGTCAGTAAACTTGATGCTTTAAGGTTATTCCCCATCAAATTCACAAAAAGTTACATATTTTTTAGGTTTTGATTTAGATGTCAACCAACAGTACCTGGTTGCTTTTGTCTGGGTTTCGGAAGGTTGGTTACACACGTATGAGGGCACATCAGAATATTGCAAGGGTGCAGAGATCCCTCCAGGAAGTGCTGCTTGGTCTCAGAAACATGAATACCACCCAGAGGAGTTTTGGGTAATGTGTTAGCAGGGACCAGTGCCAAACAGTACAAGCCCACCTGGTGGATACTGTCTATCGCCTGTGGGAAAGCATGCAGAAAGCACAGAGTAATGACACCTATTACTATAAGTCAAAATCTATAAATGCCAACACTGGATACTGTAAATTCGTCATTGTTATCTGCCTCATTACATTTAGCCTGTCAGCTCAGGTCCATTCATCTCAATGACCTACTTTAGTCTACACTAAATACATTTTAAGCGAGGTCAGTGCACCGAGGATGATCGGTAGCTTGTGTATTACCTGTAAGACTCTACTCATCCACTGGAAACTGTCTTCTTCATTAGCATCAGGCCTCTGCTCTGCAACAACCACGATTCGCTCATCATAGAATACAGTGACGGAGAACACAGCAATCCTGCGTACACAACACACAGTCTCAGAACCACATCATGCTGTATTAGTCTACAGAGTTCCACCTGTAATTTTGCGTCATTCGTACCTCCCGCGGTAAACCGTTTTGACTGGTTCCACCGCCAACGCTGTGGCCACCAGGTCGTCTGCATTGTGTCTGCGCCCGCTGACTGAAAGCAGACCCTCTATCTTTCCAACCACAAACACCAAACTTCCCTGAGGGCACAGAAAGGAGTTTTTCAATAAAAGACAAATCACCATATCACAAATCTGCAAACTGGCTTTGTTCTACAGGTAATCAAACTGACCCCAAATGAATGGTAGTCATATACAGTATGCATAGCAGAGATGCATTGATATGATGGCCACAGCTACTGAAAGAGTTTACAGGTGGTGATGGATATAAGCATAGACTTAAACCAGATGGCGTCCATCAAGTCTAAATGCCCCTGGATGTTGAGTGAAACTCATGAGAAACTCCTTCAGTGGCTGTGACATCATGACAAGCGTTGCATGTTTACATCCTGCCAGGATGGCATCTAACGTTTCTTGTCTCTGCCGTTTGTAAGCTCTTTCAGTAGCTGTGGTCTACTAAAAGCCTCAAAGGCATCAGGACTAAAGTGGAGAGAACAAAGACGTGGGTCTTTAGGAAGTTTTATTTGTCCACAGGAATCTTCCCATTCTTTTCTTCTCTTCTTATCGCTGGGAAAGCAGCGACGACTTACATCGCTTCTTTTGTTGCCCTTCGACTGAAAAGTACAATTAAGATCCACACAATGTGGCACTGTATCAGTATTTTATTTTCGGAGTTGTGTTGAAGTAAAAATAGCAACAGGTAGCACCAGTAGCTCACTGAGTGCAACCATTTGACGTCATTGAAATAATGGCGCCCCCATAGTCCAAAAGATGTATAAAATGATGTGGATTTTTTAAATGATGTAAATCCTTTATGGGTTTTCCACTACATATTTCTGTAAGACACATTATTTACATTGTATTAAGCCATACAAGTCTAAATACCCAAGGTTCCCTTGAAAAAATGCAACAAAGTCTACTATACTATTACTTACCGGACCCACAAAGCCCAACAGTCCAGTGCGTGTGAAAGGAACGTCTCCAATAGGGGTACCACCAGAGTTTACAGGAATCACCTGCAGCAAATATGGTCAGTAAGACCACTGTATATTGATTGAAGAAATAATACTTTTCGTGCATTTTATCTGTACCTCAAATGTGTTCTTTGTCACCCCGGGCAGGCCGTAGTACATGGTGCCTCCGGCACGTGAGTTCAACACTATCTCTCCGATCTCATCGGTCTTACAGAGCATGGGCGGCCCATCAGGCTTTACAATACACATGAGAGCTGTGGTTCAGAAAGAAAAAACAAAAACGCTCTGTAATGTAATGAACTTCCTAAAATCTTAAAATATTCAAATCTGGAAAAAAAAAACCAAATCCACATTTCTGTATCTATAAATATATATAATTATATATATTTTTTAAATAACACATTTTTCCACAAACTGCAGTGATAGTGACAGTTTAGACAAATTTCAAACATAAACATAAACATTGTAAACATAATTTTGTGCATTTTTCTAAATTTGTGCATTTTTCTAAACTATTCATTAGTAGTTTCCAAGGTGGCAGTTGATTTCCAACTTGGTTCACGTCACGTTTACATGATCTAGAGTAAAATTTTTAAATAGTTGTGCAGTCTCACCTCCAGGCATGACATGTCCTACATCTTGCACTGTAAGGGCAGAGTTCTTATCTTCCGTGTTGACCCGAATCACCCCGTGACTAAGTCCTGCCATTGATAGAATGGCCCTGGCAGGGAGCGGAGTTCCCTGAGCACCAGGCCTAAACACATAAAGTGACTTTAAAGCATATCTACGACATTTATGGGTATAATTATAATTTGCATAGCTCTTGATGCATGCAGGTACCTGCGGATGGCTACTGTCATGGCCTCAGGGGAGGAAGCACATGGGCAGATCATCTCAGGTTTCAACCCATGAGATTGAAACACGTTCAGGAAGGCGTCACATGAAGACACAGACCCTAAGACAGAAATATGGATTATTTATTTGCACTGAAATACAGAAATTCATGCTTTTTTTCCCATAGCTTGTTTACTCACAAGGATTGGCTCCATCAGCTACAATCAGCATGCGCAGGGAAGACAGATTGGTATCCTTTTGATCTCTGTGAGCCATCATAGCCCAGTGCAGGTCTCTACATTTCACCAAGGCCATACGAGCTGTCCGCACACATATTCATGAAAGACACTTAGATACTGTAGCACAGAACTGTTGATATTTTGATAATGTGCTGTGAATTCTTACTAGATGATTGACCATCAGCCAGATTGCTGAAACAATTATATGCACAGATGTTGAGGATGTCTTTACCTTTGTGAACATGAACTCTCTGTACCCAGGACAGTGGACAAGCCTTCATGACAGAGTATGGCACACTAATAGTGTGGATCCTGTTCATGACACTCTGTAAGAACACACAAACACATGGAGGTTAAATATCGGAAGTCATGCAATAAGTCAGTAAAACTGAAAATAACTTGCAAAACTAAATTATTCAGAAAAAACAAACTCACTGTTAGAACTCCATGCCAAAGGCCTGAGTCTTTCTTGAAATCCAGGACATTAACCAGTGTTTCTCCTAAGAAGGAACACAGAATAACAGAATTCTCTTTGAAAAAAAGTACATTACTATAACAGCATAATGTTTAGTAGTTTTATATTATATTAATGTTAACTATATAAATGTTGTTATTGTTAAATAAAACCACTGAGAATTGTTTTTGATATTTGAAATAAAGCTGAAATAAAATTAAATATAAATATTAGATGAAAACCTAAAAATTAATAATTAGTTGCCAGGCAAGTTTTCAGGCACATAAAATTACTAAGATTTAACGAAATTAAATTAAAATTGAAAATATTAAAACTGAAAATATTAAAATAAAAGCTAATTCAAAAAATATTTATAAATGATATATATATATATATATATATAATACTAATTTTTTTATATTAGTATACTATAATACTAAAAAAACACTGATGGCAAATATCAAATCATAATCAAAAATTAGCAAAATTACATAAACTGATAAATTGAAATAAGACAGTCAACAGGTCAAGATTCAACAATTTTTCAGAAGGACATAGTCTGGATAATATGGTTTATGTTTCCACAAAAAAAAAAAAAAAAAAAAAAAAAAAGGTAATTGCGAATTTTATCTCACAATTTCTTTTTCTTCAGAACTGCGTGATTCAAATTTTCACTTTCTGACTTGCAAAACTTGCAATTCCGAGTTATAAATTTAGAAAAAAAAAATTGTATAGACTTCATAACAAAATTCAGAGTTATGAAGTGAGAACTGTGAGATGTAATCTTGAAATTCTGAGAAAATATCAGTCTTTTTACAGAATTCGACTTGAGAACTCACAATTGCAAGTTTATATCTCACAATTTAACTCGCAACTCGCATAACTCACAATTCTGCCTTTTTTTCCTAATAACAAACTTGCAAGTCAGAATTGTGAGATATAAACTCGAAACTCGAAAAAAAAAAAAAAGAAAGAAAGAAAGAAACTCGCAATGCTTTTTATATCTCACAATTCTGGAAAAAAAGGCAGAATTCCAAGATATAAACTCGCAAAATTAGAAAAAATGTCAGAATTGCACAATTTTGGAAAAAGTCGGAATTGCAAAGTCATTTCTCAGAGTTGCAAGTTTACATCTCGCAATTGTGACTTTATAACACAAAATTGCGAGCTATGAAGTGAGAATTGTAAGATATAAACTCGTAATTCTGAGAAAATATCCGATTTGACTGACTTTATGACTTGCAATTGCAAGTATATCTAACAATACTGAAAAAAAGTCTGAATTGTGAGAAAAAAAGTCAGAATCCTAAGATATAAACTGGCAATTGTCAGAAAGAGTTTATATCTTTATAACTCACAATTGTAGGTTTATATCTCACAATTCTGAGAAAAAAAGTGTGAATTGCTATATGTAAACTTACAATTGCAAGAAAAAAGTCAGAATTGTGAGATTTTTACATTTTTTTTATTCAGTGGTGAAACCAGGCTTCCATAGGATAACAATTTGATAAGAAATTAAATGGAAATTAATCTACACACAGAAAGCAAGCAATCCCCACTTCAAACTGCTATTCAGAAAAATAATCTAATTAGTATAAATCTAATGAAATATAATCTATGATTAAGCACTGGATATAAATTAATTTCTCTCACTCCTTAATTATAAAGCCTTTAAGAGTCTCTCAGCGTTGTGCTATTGCAATAACAGGTTTCAATGCGTTTGTTGTACAGCAGTAGCATAGTGCTCACCTTCACAGTAATTACAGGCCTGCGTTAGAGCCTGACAGTGTGTCAGCATGGAGATTTTCGACACAGCCACTCCCATAACTGTACCCTCCTTAGAGGCCTTGTACTGAAAACACACATACATCAGAGAATTAGAGAGACTGTAAGAATTCTTACTCATCTGAACACACGTGAGCTCTCCTGCTTGCACTCACCTCGATGTAAGCAGTGTCAGTGTTTGCAGTAGGAATGTGCGGCTGCCAGTCCTTGGAGGGTTTGGTGAGATACTTGGTATCGGTGACCACCCATTTGAGCCGAGGCCATCCTGTAAGAAAACAGGATGAACTTTCATTCCACAGCTTTAAAAGAACTTAAATGATGAATTTGAGACCTCAAAGTGGTAAAATAAGAAAAAGCAACAGGGAACTGACCTTTAAATTGCATTATTTCTCCATTCTGGGTCTTTGGAAGTCCTTTTAGACACACTTCACTAGTGAGAGCAAGACCCACACCACAGCTACCCAATAAAAACCCTATCTGCAGACTTCCTGCATCCTAAAAATCACACGAATAACTGTGAACATTACATATAATATAATGTCTGAAAAGTTGTCCATACTTAAATCTTCTTTCATACCTTACGAGATAAAGGCACCTCTATTGGGACAGGAATGACCTCGGCGAGAAGGCACCCGTAAAAGGCCACCCAGAACATCCCAGGGTCACTGTTGGGATAAACTAATGCCACCTAAAGGGAGAAATATGGAAAATAAGATACGGCCTTGAGCTGAGAGCAAAACATGATTGTAGTGTACTAAGTACTGTGTTTTGAAATACTTACTCTATCTCCAGGTTTCAGAACTGGATCGTTTTTGGTGCCAAGTTTGTTTAACAGCGTGTACGCCAACTTCAGACTGCGACTCCACAGTTTACCTACAGAGATCAAAGGGTGACAGAAGCTTGTTAAAGACAAAATGTGACTCTAGACCACAAAACAAGTAGCAGTGGTATATTTATATCAATAGCCAATAATATATTGTTTGGGTCACGATTATCAATATTTCTTTTATGCCAAAAATCATTAGGATTTTAAGTAAAGATCATGTTCCATTAAGACATTTTGTACATTTCCTACCATAAATATATCAAAACTTAATTTTTGATTAGTAATATGCATTGCCAAAAACTTCAAATGGACAACTTTAAAGGCAATTTTCTCAATATTTAGATTTTTTTTTTTTTGCACCCTCAGATTCCAGATTTTCTAATACTTGTATCTCAGCCAAATATTGTCCTATCCTAACAAACCGTACATCAATGGAAAGCTTATTTATTCATTATTCATATTATATTATTCAGATGTATAAATGTGTACATGTGGATAAGTCTCAATTTAAAAAAAAAAAAAAAGACTGGTTTTGTGGTCCTGGGTCACAAATATATTTAAAAAAAAAAAAAAAGTCCAACAAATTATATAATGTAATAGCATACAGGTTTTCAATGACATAAGAGTAAATAATGACAGTTTTCATTTTAGGGTGAACTATTCTATTAAAACTAAAATTCGTCATTAACGATTATTTTGCTTATTGAGTATTCTGTCGATTATGCTGATGATTAATCGAGTAATTGGATAATAATAATTTTTTTTTGTGAACAATACCTTTTAAATTGACCTAAAATACATATACAATAGCACTGAGGCAATGATAATTAGTTCAAATAAAGTATCAAAACAAAGTAATCACATGGTTTTACTGAACAAAACTGTAAATAATAACAGTTTGTGTAGCAGCATTTACTGTGAACGGAACAGCTCTGACACACACACATACGCAACCTACACGCATGTAAATATTTAAAGTGCACATATTAAACCTGCATTGCATATATTTAACCGAATCGTAGCATTTGTGAATTCCTAATAGCATTATGCTTTATTATGATTTTTAAATGTATTTATTATGTGGAAAGCACCACTTCCAGTATTTTGCCGATTACTCGACATGGGCAAAATGCAATGGAGGATTTTTTTTTTTTAATCGAATATTCGAATAGAATCGATGAATCGTTGCAGCCCTAATTAAAACATTACAAAACTACATGTGCCAGTTTAAACAATGTGACGTCTTACCATAGGTAAGGGTGTAGAGTGGTTTGCCGGTGATGTCCAAGGCAGTGAGGGCTGGACTCTTGGCCTGTGTTGCTCCCCATCGTGCAAGTGCCGCCTGCAGAGCTGGAGGCCAGTTACTGACCACCCCTAGTGGTTCTCCCTTTACTGGAATGATCTGTCGCCCCTCTGGCCTGGGTGTGTTGGGATCTGGCTGTGGAACTGCAAGTAGAGAAGACAGAGAATATAGTTACAGTGGGGTCCAAAAATCTGAGGACACAGTAAAAATTTGGCACTCACAATCTAATTTAATACTTAAAACAGAGTAACCAGAAATTAGGTAAATTTGTGACACTGATCAAGTGACTCTGTTCTTGCTTCCATTTAAAGGGATAGTTTGCATCGAAGAATGACATGCAAGAGAAGAAACTGTTGAATAAAGTCGTTACAAGTATTGTAGCTTCATAACATTACGGTTGAACCACAGATGTCACATGGACAATTTTAACGATGTTCTTACTACATTTCTGGGCCTTGAACATGGTAGCGGTCCATGCAGGGTCAGAAAGCTCTCGGACTTCATCAAAAATATCTGAATTTGTACTCCAAAGATGAACGAAGGTCTTACAGGTTTGGAACGACATTAGGATGAGTAATTAATGACAGAATATTTATTTTTGGGTGAACTATCCTGTTAAGCTCTTTGGATTGTTTTCAAATCATGCAGGAGAACATAATAATCAGGATATACACAAATCTGTGAAGTTGATGTCATTAAAGCAAAATGAGGACAAACCAAATAAATATATATATATGTTTTTAGATTTTTCCACTCAAATTGCTATTCTGATATAATTTGTAACAAAAGAAAAGTGTTTTATTAAATTCTAAAAGAATTTAGAAGCAAAAACAAGGCATTTTCCGTATATAATAAAAAATTTTCAAAACGTAGTGTGGCACCAAAAATAGCTTCATACCCTCCACAATCTCTTCAGAGTCATCTACGAAGAACTCGCTGAGTGGAGGCCGCTTGGGTCTCTTTAACGTGTTGAGCAGCTGCTGTATTTTGGTGGAGACACGACTGTGTGCTGGAACACCTGTTGACAGAAATATTCTCATTCACCTGTTCATATTACAGAAATGTGAGCTGGTCAAAGGAAACCATGTGGAAGAGAGTCAAAGCAAATAAAGATGATTGAATCAGGAGGTTTGTCACAACACAGAAACCATCAACAAGCTGGAACAACACACAGGATCATACAGGATCAAGTTGGGAGGACAAAACCACTGGGTGTCACTGCACTGCACTGCACCAAACACCTGTCCAACCCTACCTTTTCCTACAGTCAGATGGCATCACAAACAAGGAGGAAGCAAAACAATAAAATGTTAACAGAAGCACATGACAACCATGCCAATTTACAAACTCTTAAAAAAGGGCACGGACAGACAGGAAATGGTTCATGTGGCTCATTCAGGAAGTAAATAGTACAACTGAACACTAGTGATGAACCAGGCATCATTGTTATGTATAAAAGGAAGTGAAAAAGCCATTCAAATAAATAAATTTACATTAGCTTGTGATTACTGAATAAGACTTTTTTTAAAATAGGTTTTCTTGCAAACAAAATATGTGACTCTGGATAACAAAACTAGTCTTAAGTAGCACGGGTATATTTGTAGAAATAGCCAAAAATACATTGTATGGGTCAATATTATAGATTTTTCTGGTATGCCAAAAATCATTAGGATATTAAGTAAGTATCATGTTCCATTAAGATATTTTGTAAATTTCCTACTGTAAATATATCAAAACGTAATTTTTGATTAGTAACATGCATTGCTAACAACTTCATTTAGACAACTTTAAAGGCGATTTTCTCAATATTTAGATTTTTTTTTGCATACTCAGATTCCAAATTTTTTTAATCGGCCAAATATTGTCCTATCATAACAAACATTTATGGCTGGTTTTGTGGTCCAGGGCCACATATTTTAGAGCTGAGCATAACTGGAAAAATTCAAATAAAAAAAAAAAGTGAAACTCACTTAAATTTAAGATGTAAACTGCAATCATTTTTTCTATTTAAGGGATAGTTCACCAAAAATCAAACCCTCATGTTGTTCCAAACTCGTAACACCTTTGTTTATCTTCAGAACACAAATTAAAATATTTTTTGATGAAATCTGAGAGCTTTCTGACCCTACATAGACAGCAACGCAACTGACACGTTCAAGGCCCAGAAAGTTAGTAAGGACATCGTAAAATTATCCATGTGACATCAGTGGTTCAACCTTAATTTTATGAAACTATGAGAATCGTGGTACTCTCCTAAACACGCATCGATGACTGACGCAGAAGAAAAGAAATAAATGAGATGTTGAATAAAGTTATTTTTCTTTTCTTTGCACACAAAGTATTCTCGTAGTTTCAGAAAATTAAGGTTGAACCACTAATGTCACATGGACTATTTTAACAATGTCCTTACTAGGGCTGCCCCCTAATAGTCGACGAGAAGAGGATTGGTAGACCAAAATTTTATTAGTCGCAGAAAAATAAAAATCAATAGGAAGTGGCAAAGTCACGTAGTCCGTGAGGGACAGATCATTAATGGTTGGTCTATGTGGTAATACAGGGCATCGGGCAGGACATCCAAAAGCTTCTATCATTCCTCAACCTTAAATATGGCTTATCATCTAAAATATTTAAGTAGCAGCAACTTTACATGGCCGCTCAATCTAATGTTAACCTAGTAAAATGCAGGGTATCAGTGTCTGCGTAGTGTGGAAGTTAAATAGTAGCACAAATAGTGTGCACTCAGAATAACAACGAAACGTTGCGCTTTTGTAAAATAATGAAAGCAAACAGGATGTTCTTCCTGCCATCTCGGTCTCTGTGAACTTGAGCGCGAAACGTTGAAACTTCGTGTACTGTATACTTGCCTTACAGACATGAAAAATATATCTATACAGAGCGAAATGTCTACATTTAAACGAACCAATTTTAAATAGAAAACAAATATTTTCAGATTATATAATCCATATGAATCATGCATACAGGCACATCACTACTCCGGGGATGATGAGTCAGTGTTGCCGACTTCATCTTTTAAGATGAAAACAAAGAAAGCACTAGTATATCAATAAGTTATTAAAACGTTAATACAGTCTCCTTGCTGTTTTTCCCTGACACATTTATAATTATCATATCTGCTGTGGCAAGATTTTTTTTTACGTGCACTTGAGTGCTTATTAGGCTATGTAGGCAATTAAAGGCTCATTATTATGATTTATATGGTTTATTAACAAACGTGTGACTAATAGTCAAATAATGCTTAAAAAGAACGACTACTAGTCAACCAGAAAAATCTTTAGTCAAGGGCAGCCCTAGTCCTTACTACCCTTCTTGGCCTTGAACGCGGTAGTTGCATTGCTGTCCGTGCAGGGTCAGAAAGCTCTTGGATTTCATTAAAAATATCTTAATTTGTGGTCTGACGATGAACGGTCTTACAGGTTTAGAACAACATGAATGTAAATAATTAATGGCAGAATTGTCATTTGTGGGTGAACTATCCCTTTAATATGGGATGTTGTAGAAATAAACTAAATAAATACACCAAAAATCACACAAAGACCCAGACTAATAGGAGTACATTGTCAGCAATGCTTAATAGGATGAACAAATCATTCATTTCTTAAAAGATATTTAAAAAAAACGTAATATTTAAATATAATATTTCTCTTTGAATCAAATATTACGTCGGGATTCAATTCAGAACTAGATATGTGATATCGCCCATACCGCCGGCAGTGTCCATCATGCTGGAACGGCTCTGGCCGCGGCTCATGCCCTTCACTGCGGGTGGCAGATCCACTCTGGAGTTCCTGTCCTGAGGCACCGTAGACGTGACGTCAGGCGGAACGCTGCTGCTCTCTGCAGTGAGGACACATGACAGCATGGTGAGTCATATGGTAAACCCGTTCACATTCACAATATGAAAAAACTGAACAAACCGGTTTGAATAGTCAGTATTAATGGAAATTATGATTTGCTTTTGCTTTGTGTTGCCTTGACCAGGTCATTAGGAGTCAAATAGTGCCTACATAAGTGTGTGACAACTATAAAACAGAAGCTCTTTTGGTGTATGTATTAGTGATCATCTATGATTCAGCACCTGAACATGTGTGTATGTGTGAATTATCATCCTGCAGTACCTATGCGGGTGTGTGCCAGCACGTCGGCGAGCACGCTGGTCTGCCCCTGGCAGTGGTTGAGAGTTTTGCCATCTCCATGAGAGAGAGTGGAAGAGGCAGAGGAGGAGGTGGAGGAGCTCTGGACAGAACGGTTGATCCAGTACTCAGGACTCTGGAGATTCTGAGCCAGCATGGCGCTGATTGCAGCCTGACGCCTCCGCAGGGAGCCCTCGTCCTCTGACGCCGACGATGTATCTGTGGCGACACATATGACAACAGTTAAAAAAGCTGTTTGTGCACAAAAACAAATAACTAAACACAGATAGGACAAGAAAAGGCATGCACATACTTGAAGAATCTGAGCAGTGATACAGAAATTGTTGTTACTTGTATTAAATTTGCTATATATAAGTAGCCCTGTTCTCATATGAAGGCCAGGGTGTGCCCTAAAGGTTCGGGTGTGCCTGTATTTTCGGAGACCCCGCTGGTCAGTGAGATCTAGACAGAAGGAGCAGCAGAAGGCTTGTGGGCGAAGCAAGACCCACCGGGAGGAGTGCAGTTTTCCGCAGAAGACTGGACGAAGGCTGAACGACGCTTAGTGGGCATGGGAAGGGCCATCTTCTCCTCTTTATGCCTGGCCAGAGCTGCCTGCACAGCCTCTGTGTGGATATCTAGCAGACGGACGCAAAGGACGACGAGAAGAGAGAACGAAGAGTACAGAAAGACAAACGAAGAGAAAAATAGTTACACAATGGCAGTTGACACAAGACAGATGAGACATCTAGCAATGTCACCAAACAGTGGCTGCAGTTACTAAACTGACTCATGTAGGGACAAAGAAATGTCTCTTTGTGGTGACAAATACATTAGAGAGAGCTGCGTGTTTGACATTGAGGTATTCAGTAACACAATGTACATTTATTTGGGACTGGTTTGAGTAATGGCTTGAGGTTGGTTAGTACCTTCTGGAAAATACACAATCAGGGGACATAAAAGCATCTGTCTCCATTACTAATTTTTCAAAAATCGTTGCACATTCTGACTCCAAAAACATTTTTACAACCAATATATACACAACAAATATTATTTATGTTTTGCCTTGTAAAAATGTGAAATGGGCTACTTTTCCTTCAGGTATTACACATGTCCCTGGATCAAGATTTTTAATGTTTTTAAAGAAGTCTCTTCTGCTCACCAAGCCTGCATTTATTTGATCCAAAGTAAAGCAAACACAGTAAAATTTTGAAATATTTCTACTATTTAAAATAACTGCTTTCCTTTTGAATATATTTTAAAATATAATTTATTCCTGTGATTTTAAAACAGATTTTTTAGCATGATTACTCCAGTCACATGATCCTTCAGAAATCATTGAAATATTCTGATTTGCTGCTTAAACAACATTTATTATTATTATTATTATTTTGAAAACAGCTGAGCAGAATTTTTTCAGGTTTCTTTGATGAATAGAAAGTTCAGAACAGCATTTATCTGAAATAGAAATCTTTTGTAACATTATAAATGTCATTATTATCACTTTTGATCAATTTAAAGCATCCTTGCTGAATAAAAACATTCCTTTTGATAATTTCTTTCCCAAAAAAAGTACTCAACTGTTTTAAATATTGATAATAATAATAATAATAATAATAATAATAATATAAAACAATATTAATTAAAAATGTTTCTTGAAAAGCAAATCAACATATTAGAATGATTTTTGAAGGATCATGTGACACTGGAGTAATTTAGCTTTAATCACAGGAATAAGTTACATTTAAAAAAATATATATTCAAACAGAAGCAGTTATTTTAAATAGTAAAATTATTTCAAAATTTTACTGCTTTTGCTGTATTTTGGATCAAATAAATGCATGCTTGCTGAGCAGAAGAGACTTCTTTAAAAAACATTAAAAATCCTACTGTTCAAAAAGTTTTGACTGGTAGTGTATTAGGTAGCACAACTGTTTTTATCATTTATCATAGTAATAATAAATATTTATTGAACACCAAATCAGAATATCAGAATGATTTCTGAAGGATCATGCGACACTTAAGACACTTAAGGAGTAATGGCTGCTGAAAATTCAGCTGTCATCACACAAATATACTGCATTTTAAAATACAGTAAAATAGGGAAAAACGTTGTTTTAAACTGCAATAATATTTCACAATATTACTATATTTTTTATTAAATAATGCAACTTTTGGAGAGACGTCTTTTAAAACCCCAAATTATTGAACAGTAGTGCACTGGCAAATTGATCTTCTTTACCTGACCGGTATCGGTCATCTCGTGTTCCCCCGCTGCGATGAGCTCGATGTTGCCGTGGGGCGGCAACGGGGACGGCATTAGGGCTAGAGGTAGCGTCTGAAGAAAGGCCCGGGGTCAACTTGATGCTCACATCCACATCTGTAAAGACCATAGGGTGAGTAAATAATGGTGAGTATGCTGAATACAATGACAATAAGCTATAAACATATTTGGTATAACATTTATGTTATGTATGCAGCATGGGTAGAAATCATATGTAATAATGCAGACAGGGCAAGTGAACGACAGGGGGTGAACTTTAACTTCAAAGCTTTAAAATGGCACCTTTGAAGACACACTGGCATATTTGATATTGGGGGCTTTGACAACAAATAAGGCTATATATTGTGAGTAAGACCTATTGTGTAAATAATATGCCATGGTTCTATAATGGTTTGTGCAACTATAGAATGAGGACGTCAATGATGAGGTCAGTGAACTGTCAAAACCCACCGATACAGCGAACTCACCTATTTCAGTTCCTCTTTCATGCCTGTCAGTGGGCTGCTGCTTACAGGAAGCCTATAAGTATGTGTGTGTGTGTGTGTGTGTGTGTGTGTGTGTGTGTGTGTGTGCGTGTGTGTGTGTGTGTGCGGACATTAACAGGCCGGAAAGACCCTAAAAAGTGTGATAGCTGATTGCATGATCTGAAAAGAATTACTCAAAGTTTCCAGATAAGAAGATGGTTTACTAATGGCCGCAAGACTATTTCAAGTGTCCATTTTATTTTTAATGTGCAGCCTGTTAATGAAGAGATTGATGCCTGCAGCAGGTGAAGTTCTACGGATCACCATTAGGGTGCAGCATGGAGCAACATATTTGCAAACAAACAAACAAAAAAATCTCAGACACATTTTATGGAACTGGGTTAAAATAGTGCAACATAATTAATGCAATGAGGCATACTTCTACATTACATTTAATTGACTAGACCAGCGTGACGATGGCAGTGTGTGGCATGCAAAAACAGAAACAGAGGAGGAAAATTATCAGACAGGAAGTGTGGTGTGGTGAGTCTTACTTTGGGTCTGTGGTACGAACGGTGCAAGAATTTTAGCTCGTTTCTTTTCATAGCCTTTCTGTGTGATGTCACCTGTAAAAACAAAACACAAAGATACATACATAAATAGTTCGTTTGAAATGTGATCCGGCCACACGTCTACAACCATAAGCTGAGCTTTCTGGCTTTGAGACAACTGGTGAACAGACACTACACACAATAACAAGTTACTGGCTTCATATTTCATAATTAGCAGTTATTGCTAAAGCAAAGCATCTCTACTGTTGCTCAAACTTATGGTTAACTTATGTCTTAATGTCTTTGGCAACACAGCATGAGAAATGCTAAAGAAAGGGTCAATCTGTCAAGCGGACTGGAAATGCCAAGCTCTAAAATGGCAAAATAGCACCACAGAAGTAATATTTGTGACCCTGGACAACAAAACCAGTCATAAGGGTCAATTTTATGAAATTGAGATTTATACATCATCTCAAAGCTGAATAAATAGGCTTTCCATTGATGTACTATTTGTGTAATATTTTTAATAATAATCTTTTTTTATTATTATTTTATTTTATTTATAGTTTTAATTTATATTTTAAGGTTATTTTACCATTATAGTATTAAATCTATATTTTGAATTAGCTTTGATTTTTAAATTAAGTTTATTTAAATATATACTTCGAGATTTATAACTTTACGTGCTTTTGTCATTTTTATTGTTTTCTATTTTGCTTTATTATTTCGGTTTTAGTAATTTTAGTACTTTTTTTTTTTTTTTTTTTTTTTTTAGATAGTTACCAACAAAATATTTCAAATTTTCGTTTAAGATAAAATTTTTCATATGCTACCCCTGACCACATAACCAATCATAAGGGTAATTTTTTTGTAAAAAATAAATAAGCTTTTCACAGGTGTATGGTTTGTTAGTATAGGATAATATTTGGCCGAGATACAACCGTTTAAAAATCTGGAATCTGAGGGTGCAAAAAAAAAAAAAAAAAAGTAATTTTAGTACTTCAATTTTTTTTTGATAGTTGCCAATAAAATATTTCAAATTTTCATTTAAGTTAAAATTTTTCATATGTGACCCTGGACCACAAAACCATTCATAAGGGTGTTTTTTTGCTTGTATTTTTGTTTTTTTTTTGGTAAATATAAATAAGCTTTCTATAGATGTATGGTTTGTTAGTATAGGACAATATTTGGCTGAGATACAACTACTTAAAAATCTGGAATCCGAGGGTGCAAAAAAAAAAAAAAAAAATCTAAATATTGAGAAAATAGTCATTGAAGTTGTCCAAATGAAGTTCTTGGCGATGCATATTACTAATCAAAAATTAAGTTTTGATAATATTGTGGTAGGACATTTACAAAATATCTTCATGGAACATGATCTTTACTTAATATCCTAATAATTTTTAGCATAAAAAATAATAAAATAATAATAATAAAAAATAAAATTTAAAAATTAAAAAAAAAAAAAAATCAATAATTTTGACCCATACCATGTCTTTCTGGCTATTGCTACAAAAAACATGTGCTACTTATGACTTGTTTTGTGGTCCAGGGTTACATAATATTTATTTTATTTTAGCTTTACTGTAGTTCTAATTATTAACAATAACAACACTCCATAAGACTATAATATATATTTTAAACCTTCTAAAGTTACGTGACAACAACAATCAACATTCACTTATATTCCTGTCATATCTCATTTCCATTTACAGATATATTCAAACCTGTTGCTTCATAATTGATCAAGCAATTACATGAAGCCACCAAATTTGAATGGATGTGGACAGAATGACTTTCAGGCTGTTCCCCACATAACGCTAGCAACTTCAGAAAACCTGAAACATAATCATACCGACTGCTTTTCTAAAATGTTTTGAGTTATTCTGAAGCTTGGCAGCCCAGATCCCCATTCACTTTCATTGTAAGGTAAACAGTGGCCAGTACATTTAAAACATTTCTTCTTATGTGTCCCACAGAAAGAGGAAAGTCATAAGGTTTGAAACAACACGAGAATGAGTAAATAATGACGGAACGTTCATTTGCAGGCTAACGGTTCCGTAAAATTAAGGGAAAACAAACAGAACAAGCAAAAAAACAGAAGAGACGGCCACGTGAGTCACGATCACATGGATCTACCTTCATCCTGTGCATTTTCTCATTTCTCTTAAAGTAGTTTTTGGCCTACTACCATCAGAGTGGTTAAAGTCCACACTAAAATCTCCTCGAACTCCCTCTCTCACCCTTTTTCACACACATGTCTCCACTAAGCTGTGGCAAACGTAGATCCTAAACTCCAGTGACACTCGGCTGGATGAGATTCACACCTCGTGGCCTGTGGCGAGTCTGAGGCAACACGTTACGCAGCCTAATCGGGCTAAACAGAACCAGGAGTGACAGATCTGCTGACGACTGCCGTTTTTCCAGAAGATATGACCAGGCTCCTGGTACTTTTCTAAACCAGATCTGGTTTGTCTAGAAGACAGCTGTCAGCTTGAGGTGATAAGATTACATACAATGGTGTTTATGCTGAAAAATCAACATGCAGCATGTCACATGAACTTCACAGACAAAGGAAGTGAAAAGAAGGCAGGTCAGAGGGGCCAAGTGAGCCAGTTCAGCTATGAGAGGGGAGAAAAAGAAGAAAGCAAGCAGAAGAGAGAAAACAGGGAGGCACAAAGACGGAAAGAGAGAGAGAGATGGCTCTTTCTGTGGTTGTATGAGAAGGGACGGGCCGCATTGAGCGCAGACTTCATGCCTGGTTACTCTCTCTGCTTAAGAATGTGGCCTAGAAACACAACAGCCCTTTCCTGCCCCCTCTGCTCAGTGTCCAACAAACACACACACACACACACAAAATATTCCTTATTCAAAACCTACTACAGCAGAACAAACTATTAACATGAGTATAAATGAGTATTAGTATGTGTTTGCTGCTTGTCATACAAAATGTTAAGGTATTGTGGGAGGTTGCCAGGGCGTTGTCTAGTTGCTTGGGTATTGTGCGGTTAATATAGTGTTTTGGAGAGCTGCCAGGTTGTTGTTATGGTGTTAATAAAGTGTTCTGGAGAGTTGCCAAGGTGTTGCTATGATTAGGGGTGTGCGATATTTATCGTCTATGATAATATCGGAATTGCTGTGTGAACAAAATGCAAGCTGACATTATCGAGTATACGCAAAAAACGAACAAAAACACAAACTGAGAGCCAAACGCATTTACTGTGTAATGAAGCCTATTAGAATATAGTTAAAACGCCCCAATAATAAATATCCATGAATGGGTTTTTGTTTAAATTTGTAAGACATGATTATAGTTCAATAACATAGCATAAGCAAGAATGCTGTTTTCCCAAATATCAGCAGTATAAGCAGTTAATATTGAGCGAGTTATATTTTAGACACAATAGTGTCTGTAAATAGACCAATTTGGAGTAGACGTCACAGTTTTGTCACTTGAAGCTGTGCGCGCATTGTGGTGACAGAAAAACACTGGTAACAAGTGGAGGGATAATGGAATAACAGAAGAAAATTATTGTTGTGTCTTTGGATGTCAGAATCGGAATGCACATCATTTTTATAGAATGCTGTCATCAAAGATGCCATTTGAAGCTAAACGTAGATGTTTAAATGAACAGACTATGGATGAAACCTGCTATGATTACTCTACTTTTAAAGCATACATTTGATTTAAACAATTTGTCTACATAATATTCACATATGCATTTAATTAAGGACATATTGTATTAGCCCTACAGTTACAGCATGAATACTATTTATAAAATTTTACATAACATTTACCTATTTTAACTCACAATTCAGACTTTTATTTTCCTCACAAATGCAAGTTTATATATCCTAGCTCGGACTTTATAACTCAGTTTAACCCAACGATAGCGAGTCTGTCAATTCTGAGGGGAAAAAGCTGAGCCGAGGAGAAAAAGAGAGAGTGACAAATCTTAGGATTGTGAGAATAAAGTCAGAATTTCAAATACAAACTCATATTTATCTTTATTTATTCCATGGCTTCCATAGACCGCTACTTAAAAATGGTCATTTTCTGCCACCAGACAGGCTCTGCCCACAAAAAAAGGCATCAGGGCTGTTTGCAAACACCGAATTGGTCTATAGTTCCCATCAAAGCTGAAGCAGAACATTTGTGCATCTCAGAGGAACACTGCAGTGCTTTGTTCTGTTTTTCAAATTAATCTCAAGTCAATAATTCAATAATATATTCATAAAAATGGTCACTTGTTTTGTTTTTAAATGAATCAGCACTTTAAGCGAATTGTTTGAATGAATGATTTAATTAAAACCTGCCCTCCTTAGTTACTGTTGCTATGTCTGACAAACAATTCCGCTCTCACACTACACACAGTGGAAAAAAAAAAAAAAAAAAAAAAAAAAAAAAGAAAAAAAACACATCGCAGAGCAAAGAGGAAACTGACAACACCGACAGATAAGACAAAGCAGGTTACTTCTGGTATGAAACAAGGTTTAAGCTTTAAAATGTTACAATAAATACCATTTTGTGGCTCTTTAATGAGTTGTGACAGATCACTGTATTGCCTTATTAGATCAATTACTTCTATTTTTCAAGATAATGCGCCTCAAAATCTACCTAAATACATTTGTCTGTGCAAATCATTCACCGCTTTGTGAATGACATGTCGCTATAGTGCATAACTAACCTTTTAGTCATATTTGTGTACGTACGTTATAGAAATATTTTAATTGTTCAGTGAGATTAGTTCACCCCAGTCGATTCTGAGCTTAGTTTTTAAACAGCAGATGGCAATGAATGCTTTAGAAATAGCTGTCCTCTGCTTGCTTCCTATTCCTTACACACACCTGAAACTAAAATAATCATTTATAAAGTTCTAAAAGGTTGAGTGTGTGGCTAAAAACTAGATTAGAGTACCATCTGCTGTTAAAACTAGTGTTGCACGATATACCGATACTTAAAAAGTATCGTGATACCCTGCTTTTAAAAATGGTATGATTCTGCATTTTACTAGTACCGGTATTTTAAGAATGCATTTAAATAAGAGCCGTATTTCTGCGTGTCTGTTAGTGAATGGCGCAGACGCGCAGCTTTGTTTACTACACACATACATGTGTGTGACGCTTGCTGTGTTTTCAGCCTCTGCCGCCTCAATATACGAGTACATGAACACATGAACAATCTCTAGAACTGCTCTGAAAGTCACTTCATGAGCATTTTACCGTTTGTTTTGCGGAAAACTATCGTCATATAATGAAGCAACCCGTCAAAATAAAAAGTTTGGTTTAACTTGAGAGCTAGAAATATATTAATAAATTACTTAAAGTGAAGATAGTACTACTACTATCAAAAAAATATTATTAAAACAATGTTTAAGGAATATTTACTAGAACAAAAATATTTACCAGAATTTATTTACCAGAAAATTGTAAATACACAACACAATATTTCTGAAAAAAAAAAAGAAATATAATAAATTAATTCTTTATCAAATCTAATTATCCTTTATAAATTAATTAGACATGCTTTTGATTATTAAAATGTAATGAAACAATTAAAATAGAATCCAGAAAATGAATAGAAAACAGAGATTCACAAACAAAACTGGATTTGAGAAAAATAATAAAATGTATTTCATAGGGCCTTAAAAACAGTTCATTTCTGTTAAACTTTTAATAAACTGCTGTTAAATTCCGCAAGTTTCATGATTTAAATTAATTACACATGCTTTTCGATAAATATTTTTTTTTAAAAACGTAACCATTCAAGAAAAATTAAAATGGAATTTAGGAAAAAAATAAAACATACTTCATAGGGCCCTCTTTATTTAATTTGTGTCTCTTTTTTATTGTAGTTTTTCTTTAGTTTGTTACTTGCATCTACGTTCTTATTATTAATAACAAGGATAAAATAACAAAAAATGACTGTCATGATATAAATTGTTAATGTGAAATAAAATTACTATATCATGAAATAAGATTTGCCTTTATCCTTTAAAATAATTTACCAATATACATATATGTGCACCATAATCCTGTGTAGTGGCACTGGCATGTAATTATTATTATTTTATTATTTTTTATTTTTTTTAAAGGGGGGAATGAAATGCTTTGTTTTAATAGATAAAATAACTATGATCTCCATTTGGATCATCCATTATTCAATTACTTTTTCTGTTCTGTGTTTTTTTTTTTTTTTGTAGTATTGGTTTAGTAGTAGTATCGTGATATTTTAGTCAGGTATCGTCTCAAAGTCAAAATTTTGGTATTGTGACAACACTAGTTAAAACCTAATCTCCGAACTGATTCCAGAGAGAATCGCAATGCATTCAGAATCGATTATCATAACAGCCCTAGCTCTCAGAATGTTGATTCTCTCTCAGCTTCTACCAACGGTTTATTGCAGGAGTGGCGAACGTCGGGTCCTGAAGAGCTGCAGCTCTGCAGAGTTTTGCTTCAGCCCTAATTCAAACACACCTGAACAAGCTAATCAAGGTCTGAAGGGTTACTAGGAAGCTACAGGCAGGTTAGTTTTTATAAGGGTTGCAGAGTTTAAAGCAGAGATATATATGCTACATCCTCTTCTGAAGACGGGGCAGGAATATGTAGCTCATTTGCATTTAAAGTGATACAAACCAAAACAGCTCTTTTTTTAGACATGCCCTAAAAATTACATTTTCCAGATGTTATATTAAATGTTCTGTGTGGTATTTTGAGCTGAAACTTCACAGACACATTCTGGGGACACCCAAGACCAACATTAAATCTTGTAAGAAGGGGCATAATAGGTGCCCTTTAATACTTATGATTAGGAATGTGCTTAAATCCCTTCCCTAAGTATCAGCGACAGCAACAGAGTTGCTTGTCTTAGCAAACCGCACTAATAAAGAGCTCAGCTAAAAACACTACACACACACACACGTGTGAGAGTGTAAAGCTGCTCTTTGCATGCGGGCAGCGTGCTGGGCATATGGAGGGATGGCTGACTGGAGTCTCATTGTGTGTGTGGGTGATGTGGGAGACTGATGTAATGCTGCGAGGGCAGCTGGGTCACGCACACACACAGAGCAGGGTCTGTGTTCGCACAACAACAGGTCCGCACAAACTGGCAGTGCCACTCCAGCACTGAGGGAGCTTTGTGCCCACTTGCTTTCGTCTAAAGAGCTATTCTTTCCCTCGCTTTCTCGCTTCCTTTCATCTGTTCGTCTACACGTACCTGTCTAATTCAGCACGCCTGACTGTAACCGACTGGCTGACAAACATCAGAAAAAGAAACTTTGGTCTATTGTGACGGCTGTGATGTCTCATACAAGTGTGTGTGTAAGGGTCAGCGCACAGGATATGAACATTACCCCACCCAGCGTGGCCTGCCAAAAGTGGTCCCAGTGTATTCATGGGGAGGAATGTGCTGATTGGATGATGACTGAGGCCAACTGGCTAACAGAAAGGCAATGGTAGCCAAATGGGATCGCTAGCCAGTTCCCTTCGGACTCAAAACACAGACTTCACACTGAACGGACACACAAGCACACCATGAGCGGCCCCGACGTGCGTGTTTCTACAAATACCTGTTTAACGTCCACGCTGTTATCTGTGTCAGTGTGTCAGCGGTTGGATTCACCCCGCAAGCCTGTCAGGATCTTCTATGTGTGCGAGTGTGTTTACCATACACGCGGCTCAGGCAGAGCCAGTAGCAGAGGAAATGATAAGCTTGTGGGGCTTCCTGCTCCATTGGGCCCCAGGGTGACTGGAAAAACCCATGAGCACAAGAGAGGAAGTGCAATGAGAACACACACTAACACACACACACAAGAAAGTGAGGGCAAAAACAAAGAATCCGACTAAGAGGGTGCTGAATACCCCACCACAGGAGTGCTGTGTTTTTTTTCTGCGGGTTGCTAGGCTTCAGGCTTCTGCGGTCTCTAAAATGAGGCGAAGGCCCAGAGAAAGACAGGAATATAAATAACTTGCCTGATGATTTTTCATAATCTAGCCCATGCTAAACAAAATTCCCATCAGTTAACGGCTCTCATTCCACAACAGTTAATCAGTTGCTGAGGTGACGTCCTTGTTTAACTCATACACCAACTAATAAACAAAGCTGGGTGAGGGTTAAGAAGTCCAAACTACAAAGACTGTTGCACTATGTTATACAAGGAAAATACCATTTCAGTCTTTTTACTTCAAAATGTCACAGAATCAGAAAGAGCTTAACTGGCAAGTGTGTTTGGACATACAAGGAATTTGTTTTGGTGACAGAAGATTCTAAAACAGAGACAGCAACACGTAGGGCTCTATGAAATCCATTTTATTTTTTCCCAAATTCTGTTTTATTTTTTTTCCAAATTCATTTTTTTTTTTCCTGGTTTAATTTTTCTGGATTAAACTTTTTTCCAATTAAATTTTTCTGGACAATTTATTAAAAGTTACAAATATTACACTGTAAAAAAACAAAAACACAATTTTTTGAGTCAACTTAAAATAATTTGTTACCCTGCTGCCTTAAAATTTTAAGTTCAGTCAACTCATAAGTTAACTTGAAATGTTAAGTTGTAATAAGTGACAAAAAAAAAATTGGTTTGTAAAACTTAACATCTGTGTTACCCGGCTGCCTTAAGATTGTAAATTGAATCAACTCAAATATCTAAGTATCACTTAGTACAACTTAACATTTCAAGTTGACTAAACTTTTTTTGAGTTCACTGAACTTAAAATTTTAAGGTAGCGGGTAACAAGTAAACTCATCATACAGTTTTTTTTACAGTGCACTTTTTTTTTTTTTTTTTTTTAAAGATTTATTTTTGGTATATGTCACATTTATTTTGACAGGACAGTATAGCAGTGACAAAAAACAAAGTGGGAGAGAGATAGAGGGGTGGGATCAGAAAAGGTCCACGAGCCGGGACTCGAACTCGGGACGCCCAGAGCGCAATGGCGCTACGTGTTGGCACTGGCAACAAGGCCATCGGCACCGACATACAGTGTACATTATTTTTATATATATACAGGAGACAACAGTTGTCCTAAGACAAGAATGGGTATTTGTTTTGGGACAACTTTTGATCCAGTTCAAACGTTGACTACCGTGTGTGTGTGTGTGTGTGTGTGTGTGTGTGTGTGTGTGTGTATATGTATGTATGTATGTATGTACATACGCATAAATACATATAAATATTATATATATATATATATATAGATAGATAGATAGATAGATAAAATTTGTATGTACAGGTGTGCTATGTAGTTGTCTTCACTGCCTTACAAACCATTTGTTTGTAATTATTTGTCAATTTTACTAACAATTTCTGAGTGAAAATGTACATCTTACACAATTTTTTTTCAATCATTTCAATTCTTACAAGTGATATCTGACTAACTTGTCACTGAAACTTTTTTCATTCAAATTTAAATTTTGTTAAACTAACATTCATTTCATTAACAAAAATTATGATGAAAAATGTTTGCTGACAATGTTTGACAATGTTGACAATGTTTGTTTTTCCCACGACAATATGATGATGAGATGATAATAAAGTCAAACGATATCTGTGACAACACACATTTATCTGTGACGATAAAAGACGAGCCTAAAATGCATTGTAAAAAAAATGTAAGTAAAAAATACACATGCCAAAATCTCTGTTTATCTTCATAGTAGTAGAGTAGTAGTAGTAGCAATAGTAGTGTAGTATAGGCTGTAGACACCTCTACTACGCAAACTTTGATGTGTGAGATATCAAAAGTGCAAATCCCCAAATCAGAGCTTCCCTGTTAAAAGGATTCATTTTCTGGACAGTGTTTTGCTTATGCTTTTAAATCTTGTAACCATGCGTGCACACATGCTTACTCTTCACTACAGAAGCACCAAAATCTGAAACATCTGATCTGAAACACTGACAAACAAGCAAGATGGAGTTTTAGTGATCTTAATGTGTAATTATTTGTCAATTCTACTAACAATTTCTGAGTGAAAATTGAAAACTGAATGAAAAGTGAATTATACACAATTTTTGTTCAATGATTTCAATTTTTCAAGAGATATCTGACTGACTTGTCAACTTTTTAAATTCAAATTTGAATTTTGTTTAACTAATGTTCATTTCATTAACATTTCTTGACAAGCAAACTTTCACGTGTGAGGTTGCCAGATATCAAGCAGATATCTGCAAATCCGCAAATCCCCAAATCCCAACTGCTGTAACATTGTTGCAATTTGGAATTAAAAGAGTTCCTATTAGGAATTTCACTGTTATAATAGCAGTTTTTTATTTTATTTTTTTTTTACCAGTTTTCATAATGTAGACAGAGAGAGTGCATATCTAAATCTTTGATATTAATTAATATATTAAATAGCCTATAATAAATCAGTACACCAGATGAGGTAAAATAAACCATGTGAATGAGGCAACATTCTATTGATCTGTGCTTATTGGTGAACGTGCAATACCTGAAACGTAAAATTAAATTTCTCAAATGACAACAATCAATTACAATTTTGAGCAAAATAATAATTTTTATCAGTTTAACCATGACCAAAAAAAAAAAAAATAAATAAATAAATAAATAAAGTTTTTAATGACTAAAACTAAAATGCTCAGACATTTAGTCGACTACAACTTGACTAAACAGACACAGGCTCCTCATCTACACTAGCGTTTTCACTGCATTTCAGAAAACGATCTCTGCCCACACTACAAAACGCATGTCACATGACAATTCAAAATGAGCATGATGTTATTGTTTACACAGTTGTCAAGGATACGCAGAGCGAACGTGGGCAGCCACGCCATCGTTTTCAAAAGTCTCTGTTTTGGTCCATTTACACTGAAAAGCAACCCTGGAGTTTTATTTACTTTTTTATAACTTAAATGGGGTCTGCTGTGTTTTCGCAAGCCTCAGTTTTCAAGGGTCGAAAATGCCGGAGTAGTGTAAACGACAGGTGTAACCATAGCACAAGTTATGCTTTTAAAACAAAAACACACTAGTGTAAACGTAGCCAAAAAGTAAATTTAAAAAATGGCTGACAAAATTAAAACTATGTTAAACACTGAACTGCAAAAAAAGCACTGAAGTTGTTATTTTTTAGCAAAATGTGGCAATTTGAGATGATAAACAACACTGTCTATTGGGAATTCAACAACGTTGAGCAGATTAACTTCATGTCCATCAGGACTACCAATGGGACAATTAAAAAGATGATTTGATTCAGGATTCACTTTGATTTGACTCACAATGGAATTTTAGATGATTCAATTAATAAAACCGCATCAAACTGAAATTGCGATTGTATCTTTTTTCTTATCGTGAGATATATTCAAGTGAAGCATGATCCACCTCATGATGCATGAAAAACGACGACCTCCGGTGATTTAATTGCTGTCAGTGTGAACACTCTTAAAGGAAGAACTCGAATAGTAAAACTGTCAGGAGAGCAACATGCTGGAACCACAAACATACTTGAGGCAATCTACATAATATAATTGAAAACATCATGATAGACAGCAGGTTTTATGTATTTTACCACAGAGATTTTCAGCAACACTTCTCAGTGATGACTCGACAAATCTGTGAACTGATTCATTGAAGCAAACAGGTCTCTCCAATAAAAGAAACCCTAAACGACTGTTCCCTACCCTGAAAACACTTATCAAGGCTCTGTATACAGTTCAACTGATTTAAGAGGAGTCTTTATAAACACCCTCACAAAAGCTGCTTAACAGCCGTTCAGTGTTACTCATTCAAACACAGTGCCAGGAGAAGAAGAAGTGTCCTGAAGGCAAGAACACTGCTGCATATTTGACTGTGACCACAATTGGGCCAAATTTAGCTGCTGATGCATGTCACAGGGTCCAGGGGTCAGGCCAAAAGAATCAGCTGTTAATAAGACAATGTGATGAGCCGGTGAAGATATTAACAGACTTAAAGAGCCCGACTGGGCAGATGGAATGTGTGGAATTACACACGGATATGCGAACACCCACGTGCACACATACTCGGCACACTTTAAATCCATATTTCATCCATATGGTGCGGGGTTCAGTGAGAGACCTGCGTTGCTTCGTTTTCAAATTTGCAGAACTATCAAGGTCGTTATTTGACGGAGCACACATGCAGGTCCATATGAGGGCGTTTTGAGCAAACAGGTTGCCAGCTTCCTCTATTTTCTCAATCACTTAGCTCTGATTGAGTACATACAAATACTGTTGGTCAAATACAACTTTGGGACCGGCTTATGTTTTTTTTGAAAACTACACTATCAAAACCCCCTAAAATGAGGGGGTGAAAACTTTTATACAAAGAGACCTATGGTGCATCGAAGCTGTTTATTGTTGTAGTAAAGCTTACAAACTCTCTACTTGAAAAACAGCCTATGCCAACTGCTTTGGCTTGTCTCCCAGGCTGGTTTTAAAGTGGTTTAAAGTGGTTTTGGCCACTTTTTAGCTGGTCAGACTGGTCTTAGCCAAGCTGCGAGACCTGCTAAAAGACCAGCCAAGGTTAAACAAGCTATTTTCAGCTTAAACAAGCTAAAACTAGACAACCAGCCTAGGCTGGTTTCAGCTGTTTTTTGCTGAACAACTGGTTTTAGCTGGTTTAAACATGTTAATCATGCTAGAAACAAGTTAATTATGCTAGCAACATGCTAATAACATGCTAATCATGCTAGCAACATGCTAATTACGCTAAAACATGCTAGTAACTTGTTAATCACACTAGTAACATGTTACTAACTTGCTAACCATGTTAGAAACATGCTAATAACTTGCTAATCATACTAGCAAAATGCTAGTAACTGGATAATCATGCTAACCATATGCTAGTAACAAGCTAATCATGCTAGAAACATGATAGCAATGTGTTAATAATGCTAACAACATGCCAATAATATTCTAATCATGTTAGAAACCTGTTAACAAAATGCTAATCATGCTAACAACATACTAGTAATATGCTAATCATGTAAGAAACATACTAGCAACAAGCTAGTAACATACTAATCATGCTAGCAACATGGTAGTAACTTGCTAAGCATGCTAACAACATGCTAGTAACTTGCCAACCATGTTAGATACATGTTACCATGCTAATAATGCTAGCAACGTGCTAGTAACTTGCAAATCATGCTAATAACATGCTAGTAACTTGCAAATCATGTTAATAACATGCTAATCATGCTAGAAACATGATAGCAACATGTTAATCATGCTAACAAATAAGTAACATGCTTATGCTAGAAACATGTTAGCAACATGCTAATCATGTTAACAACATGCTAGTCACATGCTAGTAACTTGCTAATCATGCTGGCAACATGCTACTAACATGCAAGTAACTTGTTAATTATGATAACAAGTTAATCATGCTAACAACATGCTAGCAACAAGCTAGTAATATGCTAATCATGCTAGAAACTTGCTAGCAACATGCTAGTAACATGTTATTCATGCTAGAAACATACTATCAACATGCTAGCAACATGTTTTTCATGCTAGTAACATACTATCAACATGCTAGTAACATGTTATTCATGCTAACAACATGCTAACAACATGCTAATCACGTTAGAGACATGCTATTAACTTGCTAATTATGATAATAACACGCTAATAGCTTGCTAATCATGCTAGAATAATGCTATTAACTTTCTAATCATGTTAAAAACATGCTAATCATGCATTGTAATCAGCCTATAAAAATGCAAGCAACAAGCTAATCATGTTAAAACATGGTAATAACATGTTAAATCATGGAAGCAATATGCTAAATAGTGATAGCATCATCAACTTTAATACTTTTACAACTGCTTCAAACTTTCAGGCTAGGCTTTCTCAAGCCAACTCAAAGTTTGTTTTTTAAACTTAACTCATCTACTTAAATTTCAGCTTTCTTTTTGCACACAGCAAGACCAGTGTTGTGCAACGGCCATTTGCAAAATTAACTACAAGTGGCGACTTTTTAGGCAGGTGCAAGACAGATTGTCTGGTGCTGATGTCACTTTCTGTCAGCTCTAACAACCATCTTCACCACCACTCTCACACCGCATGCAAATGTCTCATTTCAAACCACTCTACTCAACAGTGTGGATATCGAGAAGTCTATAGCACTTAAAGGTAAAATGAGCGCGGCGGTGCTGGGAATCAATCAATCCTAATTCTGTTTGTGTGTCTGCAGTTCAAAGAGATGATCTGAATGAAGTAAGAAGGATGGCAGCAGGGCCATACCGTAAATCTCGCCCTCACATGTAGTGTTGTGATGCGGAACACTGCAGTCTGTGATCATATGAGGGAGACAACCAAAACAAGGTGCTGATTGTAGTAAGTGATTTCCGGTTCTTCGTGTATGGGCGACAGCCTGGTCTGTAGCTTGTGGGGTAAAAAAGGTCCACGTGGGCGGCACAGAGCACTGATGGACAAACAGATTGGATTCTGACTAGAAAACAAAGAAAACCTCAAGCAATGACAATTAGTTATTTCCCAAAACAGAGGGAAACCAATTGTCTCCAAAACCAAGTGAGCTTCTACATTTTTTTTGGCCTCATAGGTTTGTTCGCTGTCTATGTAGGTTTTAATACAGTTAGTCTCTTTTCAAGACAGTACAAATAAAGACAGTATTTTTAGAAGACAAACACATTACAAAGAATGAAAATGAGGTGACCAACAGCCTAAGGCAGTTCTAGCATGATTGGGGCCTGTTCTTTTGGCTGAGATGTTAAACTGCCTACAATTTTTTGTTATAAGAAATGTAGCCATCTAAACGTATTCAAAAATATTTTTGAGAGTAGCTGTCTCAAAAATATTGAAATATACAAATTATTATTACTATTATTTGTGTATATTAATACTGTATACTATGATTATGTGCTACATACTTAAAATAATAATCATGTGCTGTATAGTTATAATTCTTATAATAGTTATAATTATATTAAAGATATAATAAAGAATGCTCTTCTATTAAATGGCATTGATTGTTATGAACCATTTAACACTTTCATTCACTGAATTTCTTTTTTTTTTTACCTCAATAACATTCAAATGTTTCGTATTTTAATCTAAATTAAAACACTTTTTTTATAGAAGTCTCAGCATTTATCTGTAACAATATACAACATAATCAAAAGCTTGGAGTCAGTATAATTGTTTTGGGGGGGATAGTAGAAATTAATACTTTTTATTTAGCAAGGATACTTTAATTTGATCAAAAGTGATGATAACAACATTTATAATGTAAAAAAAGATTTCTATTTCAGATAAATGCTGTTCTTCTCAACTTTCTATTCATAAAAAAATGAGAAAAATGAAAAATTCTACTCAGCTGTAATGATAATAATAATAATAATAATAATAATAATAATAATAATAATAATAATAAATGATTTTTGGGCAGCAAATCAGAATATTATAATGATTTCTGAAGGATCACGTGACAGGAATAAATTACATTTTAAATATATTGTAATAAAAAGCAGTTATTTTAAATAGTAAAATTATTTAAAAATTTTACTGTTTTTGCTGCTCCTTGGATCAAATAAATGCAGGCTTGGTGAGCAGAAGAGACTTTAAAAAAAAACATTAAAAATCTTACTGATCAAAAACTTTTGACTTGTAGTGTAACTAATATTAAATATTAATGACTCATATTTACTTATTAAATTAGAACAATAATAATAATTATTATACAGCATATTATCATAGTATATATAGCATTAATATATCCATATTAGTAGTAGAAATGTCGTTATTACAACAAAAATGTGTAAAAAAAAATATATATGTCATAATTTTGTATAATATTAAATATTATATAATAGTCATTTTTTATAATTAATCATTATTATCTATACAGTAGAGAAGAAATTGGTGAATGAAGTTAATTTTGTTTTCTTATATATATATATATATATTTGTGTTGTCTTGCGGGTTTGGAACAACATGAAGGTGAGTAATTAATGACAGAATTCTCATTTTTAGGTAAACCCTTTCAGTACAGCAGAGTCAGTACTGCTACACCACAGGGCCACATCCTGATACAGTCACTTTATGATTACAATCAGAGTCGGAAAGAAAATGCTGATTGTCTGAACTGCAGTTTGTTGTTTCACATAATTAGAGACCATTAGCTCTAATGACAATTAGGTTATGCGACTATTAGACTATCAGGCTGATTAAACTTCAGTAAAGAATGAGATTGATGTTCATTCCTGTACTACAGTTAAAAGAAACAGACACAGGCTAAATGGAAGACACACATCCTTCAGCGGTTGGTCTTCAGTCAAACAGGCGAGATCCATCATGGTAAGAGGGCCAAACAAATCAATAATCACACTGACCTTTGAGATCTGCCGGTTTGTAAAGCACACTGTTTAAAGAGTCGTGTGACTATAGCATTCAGCAGGCTGACACTCTCCATCACTGAAGTGCTCGCAGATGTGTTCCTGCTTTCAATATTTACACACTGAGACAGTTCAACGGCCATCAATGGCTCAATAAAAGCTCTGGAGTCCCAGTAACAATGAAACAACCCAACAAGCCTGCGTTAGTTCCAGGGGAATGCTAGCTATTTAAACGATGTGTGAATTTAGCCACTAATCCTCTAAATAAACAGAAAGTTGGGGGAACATTTTCCACTGAAAGTACTAAAACAATAATATGCGACTGTGTGAATGGTATGATTCATTCTCTAATAAAAACGCTGAGATATAAACACGTCATAGACGGAGGAATATCCACTGTAAATCAAACACAGGATACAAAATTGAGTCACCGCACTACATGGGCGTTCACGCCGACTGCGATTTGCAGTGACAAAGCAACCACAAGTCATTCGTTTTGAATTCATTCAATGCGAAGCAGCTACCAATGGGAGGGCAGGCTAAGATTGTGTGGTATACCAGTCAAAAAAAAGTAAAACAATACCACAGAATTTCAACTGGATGATACTAATATTTTGCAAATTTTCGTCCCTGACAAAAATGTGTTATCATTCAATTTCTTTTGTTAAATTAAATTAAATTCTAAATTAAATTAAAATCTGTAACAACTAAATAATTGGAAAAACTTTAACTATCTATGACTTTTCTCTGTATCTTTCTAATGAATCACATCTACTGTAGTTATCTACAACAACTTCTATCTATAACTACTTTTATTACTTCCATCTATAATCCCTTCCACCTAGTATGTGTATCTATCTATCTATTTATCTATCTATCTATCTATCTATCTATCTATCTATCTATCTATCTATCTATCTATCTATCTATCTATCTATCCATCCATAACCATTTCTGTCTCTTTAAATCACTATTTATAAACCATTTCTATCTATCTATCTATCTATCTATAATCCACTTTTATGTATCTATAACTTATCTATATCTATCTGTACCCATTTCTCTCTCTATATATACACTTCTATCTATCTACTTTTGTCTCTCTATAATCACCTCTGTCTATCTTTAACTCACTGTCTATCTTTAACTCACTGTCTATCTATCTATCTATCTATCTATCATCACTTCCATGTAGTATGTCTATCTATAAATCACCTATAAATCATCTATAACTACTACTACTAATACTATCTATCTATAACCCACTATAGACTTCCATCTATATCTATCTATAACCATTTCTCTCTAAATATACACTTATATACATATACATATATCTCTATCCATCATGGGTGCTACACATTGACTGCATTGCAGCACATTCAGTTTTGATAAGCATGTGTGTCCGTGTTTCAGTCTATTGCAGACACGTCCCTATGGGGTTCCGGCCTCATTTAACCGGCTAAATCAGGACACTACACCTCGGTAAGCTTCCCCAGAGCAACTAATGAACAGGCCATGCAAGGGTGTGGCTTTGGGAGACTTTAAGAACGTGTGTGCGTGTGTACTTGTTCGTGCATGTGAGGGTTACAGTCTCTCTAATGCAGATGAACACGGACCCCGGGGGGCCAGCTCTATCGTAGGGCCGTGAGAGAAACGGACAAGCCTGAACTAGAGCTAAACTGCTGAGGGTCAGCACGATTCTCTCTTCCACAAATTCCCTTGGTCTCTATGACAAAAACATCAGCTTGTTCCCCAAACCACAGCATTCATAAGAGACCAGACTGGATCCCTCCATGAAACCTCTATAGTGCTTTAATTTTTGCCAAACGTACTCTGACCCACATCAGTTCCCCAAAACACTTTCACAACAGTCATATTACCCTGCAACAAAACGGAAACGACTGAACAATGCTACATTCATTTGATGATCACCATGTGTGATGGATGATTCATACAGAAGCTGTAATGGAAATGTTAAGAGTTGATTGTCTTATTTCAAAACATAATGTGTCTACAGAAGGAGCATGTTTGGAGATCACAGGCTCATCAGTTAGGAGTTTCCAAAAAAAGATAACTTAATTGTGCTGCCTCCAAGAAATCTTGTTTTGGCCAAATTCACAGGCAGCCTCCCTTACTAAAAACACAATCCCAGAATGCACTGCGACAAGCTCAATGAAGAATATGTAAAAATAAATAAATAAATAACTACTGAGAAGCATCAATTAAAAATTAAATAAATGTATTTTTTAGATAAATGTGTCTTTCATGTGTATCACCTTCCTGATTAAATTAAAATCAATTTTCAGTCTCCTGTGTGCTTTGCATGATGACTGCTATTTAACTATATAGAGCGTTTCAAATCAGTGACTTATGGAGTTGACCTTTAGGATGCTAGGCAGTTCACTAGGTTGACGAAGCTGATGTGTCCAGTTCATCCAAGCTTGACTGGAGTCATTTAAAGTGTCAAGGTCAGATTCTAAGGGTCACAGTAAGGCTTCAGTGACCTCAGTGACCCTGTAAGTCCTCTAGCAGAGGCAGTGTCATGGGAAAACGTGTGATTCTGCCTCTAAGTTGCCTACAAGTACATCCACAAATCCAGAACACTCCTCTGCCCTGCAGCTAAACCTGATCTCATGTATACTCACAGAAGTGATGAGTCTCAGCACAACACAGACACACACATAGTAACAAAAACACACACACACACACAGAGAAATGAGCAGTTAAATTTCATTTATGTTCAGTCACACTACCGTAAGTATAACAAACATTTATGCATGAAAATTGGGAAAAAAAAAAAAAAGAAAAAAAGAAAAAGTAAAAACCTACTTGATGAATAGACAAGTTACAATGTTTTATACACATAAGACTCTCAGAGTGTATAAGAAAGTATGTTGTGTCAAGCACTAGTTTGTCTGTGCATGTATGACATCTTTATCTTCCTTAAATGGAAAAAGGAGGTTTCATGTCGCAACTAGATGTCTGGAGGGCTTTGTTTTCAAGATGTGTCTGGCGTGACAGACGGTGGAATTAACGCCACACCACTGACTCAAAGGTCCTGTGTAACTGCACTGATATCAGACTACAGATTCAGAGACAAACCCTTCCAGTGGGTCAGAACTACAGTTAGGCAACACATTCAACACAGGCCAGTTAAAGTCAACCAGTACTGTGGATAAACCACCTCACACATACACACACAAAACAAACAGCGGGAGCTGGCCATGGCACTTGTTCCTCTTCTCTGCTCAGACGATTTCTGACTGAATTGTATTTTAATAGTGTCAATCAAAAGCTTTTTATTAAGTAATACTAGAAAAATACTAGAAATTAGAAATTCAGCAGCACCACAACTCGTGACAAAGACTGACACGGAAGAGAAGAAAGTGTTAAATAAAGTCATTATTTTTGTTTTCTTTGTGCACAAAAAGCATTCTCGTTGCTTCATAACTATGAGATTTTGATGTTACAGGTTGAGGCGACCCCAATAACGTCATATTTATCCCGTGGAATGCAAATTTACCAGGGGAACCCTGACAAAAAAAAAAAAAAAATAAAAGTATTTTAGACCCGGAATGCGATTTTTAACGGGGGGACCCCCTCGAAATAGGAATGGGCTAGTTTTGAATAGCAATTGGGCGGGTTTTGTTGTGAAAACCTGGCTACCCTAGCATGCACCTCCACGTAAAACAATAATATAGTGCTCCAATCCGTTCTTAAAATAATGACATTAAAAGATTTCACTTAACACAAGCGAATTGTGCGAACAGCTAAAGTTTAGCTACTAAACTGTAAACAATTAACAAAACAATAATGGTGGATATGTTAACCAAGTGCTAACGTGACCAACGGATGAAACAACACAGTTTGTAAACCAAAATATGTCTAAGTAACATTCTTTATTATTAAACGAAGTGATTAGAACAATGACGGTCTACATTAATCAACACATTCACATTCTTGGTTCACAGCGAATTATCAGAACTATTTCAGTAAGACAGTAATATTGTGGTTTACCTGGAAACTTAAAGCTGCCTTGGGTATACAGTACATCACACATTACCTCAAAAAACGAGATATTTTGAGCACTCACTTGTACACATAACATATCAATCGTAATTACAGGTTGTGGCTCGGAGATGCTTGTTAGTCCAAATAAAGAAGATTAAAAGCCAAAGAAGATAAAAGCCAAGGTTAGAGAAGCAGTCCTCGGCAAAATGACGAGCACAAAAAAGGTTCGAATTGCACTGCTGTGGTATCGTGGAAAAATTTTTAACCACTGATTGTTCACATGATCATCTTTCGCTAATGAAAACAAAAACTTGTTTCACAGCGCAGAACTCAGCGTCTTCTCGACATGATGTAAACACACTAACTAGCGGAAATGTTTGTGAGCAGGTCAGACTGTTTGTATTTCACGGGCAGGCGGGGATTATGCTAATATGTTACCTGGTGACGTAGATCGGTAAATAGGGTTGTGCCGATAGACTTGTGTATCGACGATAGTCAGAGATATCACCTGTTGCTGATGCCTTTGACGATAGCAAGACAATTATTATTATTGTTCGTCAAACATAGACTAGGCCTCTAACTTTAGCAATGCAGTGCAAAGAGACGCTCCTGGGTTGCTTTAGAAACTTGCCACGAAGTGGTTGGTATAAACACAAAGACACGTTGAGCGGGAGGGGGTGTTCCAGGTGGGAAATCGGTGTGCGATCTGTTTTTGCGTGCAGTTGCTGATGCTTGCGAAAGTGCGCAAATGCTTTTTAATGCGCTGTTTTTCCGGTTTTACTTTCACTTTCGAAATCAATCCTGTTCAGCAAGGAGGGGAGAGGAGGGAAAAGGGGGGCACAGTAACTCATTTTGGGGGAAACGGCCCCAATTAGCACTGCAGACATGTGCAGTGTAAATAAGGGGTAAGAAATGTATTCATCATACAGTGATGTATCTATTTTATTCACTTATGGTACTATTAAAGTGCATAAACTCGTGCTAGGCTAGGCTAGTCAGTGATGATGTTCTTTGATAAAGTAAATATTCTCTGCTCGTTTTCTGTAGCTGCTTTTGAATAACTAAGGAAATGTAAGCATTAGTAACTTAAAATGTTTCTATTAAATTGTTATGTTAAACACAAATTAAGTCATATTGAAAACATTAGGCTCCTCTTAGGAGGAGTTGGTTTATTTGCCGGCAATGAAAAGAAGTAAATAATTAAATAAATTAGCACGATAGTATCTGCGATCTCACAGGCTGACGATAGAACGATATGAAAATTGAGCATATCGCCCAACACTATCGGTAACAGGCCGAAGATTTGAAAATATTATTACTTAAGGCGATTCTGAGTGGAATTTGAGTTAGGTGCATTTATGCATCACAACACTATAAGCAACAGCATGAAATATGAACAAGTATTAATTTTGTCAAACAGATTGATGAGAAAGCTGAG